>OV121073.1:33192716-33899792 GCA_921293005.1 Nemoura dubitans | reverse complement strand
AGCATGGCCATTTCGTGGCCTTAAAATGGTCATGATTCATGTGGCACACATAGGAGCATGGTCATTTCCTGGCCTCGAAATGGTCGTGCTGCATGTGGCACACATCGGAGCATGGCCATTTCATGGCCTTTATATGTTCATGATGCTTGTGGCACACATAGGAGCATGACCATTTTGTGGCCTTAAAATGGTCATGCTTCATGTGGCACACATCGGAGCATGGCCATATTGTGGCCTTAAAATGGTCATGTAGCTTGTGGCACATATAGAAGCATGACCATTTCGTGGCCTTAAAATGGTCATGCTTCATGTGGCACACATCGGAGCATGGCCATATTGTGGCCTTAAAATGGTCATGCTGCATGTGGCACACATCAGAGCATGGCCATTTCGTGGCCTCAAAATGGTCATGATGCCTGTGGCACACATAGGAGCATGGCCATTTCCTGGCCTCGAAATGGTCGTGCTGCTTGTGGCACACATAGGAGCGTGGCTATTTTGTGGCCTTAAAATGGTCATGATGCATGTGGCACACATAGGAGCTTAACCATTTCGTGGACATAAAATGGTCATGATGCATGTGGCACACATAGGAGCATGGCCATTTCGTGGCCTTAAAATGGTCATGATTCATGTGGCACACATAGGAGCATGGTCATTTCCTGGCCTCGAAATGGTCGTGCTGCATGTGGCACACATAGGAGCGTGGCTATTTTGTGGCCTTAAAATGGTCATGATGCATGTGGCACACATAGGAGCTTAACCATTTCGTGGACTTAAATTGGTCATGCTGCATGTGGCACACATCGGAGCATGGCCATTTAGTGGCCTTAAAATGGTCATGATTCATGTGGCACACATATGAGCAAGGTCATTTCCTGGCCTCTAAATGGTCGTGCTGCATGTGGCACACATTGGAGCGTGGCTATTTCGTGGCCTTAAAATGGTCATGATGCATGTGGCACACATAGGAGCTTAACCATTTCGTGGACATAAAATGGTCATGATGCATGTGGCACACATAGGAGCATGGCCATTTCGTGGCCCTAAAATGGTCATGTTGCATATGGCACACATAGGAGCATGGCCATTTCGTGGCCTTAAAATGGTCATAATGCATATGGCACACATAGGAGCATGGCCATTTCCTGGATTTGAAATGGTCATGCTGCATGTGGCACACATTGGAGCATGGCCATTTCGTGGCCTTAAAATGGTCATACTGCATGTGGCACACATAGAAGCATGGCCATTCCGTGGCCTTAAAATGTTCATGCTGCATGTGGCACACATTAAAGCATGGCCATTTTGTAGCCTTAAAATGGTTATGATGCATGTGGCACACATAGTAGCATGGCCATTTCGTGGCCTTAAAATGGTCATGCTGCATGTGGCACACATCGGAGCATGGCCATTTCGTGGCCTTTAAATGGTCATGATGCATTTGACAAACATAGGAGCATGGCCCTTTAGTGGCCTTAAAATGGTCATGATGCATGTGGCACACATAGGAGCACTGCCTTTTCGTGGCCTTAAAATGGTCATGCTGCATGTGGCACACATCGGAGCATGGCCATTTCGTGGCCTTAATATGGTCATGATGCATGTGGCACACATAGGAGCATGGCCATTTTGTGGCCTTAAAATGGTCATATTGCATGTGGCACACATAGGAGCATGGCCATTTCGTGGCATTAAAATTGTCATGATGCATGTGGCACACATAGGAGCATTGCCATTTCGTGGCCTTAAAATGGTCATGCTGCATGTGGCACACATCGGAGCATGGCCATTTCGTGGCCTTAAAATGGTCATGATTCATGTGGCACACATAGGAGCAAGGCCATTTCCTGGCCTCGAAATGGTCGTGCTGCATGTGGCACACATAGGAGCGTGGCTTTTTCGTGGCCTTAAAATGGTCATGATGCATGTGGCACACATAGGAGCTTAACCATTTCGTGGACTTAAAATGGTCATGATGCATGTGGCACACATAGGAGCATGGCCATTTCGTGGCCTTAAAATGGTCATGATTCATGTGGCACACATAGGAGCATGGTCATTTCCTGGCCTCGAAATGGTCGTGCTGCATGTGGCACGCATATGAGCGTGGCTATTTTGTGGCCTTAAAATGGTCATGATGCATGTGGCACACATAGGAGCTTAACAACTTCGTGGACTTAAATTGGTCATGCTGCATGTGGCACACATCGGAGCATGGCCATTTAGTGGCCTTAAAATGGTCATGATTCATGTGGCACACATATGAGCAAGGTCATTTCCTGGCCTCTATATGGTCGTGCTGCATGTGGCACACATTGGAGCGTGGCTATTTTGTGGCCTTAAAATGGTCATGATGCATGTGGCACACATAGGAGCTTAACCATTTCGTGGACATAAAATGGTCATGATGCATGTGGCACACATAGGAGCATGGCCATTTCGTGGCCCTAAAATGGTCATGTTGCATATGGCACACATAGGAGCATGGCCATTTCGTGGCCTTAAAATGGTCATAATGCATATGGCACACATAGGAGCATGGCCATTTCCTGGACTCGAAATGGTCATGCTGCATGTGGCACACATTGGAGCATGGCCATTTCGTGGCCTTTAAATGGTCATACTGCATGTGGCACACATAGAAGCATGGCCATTCCGTGGCCTTAAAATGTTCATGCTGCATGTGGCACACATTAAAGCATGGCCATTTTGTAGCCTTAAAATGGTTATGATGCATGTGGCACACATAGTAGCATGGCCATTTCGTGGCCTTAAAATGGTCATGCTGCATGTGGCACACATCGGAGCATGGCCATTTCGTGGCCTTTAAATGGTCATGATAAATGTGACACACATAGGAGCATGGCCCTTTAGTGGCCTTAAAATGGTCATGATGCATGTGGCACACATAGGAGCACTGCCTTTTCGTGGCCTTAAAATGGTCATGCTGCATGTGGCACACATCGGAGCATGGCCATTTCGTGGCCTTAATATGGTCATGATGCATGTGGCACACATAGGAGCATGGCCATTTTGTGGCCTTAAAATGGTCATATTGCATGTGGCACACATAGGAGCATGGCCATTTCGTGGCATTAAAATTGTCATGATGCATGTGGCACACATAGGAGCATTGCCATTTCGTGGCCTTAAAATGGTCATGCTGCATGTGGCACATATAGGAGCATGGCCATTTTGTTGCCTTAAAATGGTCATGAATCATGTGGCACACATAGGAGCAAGGCCATTTCCTGGCCTCGAAATGGTCGTGCTGCATGTGGCACACATAGGAGCGTGGCTTTTTCGTGGCCTTAAAATGGTCATGATGCATGTGGCACACATAGGAGCTTAACCATTTCGTGGACTTAAAATGGTCATGATGCATGTGGCACACATAGGAGCATGGCCATTTCGTGGCCTTAAAATGGTCATGATTCATGTGGCACACATAGGAGCATGGTCATTTCCTGGCCTTTATATGTTAATGATGCTTGTGGCACACATAGGAGCATGGCCATTTCGTGGCCTTAAAATGGTCATGCTTCATGTGGCACACATCGGAGCATGGCCATATTGTGGCCTTAAAATGGTCATGTAGCTTGTGGCACATATAGAAGCATGACCATTTCGTGGCCTTAAAATGGTCATGCTTCATGTGGCACACATCGGAGCATGGCCATATTGTGGCCTTAAAATGGTCATGATGCATGTGGCACATATAGGAGCATGGCCATTTCGTGGCCTTAAAATGGTCATGCTGCATGTGGCACACATCAGAGCATGGCCATTTCGTGGCCTCAAAATGGTCATGATGCTTGTGGCACACATATGAGCATGGCCATTTCGTGGCCTTAAAATGGTCATGCTTCATGTGGCAAACATCGGAGCATGGCCATATTGTGGCCTTAAAATGGTCATGTTGCATGTGGCACATATAAGAGCATGGCCATTTCGTGGCCTTAAAATCGTCATGCTGCATGTGGCACACATCGAAGCATGGCCGTTTCGTGGCCTTAAAACGGTCATGCTGCATGTGGCACACATCGGAGCATGGCCATTTCGTGGCCTAAAATGGTCATGCTGCATGTGGCACACATCGGAGCATGGCCATTTCGTGGCCTTAAAATGGTCATGATGCATGTGGCACACAAAGGAGCATGGCCATTACGTGGCCTTTAAATGGTCATGCTGCATGTGGCACACATAGGAGCATAGCCATTTCGTGGCTTTAAAATGTTCATGATGCATGTGGCACACATTGAAGCATGGCCATTTCCAAGCCTCGAAATAGTCGTGCTGCATGTGGCACACATAGGAGCAAGGCTATTTCGTGGCCTTTAAATAGTCATATTACATGTGGCACTAATAGGAGCATGGCCATTTCGTGGCCTTTAAATGGGCATGCTGCATGTGGCACACATAGGAGCATGGCCATTTCGTGGCCTTGAAATGGTCATGATTTATGTGGCACACATAGGAGCATTACCATTTCCTGGCCTCAAAATGGTCTTGCTGCATGTGGCACACATTGAAGCATGGCCATTTCCTGTCCTCCAAATGGTCGAGCTGCCTGTGGCACACATAGGATCATGGCTATTTCGTGGCCTTAAAATGGTCATAATACATGTGGCACACATTGGAGCATGGCCATTTCATGGCCTTAAAATGGTCATGCTGAATGTAACACTCATCGGAGCATGGCCATTTCGTGGCTTCAAAATGGTCATGATGCATGTGACACATGCATCATGACCATTTCCTGGCCTCAAAATGGTCGTGCTGCATGTGGCACACATTGGAGCATGGCCATTTCGTGGCCTTAAAATGGTCATGCTGCATGTGGCACACATCGGAGCATGGCCATTTCATGGCCTTTATATGTTCATAATGCTTGTGGCACACATAGAAGCATGGCCATTTCGTGGCCTTAAAATGGTCATGCTTCATGTGGCACACATCGGAGCATGGCCATATTGTGGCCTTAAAATGGTCATGTTGCTTGTGGCACATATAGAAGCATGACTATTTCGTGGCCTTAAAATGGTCATGCTTCATGTGGCACACATCGGAGCATGGCCATATTGTGGCCTTAAAATGGTCATGTTGCTTGTGACACATATAGGAGCATGGCCATTTCGTGGCCTTAAAATGGTCATGCTGCATGTGGCACACATCAGAGCATGGCCATTTCGTGGCCTCAAAATGGTCATGATGCCTGTGGCACACATAGGAGCATGGCCATTTCGTGGCCCTAAAATGGTCATGTTGCACATGGCACACATTGGAGCATGGCCATTTCGTGTCCTTAAAATGGTCATACTGCATGTGGCACACATAGAAGCATGGCCATTCCGTGGCCTTAAAATGTTCATGCTGCATGTGGCACACATTAAAGGATGGCCATTTTGTAGCCTTAAAATGGTTATGATGCATGTGGCACACATAGTAGCATGGCCATTTCGTGGCCTTAAAATCGTCATGCTGCATGTGGCACACATCGGAGCATGGCCATTTCGTGGCCTTTAAATGGTCATGATGCATTTGACACACATAGGAGCATGGCCCTGTAGTGGCCTTAAAATGGTCATGATGCATGTAGCACACATAGGAGCACGGCCATTTCGTGGCCTTAAAATGGTCATGCTGCATGTGGCACACATCGGATCATGGCCATTTCGTGGCCTTAATATGGTTATGATGCATGTGGCACACATAGGAGCATGGCCATTTTGTGGCCTTAAAATGGTCATATTGCATGTGGCACACATAGGAGCATGGCCATTTCGTGGCATTAAAATTGTCATGATGCATGTGGCACACATAGGAGCATTGCCATTTCGTGGCCTTTAAATGGTCATGCTGCATGTGACACATATAGGAGCATGGCCATTTCGTGGCCTTAAAATGGTCATGATTCATGTGGCACACATAGGAGCAAGGCCATTTCCTGGCCTCGAAATGGTCGTGCTGCATGTGGCACACATAGGAGCGTGGCTATTTCGTGGCCTTAAAATGGTCATGATGCATGTGGCACACATAGGAGCTTAACCATTTCGTGGACTTAAAATGGTCATGATGCATGTGGCACACATAGGAGCATGGCCATTTCGTGGCCTTAAAATGGTCATGATTCATGTGGCACACATAGGAGCATGGTCATTTCCTGGCCTCGAAATGGTCGTGCTGCATGTGGCACACATCGGAGCATGGCCATTTCATGGCCTTTATATGTTCATGATGCTTGTGGCACACATAGGAGCATGGCCATTTCGTGGCCTTAAAATGGTCATGCTTCATGTGGCACACATCGGAGCATGGCCATATTGTGGCCTTAAAATGGTCATGCTGCATGTGGCACACATCAGAGCATGGCCATTTCGTGGCCTCAAAATGGTCATGATGCCTGTGGCACACATAGGAGCATGGCCATTTCCTGGCCTCGAAATGGTCGTGCTGCATGTGGCACACATAGGAGCGTGGCTATTTTGTGGCCTTAAAATGGTCATGATGCATGTGGCACACATAGGAGCTTAACCATTTCGTGGACTTAAAATGGTCATGATGCATGTGGCACACATAGGAGCATGGCCATTTCGTGGCCTTAAAATGGTCATGATTCATGTGGCACACATAGGAGCATGGCCATTTCGTGGCCCTAAAATGGTCATGTTGCATATGGCACACATAGGAGCATGGCCATTTCGTGGCCTTAAAATGGTCATAATGCATATGGCACACATAGGAGCATGGCCATTTCCTGGATTTGAAATGGTCATGCTGCATGTGGCACACATTGGAGCATGGCCATTTCGTGGCCTTAAAATGGTCATACTGCATGTGGCACACATAGGAGCATGGCCATTCCGTGGCCTTAAAATGTTCATGCTGCATGTGGCACACATTAAAGCATGGCCATTTTGTTGCCTTAAAATGGTTATGATGCATGTGGCACACATAGTAGCATGGCCATTTCGTGGCCTTAAAATGGTCATGCTGCATGTGGCACACATCGGATCATGGCCATTTCGTGCCTTTAAATGGTCATGATGCATTTGACACACATAGGAGCATGGCCCTTTAGTGGCCTTAAAATGGTCATGATGCATGTGGCACACATAGGAGCATGGCCATTTCGTGGCCTTAAAATGGTCATGCTGCATGTGGCACACATAGGAGCATGGCCATTTCGTGGCCTTTATATGGTTATGATGCATGTGGCACACATAGGAGCATGGCCATTTAGTGGCCTTAAAATGGTCATATTGCATGTGGCACACATAGGAGCATGGCCATTTCGTGGCATTAAAATTGTCATGATGCATGTGGCACACATAGGAGCATTGCCATTTCGTGGCCTTTAAATGGTCATGCTGCATGTGACACATATAGGAGCATGGCCATTTCGTGGCCTTAAAATGGTCATGATTCATGTGGCACACATAGGAGCAAGGCCATTTCCTGGCCTCGAAATGGTCGTGCTGCATGTGGCACACATAGGAGCGTGGCTATTTCGTGGCCTTCAAATGGTCATGCTGCATGTGGCACACATCAGAGCATGGCCATTTCGTGGCCTCAAAATGGTCATGATGCCTGTGGCACACATAGGAGCATGGCCATTTCGTGGCCCTAAAATGGTCATGTTGCATATGGCACACATAGGAGCATGGCCATTTCGTGGCCTTAAAATGGTCATAATGCATATGGCACACATAGGAGCATGGCCATTTCCTGGACTCGAAATGGTCATGCTGCATGTGGCACACATTGGAGCATGGCCATTTCGTGGCCTTTAAATGGTCATACTGCATGTGGCACACATTAAAGCATGGCCATTTTGTAGCCTTAAAATGGTTATGATGCATGTGGCACACATAGTAGCATGGCCATTTCGTGGCCTTAAAATGGTCATGCTGCATGTGGCACACATCGGAGCATGGCCATTTCGTGGCCTTTAAATGGTCATGATGCATTTGACACACATAGGAGCATGGCCCTTTAGTGGCCTTAAAATGGTCATGATGCATGTGGCACACATAGGAGCACTGCCTTTTCGTGGCCTTAAAATGGTCATGCTGCATGTGGCACACATCGGAGCATGGCCATTTCGTGGCCTTAATATGGTCATGATGCATGTGGCACACATAGGAGCATGGCCATTTTGTGGCCTTAAAATGGTCATATTGCATGTGGCACACATAGGAGCATGGCCATTTCGTGGCATTAAAATTGTCATGATGCATGTGGCACACATAGGAGCATTGCCATTTCGTGGCCTTAAAATGGTCATGCTGCATGTGGCACATATAGGAGCATGGCCATTTCGTGGCCTTAAAATGGTCATGAATCATGTGGCACACATAGGAGCAAGGCCATTTCCTGGCCTCGAAATGGTCATGCTGCATGTGGCACACATAGGAGCGTGGCATTTTCGTGGCCTTAAAATGGTCATGATGCATGTGGCACACATAGGAGCTTAACCATTTCGTGGACTTAAAATGGTCATGATGCATGTGGCACACATAGGAGCATGGCCATTTCGTGGCCTTAAAATGGTCATGATTCATGTGGCACACATAGGAGCATGGTCATTTCCTGGCCTCGAAATGGTCGTGCTGCATGTGGCACACATATGAGCGTGGCTATTTTGTGGCCTTAAAATGGTCATGATGCATGTGGCACACATAGGAGCTTAACCACTTCGTGGACTTAAATTGGTCATGCTGCATGTGGCACACATCGGAGCATGGCCATTTAGTGGCCTTAAAATGGTCATGATTCATGTGGCACACATATGAGCAAGGTCATTTCCTGGCCTCTATATGGTCGTGCTACATGTGGCACACATTGGAGCGTGGCTATTTTGTGGCCTTAAAATGGTCATGATGCATGTGGCACACATAGGAGCATTGCCATTTCGTGGCCTTAAAATGGTCATGCTGCATGTGGCACATATAGGAGCATGGCCATTTCGTGGCCTTAAAATGGTCATGAATCATGTGGCACACATAGGAGCAAGGCCATTTCCTGGCCTCGAAATGGTCGTGCTGCATGTGGCACACATAGGAGCGTGGCTTTTTCGTGGCCTTAAAATGGTCATGATGCATGTGGCACACATAGGAGCTTAACCATTTCGTGGACTTAAAATGGTCATGATGCATGTGGCACACATAGGAGCATGGCCATTTCGTGGCCTTAAAATGGTCATGATTCATGTGGCACACATAGGAGCATGGTCATTTCCTGGCCTCGAAATGGTCGTGCTGCATGTGGCACACATCGGAGCATGGCCATTTCATGGCCTTTATATGTTCATGATGCTTGTGGCACTCATAGGAGCATGGCCATTTCGTGGCCTTAAAATGGTCATGCTTCATGTGGCACACATCGGAGCATGGCCATATTGTGGCCTTAAAATGGTCATGTAGCTTGTGGCACATATAGAAGCATGACCATTTCGTGGCCTTAAAATGGTCATGCTTCATGTGGCACACATCGGAGCATGGCCATATTGTGGCCTTAAAATGGTCATGCTGCATGTGGCACACATTAGAGCATGGCCATTTCGTGGCCTCAAAATGGTCATGATGCCTGTGGCACACATAGGAGCATGGCCATTTCGTGGCCCTAAAATGGTCATGTTGCATATGGCACACATAGGAGCATGGCCATTTCGTGGCCTTAAAATGGTCATAATGCATATGGCACACATAGGAGCATGGCCATTTCCTGGACTCGAAATGGTCATGCTGCATGTGGCACACATTGGAGCATGGCCATTTCGTGGCCTTTAAATGGTCATACTGCATGTGGCACACATAGAAGCATGGCCATTCCGTGGCCTTAAAATGTTCATGCTGCATGTGGCACACATTAAAGCATGGCCATTTTGTAGCCTTAAAATGGTTATGATGCATGTGGCACACATAGTAGCATGGCCATTTCGTGGCCTTAAAATGGTCATGCTGCATGTGGCACACATCGGAGCATGGCCATTTCGTGGCCTTTAAATGGTCATGATAAATGTGACACACATAGGAGCATGGCCCTTTAGTGGCCTTAAAATGGTCATGATGCATGTGGCACACATAGGAGCACTGCCTTTTCGTGGCCTTAAAATGGTCATGCTGCATGTGGCACACATCGGAGCATGGCCATTTCGTGGCCTTAATATGGTCATGATGCATGTGGCACACATAGGAGCATGGCCATTTTGTGGCCTTAAAATGGTCATATTGCATGTGGCACACATAGGAGCATGGCCATTTCGTGGCATTAAAATTGTCATGATGCATGTGGCACACATAGGAGCATTGCCATTTCGTGGCCTTAAAATGGTCATGCTGCATGTGGCACACATAGGAGCAAGGCCATTTCCTGGCCTCGAAATGGTCGTGCTGCATGTGGCACACATAGGAGCGTGGCTTTTTCGTGGCCTTAAAATGGTCATGATGCATGTGGCACACATAGGAGCTTAACCATTTCGTGGACTTAAAATGGTCATGATGCATGTGGCACACATAGGAGCATGGCCATTTCGTGGCCTTAAAATGGTCATGATTCATGTGGCACACATAGGAGCATGGTCATTTCCTGGCCTTTATATGTTAATGATGCTTGTGGCACACATAGGAGCATGGCCATTTCGTGGCCTTAAAATGGTCATGCTTCATGTGGCACACATCGGAGCATGGCCATATTGTGGCCTTAAAATGGTCATGTAGCTTGTGGCACATATAGAAGCATGACTATTTCGTGGCCTTAAAATGGTCATGCTTCATGTGGCACACATCGGAGCATGGCCATATTGTGGCCTTAAAATGGTCATGTTGCTTGTGGCACATATAGGAGCATGGCCATTTCGTGGCCTTAAAATGGTCATGCTGCATGTGGCACACATCAGAGCATGGCCATTTCGTGGCCTCAAAATGGTCATGATGCTTGTGGCACACATATGAGCATGGCCATTACGTGGCCTTAAAATGGTCATGCTTCATGTGGCAAACATCGGAGCATGGCCATATTGTGGCCTTAAAATGGTCATGTTGCATGTGGCACATATAAGAGCATGGCCATTTCGTGGCCTTAAAATCGTCATGCTGCATGTGGCACACATCGAAGCATGGCCGTTTCGTGGCCTTAAAACGGTCATGCTGCATGTGGCACACATCGGAGCATGGCCATTTCGTGGCCTAAAATGGTCATGCTGCATGTGGCACACATCGGAGCATGGCCATTTCGTGGCCTTAAAATGGTCATGATGCATGTGGCACACAAAGGAGCATGGCCATTACGTGGCCTTTAAATGGTCATGCTGCATGTGGCACACATAGGAGCATAGCCATTTCGTGGCTTTAAAATGTTCATGATGCATGTGGCACACATTGAAGCATGGCCATTTCCAAGCCTCGAAATAGTCGTGCTGCATGTGGCACACATAGGAGCAAGGCTATTTCGTGGCCTTTAAATAGTCATATTACATGTGGCACTAATAGGAGCATGGCCATTTCGTGGCCTTAAAATGGGCATGCTGCATGTGGCACACATAGGAGCATGGCCATTTCGTGGCCTTGAAATGGTCATGATTTATGTGGCACACATAGGAGCATTACCATTTCCTGGCCTCAAAATGGTCTTGCTGCATGTGGCACACATTGGAGCATGGCCATTTCCTGTCCTCCAAATGGTCGAGCTGCCTGTGGCACACATAGGATCATGGCTATTTCGTGGCCTTAAAATGGTCATAATACATGTGGCACACATTGGAGCATGGCCATTTCATGGCCTTAAAATGGTCATGCTGAATGTAACACTCATCGGAGCATGGCCATTTCGTGGCTTCAAAATGGTCATGATGCATGTGACACACATAGGAGTATGGCCATTTCGTGGCCTTAAAATGGTCATGCTGCATGTGGCACACATCGGAGCATGGCCATTTCGTGGCCTTAAAATGGTCATGCTGCATGTGGCACACATCGGAGCATGGCCATTTCATGGCCTTTATATGTTCATAATGCTTGTGGCACACATAGAAGCATGGCCATTTCGTGGCCTTAAAATGGTCATGCTTCATGTGGCACACATCGGAGCATGGCCATATTGTGGCCTTAAAATGGTCATGTTGCTTGTGGCACATATAGAAGCATGACTATTTCGTGGCCTTAAAATGGTCATGCTTCATGTGGCACACATCGGAGCATGGCCATATTGTGGCCTTAAAATGGTCATGTTGCTTGTGACACATATAGGAGCATGGCCATTTCGTGGCCTTAAAATGGTCATGCTGCATGTGGCACACATCAGAGCATGGCCATTTCGTGGCCTCAAAATGGTCATGATGCCTGTGGCACACATAGGAGCATGGCCATTTCGTGGCCATAAAATGGTCATGTTGCACATGGCACACATTGGAGCATGGCCATTTCGTGTCCTTAAAATGGTCATACTGCATGTGGCACACATAGAAGCATGGCCATTCCGTGGCCTTAAAATGTTCATGCTGCATGTGGCACACATTAAAGGATGGCCATTTTGTAGCCTTAAAATGGTTATGATGCATGTGGCACACATAGTAGCATGGCCATTTCGTGGCCTTAAAATCGTCATGCTGCATGTGGCACACATCGGAGCATGGCCATTTCGTGGCCTTTAAATGGTCATGATGCATTTGACACACATAGGAGCATGGCCCTGTAGTGGCCTTAAAATGGTCATGATGCATGTAGCACACATAGGAGCACGGCCATTTCGTGGCCTTAAAATGGTCATGCTGCATGTGGCACACATCGGAGCATGGCCATTTCGTGGCCTTAATATGGTTATGATGCATGTGGCACACATAGGAGCATGGCCATTTTGTGGCCTTAAAATGGTCATATTGCATGTGGCACACATAGGAGCATGGCCAATTCGTGGCATTAAAATTGTCATGATGCATGTGGCACACATAGGAGCATTGCCATTTCGTGGCCTTTAAATGGTCATGCTGCATGTGACACATATAGGAGCATGGCCATTTCGTGGCCTTAAAATGGTCATGATTCATGTGGCACACATAGGAGCAAGGCCATTTCCTGGCCTCGAAATGGTCGTGCTGCATGTGGCACACATAGGAGCGTGGCTATTTCGTGGCCTTAAAATGGTCATGATGCATGTGGCACACATAGGAGCTTAACCATTTCGTGGACTTAAAATGGTCATGATGCATGTGGCACACATAGGAGCATGGCCATTTCGTGGCCTTAAAATGGTCATGATTCATGTGGCACACATAGGAGCATGGTCATTTCCTGGCCTCGAAATGGTCGTGCTGCATGTGGCACACATCGGAGCATGGCCATTTCATGGCCTTTATATGTTCATGATGCTTGTGGCACACATAGGAGCATGGCCATTTCGTGGCCTTAAAATGGTCATGCTTCATGTGGCACACATCGGAGCATGGCCATATTGTGGCCTTAAAATGGTCATGTAGCTTGTGGCACATATAGAAGCATGACCATTTCGTGGCCTTAAAATGGTCATGCTTCATGTGGCACACATCGGAGCATGGCCATATTGTGGCCTTAAAATGGTCATGCTGCATGTGGCACACATCAGAGCATGGCCATTTCGTGGCCTCAAAATGGTCATGATGCCTGTGGCACACATAGGAGCATGGCCATTTCCTGGCCTCGAAATGGTCGTGCTGCATGTGGCACACATAGGAGCGTGGCTATTTTGTGGCCTTAAAATGGTCATGATGCATGTGGCACACATAGGAGCTTAACCATTTCGTGGACTTAAAATGGTCATGATGCATGTGGCACACATAGGAGCATGGCCATTTCGTGGCCTTAAAATGGTCATGATTCATGTGGCACACATAGGAGCATGGTCATTTCCTGGCCTCGAAATGGTCGTGCTGCATGTGGCACACATAGGAGCGTGGCTATTTTGTGGCCTTAAAATGGTCATGATGCATGTGGCACACATAGGAGCTTAACCATTTCGTGGACTTAAATTGGTCATGCTGCATGTGGCACACATCGGAGCATGGCCATTTAGTGGCCTTAAAATGGTCATGATTCATGTGGCACACATATGAGCAAGGTCATTTCCTGGCCTCTAAATGGTCGTGCTGCATGTGGCACACATTGGAGCGTGGCTATTTCGTGGCCTTAAAATGGTCATGATGCATGTGGCACACATAGGAGCTTAACCATTTCGTGGACATAAAATGGTCATGATGCATGTGGCACACATAGGAGCATGGCCATTTCGTGGCCCTAAAATGGTCATGTTGCATGTGGCACACATTGGAGCGTGGCTATTTCGTGGCCTTAAAATGGTCATGATGCATGTGGCACACATAGGAGCTTAACCATTTCGTGGACATAAAATGGTCATGATGCATGTGGCACACATAGGAGCATGGCCATTTCGTGGCCCTAAAATGGTCATGTTGCATATGGCACACATAGGAGCATGGCCATTTCGTGGCCTTAAAATGGTCATACTGCATGTGGCACACATAGAAGCATGGCCATTCCGTGGCCTTAAAATGTTCATGCTGCATGTGGCACACATTAAAGCATGGCCATTTTGTTGCCTTAAAATGGTTATGATGCATGTGGCACACATAGTAGCATGGCCATTTCGTGGCCTTAAAATGGTCATGCTGCATGTGGCACACATCGGATCATGGCCATTTCGTGCCTTTAAATGGTCATGATGCATTTGACACACATAGGAGCATGGCCCTTTAGTGGCCTTAAAATGGTCATGATGCATGTGGCACACATAGGAGCACGGCCATTTCGTGGCCTTAAAATGGTCATGCTGCATGTGGCACACATCGGAGCATGGCCATTTCGTGGCCTTAATATGGTTATGATGCATGTGGCACACATAGGAGCATGGCCATTTTGTGGCCTTAAAATGGTCATATTGCATGTGGCACACATAGGAGCATGGCCATTTCGTGGCATTAAAATTGTCATGATGCATGTGGCACACATAGGAGCATTGCCATTTCGTGGCCTTTAAATGGTCATGCTGCATGTGACACATATAGGAGCATGGCCATTTCGTGGCCTTAAAATGGTCATGATTCATGTGGCACACATAGGAGCAAGGCCATTTCCTGGCCTCGAAATGGTCGTGCTGCATGTGGCACACATAGGAGCGTGGCTATTTCGTGGCCTTCAAATGGTCATGCTGCATGTGGCACACATAGGAGCTTAACCATTTCGTGGACTTAAAATGGTCATGATGCATGTGGCACACATAGGAGCATGGCCATTTCGTGGCCTTAAAATGGTCATGATTCATGTGGCACACATAGGAGCATGGTCATTTCCTGGCCTCGAAATGGTCGTGCTGCATGTGGCACACATCGGAGCATGGCCATTTCATGGCCTTTATATGTTCATGATGCTTGTGGCACACATAGGAGCATGGCCATTTCGTGGCCTTAAAATGGTCATGCTTCATGTGGCACACATCGGAGCATGGCCATATTGTGGCCTTAAAATGGTCATGCTGCATGTGGCACACATCAGAGCATGGCCATTTCGTGGCCTCAAAATGGTCATGATGCCTGTGGCACACATAGGAGCATGGCCATTTCCTGGCCTCGAAATGGTCGTGCTGCATGTGGCACACATAGGAGCGTGGCTATTTTGTGGCCTTAAAATGGTCATGATGCATGTGGCACACATAGGAGCTTAACCATTTCGTGGACTTAAAATGGTCATGATGCATGTGGCACACATAGGAGCATGGCCATTTCGTGGCCTTAAAATGGTCATGATTCATGTGGCACACATAGGAGCATGGCCATTTCGTGGCCCTAAAATGGTCATGTTGCATATGGCACACATAGGAGCATGGCCATTTCGTGGCCTTAAAATGGTCATAATGCATATGGCACACATAGGAGCATGGCCATTTCCTGGATTTGAAATGGTCATGCTGCATGTGGCACACATTGGAGCATGGCCATTTCGTGGCCTTAAAATGGTCATACTGCATGTGGCACACATAGGAGCATGGCCATTCCGTGGCCTTAAAATGTTCATGCTGCATGTGGCACACATTAAAGCATGGCCATTTTGTTGCCTTAAAATGGTTATGATGCATGTGGCACACATAGTAGCATGGCCATTTCGTGGCCTTAAAAAGGTCATGCTGCATGTGGCACACATCGGATCATGGCCATTTCGTGCCTTTAAATGGTCATGATGCATTTGACACACATAGGAGCATGGCCCTTTAGTGGCCTTAAAATGGTCATGATGCATGTGGCACACATAGGAGCACGGCCATTTCGTGGCCTTAAAATGGTCATGCTGCATGTGGCACACATCGGAGCATGGCCATTTCGTGGCCTTAATATGGTTATGATGCATGTGGCACACATAGGAGCATGGCCATTTTGTGGCCTTAAAATGGTCATATTGCATGTGGCACACATAGGAGCATGGCCATTTCGTGGCATTAAAATTGTCATGATGCATGTGGCACACATAGGAGCATTGCCATTTCGTGGCCTTTAAATGGTCATGCTGCATGTGACACATATAGGAGCATGGCCATTTCGTGGCCTTAAAATGGTCATGATTCATGTGGCACACATAGGAGCAAGGCCATTTCCTGGCCTCGAAATGGTCGTGCTGCATGTGGCACACATAGGAGCGTGGCTATTTCGTGGCCTTCAAATGGTCATGCTGCATGTGGCACACATCAGAGCATGGCCATTTCGTGGCCTCAAAATGGTCATGATGCATGTGGCACACATAGGAGCATGGCCATTTCGTGGCCTTAAAATGGTCATGTTGCATATGGCACACATAGGAGCATGGCCATTTCGTGGCCTTAAAATGGTCATAATGCATATGGCACACATAGGAGCATGGCCATTTCCTGGACTCGAAATGGTCATGCTGCATGTGGCACACATTGGAGCATGGCCATTTCGTGGCCTTTAAATGGTCATACTGCATGTGGCACACATTAAAGCATGGCCATTTTGTAGCCTTAAAATGGTTATGATGCATGTGGCACACATAGTAGCATGGCCATTTCGTGGCCTTAAAATGGTCATGCTGCATGTGGCACACATCGGAGCATGGCCATTTCGTGGCCTTTAAATGGTCATGATGCATTTGACACACATAGGAGCATGGCCCTTTAGTGGCCTTAAAATGGTCATGATGCATGTGGCACACATAGGAGCATGGCCTTTTCGTGGCCTTAAAATGGTCATGCTGCATGTGGCACACATCGGAGCATGGCCATTTCGTGGCCTTAATATGGTCATGATGCATGTGGCACACATAGGAGCATGGCCATTTTGTGGCCTTAAAATGGTCATATTGCATGTGGCACACATAGGAGCATGGCCATTTCGTGGCATTAAAATTGTCATGATGCATGTGGCACACATAGGAGCATTGCCATTTCGTGGCCTTAAAATGGTCATGCTGCATGTGGCACATATAGGAGCATGGCCATTTCGTGGCCTTAAAATGGTCATGAATCATGTGGCACACATAGGAGCAAGGCCATTTCCTGGCCTCGAAATGGTCGTGCTGCATGTGGCACACATAGGAGCGTGGCTTTTTCGTGGCCTTAAAATGGTCATGATGCATGTGGCACACATAGGAGCTTAACCATTTCGTGGACTTAAAATGGTCATGATGCATGTGGCACACATAGGAGCATGGCCATTTCGTGGCCTTAAAATGGTCATGATTCATGTGGCACACATAGGAGCATGGCCATTTCCTGGCCTCGAAATGGTCGTGCTGCATGTGGCACACATATGAGCGTGGCTATTTTGTGGCCTTAAAATGGTCATGATGCATGTGGCACACATAGGAGCTTAACCACTTCGTGGACTTAAATTGGTCATGCTGCATGTGGCACACATCGGAGCATGGCCATTTCGTGGCCTTAAAATGGTCATGATTCATGTGGCACACATATGAGCAAGGTCATTTCCTGGCCTCTATATGGTCGTGCTACATGTGGCACACATTGGAGCGTGGCTATTTTGTGGCCTTAAAATGGTCATGATGCATGTGGCACACATAGGAGCATTGCCATTTCGTGGCCTTAAAATGGTCATGCTGCATGTGGCACATATAGGAGCATGGCCATTTCGTGGCCTTAAAATGGTCATGAATCATGTGGCACACATAGGAGCAAGGCCATTTCCTGGCCTCGAAATGGTCGTGCTGCATGTGGCACACATAGGAGCGTGGCTTTTTCGTGGCCTTAAAATGGTCATGATGCATGTGGCACACATAGGAGCTTAACCATTTCGTGGACTTAAAATGGTCATGATGCATGTGGCACACATAGGAGCATGGCCATTTCGTGGCCTTAAAATGGTCATGATTCATGTGGCACACATAGGAGCATGGTCATTTCCTGGCCTCGAAATGGTCGTGCTGCATGTGGCACACATCGGAGCATGGCCATTTCATGGCCTTTATATGTTCATGATGCTTGTGGCACTCATAGGAGCATGGCCATTTCGTGGCCTTAAAATGGTCATGCTTCATGTGGCACACATCGGAGCATGGCCATATTGTGGCCTTAAAATGGTCATGTAGCTTGTGGCACATATAGAAGCATGACCATTTCGTGGCCTTAAAATGGTCATGCTTCATGTGGCACACATCGGAGCATGGCCATATTGTGGCCTTAAAATGGTCATGCTGCATGTGGCACACATTAGAGCATGGCCATTTCGTGGCCTCAAAATGGTCATGATGCCTGTGGCACACATAGGAGCATGGCCATTTCGTGGCCCTAAAATGGTCATGTTGCATATGGCACACATAGGAGCATGGCCATTTCGTGGCCTTAAAATGGTCATAATGCATATGGCACACATAGGAGCATGGCCATTTCGTGGACTCGAAATGGTCATGATGCATGTGGCACACATAGGAGCATGGCCATTTCGTGGCCTTTAAATGGTCATACTGCATGTGGCACACATAGAAGCATGGCCATTACGTGGCCTTAAAATGTTCATGCTGCATGTGGCACACATTAAAGCATGGCCATTTTGTTGCCTTAAAATGGTTATGATGCATGTGGCACACATAGTAGCATGGCCATTTCGTGGCCTTAAAATGGTCATGCTGCATGTGGCACACATCGGAGCATGGCCATTTCGTGGCCTTTAAATGGTCATGATAAATGTGACACACATAGGAGCATGGCCCTTTAGTGGCCTTAAAATGGTCATGATGCATGTGGCACACATAGGAGCACTGCCTTTTCGTGGCCTTAAAATGGTCATGCTGCATGTGGCACACATCGGAGCATGGCCATTTCGTGGCCTTAATATGGTCATGATGCATGTGGCACACATAGGAGCATGGCCATTTTGTGGCCTTAAAATGGTCATAATGCATGTGGCACACATAGGAGCATGGCCATTTCGTGGCATTAAAATTGTCATGATGCATGTGGCACACATAGGAGCATTGCCATTTCGTGGCCTTAAAATGGTCATGCTGCATGTGGCACATATAGGAGCATGGCCATTTCGTGGCCTTAAAATTGTCATGAATCATGTGGCACACATAGGAGCAAGGCCATTTCCTGGCCTCGAAATGGTCGTGCTGCATGTGGCACACATAGGAGCGTGGCTTTTTCGTGGCCTTAAAATGGTCATGATGCATGTGGCACACATAGGAGCTTAACCATTTCGTGGACTTAAAATGGTCATGATGCATGTGGCACACATAGGAGCATGGCCATTTCGTGGCCTTAAAATGGTCATGATTCATGTGGCACACATAGGAGCATGGTCATTTCCTGGCCTTTATATGTTAATGATGCTTGTGGCACACATAGGAGCATGGCCATTTCGTGGCCTTAAAATGGTCATGCTTCATGTGGCACACATCGGAGCATGGCCATATTGTGGCCTTAAAATGGTCATGTAGCTTGTGGCACATATAGAAGCATGACTATTTCGTGGCCTTAAAATGGTCATGCTTCATGTGGCACACATCGGAGCATGGCCATATTGTGGCCTTAAAATGGTCATGTTGCTTGTGGCACATATAGGAGCATGGCCATTTCGTGGCCTTAAAATGGTCATGCTGCATGTGGCACACATCAGAGCATGGCCATTTCGTGGCCTCAAAATGGTCATGATGCTTGTGGCACACATATGAGCATGGCCATTACGTGGCCTTAAAATGGTCATGCTTCATGTGGCAAACATCGGAGCATGGCCATATTGTGGCCTTAAAATGGTCATGTTGCATGTGGCACATATAAGAGCATGGCCATTTCGTGGCCTTAAAATCGTCATGCTGCATGTGGCACACATCGAAGCATGGCCGTTTCGTGGCCTTAAAACGGTCATGCTGCATGTGGCACACATCGGAGCATGGCCATTTCGTGGCCTAAAATGGTCATGCTGCATGTGGCACACATCGGAGCATGGCCATTTCGTGGCCTTAAAATGGTCATGATGCATGTGGCACACAAAGGAGCATGGCCATTACGTGGCCTTTAAATGGTCATGCTGCTTGTGGCACACATAGGAGCATAGCCATTTCGTGGCTTTAAAATGTTCATGATGCATGTGGCACACATTGAAGCATGGCCATTTCCAAGCCTCGAAATAGTCGTGCTGCATGTGGCACACATAGGAGCAAGGCTATTTCGTGGCCTTTAAATAGTCATATTACATGTGGCACTAATAGGAGCATGGCCATTTCGTGGCCTTAAAATGGGCATGCTGCATGTGGCACACATAGGAGCATGGCCATTTCGTGGCCTTGAAATGGTCATGATTTATGTGGCACACATAGGAGCATTACCATTTCCTGGCCTCAAAATGGTCTTGCTGCATGTGGCACACATTGGAGCATGGCCATTTCCTGTCCTCCAAATGGTCGAGCTGCCTGTGGCACACATAGGATCATGGCTATTTCGTGGCCTTAAAATGGTCATAATACATGTGGCACACATTGGAGCATGGCCATTTCATGGCCTTAAAATGGTCATGCTGAATGTAACACTCATCGGAGCATGGCCATTTCGTGGCTTCAAAATGGTCATGATGCATGTGACACACATAGGAGTATGGCCATTTCGTGGCCTTAAAATGGTCATGCTGCATGTGGCACACATCGGAGCATGGCCATTTCGTGGCCTTAAAATGGTCATGCTGCATGTGGCACACATCGGAGCATGGCCATTTCATGGCCTTTATATGTTCATAATGCTTGTGGCACACATAGAAGCATGGCCATTTCGTGGCCTTAAAATGGTCATGCTTCATGTGGCACACATCGGAGCATGGCCATATTGTGGCCTTAAAATGGTCATGTTGCTTGTGGCACATATAGAAGCATGACTATTTCGTGGCCTTAAAATGGTCATGCTTCATGTGGCACACATCGGAGCATGGCCATATTGTGGCCTTAAAATGGTCATGTTGCTTGTGACACATATAGGAGCATGGCCATTTCGTGGCCTTAAAATGGTCATGCTGCATGTGGCACACATCAGAGCATGGCCATTTCGTGGCCTCAAAATGGTCATGATGCATGTGGCACACATAGTAGCATGGCCATTTCGTGGCCTTAAAAAGGTCATGCTGCATGTGGCACACATCGGATCATGGCCATTTCGTGCCTTTAAATGGTCATGATGCATTTGACACACATAGGAGCATGGCCCTTTAGTGGCCTTAAAATGGTCATGATGCATGTGGCACACATAGGAGCACGGCCATTTCGTGGCCTTAAAATGGTCATGCTGCATGTGGCACACATCGGAGCATGGCCATTTCGTGGCCTTAATATGGTTATGATGCATGTGGCACACATAGGAGCATGGCCATTTTGTGGCCTTAAAATGGTCATATTGCATGTGGCACACATAGGAGCATGGCCATTTCGTGGCATTAAAATTGTCATGATGCATGTGGCACACATAGGAGCATTGCCATTTCGTGGCCTTTAAATGGTCATGCTGCATGTGACACATATAGGAGCATGGCCATTTCGTGGCCTTAAAATGGTCATGATTCATGTGGCACACATAGGAGCAAGGCCATTTCCTGGCCTCGAAATGGTCGTGCTGCATGTGGCACACATAGGAGCGTGGCTATTTCGTGGCCTTCAAATGGTCATGCTGCATGTGGCACACATCAGAGCATGGCCATTTCGTGGCCTCAAAATGGTCATGATGCCTGTGGCACACATAGGAGCATGGCCATTTCGTGGCCCTAAAATGGTCATGTTGCATATGGCACACATAGGAGCATGGCCATTTCGTGGCCTTAAAATGGTCATAATGCATATGGCACACATAGGAGCATGGCCATTTCCTGGACTCGAAATGGTCATGCTGCATGTGGCACACATTGGAGCATGGCCATTTCGTGGCCTTTAAATGGTCATACTGCATGTGGCACACATTAAAGCATGGCCATTTTGTAGCCTTAAAATGGTTATGATGCATGTGGCACACATAGAAGCATGGCCATTTCGTGGCCTTAAAATGGTCATGCTGCATGTGGCACACATCGGAGCATGGCCATTTCGTGGCCTTTAAATGGTCATGATGCATTTGACACACATAGGAGCATGGCCATTTAGTGGCCTTAAAATGGTCATGATGCATGTGGCACACATAGGAGCACTGCCTTTTCGTGGCCTTAAAATGGTCATGCTGCATGTGGCACACATCGGAGCATGGCCATTTCGTGGCCTTAATATGGTCATGATGCATGTGGCACACATAGGAGCATGGCCATTTTGTGGCCTTAAAATGGTCATATTGCATGTGGCACACATAGGAGCATGGCCATTTCGTGGCATTAAAATTGTCATGATGCATGTGGCACACATAGGAGCATTGCCATTTCGTGGCCTTAAAATGGTCATGCTGCATGTGGCACATATAGGAGCATGGCCATTTCGTGGCCTTAAAATGGTCATGAATCATGTGGCACACATAGGAGCAAGGCCATTTCCTGGCCTCGAAATGGTCGTGCTGCATGTGGCACACATAGGAGCGTGGCTTTTTCGTGGCCTTAAAATGGTCATGATGCATGTGGCACACATAGGAGCTTAACCATTTCGTGGACTTAAAATGGTCATGATGCATGTGGCACACATAGGAGCATGGCCATTTCGTGGCCTTAAAATGGTCATGATTCATGTGGCACACATAGGAGCATGGCCATTTCCTGGCCTCGAAATGGTCGTGCTGCATGTGGCACACATATGAGCGTGGCTATTTTGTGGCCTTAAAATGGTCATGATGCATGTGGCACACATAGGAGCTTAACCACTTCGTGGACTTAAATTGGTCATGCTGCATGTGGCACACATCGGAGCATGGCCATTTAGTGGCCTTAAAATGGTCATGATTCATGTGGCACACATATGAGCAAGGTCATTTCCTGGCCTCTATATGGTCGTGCTACATGTGGCACACATTGGAGCGTGGCTATTTTGTGGCCTTAAAATGGTCATGATGCATGTGGCACACATAGGAGCATTGCCATTTCGTGGCCTTAAAATGGTCATGCTGCATGTGGCACATATAGGAGCATGGCCATTTCGTGGCCTTAAAATGGTCATGAATCATGTGGCACACATAGGAGCAAGGCCATTTCCTGGCCTCGAAATGGTCGTGCTGCATGTGGCACACATAGGAGCGTGGCTTTTTCGTGGCCTTAAAATGGTCATGATGCATGTGGCACACATAGGAGCTTAACCATTTCGTGGACTTAAAATGGTCATGATGCATGTGGCACACATAGGAGCATGGCCATTTCGTGGCCTTAAAATGGTCATGATTCATGTGGCACACATAGGAGCATGGTCATTTCCTGGCCTCGAAATGGTCGTGCTGCATGTGGCACACATCGGAGCATGGCCATTTCATGGCCTTTATATGTTCATGATGCTTGTGGCACTCATAGGAGCATGGCCATTTCGTGGCCTTAAAATGGTCATGCTTCATGTGGCACACATCGGAGCATGGCCATATTGTGGCCTTAAAATGGTCATGTAGCTTGTGGCACATATAGAAGCATGACCATTTCGTGGCCTTAAAATGGTCATGCTTCATGTGGCACACATCGGAGCATGGCCATATTGTGGCCTTAAAATGGTCATGCTGCATGTGGCACACATTAGAGCATGGCCATTTCGTGGCCTCAAAATGGTCATGATGCATGTGGCACACATAGGAGCATGGCCATTTCGTGGCCCTAAAATGGTCATGTTGCATATGGCACACATAGGAGCATGGCCATTTCGTGGCCTTAAAATGGTCATAATGCATATGGCACACATAGGAGCATGGCCATTTCCTGGACTCGAAATGGTCATGCTGCATGTGGCACACATTGGAGCATGGCCATTTCGTGGCCTTTAAATGGTCATACTGCATGTGGCACACATAGAAGCATGGCCATTCCGTGGCCTTAAAATGTTCATGCTGCATGTGGCACACATTAAAGCATGGCCATTTTGTAGCCTTAAAATGGTTATGATGCATGTGGCACACATAGTAGCATGGCCATTTCGTGGCCTTAAAATGGTCATGCTGCATGTGGCACACATCGGAGCATGGCCATTTCGTGGCCTTTAAATGGTCATGATAAATGTGACACACATAGGAGCATGGCCCTTTAGTGGCCTTAAAATGGTCATGATGCATGTGGCACACATAGGAGCACTGCCTTTTCGTGGCCTTAAAATGGTCATGCTGCATGTGGCACACATCGGAGCATGGCCATTTCGTGGCCTTAATATGGTCATGATGCATGTGGCACACATAGGAGCATGGCCATTTTGTGGCCTTAAAATGGTCATATTGCATGTGGCACACATAGGAGCATGGCCATTTCGTGGCATTAAAATTGTCATGATGCATGTGGCACACATAGGAGCATTGCCATTTCGTGGCCTTAAAATGGTCATGCTGCATGTGGCACATATAGGAGCATGGCCATTTCGTGGCCTTAAAATTGTCATGAATCATGTGGCACACATAGGAGCAAGGCCATTTCCTGGCCTCGAAATGGTCGTGCTGCATGTGGCACACATAGGAGCGTGGCTTTTTCGTGGCCTTAAAATGGTCATGATGCATGTGGCACACATAGGAGCTTAACCATTTCGTGGACTTAAAATGGTCATGATGCATGTGGCACACATAGGAGCATGGCCATTTCGTGGCCTTAAAATGGTCATGATTCATGTGGCACACATAGGAGCATGGTCATTTCCTGGCCTTTATATGTTAATGATGCTTGTGGCACACATAGGAGCATGGCCATTTCGTGGCCTTAAAATGGTCATGCTTCATGTGGCACACATCGGAGCATGGCCATATTGTGGCCTTAAAATGGTCATGTAGCTTGTGGCACATATAGAAGCATGACTATTTCGTGGCCTTAAAATGGTCATGCTTCATGTGGCACACATCGGAGCATGGCCATATTGTGGCCTTAAAATGGTCATGTTGCTTGTGGCACATATAGGAGCATGGCCATTTCGTGGCCTTAAAATGGTCATGCTGCATGTGGCACACATCAGAGCATGGCCATTTCGTGGCCTCAAAATGGTCATGATGCTTGTGGCACACATATGAGCATGGCCATTACGTGGCCTTAAAATGGTCATGCTTCATGTGACAAACATCGGAGCATGGCCATATTGTGGCCTTAAAATGGTCATGTTGCATGTGGCACATATAAGAGCATGGCCATTTCGTGGCCTTAAAATCGTCATGCTGCATGTGGCACACATCGGAGCATGGCCATTTCGTGGCCTAAAATGGTCATGCTGCATGTGGCACACATCGGAGCATGGCCATTTCGTGGCCTTAAAATGGTCATGATGCATGTGGCACACAAAGGAGCATGGCCATTACGTGGCCTTTAAATGGTCATGCTGCATGTGGCACACATAGGAGCATAGCCATTTCGTGGCTTTAAAATGTTCATGATGCATGTGGCACACATTGAAGCATGGCCATTTCCAAGCCTCGAAATAGTCGTGCTGCATGTGGCACACATAGGAGCAAGGCTATTTCGTGGCCTTTAAATAGTCATATTACATGTGGCACTAATAGGAGCATGGCCATTTCGTGGCCTTAAAATGGGCATGCTGCATGTGGCACACATAGGAGCATGGCCATTTCGTGGCCTTGAAATGGTCATGATTTATGTGGCACACATAGGAGCATTACCATTTCCTGGCCTCAAAATGGTCTTGCTGCATGTGGCACACATTGGAGCATGGCCATTTCCTGTCCTCCAAATGGTCGAGCTGCCTGTGGCACACATAGGATCATGGCTATTTCGTGGCCTTAAAATGGTCATAATACATGTGGCACACATTGGAGCATGGCCATTTCATGGCCTTAAAATGGTCATGCTGAATGTAACACTCATCGGAGCATGGCCATTTCGTGGCTTCAAAATGGTCATGATGCATGTGACACACATAGGAGTATGGCCATTTCGTGGCCTTAAAATGGTCATGCTGCATGTGGCACACATCGGAGCATGGCCATTTCGTGGCCTTAAAATGGTCATGCTGCATGTGGCACACATCGGAGCATGGCCATTTCATGGCCTTTATATGTTCATAATGCTTGTGGCACACATAGAAGCATGGCCATTTCGTGGCCTTAAAATGGTCATGCTTCATGTGGCACACATCGGAGCATGGCCATATTGTGGCCTTAAAATGGTCATGTTGCTTGTGGCACATATAGAAGCATGACTATTTCGTGGCCTTAAAATGGTCATGCTTCATGTGGCACACATCGGAGCATGGCCATATTGTGGCCTTAAAATGGTCATGTTGCTTGTGACACATATAGGAGCATGGCCATTTCGTGGCCTTAAAATGGTCATGCTGCATGTGGCACACATCGGAGCATGGCCATTTCGTGGCCTCAAAATGGTCATGATGCCTGTGGCACACATAGGAGCATGGCCATTTCGTGGCCCTAAAATGGTCATGTTGCACATGGCACACATTGGAGCATGGCCATTTCGTGTCCTTAAAATGGTCATACTGCATGTGGCACACATAGAAGCATGGCCATTCCGTGGCCTTAAAATGTTCATGCTGCATGTGGCACACATTAAAGGATGGCCATTTTGTAGCCTTAAAATGGTTATGATGCATGTGGCACACATAGTAGCATGGCCATTTCGTGGCCTTAAAATCGTCATGCTGCATGTGGCACACATCGGAGCATGGCCATTTCGTGGCCTTTAAATGGTCATGATGCATTTGACACACATAGGAGCATGGCCCTGTAGTGGCCTTAAAATGGTCATGATGCATGTAGCACACATAGGAGCACGGCCATTTCGTGGCCTTAAAATGGTCATGCTGCATGTGGCACACATCGGAGCATGGCCATTTCGTGGCCTTAATATGGTTATGATGCATGTGGCACACATAGGAGCATGGCCATTTTGTGGCCTTAAAATGGTCATATTGCATGTGGCACACATAGGAGCATGGCCAATTCGTGGCATTAAAATTGTCATGATGCATGTGGCACACATAGGAGCATTGCCATTTCGTGGCCTTTAAATGGTCATGCTGCATGTGACACATATAGGAGCATGGCCATTTCGTGGCCTTAAAATGGTCATGATTCATGTGGCACACATAGGAGCAAGGCCATTTCCTGGCCTCGAAATGGTCGTGCTGCATGTGGCACACATAGGAGCGTGGCTATTTCGTGGCCTTAAAATGGTCATGATGCATGTGGCACACATAGGAGCTTAACCATTTCGTGGACTTAAAATGGTCATGATGCATGTGGCACACATAGGAGCATGGCCATTTCGTGGCCTTAAAATGGTCATGATTCATGTGGCACACATAGGAGCATGGTCATTTCCTGGCCTCGAAATGGTCGTGCTGCATGTGGCACACATCGGTGCATGGCCATTTCATGGCCTTTATATGTTCATGATGCTTGTGGCACACATAGGAGCATGGCCATTTCGTGGCCTTAAAATGGTCATGCTTCATGTGGCACACATCGGAGCATGGCCATATTGTGGCCTTAAAATGGTCATGTAGCTTGTGGCACATATAGAAGCATGACCATTTCGTGGCCTTAAAATGGTCATGCTTCATGTGCCACACATCGGAGCATGGCCATATTGTGGCCTTAAAATGGTCATGCTGCATGTGGCACACATCAGAGCATGGCCATTTCGTGGCCTCAAAATGGTCATGATGCCTGTGGCACACATAGGAGCATGGCCATTTCCTGGCCTCGAAATGGTCGTGCTGCATGTGGCACACATAGGAGCGTGGCTATTTTGTGGCCTTAAAATGGTCATGATGCATGTGGCACACATAGGAGCTTAACCATTTCGTGGACTTAAAATGGTCATGATGCATGTGGCACACATAGGAGCATGGCCATTTCGTGGCCTTAAAATGGTCATGATTCATGTGGCACACATAGGAGCATGGTCATTTCCTGGCCTCGAAATGGTCGTGCTGCATGTGGCACACATAGGAGCGTGGCTATTTTGTGGCCTTAAAATGGTCATGATGCATGTGGCACACATAGGAGCTTAACCATTTCGTGGACTTAAATTGGTCATGCTGCATGTGGCACACATCGGAGCATGGCCATTTAGTGGCCTTAAAATGGTCATGATTCATGTGGCACACATATGAGCAAGGTCATTTCCTGGCCTCTTAATGGTCGTGCTGCATGTGGCACACATTGGAGCGTGGCTATTTCGTGGCCTTAAAATGGTCATGATGCATGTGGCACACATAGGAGCTTAACCATTTCGTGGACATAAAATGGTCATGATGCATGTGGCACACATAGGAGCATGGCCATTTCGTGGCCCTAAAATGGTCATGTTGCATATGGCACACATAGGAGCATGGCCATTTCGTGGCCTTAAAATGGTCATAATGCATATGGCACACATAGGAGCATGGCCATTTCCTGGATTTGAAATGGTCATGCTGCATGTGGCACACATTGGAGCATGGCCATTTCGTGGCCTTAAAATGGTCATACTGCATGTGGCACACATAGAAGCATGGCCATTCCGTGGCCTTAAAATGTTCATGCTGCATGTGGCACACATTAAAGCATGGCCATTTTGTTGCCTTAAAATGGTTATGATGCATGTGGCACACATAGTAGCATGGCCATTTCGTGGCCTTAAAATGGTCATGCTGCATGTGGCACACATCGGATCATGGCCATTTCGTGCCTTTAAATGGTCATGATGCATTTGACACACATAGGAGCATGGCCCTTTAGTGGCCTTAAAATGGTCATGATGCATGTGGCACACATAGGAGCACGGCCATTTCGTGGCCTTAAAATGGTCATGCTGCATGTGGCACACATCGGAGCATGGCCATTTCGTGGCCTTAATATGGTTATGATGCATGTGGCACACATAGGAGCATGGCCATTTTGTGGCCTTAAAATGGTCATATTGCATGTGGCACACATAGGAGCATGGCCATTTCGTGGCATTAAAATTGTCATGATGCATGTGGCACACATAGGAGCATGGCCATTTCGTGGCCTTTAAATGGTCATGATGCATGTGACACATATAGGAGCATGGCCATTTCGTGGCCTTAAAATGGTCATGATTCATGTGGCACACATAGGAGCAAGGCCATTTCCTGGCCTCGAAATGGTCGTGCTGCATGTGGCACACATAGGAGCGTGGCTATTTCGTGGCCTTCAAATGGTCATGCTGCATGTGGCACACATCAGAGCATGGCCATTTCGTGGCCTCAAAATGGTCATGATGCCTGTGGCACACATAGGAGCATGGCCATTTCGTGGCCCTAAAATGGTCATGATGCATATGGCACACATAGGAGCATGGCCATTTCGTGGCCTTAAAATGGTCATAATGCATATGGCACACATAGGAGCATGGCCATTTCCTGGACTCGAAATGGTCATGCTGCATGTGGCACACATTGGAGCATGGCCATTTCGTGGCCTTTAAATGGTCATACTGCATGTGGCACACATTAAAGCATGGCCATTTTGTAGCCTTAAAATGGTTATGATGCATGTGGCACACATAGTAGCATGGCCATTTCGTGGCCTTAAAATGGTCATGCTGCATGTGGCACACATCGGAGCATGGCCATTTCGTGGCCTTTAAATGGTCATGATGCATTTGACAAACATAGGAGCATGGCCCTTTAGTGGCCTTAAAATGGTCATGATGCATGTGGCACACATAGGAGCACTGCCTTTTCGTGGCCTTAAAATGGTCATGCTGCATGTGGCACACATCGGAGCATGGCCATTTCGTGGCCTTAATATGGTCATGATGCATGTGGCACACATAGGAGCATGGCCATTTTGTGGCCTTAAAATGGTCATATTGCATGTGGCACACATAGGAGCATGGCCATTTCGTGGCATTAAAATTGTCATGATGCATGTGGCACACATAGGAGCATTGCCATTTCGTGGCCTTAAAATGGTCATGCTGCATGTGGCACATATAGGAGCATGGCCATTTCGTGGCCTTAAAATGGTCATGAATCATGTGGCACACATAGGAGCAAGGCCATTTCCTGGCCTCGAAATGGTCGTGCTGCATGTGGCACACATAGGAGCGTGGCTTTTTCGTGGCCTTAAAATGGTCATGATGCATGTGGCACACATAGGAGCTTAACCATTTCGTGGACTTAAAATGGTCATGATGCATGTGGCACACATAGGAGCATGGCCATTTCGTGGCCTTAAAATGGTCATGATTCATGTGGCACACATAGGAGCATGGTCATTTCCTGGCCTCGAAATGGTCGTGCTGCATGTGGCACGCATATGAGCGTGGCTATTTTGTGGCCTTAAAATGGTCATGATGCATGTGGCACACATAGGAGCTTAACAACTTCGTGGACTTAAATTGGTCATGCTGCATGTGGCACACATCGGAGCATGGCCATTTAGTGGCCTTAAAATGGTCATGATTCATGTGGCACACATATGAGCAAGGTCATTTCCTGGCCTCTATATGGTCGTGCTGCATGTGGCACACATTGGAGCGTGGCTATTTTGTGGCCTTAAAATGGTCATGATGCATGTGGCACACATAGGAGCTTAACCATTTCGTGGACATAAAATGGTCATGATGCATGTGGCACACATAGGAGCATGGCCATTTCGTGGCCCTAAAATGGTCATGTTGCATATGGCACACATAGGAGCATGGCCATTTCGTGGCCTTAAAATGGTCATAATGCATATGGCACACATAGGAGCATGGCCATTTCCTGGACTCGAAATGGTCATGCTGCATGTGGCACACATTGGAGCATGGCCATTTCGTGGCCTTTAAATGGTCATACTGCATGTGGCACACATAGAAGCATGGCCATTCCGTGGCCTTAAAATGTTCATGCTGCATGTGGCACACATTAAAGCATGGCCATTTTGTAGCCTTAAAATGGTTATGATGCATGTGGCACACATAGTAGCATGGCCATTTCGTGGCCTTAAAATGGTCATGCTGCATGTGGCACACATCGGAGCATGGCCATTTCGTGGCCTTTAAATGGTCATGATAAATGTGACACACATAGGAGCATGGCCCTTTAGTGGCCTTAAAATGGTCATGATGCATGTGGCACACATAGGAGCACTGCCTTTTCGTGGCCTTAAAATGGTCATGCTGCATGTGGCACACATCGGAGCATGGCCATTTCGTGGCCTTAATATGGTCATGATGCATGTGGCACACATAGGAGCATGGCCATTTTGTGGCCTTAAAATGGTCATATTGCATGTGGCACACATAGGAGCATGGCCATTTCGTGGCATTAAAATTGTCATGATGCATGTGGCACACATAGGAGCATTGCCATTTCGTGGCCTTAAAATGGTCATGCTGCATGTGGCACATATAGGAGCATGGCCATTTTGTTGCCTTAAAATGGTCATGAATCATGTGGCACACATAGGAGCAAGGCCATTTCCTGGCCTCGAAATGGTCGTGCTGCATGTGGCACACATAGGAGCGTGGCTTTTTCGTGGCCTTAAAATGGTCATGATGCATGTGGCACACATAGGAGCTTAACCATTTCGTGGACTTAAAATGGTCATGATGCATGTGGCACACATAGGAGCATGGCCATTTCGTGGCCTTAAAATGGTCATGATTCATGTGGCACACATAGGAGCATGGTCATTTCCTGGCCTTTATATGTTAATGATGCTTGTGGCACACATAGGAGCATGGCCATTTCGTGGCCTTAAAATGGTCATGCTTCATGTGGCACACATCGGAGCATGGCCATATTGTGGCCTTAAAATGGTCATGTAGCTTGTGGCACATATAGAAGCATGACCATTTCGTGGCCTTAAAATGGTCATGCTTCATGTGGCACACATCGGAGCATGGCCATATTGTGGCCTTAAAATGGTCATGTTGCTTGTGGCACATATAGGAGCATGGCCATTTCGTGGCCTTAAAATGGTCATGCTGCATGTGGCACACATCAGAGCATGGCCATTTCGTGGCCTCAAAATGGTCATGATGCTTGTGGCACACATATGAGCATGGCCATTACGTGGCCTTAAAATGGTCATGCTTCATGTGGCAAACATCGGAGCATGGCCATATTGTGGCCTTAAAATGGTCATGTTGCATGTGGCACATATAAGAGCATGGCCATTTCGTGGCCTTAAAATCGTCATGCTGCATGTGGCACACATCGAAGCATGGCCGTTTCGTGGCCTTAAAACGGTCATGCTGCATTTGGCACACATCGGAGCATGGCCATTTCGTGGCCTAAAATGGTCATGCTGCATGTGGCACACATCGGAGCATGGCCATTTCGTGGCCTTAAAATGGTCATGATGCATGTGGCACACAAAGGAGCATGGCCATTACGTGGCCTTTAAATGGTCATGCTGCATGTGGCACACATAGGAGCATAGCCATTTCGTGGCTTTAAAATGTTCATGATGCATGTGGCACACATTGAAGCATGGCCATTTCCAAGCCTCGAAATAGTCGTGCTGCATGTGGCACACATAGGAGCAAGGCTATTTCGTGGCCTTTAAATAGTCATATTACATGTGGCACTAATAGGAGCATGGCCATTTCGTGGCCTTAAAATGGGCATGCTGCATGTGGCACACATAGGAGCATGGCCATTTCGTGGCCTTGAAATGGTCATGATTTATGTGGCACACATAGGAGCATTACCATTTCCTGGCCTCAAAATGGTCTTGCTGCATGTGGCACACATTGAAGCATGGCCATTTCCTGTCCTCCAAATGGTCGAGCTGCCTGTGGCACACATAGGATCATGGCTATTTCGTGGCCTTAAAATGGTCATAATACATGTGGCACACATTGGAGCATGGCCATTTCATGGCCTTAAAATGGTCATGCTGAATGTAACACTCATCGGAGCATGGCCATTTCGTGGCTTCAAAATGGTCATGATGCATGTGACACACATAGGAGTATGGCCATTTCGTGGCCTTAAAATGGTCATGCTGCATGTGGCACACATCGGAGCATGGCCATTTCGTGGCCTTAAAATGGTCATGCTGCATGTGGCACACATCGGAGCATGGCCATTTCATGGCCTTTATATGTTCATAATGCTTGTGGCACACATAGAAGCATGGCCATTTCGTGGCCTTAAAATGGTCATGCTTCATGTGGCACACATCGGAGCATGGCCATATTGTGGCCTTAAAATGGTCATGTTGCTTGTGGCACATATAGAAGCATGACTATTTCGTGGCCTTAAAATGGTCATGCTTCATGTGGCACACATCGGAGCATGGCCATATTGTGGCCTTAAAATGGTCATGTTGCTTGTGACACATATAGGAGCATGGCCATTTCGTGGCCTTAAAATGGTCATGCTGCATGTGGCACACATCAGAGCATGGCCATTTCGTGGCCTCAAAATGGTCATGATGCCTGTGGCACACATAGGAGCATGGCCATTTCGTGGCCCTAAAATGGTCATGTTGCACATGGCACACATTGGAGCATGGCCATTTCGTGTCCTTAAAATGGTCATACTGCATGTGGCACACATAGAAGCATGGCCATTCCGTGGCCTTAAAATGTTCATGCTGCATGTGGCACACATTAAAGGATGGCCATTTTGTAGCCTTAAAATGGTTATGATGCATGTGGCACACATAGTAGCATGGCCATTTCGTGGCCTTAAAATCGTCATGCTGCATGTGGCACACATCGGAGCATGGCCATTTCGTGGCCTTTAAATGGTCATGATGCATTTGACACACATAGGAGCATGGCCCTGTAGTGGCCTTAAAATGGTCATGATGCATGTAGCACACATAGGAGCACGGCCATTTCGTGGCCTTAAAATAGTCATGCTGCATGTGGCACACATCGGATCATGGCCATTTCGTGGCCTTAATATGGTTATGATGCATGTGGCACACATAGGAGCATGGCCATTTTGTGGCCTTAAAATGGTCATATTGCATGTGGCACACATAGGAGCATGGCCATTTCGTGGCATTAAAATTGTCATGATGCATGTGGCACACATAGGAGCATTGCCATTTCGTGGCCTTTAAATGGTCATGCTGCATGTGACACATATAGGAGCATGGCCATTTCGTGGCCTTAAAATGGTCATGATTCATGTGGCACACATAGGAGCAAGGCCATTTCCTGGCCTCGAAATGGTCGTGCTGCATGTGGCACACATAGGAGCGTGGCTATTTCGTGGCCTTAAAATGGTCATGATGCATGTGGCACACATAGGAGCTTAACCATTTCGTGGACTTAAAATGGTCATGATGCATGTGGCACACATAGGAGCATGGCCATTTCGTGGCCTTAAAATGGTCATGATTCATGTGGCACACATAGGAGCATGGTCATTTCCTGGCCTCGAAATGGTCGTGCTGCATGTGGCACACATCGGAGCATGGCCATTTCATGGCCTTTATATGTTCATGATGCTTGTGGCACACATAGGAGCATGGCCATTTCGTGGCCTTAAAATGGTCATGCTTCATGTGGCACACATCGGAGCATGGCCATATTGTGGCCTTAAAATGGTCATGCTGCATGTGGCACACATCAGAGCATGGCCATTTCGTGGCCTCAAAATGGTCATGATGCCTGTGGCACACATAGGAGCATGGCCATTTCCTGGCCTCGAAATGGTCGTGCTGCATGTGGCACACATAGGAGCGTGGCTATTTTGTGGCCCTAAAATGGTCATGATGCATGTGGCACACATAGGAGCTTAACCATTTCGTGGACTTAAAATGGTCATGATGCATGTGGCACACATAGGAGCATGGCCATTTCGTGGCCTTAAAATGGTCATGATTCATGTGGCACACATAGGAGCATGGTCATTTCCTGGCCTCGAAATGGTCGTGCTGCATGTGGCACACATAGGAGCGTGGCTATTTTGTGGCCTTAAAATGGTCATGATGCATGTGGCACACATAGGAGCTTAACCATTTCGTGGACTTAAATTGGTCATGCTGCATGTGGCACACATCGGAGCATGGCCATTTAGTGGCCTTAAAATGGTCATGATTCATGTGGCACACATATGAGCAAGGTCATTTCCTGGCCTCTAAATGGTCGTGCTGCATGTGGCACACATTGGAGCGTGGCTATTTCGTGGCCTTAAAATGGTCATGATGCATGTGGCACACATAGGAGCTTAACCATTTCGTGGACATAAAATGGTCATGATGCATGTGGCACACATAGGAGCATGGCCATTTCGTGGCCCTAAAATGGTCATGTTGCATATGGCACACATAGGAGCATGGCCATTTCGTGGCCTTAAAATGGTCATAATGCATATGGCACACATAGGAGCATGGCCATTTCCTGGATTTGAAATGGTCATGCTGCATGTGGCACACATTGGAGCATGGCCATTTCGTGGCCTTAAAATGGTCATACTGCATGTGGCACACATAGGAGCATGGCCATTCCGTGGCCTTAAAATGTTCATGCTGCATGTGGCACACATTAAAGCATGGCCATTTTGTTGCCTTAAAATGGTTATGATGCATGTGGCACACATAGTAGCATGGCCATTTCGTGGCCTTAAAATGGTCATGCTGCATGTGGCACACATCGGATCATGGCCATTTCGTGCCTTTAAATGGTCATGATGCATTTGACACACATAGGAGCATGGCCCTTTAGTGGCCTTAAAATGGTCATGATGCATGTGGCACACATAGGAGCACGGCCATTTCGTGGCCTTAAAATGGTCATGCTGCATGTGGCACACATCGGAGCATGGCCATTTCGTGGCCTTAATATGGTTATGATGCATGTGGCACACATAGGAGCATGGCCATTTTGTGGCCTTAAAATGGTCATATTGCATGTGGCACACATAGGAGCATGGCCATTTCGTGGCATTAAAATTGTCATGATGCATGTGGCACACATAGGAGCATTGCCATTTCGTGGCCTTTAAATGGTCATGCTGCATGTGACACATATAGGAGCATGGCCATTTCGTGGCCTTAAAATGGTCATGATTCATGTGGCACACATAGGAGCAAGGCCATTTCCTGGCCTCGAAATGGTCGTGCTGCATGTGGCACACATAGGAGCGTGGCCATTTCGTGGCCTTCAAATGGTCATGCTGCATGTGGCACACATCAGAGCATGGCCATTTCGTGGCCTCAAAATGGTCATGATGCCTGTGGCACACATAGGAGCATGGCCATTTCGTGGCCCTAAAATGGTCATGTTGCATATGGCACACATAGGAGCATGGCCATTTCGTGGCCTTAAAATGGTCATAATGCATATGGCACACATAGGAGCATGGCCATTTCCTGGACTCGAAATGGTCATGCTGCATGTGGCACACATTGGAGCATGGCCATTTCGTGGCCTTTAAATGGTCATACTGCATGTGGCACACATTAAAGCATGGCCATTTTGTAGCCTTAAAATGGTTATGATGCATGTGGCACACATAGTAGCATGGCCATTTCGTGGCCTTAAAATGGTCATGCTGCATGTGGCACACATCGGAGCATGGCCATTTCGTGGCCTTTAAATGGTCATGATGCATTTGACACACATAGGAGCATGGCCCTTTAGTGGCCTTAAAATGGTCATGATGCATGTGGCACACATAGGAGCACTGCCTTTTCGTGGCCTTAAAATGGTCATGCTGCATGTGGCACACATCGGAGCATGGCCATTTCGTGGCCTTAATATGGTCATGATGCATGTGGCACACATAGGAGCATGGCCATTTTGTGGCCTTAAAATGGTCATATTGCATGTGGCACACATAGGAGCATGGCCATTTCGTGGCATTAAAATTGTCATGATGCATGTGGCACACATAGGAGCATTGCCATTTCGTGGCCTTAAAATGGTCATGCTGCATGTGGCACATATAGGAGCATGGCCATTTCGTGGCCTTAAAATGGTCATGAATCATGTGGCACACATAGGAGCAAGGCCATTTCCTGGCCTCGAAATGGTCGTGCTGCATGTGGCACACATAGGAGCGTGGCTTTTTCGTGGCCTTAAAATGGTCATGATGCATGTGGCACACATAGGAGCTTAACCATTTCGTGGACTTAAAATGGTCATGATGCATGTGGCACACATAGGAGCATGGCCATTTCGTGGCCTTAAAATGGTCATGATTCATGTGGCACACATAGGAGCATGGTCATTTCCTGGCCTCGAAATGGTCGTGCTGCATGTGGCACACATATGAGCGTGGCTATTTTGTGGCCTTAAAATGGTCATGATGCATGTGGCACACATAGGAGCTTAACCACTTCGTGGACTTAAATTGGTCATGCTGCATGTGGCACACATCGGAGCATGGCCATTTAGTGGCCTTAAAATGGTCATGATTCATGTGGCACACATATGAGCAAGGTCATTTCCTGGCCTCTATATGGTCGTGCTACATGTGGCACACATTGGAGCGTGGCTATTTTGTGGCCTTAAAATGGTCATGATGCATGTGGCACACATAGGAGCATTGCCATTTCGTGGCCTTAAAATGGTCATGCTGCATGTGGCACATATAGGAGCATGGCCATTTCGTGGCCTTAAAATGGTCATGAATCATGTGGCACACATAGGAGCAAGGCCATTTCCTGGCCTCGAAATGGTCGTGCTGCATGTGGCACACATAGGAGCGTGGCTTTTTCGTGGCCATAAAATGGTCATGATGCATGTGGCACACATAGGAGCTTAACCATTTCGTGGACTTAAAATGGTCATGATGCCTGTGGCACACATAGGAGCATGGCCATTTCGTGGCCCTAAAATGGTCATGTTGCATATGGCACACATAGGAGCATGGCCATTTCGTGGCCTTAAAATGGTCATAATGCATATGGCACACATAGGAGCATGGCCATTTCCTGGACTCGAAATGGTCATGCTGCATGTGGCACACATTGGAGCATGGCCATTTCGTGGCCTTTAAATGGTCATACTGCATGTGGCACACATTAAAGCATGGCCATTTTGTAGCCTTAAAATGGTTATGATGCATGTGGCACACATAGTAGCATGGCCATTTCGTGGCCTTAAAATGGTCATGCTGCATGTGGCACACATCGGAGCATGGCCATTTCGTGGCCTTTAAATGGTCATGATGCATTTGACACACATAGGAGCATGGCCCTTTAGTGGCCTTAAAATGGTCATGATGCATGTGGCACACATAGGAGCACTGCCTTTTCGTGGCCTTAAAATGGTCATGCTGCATGTGGCACACATCGGAGCATGGCCATTTCGTGGCCTTAATATGGTCATGATGCATGTGGCACACATAGGAGCATGGCCATTTTGTGGCCTTAAAATGGTCATATTGCATGTGGCACACATAGGAGCATGGCCATTTCGTGGCATTAAAATGGTCATGATGCATGTGGCACACATAGGAGCATTGCCATTTCGTGGCCTTAAAATGGTCATGCTGCATGTGGCACATATAGGAGCATGGCCATTTCGTGGCCTTAAAATGGTCATGAATCATGTGGCACACATAGGAGCAAGGCCATTTCCTGGCCTCGAAATGGTCGTGCTGCATGTGGCACACATAGGAGCGTGGCTTTTTCGTGGCCTTAAAATGGTCATGATGCATGTGGCACACATAGGAGCTTAACCATTTCGTGGACTTAAAATGGTCATGATGCATGTGGCACACATAGGAGCATGGCCATTTCGTGGCCTTAAAATGGTCATGATTCATGTGGCACACATAGGAGCATGGTCATTTCCTGGCCTCGAAATGGTCGTGCTGCATGTGGCACACATATGAGCGTGGCTATTTTGTGGCCTTAAAATGGTCATGATGCATGTGGCACACATAGGAGCTTAACCACTTCGTGGACTTAAATTGGTCATGCTGCATGTGGCACACATCGGAGCATGGCCATTTAGTGGCCTTAAAATGGTCATGATTCATGTGGCACACATATGAGCAAGGTCATTTCCTGGCCTCTATATGGTCGTGCTACATGTGGCACACATTGGAGCGTGGCTATTTTGTGGCCTTAAAATGGTCATGATGCATGTGGCACACATAGGAGCATTGCCATTTCGTGGCCTTAAAATGGTCATGCTGCATGTGGCACATATAGGAGCATGGCCATTTCGTGGCCTTAAAATGGTCATGAATCATGTGGCACACATAGGAGCAAGGCCATTTCCTGGCCTCGAAATGGTCGTGCTGCATGTGGCACACATAGGAGCGTGGCTTTTTCGTGGCCATAAAATGGTCATGATGCATGTGGCACACATAGGAGCTTAACCATTTCGTGGACTTAAAATGGTCATGATGCATGTGGCACACATAGGAGCATGGCCATTTCGTGGCCTTAAAATGGTCATGATTCATGTGGCACACATAGGAGCATGGTCATTTCCTGGCCTCGAAATGGTCGTGCTGCATGTGGCACACATCGGAGCATGGCCATTTCATGGCCTTTATATGTTCATGATGCTTGTGGCACTCATAGGAGCATGGCCATTTCGTGGCCTTAAAATGGTCATGCTTCATGTGGCACACATCGGAGCATGGCCATATTGTGGCCTTAAAATGGTCATGCTGCATGTGGCACACATTAGAGCATGGCCATTTCGTGGCCTCAAAATGGTCATGATGCCTGTGGCACACATAGGAGCATGGCCATTTCGTGGCCCTAAAATGGTCATGTTGCATATGGCACACATAGGAGCATGGCCATTTCGTGGCCTTAAAATGGTCATAATGCATATGGCACACATAGGAGCATGGCCATTTCCTGGACTCGAAATGGTCATGCTGCATGTGGCACACATTGGAGCATGGCCATTTCGTGGCCTTTAAATGGTCATACTGCATGTGGCACACATAGAAGCATGGCCATTCCGTGGCCTTAAAATGTTCATGCTGCATGTGGCACACATTAAAGCATGGCCATTTTGTAGCCTTAAAATGGTTATGATGCATGTGGCACACATAGTAGCATGGCCATTTCGTGGCCTTAAAATGGTCATGCTGCATGTGGCACACATCGGAGCATGGCCATTTCGTGGCCTTTAAATGGTCATGATAAATGTGACACACATAGGAGCATGGCCCTTTAGTGGCCTTAAAATGGTCATGATGCATGTGGCACACATAGGAGCACTGCCTTTTCGTGGCCTTAAAATGGTCATGCTGCATGTGGCACACATCGGAGCATGGCCATTTCGTGGCCTTAATATGGTCATGATGCATGTGGCACACATAGGAGCATGGCCATTTTGTGGCCTTAAAATGGTCATAATGCATGTGGCACACATAGGAGCATGGCCATTTCGTGGCATTAAAATTGTCATGATGCATGTGGCACACATAGGAGCATTGCCATTTCGTGGCCTTAAAATGGTCATGCTGCATGTGGCACATATAGGAGCATGGCCATTTCGTGGCCTTAAAATGGTCATGAATCATGTGGCACACATAGGAGCAAGGCCATTTCCTGGCCTCGAAATGGTCGTGCTGCATGTGGCACACATAGGAGCGTGGCTTTTTCGTGGCCTTAAAATGGTCATGATGCATGTGGCACACATAGGAGCTTAACCATTTCGTGGACTTAAAATGGTCATGATGCATGTGGCACACATAGGAGCATGGCCATTTCGTGGCCTTAAAATGGTCATGATTCATGTGGCACACATAGGAGCATGGTCATTTCCTGGCCTTTATATGTTAATGATGCTTGTGGCACACATAGGAGCATGGCCATTTCGTGGCCTTAAAATGGTCATGCTTCATGTGGCACACATCGGAGCATGGCCATATTGTGGCCTTAAAATGGTCATGTAGCTTGTGGCACATATAGAAGCATGACTATTTCGTGGCCTTAAAATGGTCATGCTTCATGTGGCACACATCGGAGCATGGCCATATTGTGGCCTTAAAATGGTCATGTTGCTTGTGGCACATATAGGAGCATGGCCATTTCGTGGCCTTAAAATGGTCATGCTGCATGTGGCACACATCAGAGCATGGCCATTTCGTGGCCTTAAAATGGTCATGATGCATGTGGCACACATAGGAGCATGGCCATTACGTGGCCTTAAAATGGTCATGCTTCATGTGGCAAACATCGGAGCATGGCCATATTGTGGCCTTAAAATGGTCATGTTGCATGTGGCACATATAAGAGCATGGCCATTTCGTGGCCTTAAAATCGTCATGCTGCATGTGGCACACATCGAAGCATGGCCATTTCGTGGCCTTAAAATGGTCATGCTGCATGTGGCACACATCGGAGCATGGCCATTTCGTGGCCTAAAATGGTCATGCTGCATGTGGCACACATCGGAGCATGGCCATTTCGTGGCCTTAAAATGGTCATGATGCATGTGGCACACAAAGGAGCATGGCCATTTCGTGGCCTTTAAATGGTCATGCTGCATGTGGCACACATAGGAGCATAGCCATTTCGTGGCTTTAAAATGTTCATGATGCATGTGGCACACATTGAAGCATGGCCATTTCCAAGCCTCGAAATAGTCGTGCTGCATGTGGCACACATAGGAGCAAGGCTATTTCGTGGCCTTTAAATAGTCATATTACATGTGGCACTAATAGGAGCATGGCCATTTCGTGGCCTTAAAATGGGCATGCTGCATGTGGCACACATAGGAGCATGGCCATTTCGTGGCCTTGAAATGGTCATGATGCATGTGGCACACATAGGAGCATTACCATTTCCTGGCCTCAAAATGGTCTTGCTGCATGTGGCACACATTGGAGCATGGCCATTTCCTGTCCTCCAAATGGTCGAGCTGCCTGTGGCACACATAGGATCATGGCTATTTCGTGGCCTTAAAATGGTCATAATACATGTGGCACACATTGGAGCATGGCCATTTCGTGGCCTTAAAATGGTCATGCTGAATGTAACACTCATCGGAGCATGGCCATTTCGTGGCTTCAAAATGGTCATGATGCATGTGACACACATAGGAGTATGGCCATTTCGTGGCCTTAAAATGGTCATGCTGCATGTGGCACACATCGGAGCATGGCCATTTCGTGGCCTTAAAATGGTCATGCTGCATGTGGCACACATCGGAGCATGGCCATTTCATGGCCTTTATATGTTCATAATGCTTGTGGCACACATAGAAGCATGGCCATTTCGTGGCCTTAAAATGGTCATGCTTCATGTGGCACACATCGGAGCATGGCCATATTGTGGCCTTAAAATGGTCATGTTGCTTGTGGCACATATAGAAGCATGACTATTTCGTGGCCTTAAAATGGTCATGCTTCATGTGGCACACATCGGAGCATGGCCATATTGTGGCCTTAAAATGGTCATGTTGCTTGTGACACATATAGGAGCATGGCCATTTCGTGGCCTTAAAATGGTCATGCTGCATGTGGCACACATCAGAGCATGGCCATTTCGTGGCCTCAAAATGGTCATGATGCCTGTGGCACACATAGGAGCATGGCCATTTCGTGGCCCTAAAATGGTCATGTTGCACATGGCACACATTGGAGCATGGCCATTTCGTGTCCTTAAAATGGTCATACTGCATGTGGCACACATAGAAGCATGGCCATTCCGTGGCCTTAAAATGTTCATGCTGCATGTGGCACACATTAAAGGATGGCCATTTTGTAGCCTTAAAATGGTTATGATGCATGTGGCACACATAGTAGCATGGCCATTTCGTGGCCTTAAAATCGTCATGCTGCATGTGGCACACATCGGAGCATGGCCATTTCGTGGCCTTTAAATGGTCATGATGCATTTGACACACATAGGAGCATGGCCCTGTAGTGGCCTTAAAATGGTCATATTGCATGTGGCACACATAGGAGCATGGCCATTTCGTGGCATTAAAATTGTCATGATGCATGTGGCACACATAGGAGCATTGCCATTTCGTGGCCTTTAAATGGTCATGCTGCATGTGACACATATAGGAGCATGGCCATTTCGTGGCCTTAAAATGGTCATGATTCATGTGGCACACATAGGAGCAAGGCCATTTCCTGGCCTCGAAATGGTCGTGCTGCATGTGGCACACATAGGAGCGTGGCTATTTCGTGGCCTTAAAATGGTCATGATGCATGTGGCACACATAGGAGCTTAACCATTTCGTGGACTTAAAATGGTCATGATGCATGTGGCACACATAGGAGCATGGCCATTTCGTGGCCTTAAAATGGTCATGATTCATGTGGCACACATAGGAGCATGGTCATTTCCTGGCCTCGAAATGGTCGTGCTGCATGTGGCACACATCGGAGCATGGCCATTTCATGGCCTTTATATGTTCATGATGCTTGTGGCACACATAGGAGCATGGCCATTTCGTGGCCTTAAAATGGTCATGCTTCATGTGGCACACATCGGAGCATGGCCATATTGTGGCCTTAAAATGGTCATGTAGCTTGTGGCACATATAGAAGCATGACCATTTCGTGGCCTTAAAATGGTCATGCTTCATGTGGCACACATCGGAGCATGGCCATATTGTGGCCTTAAAATGGTCATGCTGCATGTGGCACACATCAGAGCATGGCCATTTCGTGGCCTCAAAATGGTCATGATGCCTGTGGCACACATAGGAGCATGGCCATTTCCTGGCCTCGAAATGGTCGTGCTGCATGTGGCACACATATGAGCGTGGCTATTTTGTGGCCTTAAAATGGTCATGATGCATGTGGCACACATAGGAGCTTAACCATTTCGTGGACTTAAAATGGTCATGATGCATGTGGCACACATAGGAGCATGGCCATTTCGTGGCCTTAAAATGGTCATGATTCATGTGGCACACATAGGAGCATGGTCATTTCCTGGCCTCGAAATGGTCGTGCTGCATGTGGCACACATAGGAGCGTGGCTATTTTGTGGCCTTAAAATGGTCATGATGCATGTGGCACACATAGGAGCTTAACCATTTCGTGGACTTAAATTGGTCATGCTGCATGTGGCACACATCGGAGCATGGCCATTTAGTGGCCTTAAAATGGTCATGATTCATGTGGCACACATATGAGCAAGGTCATTTCCTGGCCTCTAAATGGTCGTGCTGCATGTGGCACACATTGGAGCGTGGCTATTTCGTGGCCTTAAAATGGTCATGATGCATGTGGCACACATAGGAGCTTAACCATTTCGTGGACATAAAATGGTCATGATGCATGTGGCACACATAGGAGCATGGCCATTTCGTGGCCCTAAAATGGTCATGTTGCATATGGCACACATAGGAGCATGGCCATTTCGTGGCCTTAAAATGGTCATAATGCCTGTGGCACACATAGGAGCATGGCCATTTCCTGGATTTGAAATGGTCATGCTGCATGTGGCACACATTGGAGCATGGCCATTTCGTGGCCTTAAAATGGTCATACTGCATGTGGCACACATAGTAGCATGGCCATTCCGTGGCCTTAAAATGTTCATGCTGCATGTGGCACACATTAAAGCATGGCCATTTTGTTGCCTTAAAATGGTTATGATGCATGTGGCACACATAGTAGCATGGCCATTTCGTGGCCTTAAAATGGTCATGCTGCATGTGGCACACATCGGATCATGGCCATTTCGTGCCTTTAAATGGTCATGATGCATTTGACACACATAGGAGCATGGCCCTTTAGTGGCCTTAAAATGGTCATGATGCATGTGGCACACATAGGAGCACGGCCATTTCGTGGCCTTTAAATGGTCATGCTGCATGTGGCACACATCGGAGCATGGCCATTTCGTGGCCTTAATATGGTAATGATGCATGTGGCACACATAGGAGCATGGCCATTTTGTGGCCTTAAAATGGTCATATTGCATGTGGCACACATAGGAGCATGGCCATTTCGTGGCATTAAAATTGTCATGATGCATGTGGCACACATAGGAGCATTGCCATTTCGTGGCCTTAAAATGGTCATGCTGCATGTGACACATATAGGAGCATGGCCATTTCGTGGCCTTAAAATGGTCATGATTCATGTGGCACACATAGGAGCAAGGCCATTTCCTGGCCTCGAAATGGTCGTGCTGCATGTGGCACACATAGGAGCGTGGCTATTTCGTGGCCTTAAAATGGTCATGCTGCATGTGGCACACATCAGAGCATGGCCATTTCGTGGCCTCAAAATGGTCATGATGCCTGTGGCACACATAGGAGCATGGCCATTTCGTGGCCCTAAAATGGTCATGTTGCATATGGCACACATAGGAGCATGGCCATTTCGTGGCCTTAAAATGGTCATAATGCATATGGCACACATAGGAGCATGGCCATTTCCTGGACTCGAAATGGTCATGCTGCATGTGGCACACATTGGAGCATGGCCATTTCGTGGCCTTTAAATGGTCATACTGCATGTGGCACACATTAAAGCATGGCCATTTTGTAGCCTTAAAATGGTTATGATGCATGTGGCACACATAGTAGCATGGCCATTTCGTGGCCTTAAAATGGTCATGCTGCATGTGGCACACATCGGAGCATGGCCATTTCGTGGCCTTTAAATGGTCATGATGCATTTGACACACATAGGAGCATGGCCCTTTAGTGGCCTTAAAATGGTCATGATGCATGTGGCACACATAGGAGCACTGCCTTTTCGTGGCCTTAAAATGGTCATGCTGCATGTGGCACACATCGGAGCATGGCCATTTCGTGGCCTTAATATGGTCATGATGCATGTGGCACACATAGGAGCATGGCCATTTTGTGGCCTTAAAATGGTCATATTGCATGTGGCACACATAGGAGCATGGCCATTTCGTGGCATTAAAATTGTCATGATGCATGTGGCACACATAGGAGCATTGCCATTTCGTGGCCTTAAAATGGTCATGCTGCATGTGGCACATATAGGAGCATGGCCATTTCGTGGCCTTAAAATGGTCATGAATCATGTGGCACACATAGGAGCAAGGCCATTTCCTGGCCTCGAAATGGTCGTGCTGCATGTGGCACACATAGGAGCGTGGCTTTTTCGTGGCCTTAAAATGGTCATGATGCATGTGGCACACATAGGAGCTTAACCATTTCGTGGACTTAAAATGGTCATGATGCATGTGGCACACATAGGAGCATGGCCATTTCGTGGCCTTAAAATGGTCATGATTCATGTGGCACACATAGGAGCATGGTCATTTCCTGGCCTCGAAATGGTCGTGCTGCATGTGGCACACATATGAGCGTGGCTATTTTGTGGCCTTAAAATGGTCATGATGCATGTGGCACACATAGGAGCTTAACCACTTCGTGGACTTAAATTGGTCATGCTGCATGTGGCACACATCGGAGCATGGCCATTTAGTGGCCTTAAAATGGTCATGATTCATGTGGCACACATATGAGCAAGGTCATTTCCTGGCCTCTATATGGTCGTGCTGCATGTGGCACACATTGGAGCGTGGCTATTTTGTGGCCTTAAAATGGTCATGATGCATGTGGCACACATAGGAGCTTAACCATTTCGTGGACATAAAATGGTCATGATGCATGTGGCACACATAGGAGCATGGCCATTTCTTGGCCCTAAAATGGTCATGTTGCATATGGCACACATAGGAGCATGGCCATTTCGTGGCCTTAAAATGGTCATAATGCATATGGCACACATAGGAGCATGGCCATTTCCTGGACTCGAAATGGTCATGCTGCATGTGGCACACATTGGAGCATGGCCATTTCGTGGCCTTAAAATGGTCATACTGCATGTGGCACACATAGAAGCATGGCCATTCCGTGGCCTTAAAATGTTCATGCTGCATGTGGCACACATTAAAGCATGGCCATTTTGTTGCCTTAAAATGGTTATGATGCATGTGGCACACATAGTAGCATGGCCATTTCGTGGCCTTAAAATGGTCATGCTGCATGTGGCACACATCGGATCATGGCCATTTCGTGCCTTTAAATGGTCATGATGCATTTGACACACATAGGAGCATGGCCCTTTAGTGGCCTTAAAATGGTCATGATGCATGTGGCACACATAGGAGCACGGCCATTTCGTGGCCTTAAAATGGTCATGCTGCATGTGGCACACATCGGAGCATGGCCATTTCGTGGCCTTAATATGGTTATGATGCATGTGGCACACATAGGAGCATGGCCATTTTGTGGCCTTAAAATGGTCATATTGCATGTGGCACACATAGGAGCATGGCCATTTCGTGGCATTAAAATTGTCATGATGCATGTGGCACACATAGGAGCATTGCCATTTCGTGGCCTTTAAATGGTCATGCTGCATGTGACACATATAGGAGCATGGCCATTTCGTGGCCTTAAAATGGTCATGATTCATGTGGCACACATAGGAGCAAGGCCATTTCCTGGCCTCGAAATGGTCGTGTTGCATGTGGCACACATAGGAGCGTGGCTATTTCGTGGCCTTAAAATGGTCATGATGCATGTGGCACACATAGGAGCTTAACCATTTCGTGGACTTAAAATGGTCATGATGCATGTGGCACACATAGGAGCATGGCCATTTCGTGGCCTAAAATGGTCATGATTCATGTGGCACACATAGGAGAATGGCCATTACGTGGCCTTGAAATGGTCATGATTCATGTGGCACACATAGGAGCATGGTCATTTCCTGGCCTCGAAATGGTCGTGCTGCATGTGGCACACATAGGAGCATGGCTATTTCGTGGCCTTAAAATGGTCGTGCAGCATGTGGCACACATATGAGCATGGCTATTTCCTGGCTCCGAAATGGTCGTGCTGCATGTGGCACACATAAAAGCATGGCCATTTCGTGGCCTTAAAATGGTCAAGCTGCGTGTGGCTCACATTGGAGCATGGCCATTTCGTGGCCTTAAAATGGTCATGATGCATTTGGCACACATAGGAGAATGGCCATTTTGTGGCCTTGAAATGGTCATGCTGCATGAGGCACACATAGAAGCATGGCCATTTCGTGGCCTAAAAATGGTCATGATGCGTGTGGCACACATAGGAGCATGGCCATTTCGTGGCCTTAAAATGGTCGTGCTGCATGTGGCACACATAGGAGCATGGCCATTTCGTAGCCTTAAAATGATCATGATGCATGTGGCACACACAGGAGCATGGCCATATCCCGGCCTCGAAAAGGGCGTGCTGCAGGTGGCACACATAGGAGCATGGCTATTTCGTGGCCTTAAAATGGTCATCCTGCATGTGGCACATATAGGAGCATGGCCATTTCGTGGCCTTAAAATGGTCATGATTCATGTGGCACACATAGGAGCAAGGCCATTTCCTGGCCTCGAAATGGTCGTGCTGCATGTGGCACACATAGGAGCGTGGCTATTTCGTGGCCTTAAAATGGTCATGATGCATGTAGCACACATAGGAGCTTAACCATTTCGTGGACTTAAATTGGTCATGCAGCATGTGGCACTCATCGGAGCATGGCCATTTCGTGGCCTTAAAATGGTCATGATGCATGTGGCACACAAAGAAGCATGGCCATTTCCTGTCCTCGATATGGTCGCGCTGCATGTGGCACACATAGGAGCGTGGCTATTTCGTGGCCTTAAAATGGTCATGATGCATGTGGCACACATAGGAGAATTGCCATTTCGTGGCCTTAAAATGGTCATGCTGAATGTGGCACATATAGGAGCATGGCCATTTCGTGGCCTTAAAATGGTCATGATTCATGTGGCACACATAGGAGCATGGTCATTTCCTGGCCTCGAAATGGTCGTGCTGCATGTGGCACACATAGGAGCGTGGCTATTTCGTGGCCTTAAAATGGTCATGTTGCATGTGGCACACATAGGAGCTTAACCATTTCGTGGACTTAAAATGGTCATGATGCATGTGGCACACATAGGAGCATGGCCATTTCCTGGCCTCGAAATGGTCGTGCTGCATGTGGCACACATAGGAGCGTGGCTACTTCGTAGCCTTAAAATGGTCATGATGCATGTGGCACACATAGGAGCTTAACCATTTCGTGGACTTAAATTGGTCATGCTGCATGTGGCACACATCGGAGCATGGACATTTAGTGGCCTTAAAATGGTCACGATTCATGTGGCACCTATATGAGCAAGGTCATTTACTGGCCTCTAAATGGTCGTGCTGCATGTGGCACACATAGGAGCGTGGCTATTTCGTGGCCTTAAAATGGTCATGATGCATGTGGCACACATAGGAGCTTAACCATTTCGTGGACTTAAAATGGTCATGATGCATGTGGCACACATAGGAGCATGGCCATTTCCTGGCCTCGAAATGGTCGTGCTGCATGTGGCACACATAGGAGCGTGGCTAATTCGTAGCCTAAAAATGGTCATGATGCATGTGGCACACAAAGGAGCTTAACCATTTCGAGGACTTAAATTCGTCATGCTGCATGTGGCACACATCGGAGCATGGCCATTTCGTGGCCTTAAAATGGTCATGATGCATGTGGCACACATAGGAGCATGGCCATTTCCTGTCCTCGAAATGGTCGCGCTGCATGTGGCACACATAGGAGCATGGCCTTTTCGTGGCCTTATATGGTCATGATGCATTTGACTCACATAGGAGCATGGCCCTTTAGTGGCCTTAAAATGGTCATGATGCAAGTGGCACACATAGGAGCATGGTCATTTCGTGGCCTTTAAATGGTCATGATGCATGTGGCACACATAGGAGCATGGCCATTTCCTGTCCTCGAAATGGTCGCGCTGCATGTGGCACACATAGGAGCATGGCCATTTTTTGGCCTTAAAATGGTCATGCTGCATGTGGAAAACATCGGAGCATGGCCATTTCGTGGCCTTATTATGATCATGGTGCATATGGCACACATAGGAGCATGGCCATTTCGTAGCTTTAAAATGGTCATGATGCATGTTGAACACATAGGAGCATGGCCATTTCGTGGCCTAAAAATGGTCGTGCAGCATGTGGCACACATAGGAGCAAGGCCATTTCCTGGCTTCGAAATGGTCGTGCTGCATGTGGCACACATAAAAGCATGGCCATTTCGTGGCCTTAAAATGGTCATGCTGCATAAGGCACACATAGGAGCATGGCCATTTCGTGGCCTTAAAATGGTCGTGCAGCATGTGGCACACATAGGAGCATGGCTATTTCCTGGCTCCGAAATGGGCGTGCTGCAAGTGGCACACATAAAAGCATGGCCATTTCGTGGCCTTAAAATGGTCATGCTGCATGTGGCACATTTTGGAGCATGGCCATTTCGTGGCCTTAAAATGGTGATGATGCATTTGGCACACATAGGAGAATGGCCATTTCGTGGCCTTGAACTGGTCATGCTGCATGAGGCACACATAGAAGCATGGCCATTTCGTGGCCTAAAAATGGTCATGATGCGTGTGGCACACATAGGAGCATGGCCATTTCGCGGCCTTAAAATGGTCGTGCTGCATGTGGCACACATAGGAGCATGGCCATTTCGTGGCCTTAAAATGGTCATGATGCATGTGGCACACACAGGAGCATGGCCATATCCCGGCCTCGAAAAGGTCATGCTGCATGTGGCACACATAGGAGCATGGCCATTTCGTGGCCTTAAAATGGTCATACTGCATGTGGCACACATAGAAGCATGGCCATTCCGTGGCCTTAAAATGTTCATGCTGCATGTGGCACACATTAAAGCATGGCCATTTTGTTGCCTTAAAATGGTTATGATGCATGTGGCACACATAGTAGCATGGCCATTTCGTGGCCTTAAAATGGTCATGCTGCATGTGGCACACATCGGATCATGGCCATTTCGTGCCTTTAAATGGTCATGATGCATTTGACACACATAGGAGCATGGCCCTTTAGTGGCCTTAAAATGGTCATGATGCATGTGGCACACATAGGAGCACGGCCATTTCGTGGCCTTTAAATGGTCATGCTGCATATGACACATATAGGAGCATGGCCATTTCGTGGCCTTAAAATGGTCATGATTCATGTGGCACACATAGGAGCAAGGCCATTTCCTGGCCTCGAAATGGTCGTGCTGCATGTGGCACACATAGGAGCGTGGCTATTTCGTGGCCTTCAAATGGTCATGCTGCATGTGGCACACATCAGAGCATGGCCATTTCGTGGCCTCAAAATGGTCATGATGCCTGTGGCACACATAGGAGCATGGCCATTTCGTGGCCCTAAAATGGTCATGTTGCATATGGCACACATAGGAGCATGGCCATTTCGTGGCCTTAAAATGGTCATAATGCATATGGCACACATAGGAGCATGGCCATTTCCTGGACTCGAAATGGTCATGCTGCATGTGGCACACATTGGAGCATGGCCATTTCGTGGCCTTTAAATGGTCATACTGCATGTGGCACACATTAAAGCATGGCCATTTTGTAGCCTTAAAATGGTTATGATGCATGTGGCACACATAGTAGCATGGCCATTTCGTGGCCTTAAAATGGTCATGCTGCATGTGGCACACATCGGAGCATGGCCATTTCGTGGCCTTTAAATGGTCATGATGCATTTGACACACATAGGAGCATGGCCCTTTAGTGGCCTTAAAATGGTCATGATGCATGTGGCACACATAGGAGCACTGCCTTTTCGTGGCCTTAAAATGGTCATGCTGCATGTGGCACACATCGGAGCATGGCCATTTCGTGGCCTTAATATGGTCATGATGCATGTGGCACACATAGGAGCATGGCCATTTTGTGGCCTTAAAATGGTCATATTGCATGTGGCACACATAGGAGCATGGCCATTTCGTGGCATTAAAATTGTCATGATGCATGTGGCACACATAGGAGCATTGCCATTTCGTGGCCTTAAAATGGTCATGCTGCATGTGGCACACATATGAGCATGGCTATTTCCTGGCTCCGAAATGGTCGTGCTGCATGTGGCACACATAAAAGCATGGCCATTTCGTGGCCTTAAAATGGTCAAGCTGCGTGTGGCTCACATTGGAGCATGGCCATTTCGTGGCCTTAAAATGGTCATGATGCATTTGGCACACATAGGAGAATGGCCATTTTGTGGCCTTGAAATGGTCATGCTGCATGAGGCACACATAGAAGCATGGCCATTTCGTGGCCTAAAAATGGTCATGATGCGTGTGGCACACATAGGAGCATGGCCATTTCGTGGCCTTAAAATGGTCGTGCTGCATGTGGCACACATAGGAGCATGGCCATTTCGTAGCCTTAAAATGATCATGATGCATGTGGCACACACAGGAGCATGGCCATATCCCGGCCTCGAAAAGGGCGTGCTGCAGGTGGCACACATAGGAGCATGGCTATTTCGTGGCCTTAAAATGGTCATCCTGCATGTGGCACATATAGGAGCATGGCCATTTCGTGGCCTTAAAATGGTCATGATTCATGTGGCACACATAGGAGCAAGGCCATTTCCTGGCCTCGAAATGGTCGTGCTGCATGTGGCACACATAGGAGCGTGGCTATTTCGTGGCCTTAAAATGGTCATGATGCATGTAGCACACATAGGAGCTTAACCATTTCGTGGACTTAAATTGGTCATGCAGCATGTGGCACTCATCGGAGCATGGCCATTTCGTGGCCTTAAAATGGTCATGATGCATGTGGCACACAAAGAAGCATGGCCATTTCCTGTCCTCGATATGGTCGCGCTGCATGTGGCACACATAGGAGCGTGGCTATTTCGTGGCCTTAAAATGGTCATGATGCATGTGGCACACATAGGAGAATTGCCATTTCGTGGCCTTAAAATGGTCATGCTGAATGTGGCACATATAGGAGCATGGCCATTTCGTGGCCTTAAAATGGTCATGATTCATGTGGCACACATAGGAGCATGGTCATTTCCTGGCCTCGAAATGGTCGTGCTGCATGTGGCACACATAGGAGCGTGGCTATTTCGTGGCCTTAAAATGGTCATGTTGCATGTGGCACACATAGGAGCTTAACCATTTCGTGGACTTAAAATGGTCATGATGCATGTGGCACACATAGGAGCATGGCCATTTCCTGGCCTCGAAATGGTCGTGCTGCATGTGGCACACATAGGAGCGTGGCTACTTCGTAGCCTTAAAATGGTCATGATGCATGTGGCACACATAGGAGCTTAACCATTTCGTGGACTTAAATTGGTCATGCTGCATGTGGCACACATCGGAGCATGGACATTTAGTGGCCTTAAAATGGTCACGATTCATGTGGCACCTATATGAGCAAGGTCATTTACTGGCCTCTAAATGGTCGTGCTGCATGTGGCACACATAGGAGCGTGGCTATTTCGTGGCCTTAAAATGGTCATGATGCATGTGGCACACATAGGAGCTTAACCATTTCGTGGACTTAAAATGGTCATGATGCATGTGGCACACATAGGAGCATGGCCATTTCCTGGCCTCGAAATGGTCGTGCTGCATGTGGCACACATAGGAGCGTGGCTAATTCGTAGCCTAAAAATGGTCATGATGCATGTGGCACACAAAGGAGCTTAACCATTTCGAGGACTTAAATTCGTCATGCTGCATGTGGCACACATCGGAGCATGGCCATTTCGTGGCCTTAAAATGGTCATGATGCATGTGGCACACATAGGAGCATGGCCATTTCCTGTCCTCGAAATGGTCGCGCTGCATGTGGCACACATAGGAGCATGGCCTTTTCGTGGCCTTATATGGTCATGATGCATTTGACTCACATAGGAGCATGGCCCTTTAGTGGCCTTAAAATGGTCATGATGCAAGTGGCACACATAGGAGCATGGTCATTTCGTGGCCTTTAAATGGTCATGATGCATGTGGCACACATAGGAGCATGGCCATTTCCTGTCCTCGAAATGGTCGCGCTGCATGTGGCACACATAGGAGCATGGCCATTTTTTGGCCTTAAAATGGTCATGCTGCATGTGGAAAACATCGGAGCATGGCCATTTCGTGGCCTTATTATGATCATGGTGCATATGGCACACATAGGAGCATGGCCATTTCGTAGCTTTAAAATGGTCATGATGCATGTTGAACACATAGGAGCATGGCCATTTCGTGGCCTAAAAATGGTCGTGCAGCATGTGGCACACATAGGAGCAAGGCCATTTCCTGGCTTCGAAATGGTCGTGCTGCATGTGGCACACATAAAAGCATGGCCATTTCGTGGCCTTAAAATGGTCATGCTGCATAAGGCACACATAGGAGCATGGCCATTTCGTGGCCTTAAAATGGTCGTGCAGCATGTGGCACACATAGGAGCATGGCTATTTCCTGGCTCCGAAATGGGCGTGCTGCAAGTGGCACACATAAAAGCATGGCCATTTCGTGGCCTTAAAATGGTCATGCTGCATGTGGCACATTTTGGAGCATGGCCATTTCGTGGCCTTAAAATGGTGATGATGCATTTGGCACACATAGGAGAATGGCCATTTCGTGGCCTTGAACTGGTCATGCTGCATGAGGCACACATAGAAGCATGGCCATTTCGTGGCCTAAAAATGGTCATGATGCGTGTGGCACACATAGGAGCATGGCCATTTCGCGGCCTTAAAATGGTCGTGCTGCATGTGGCACACATAGGAGCATGGCCATTTCGTGGCCTTAAAATGGTCATGATGCATGTGGCACACACAGGAGCATGGCCATATCCCGGCCTCGAAAAGGTCATGCTGCATGTGGCACACATAGGAGCATGGCCATTTCGTGGCCTTAAAATGGTCATACTGCATGTGGCACACATAGAAGCATGGCCATTCCGTGGCCTTAAAATGTTCATGCTGCATGTGGCACACATTAAAGCATGGCCATTTTGTTGCCTTAAAATGGTTATGATGCATGTGGCACACATAGTAGCATGGCCATTTCGTGGCCTTAAAATGGTCATGCTGCATGTGGCACACATCGGATCATGGCCATTTCGTGCCTTTAAATGGTCATGATGCATTTGACACACATAGGAGCATGGCCCTTTAGTGGCCTTAAAATGGTCATGATGCATGTGGCACACATAGGAGCACGGCCATTTCGTGGCCTTTAAATGGTCATGCTGCATATGACACATATAGGAGCATGGCCATTTCGTGGCCTTAAAATGGTCATGATTCATGTGGCACACATAGGAGCAAGGCCATTTCCTGGCCTCGAAATGGTCGTGCTGCATGTGGCACACATAGGAGCGTGGCTATTTCGTGGCCTTCAAATGGTCATGCTGCATGTGGCACACATCAGAGCATGGCCATTTCGTGGCCTCAAAATGGTCATGATGCCTGTGGCACACATAGGAGCATGGCCATTTCGTGGCCCTAAAATGGTCATGTTGCATATGGCACACATAGGAGCATGGCCATTTCGTGGCCTTAAAATGGTCATAATGCATATGGCACACATAGGAGCATGGCCATTTCCTGGACTCGAAATGGTCATGCTGCATGTGGCACACATTGGAGCATGGCCATTTCGTGGCCTTTAAATGGTCATACTGCATGTGGCACACATTAAAGCATGGCCATTTTGTAGCCTTAAAATGGTTATGATGCATGTGGCACACATAGTAGCATGGCCATTTCGTGGCCTTAAAATGGTCATGCTGCATGTGGCACACATCGGAGCATGGCCATTTCGTGGCCTTTAAATGGTCATGATGCATTTGACACACATAGGAGCATGGCCCTTTAGTGGCCTTAAAATGGTCATGATGCATGTGGCACACATAGGAGCACTGCCTTTTCGTGGCCTTAAAATGGTCATGCTGCATGTGGCACACATCGGAGCATGGCCATTTCGTGGCCTTAATATGGTCATGATGCATGTGGCACACATAGGAGCATGGCCATTTTGTGGCCTTAAAATGGTCATATTGCATGTGGCACACATAGGAGCATGGCCATTTCGTGGCATTAAAATTGCCATGATGCATGTGGCACACATAGGAGCATTGCCATTTCGTGGCCTTAAAATGGTCATGCTGCATGTGGCACATATAGGAGCATGGCCATTTCGTGGCCTTAAAATGGTCATGAATCATGTGGCACACATAGGAGCAAGGCCATTTCCTGGCCTCGAAATGGTCGTGCTGCATGTGGCACACATAGGAGCGTGGCTTTTTCGTGGCCTTAAAAAGGTCATGATGCATGTGGCACACATAGGAGCTTAACCATTTCGTGGACTTAAAATGGTCATGATGCATGTGGCACACATAGGAGCATGGCCATTTCGTGGCCTTAAAATGGTCATGATTCATGTGGCACACATAGGAGCATGGTCATTTCCTGGCCTCGAAATGGTCGTGCTGCATGTGGCACACATATGAGCGTGGCTATTTTGTGGCCTTAAAATGGTCATGATGCATGTGGCACACATAGGAGCTTAACCACTTCGTGGACTTAAATTGGTCATGCTGCATGTGGCACACATCGGAGCATGGCCATTTAGTGGCCTTAAAATGGTCATGATTCATGTGGCACACATATGAGCAAGGTCATTTCCTGGCCTCTATATGGTCGTGCTGCATGTGGCACACATTGGAGCGTGGCTATTTTGTGGCCTTAAAATGGTCATGATGCATGTGGCACACATAGGAGCTTAACCATTTCGTGGACATAAAATGGTCATGATGCATGTGGCACACATAGGAGCATGGCCATTTCGTGGCCCTAAAATGGTCATGTTGCATATGGCACACATAGGAGCATGGCCATTTCGTGGCCTTAAAATGGTCATAATGCATATGGCACACATAGGAGCATGGCCATTTCCTGGACTCGAAATGGTCATGCTGCATGTGGCACACATTGGAGCATGGCCATTTCGTGGCCTTAAAATGGTCATACTGCATGTGGCACACATAGAAGCATGGCCATTCCGTGGCCTTAAAATGTTCATGCTGCATGTGGCACACATTAAAGCATGGCCATTTTGTTGCCTTAAAATGGTTATGATGCATGTGGCACACATAGTAGCATGGCCATTTCGTGGCCTTAAAATGGTCATGCTGCATGTGGCACACATCGGATCATGGCCATTTCGTGCCTTTAAATGGTCATGATGCATTTGACACACATAGGAGCATGGCCCTTTAGTGGCCTTAAAATGGTCATGATGCATGTGGCACACATAGGAGCACGGCCATTTCGTGGCCTTAAAATGGTCATGCTGCATGTGGCACACATCGGAGCATGGCCATTTCGTGGCCTTAATATGGTCATGATGCATGTGGCACACATAGGAGCATGGCCATTTTGTGGCCTTAAAATGGTCATATTGCATGTGGCACACATAGGAGCATGGCCATTTCGTGGCATTAAAATTGTCATGATGCATGTGGCACACATAGGAGCATTGCCATTTCGTGGCCTTTAAATGGTCATGCTGCATGTGACACATATAGGAGCATGGCCATTTCGTGGCCTTAAAATGGTCATGATTCATGTGGCACACATAGGAGCAAGGCCATTTCCTGGCCTCGAAATGGTCGTGCTGCATGTGGCACACATAGGAGCGTGGCTATTTCGTGGCCTTAAAATGGTCATGATGCATGTGGCACACATAGGAGCTTAACCATTTCGTGGACTTAAAATGGTCATGATGCATGTGGCACACATAGGAGCATGGCCATTTCGTGGCCTAAAATGGTCATGATTCATGTGGCACACATAGGAGAATGGCCATTACGTGGCCTTGAAATGGTCATGATTCATGTGGCACACATAGGAGCATGGTCATTTCCTGGCCTCGAAATGGTCGTGCTGCATGTGGCACACATAGGAGCATGGCTATTTCGTGGCCTTAAAATGGTCGTGCAGCATGTGGCACACATATGAGCATGGCTATTTCCTGGCTCCGAAATGGTCGTGCTGCATGTGGCACACATTAAAGCATGGCCATTTCGTGGCCTTAAAATGGTCAAGCTGCGTGTGGCTCACATTGGAGCATGGCCATTTCGTGGCCTTAAAATGGTCATGATGCATTTGGCACACATAGGAGAATGGCCATTTTGTGGCCTTGAAATGGTCATGCTGCATGAGGCACACATAGAAGCATGGCCATTTCGTGGCCTAAAAATGGTCATGATGCGTGTGGCACACATAGGAGCATGGCCATTTCGTGGCCTTAAAATGGTCGTGCTGCATGTGGCACACATAGGAGCATGGCCATTTCGTAGCCTTAAAATGATCATGATGCATGTGGCACACACAGGAGCATGGCCATATCCCGGCCTCGAAAAGGTCGTGCTGCAGGTGGCACACATAGGAGCATGGCTATTTCGTGGCCTTAAAATGGTCATCCTGCATGTGGCACATATAGGAGCATGGCCATTTCGTGGCCTTAAAATGGTCATGATTCATGTGGCACACATAGGAGCAAGGCCATTTCCTGGCCTCGAAATGGTCGTGCTGCATGTGGCACACATAGGAGCGTGGCTATTTCGTGGCCTTAAAATGGTCATGATGCATGTAGCACACATAGGAGCTTAACCATTTCGTGGACTTAAATTGGTCATGCAGCATGTGGCACTCATCGGAGCATGGCCATTTCGTGGCCTTAAAATGGTCATGATGCATGTGGCACACAAAGAAGCATGGCCATTTCCTGTCCTCGAAATGGTCGCGCTGCATGTGGCACACATAGGAGCGTGGCTATTTCGTGGCCTTAAAATGGTCATGATGCATGTGGCACACATAGGAGAATTGCCATTTCGTGGCCTTAAAATGGTCATGCTGAATGTGGCACATATAGGAGCATGGCCATTTCGTGGCCTTAAAATGGTCATGATTCATGTGGCACACATAGGAGCATGGTCATTTCCTGGCCTCGAAATGGTCGTGCTGCATGTGGCACACATAGGAGCGTGGCTATTTCGTGGCCTTAAAATGGTCATGTTGCATGTGGCACACATAGGAGCTTAACCATTTCGTGGACTTAAAATGGTCATGATGCATGTGGCACACATAGGAGCATGGCCATTTCCTGGCCTCGAAATGGTCGTGCTGCATGTGGCACACATAGGAGCGTGGCTACTTCGTAGCCTTAAAATGGTCATGATGCATGTGGCACACATAGGAGCTTAACCATTTCGTGGACTTAAATTGGTCATGCTGCATGTGGCACACATCGGAGCATGGACATTTAGTGGCCTTAAAATGGTCACGATTCATGTGGCACCTATATGAGCAAGGTCATTTACTGGCCTCTAAATGGTCGTGCTGCATGTGGCACACATAGGAGCGTGGCTATTTCGTGGCCTTAAAATGGTCATGATGCATGTGGCACACATAGGAGCTTAACCATTTCGTGGACTTAAAATGGTCATGATGCATTTGACTCACATAGGAGCATGGCCCTTTAGTGGCCTTAAAATGGTCATGATGCAAGTGGCACACATAGGAGCATGGTCATTTCGTGGCCTTTAAATGGTCATGATGCATGTGGCACACATAGGAGCATGGCCATTTCCTGTCCTCGAAATGGTCGCGCTGCATGTGGCACACATAGGAGCATGGCCATTTTTTGGCCTTAAAATGGTCATGCTGCATGTGGAAAACATCGGAGCATGGCCATTTCGTGGCCTTATTATGATCATGGTGCATATGGCACACATAGGAGCATGGCCATTTCGTAGCTTTAAAATGGTCATGATGCATGTTGAACACATAGGAGCATGGCCATTTCGTGGCCTGAAAATGGTCGTGCAGCATGTGGCACACATAGGAGCAAGGCCATTTCCTGGCTTCGAAATGGTCGTGCTGCATGTGGCACACATAAAAGCATGGCCATTTCGTGGCCTTAAAATGGTCATGCTGCATAAGGCACACATAGGAGCATGGCCATTTCGTGGCCTTAAAATGGTCGTGCAGCATGTGGCACACATAGGAGCATGGCTATTTCCTGGCTCCGAAATGGGCGTGCTGCAAGTGGCACACATAAAAGCATGGCCATTTCGTGGCCTTAAAATGGTCATGCTGCATGTGGCACATTTTGGAGCATGGCCATTTCGTGGCCTTAAAATGGTGATGATGCATTTGGCACACATAGGAGAATGGCCATTTCGTGGCCTTGAACTGGTCATGCTGCATGAGGCACACATAGAAGCATGGCCATTTCGTGGCCTAAAAATGGTCATGATGCGTGTGGCACACATAGGAGCATGGCCATTTCGCGGCCTTAAAATGGTCGTGCTGCATGTGGCACACATAGGAGCATGGCCATTTCGTGGCCTTAAAATGGTCATGATGCATGTGGCACACACAGGAGCATGGCCATATCCCGGCCTCGAAAAGGTCATGCTGCATGTGGCACACATAGGAGCATGGCCATTTTGTGGCCTTAAAATGGTCATGCTGCATGTGGCACACATCGGAGCGTGGCCATTTTGTGGCCTTTAAATGGTCATGATGCATGTGGCACACATTGGAGCTTGGCCATTTCCTAGCCTCGAAATGGTCGTGCTGCATTTGGCACACATGGGAGCATGGCCATTTCGTGGCCTTAAAATGGTCATGCTGCATGTAGCACACATTGGAGCATGGCCATTTTGTGGCCTTAAAATGGTCATGATGCATTTGGCACACATAGGAGATTGGCCATTTCGTGGCCTTGAAATGGTCATGCTGCATGAGGCACACATAGAAGCATGGCCATTTCCTGTCCTCGAAATGGTCGCGCTGCATGTGGCACACATAGGAGCATGGCCATTTCCTGGCCTCGAAATGGTCGTGCTGCATGTGGCACACATCGGAGCATGGCCATTTCCTGGCCTCGAAATGGTCGTGCTGCATGTGGCACACATCGGAGCATGGCCATTTCCTGGCCTCGAAATGGTCGTGCTGCATGTGGCACACATCGGAGCATGGCCATTTCCTGGCCTCGAAATGGTCGTGCTGCATGTGGCACACTTAGGAGAATGGCTATTTTGTGTGTATTAAAATGGTCATAATAAATGTGGCACACATAGGAGCATAGCCATATCGTAGCCTTAAAATGGTCATGATGCATGTGGAACACACACTAGCATGGCCATTTCGTAGCCTTAAAATGGTCATGCTGCATGTGGCAAACATCGGAGCATGGCCATTTCGTTGCCTTAAAAATGGTCATGATGCAAGTCACACACATCGGAGCGTGGCCATTTTGTGGCCTTTAAATGGTCATGATGCATGTGGCACACATTGGAGCTTGGCCATTTCCTAGCCTCGAAATGGTCGTGCTGCATTTGGCACACATGGGAGCATGGCCATTTCGTGGCCTTAAAATGGTCATGCTGCATGTAGCACACATTGGAGCATGGCCATTTTGTGGCCTTAAAATGGTCATGATGCATTTGGCACACATAGGAGATTGGCCATTTCGTGGCCTTGAAATGGTCATGCTGCATGAGGCACACATAGAAGCATGGCCATTTCCTGTCCTCGAAATGGTCGCGCTGCATGTGGCACACATAGGAGCATGGCCATTTCCTGGCCTCGAAATGGTCGTGCTGCATGTGGCACACATCGGAGCATGGCCATTTCCTGGCCTCGAAATGGTCGTGCTGCATGTGGCACACATTGGAGCATGGCCATTTCGTGGCCTCAAAATGGTCGTGCTGCATGTGGCACACATAGGAGAATGGCTATTTTGTAGCCTTAAAATGGTCATAATACATGTCCCACACATAGGAGCATGGCCATATCGTAGCCTTAAAATGGTCATGATGCATGTGGCACACAAAGGAGCATGGCCATTTCGTGACCTTTAAATGGTCATGATGCATGTGGCACACATCAAAGCATAGCTATTTCGTAGCCTTAAAATGGTCTTGATGCATGTGGCACATATAGAAGCATGACCATTCCGTGGGCTTAAAATGGTCATGATGCATGTGGCACACATAGGAGCATTGCCATTTCCTGGCCTCGAAATGGTCGTGCTGCATATGGCAAACGTAAGTGCATGGCCATTTCGTGGCCTTAAAATGATCATGGTGCATGTGGCACACATAGGAGCATGGCCATTTCGTAGCCTTAAAATGGTCATGATGCATGTGGCACACATAGGAGCATGGCCATTTCGTGTCCTTTAAATGGTCATGCTGCATGTGGCACACATCAAAGCATGGCTATTTCGTAGCCTTAAAATGGTCATGATGCATGTGGCACATATAGAAGCATGACCATTCCGTGGGCTTAAAATGGTCATGATGCATGTGGCACACATAGGAGCATTGCCATTTCCTGGCCTCGAAATGGTCGTGCTGCATGTGGCACACAAAGGAGCATGGCCATTTTGTGGCCCTAAAATGGTCATGATGCATAAGGCACACATCCAAACATAGCCATTTCGTGGCCTTAAAATGGTCATGATGCATGTGGCATACTTAGATACAAGGCCAATTCGTGGCCTTTAAATGGTCATGCTGCATGCGGCAAACATCGGAGCATGGCCATTTCGTGGCCTTAAAAATGGTCATGATGCATATGGCACACATAGGAGCTTGGCATTTTCTTGGCCTATAAATGGTCATGCTGCATGTGGCACACATAGGAGCATGGCCATTTCGTGACCTTAAAATGGTCGTGCTGCATTTGACACACTTAAGAGCATGGCCCTTTAGTGGCCTTAAATTGGTCATGATGCATGTGGCACACATAGGAGCATGGCCATTTCGTGGCCTTTAAATGGTCATGATGCATGTGGCACACATAGGAGCATGGCCATTTCCTGTCCTCGAAATGGTCGCGCTGCATGTGGCACACATAGGAGCATGGCTATTTTGTGGCCTTAAAATGGTCATGCTGCATGTGGAAAACATCGGAGCTTGGCCATTTCGTGGCCTTATTATGATCATGGTGCATATGGCACACATAGGAGCTTGGCCATTTCGTAGCTTTAAAATGGTCATGATGCATGTTGAACACATAGGAGCATGGCCATTTCGTGGCCTTAAAATGGTCGTGCAGCATGTGGCACACATAGGGGCATGGCCATTTCCTGGCTTCGAAATGGTCGTGCTGCATGTGGCACACATAAAAGCATGGCCATTTCGTGGCCTTAAAATGTTCATGCTGCATAAGGCACACATAGGAGCATGGCCATTTGTGGCCTTAAAATGGTCGTGCAGCATGTGGCACACATAGGAGCATGGCCATTTCCTGGCTTCGAAATGGTCGTGCTGCATGTGGCACACATAAAAGCATGGCCATTTCGTGGCCTTAAAATGGTCATGCTGCATGTGGCACACATTGGAGCATGGCCATTTGGTGGCCTTAAAATGGTCATGATGCATGTGGCACACATAAGAGCATGGCCAATTCGTGGCCTTAAAATGGTCATGATGCATGTGGCACACATAAGAGCATGGCCATTTCGTGGCCTTAAAATGGTCATGCTACATGTGGCACACATCGGAGCATGGCCATTTCCTGGCCTCGAAATGGTCGTGCTGCATGTGGCACACTTAGGAGAATGGCTATTTTGTGTGTATTAAAATGGTCATAATAAATGTGGCACACATAGGAGCATAGCCATATCGTAGCCTTAAAATGGTCATGATGCATGTGGAACACACACTAGCATGGCCATTTCGTAGCCTTAAAATGGTCATGCTGCATGTGGCAAACATCGGAGCATGGCCATTTCGTTGCCTTAAAAATGGTCATGATGCAAGTCACACACATCGGAGCATGGCCATTTTGTTGCTTTAAAATGGTCATGCTGCATGTGGCACACATCGGAGCATGGCCATTTTGTTGCTTTAAAATGGTCATGATGCATGGGGCACACATAGGAGCTTGGCCATTTGCTGGCCTTAAAATGGTCATGCTGCATGTGGCACACATAGGAGCATGGCCATTTCGTGACCTTAAAATGGTCGAGCTGCATGTGGCACACATAGGAGCATGGCCATTTTGCGGCCTTAAATTGGTCATGCTGCATGCGGCACACATCGGAGCATGGCCATTTTGTGGCCTTAAAATGGTCATGATGCATGTGGCACATATAGGAGCTTGGCCATATACTGGCCTCGAAATGGTCTTGCTGCATGTGGCACACATAGGAGCATGGCCATTTCCTGTCCCCGAAATGGTCGCGCTGCATGTGGCACACATAGGAGCATGGCCATTTCGTGGCCTTAAAATGGTCATGCTGCATGTTGCACACATCAGAGCATGGCCAATTCGTGGCCTTCAAATTGTCATGATGCATTTGACACACATAGGAGCATGGCCCTTTAGTGGCCTTAAAATGGTCATGATGCATGTGGCACACATAGGAGCATGGCCATTTCGTGGCCTTAAAATGGTCATGATGCATGTGGCACACATAGGAGCATGGCCATTTCGTTGCCTTAAAAATGGTCATGATGCATGTCACACACAAAGGAGCATGGCCATTTCGAGGCTTTAAAATGGTCATGCTGCATGTGGCACACATCGGAGCATGGCCATTTTGTTGCTTTAAAATGGTCTTGCTGCATGTGGCACACATAGGAGCATGGCCATTTCCTGTCCCCGAAATGGTCGCGCTGCATGTGGCACACATCAGACCAGGGCCATTTCGTGGCCTTCAAATTGTCATGATGCATTTGACACACATAGGAGCATGGCCCTTAAGTGGCCTTAAAATGGTCATGATGCATGTGGCACACATAGGAGCATGGCCATATCGTGGCCTTAAAATAGTCATGATGCATGTGGCACACATAGGAGCATGGCCATTTTGTGGCCTTAAAATGGTCATGCTGGATGTGGAAAACATCGGAGCATGGCCATTTCGTGGCCTTATTATGATCATGGTGCATATGGCACACATAGGAGTATGGCCATTTCGTAGCTTTAAAATGGTCATGATGCATGTTGAACACATAGGTGCATGGCCATTTCGTGGCCTTAAAATGGTCGTGCTGCATGTGGCACACATAGGAGCATGGCCATTTCGTGGCCTTAAAATGGTCATGATGCATGTGGCACACACAGGAGCATGGCCATATCCCGGCCTCGAAAATGTCATGCTGCATGTGGCACACATAGAAGCATGGCCATTTTGTGGCCTTAAAATGGTCATGCTGCATGTGGCACACATCGGAGCGTGGCCATTTTGTGGCCTTTAAATGGTCCTGATGCATGTGGCACACATAGGAGCTTGGCCATTTCCTAGCCTCGAAATGGTCATGCTGCATGTGGCACACTTTGGAGCATGGCCATTTCGTGGCCTTTAAGTGGTCATGGTGCATGTGGCACACATTGGAGATGGCCATTTCCTGGCCTCGAAATGGTCGTGCTGCATGTGGCACACATAGGAGCATGGATATTTCGTGGCCTTAAAATGGTCATGTTACATGTGGCACATATTGGAGCATGGCCATTTCGTGGCCTTAAAACGGTCATGCTGCATGTGGCACACATTGGAGCATGGCCATTTCGTGGCCTTTAAGTGGTCATGGTGCATGTGGCACACATTGGAGATGGCCATTTCCTGGCCTCGAAATGGTCGTGCTGCATGTGGCACACATACGAGCATGGATATTTCGTGGCCTTAAAATGGTCATGCTACATGTGGCACACATCGGAGCATGGCCATTTCGTGGCCTTAAAATTATAGTTATGATGCATGTGGCACACAAAGGAGCATGGCCATTTCGTGGCCTTAAAATGGTCGTGCTGCATGTGGCACACATAGGAGCATGGCCATTTCGTGGCCTTAAAATGGTCATGATGCATGTGGCACACACAGGAGCATGGCCATATCCCGGCCTCGAAATGGTCGTGCTGCATGTGGCACACATAGGAGCATGGCCATTTCGTGGCCTTAAAATGGTCATGATGCATGTGGCACACACAGGAGCATGGCCATATCCCGGCCTCGAAAATGTCGTGCTGCATGTGGCACACATAGGAGCATGGCCATTTTGTTGCCTTAAAATGGTCATGCTGCATGTGGCACACATCGGAGCGTGGCCATTTTGTGGCCTTTAAATGGTCCTGATGCATGTGGCACACATAGGAGCTTGGCCATTTCCTAGCCTCGAAATGGTCGTGCTGCATTTGGCACACATGGAAGCATGGCCATTTCGTGGCCTTAAAATGGTCGTGCTACATGTGGCACACATCGGAGCATGGCCATTTCGTGGCCTTAAAATGGTCATGCTGCATGTGGCACACATTGGAGCATGGCCATTTCGTGGCCTTTAAGTGGTCATGCTGGATGTGGAAAACATCGGAGCATGGCCATTTCGTGGCCTTATTATGATCATGGTGCATATGGCACACATAGGAGTATGGCCATTTCGTAGCTTTAAAATGGTCACGATGCATGTGGCACACATCGGAGCATGGCCATTTCGTGGCCTTAAAAAAATAGTCATGATGCATGTGGCACACAAAGGAGCATGGCCATTTCGTGGCCTTAAAATGGTCGTGCTGCATGTGGCACACATGAGAGCATGGCCATTTCGTGGCCTTAAAATGGTCATGATGCATGTGGCACTCACAGGAGCATGGCCATATCCCGGCCTCGAAATGGTCGTGCTGCATGTGGCACACATAGGAGCATGGCCATTTTGTGGCCTTTAAATGGTCATGATGCATGTGGCACACACAGAAGCATGGCCATATCCCGGCCTCGAAATGGTCGTGCTGCATGTGGCGCACATAGGAGCATGGCCATTTTGTGGCCTTAAAATGGTCATGCTGCATGTGGCACACATCGGAGCGTGGCCATTTTGTGGCCTTTAAATGGTCATTATGCATGTGGCACACATAGGAGCTTGGCCATTTCCTAGCCTCGAAATGGTCGTGCTGCATTTGGCACATATGGGAGCATGGCCATTTCATGGCCTTAAAATGATCATGGTGCATGTGGCACACATAGGAGTATGGCCATTTCGTAGCTTTAAAATGGTCATGATGCATGTTGAACACATAGGTGCATGGCCATTTCGTGGCCTTAAAATGGTCATGATGCATGTGGAACACACTTTAGCATGGCCATTTCGTAGCCTTAAAATGGTCATGATGCATGTGGCACACAAAGGAGCAAGGCCATTCCCTAACCTCGAAATGGTCAGGCTGCTAGTGGCACACATAAGAGCATGGCCAATTCGTGGCCTTAAAATGGTCATGATGCATGTGGCACACATAAGAGCATGGCCATTTCGTGGCCTTAAAATGGTCATGCTACATGTGGCACACATCGGAGCATGGCCATTTCGTGGCCTTAAAAAAATAGTCATGATGCATGTGGAACATAGGAGCATGGCCATTTCGTGGCCTTAAAATGGTCGTGCTGCATGTGGCACACATAGGAGCATGGCCATTTCGTGGCCTTAAAATGGTCATGATGCATGTGGCACACACAGGAGCATGGCCATATCCCGGCCTCGAAAATGTCATGCTGCATGTGGCACACATCGGTGCGTGGCCATTTTGTGGCCTTTAAATGGTCCTGATGCATGTGGCACACATAGGAGCTTGGCCATTACCTAGCCTCGAAATGGTCGTGCTGCATTTGGCACACATGGAAGCATGGCCATTTCGTGGCCTTAAATTGGTCGTACAGCATGTGGCACACATAGGAGCATGGCCATTTCCTGGCTTCGTAATGGTCGTGCTGCATGTGGCACTTATAAAAGCATGGCCATTTCGTGGCCTTAAAATGGTCATGCTGCATGTGGCACACATTGGAGCATGGCCATTTCGTGGCCTTTAAGTGGTCATGGTGCATGTGGCACACATTGGAGATGGCCATTTCCTGGCCTCGAAATGGTCGTGCTGCATGTGGCACACATAGGAGCATGGATATTTCGTGGCCTTAAAATGGTCATGCTACATGTGGCACATATCGGAGCATGGCCATTTCGTGGCCTTAAAATGGTCATGCTGCATGTGGCACACATTGGAGCATGGCCATTTCGTGGCCTTTAAGTGGTCATGGTGCATGTGGCACACATTGGAGATGGCCATTTCATGGCCTCGAAATGGTCGTGCTGCATGTGGCACACATAGGAGCATGGATATTTCGTGGCCTTAAAATGGTCATGCTACATGTGGCACACATCGGAGCATGGCCATTTCGTGGCCTTCAAATGGTCATGATGCATTTGACACACTTAAGAGCATGGCCCTTTAGTGGCCTTAAATTGGTCATGATGCATGTGGCACACATAGGAGCATGGCCATTTCGTGGCCTTTAAATGGTCATGATGCATGTGGCACACATAGGAGCATGGCCATTTCCTAGCCTCGAAATGGTCGTGCTGCATTTGGCACATATGGGAGCATGGCCATTTCATGGCCTTAAAATGATCATGGTGCATGTGGCACACATAGGAGCATGGCCATTTCGTAGCCTTAAAATAGTCATGATGCATGTGGCACACATAGGAGCATGGCCATTTCGTGACCTTTAAATGGTCATGCTGCATGTGGCAAACATCGGAGCATGGCCATTTCGTTGCCTTAAAAATGGTCATGATGCATGTCACACACAAAGGAGCATGGCCATTTCGTGGCTTTAAAATGGTCATGATGCATGTGGCACACATCGGAGCAAGGCCATTTTGTTGCTTTAAAATGGTCATGATGCATGTGGCACACATAGGAGCTTGGCCATTTGCTGGCCTTAAAATGGTCATGCTGCATGTGGCACACATAGGAGCATGGCCATTTCGTGACCTTAAAATGGTCGAGCTGCATGTGGCACACATAGGAGCATGGCCATTTTGCGGCCTTAAATTGGTCATGCTGCATGTGGCACACATCGGAGCATGGCCATTTTGTGGCCTTAAAATGATCATGGTGCATGTGGCACACATAGGAGCATGGCCATTTCGTAGCCTTAAAATGGTCATGATGCATGTGGCAAACATCGGAGCATGGCCATTTCGTTGCCTTAAAAATGGTCATGATGCATGTCACACACAAAGGAGCATGGCCATTTCGTGGCTTTAAAATGGTCATGCTGCATGTGGCACACATCGGAGCAAGGCCATTTTGTTGCTTTAAAATAGTCATGATGCACGTGGCACACATAGGAGCTTGGCCATTTGCTGGCCTTAAAATGGTCATGCTGCAAGTGGCACACATAGGAGCATGGCCATTTCGTGACCTTAAAATGGTCGAGCTGCATGTGGCACACATAGGAGCATGGCCATTTTGCGGCCTTAAATTGGTCATGCTGCATGTGGCACACATCGGAGCATGGCCATTTTGTGGCTTTAAAATGGTCATGATGCATGTGGCACATATAGGAGCTTGGCCATATACTGGCCTCGAAATGGTCTTGCTGCATGTGGCACACATAGGAGCAAGGCCATTTCCTGTCCCCGAAATGGTCGCGCTGCAAGTGGCACACATAGGAGCATGGCCATTTCGTGGCCTTAAAATGGTCATGCTGCATGTTGCACACATCAGAGCATGGCCATTTCGTGGCCTTCAAATTGTCATGATGCATTTGACACACATAGGAGCATGGCCCTTTAGTGGCCTTAAAATGGTCATGATGCATGTGGCACACATAGGAGTATGGCCATTTCGTAGCTTTAAAATGGTCATGATGCATGTTGAACACATAGGTGCATGGCCATTTCGTGGCCTTAAAATGGTCATGATGCATGTGGAACACACATTAGCATGGCCATTTCGTAGCCTTAAAATGGTCATGATGCATGTGGCACACAAAGGAGCAAGGACATTCCCTAACCTCGAAATGGTCAGGCTGCAAGTGGCACACATAAGAGCATGGCCAATTCGTGGCCTTAAAATGGTCATGATGCATGTGGCACACATAAGAGCATGGCCATTTCGTGGCCTTAAAATGGTCATGATGCATGTGGCACACACAGGAGCATGGCCATATCCCGGCCTCGAAAATGTCATGCTGCATGTGGCACACATCGGTGCGTGGCCATTTTGTGGCCTTTAAATGGTCCTGATGCATGTGGCACACATAGGAGCTTGGCCATTTCCTAGCCTCGAAATGGTCGTGCTGCATTTGGCACACATGGAAGCATGGCCATTTCGTGGCCTTAAATTGGTCGTACAGCATGTGGCACACATAGGAGCATGGCCATTTCCTGGCTTCGTAATGGTCGTGCTGCATGTGGCACTTATAAAAGCATGGCCATTTCGTGGCCTTAAAATGGTCATGCTGCATGTGGCACACATTGGAGCATGGCCATTTCGTGGCCTTTAAGTGGTCATGGTGCATGTGGCACACATTGGAGATGGCCATTTCCTGGCCTCGAAATGGTCGTGCTGCATGTGGCACACATAGGAGCATGGATATTTCGTGGCCTTAAAATGGTCATGCTACATGTGGCACATATCGGAGCATGGCCATTTCGTGGCCTTAAAATGGTCATGCTGCATGTGGCACACATTGGAGCATGGCCATTTCGTGGCCTTTAAGTGGTCATGGTGCATGTGGCACACATTGGAGATGGCCATTTCATGGCCTCGAAATGGTCGTGCTGCATGTGGCACACATAGGAGCATGGATATTTCGTGGCCTTAAAATGGTCATGCTACATGTGGCACACATCGGAGCATGGCCATTTCGTGGCCTTCAAATGGTCATGATGCATTTGACACACTTAAGAGCATGGCCCTTTAGTGGCCTTAAATTGGTCATGATGCATGTGGCACACATAGGAGCATGGCCATTTCGTGGCCTTTAAATGGTCATGATGCATGTGGCACACATAGGAGCATGGCCATTTCCTGTCCTCGAAATGGTCGCGCTGCATGTGGCACACATAGGAGCATGGCCATTTTGAGGCCTTAAAATGGTCATGCTGCATGTGGAAAACATCGGAGCTTGGCCATTTCGTGGACTTATTATGATCATGGTGCATATGGCACACATAGGAGCTTGGCCATTTCGTAGCTTTAAAATGGTCATGATGCATGTTGAACACATGGGAGCATGGCCATTTTGTGGCCTTAAAATGGTCGTGCTGCATGTGGCACACATAGGAGCATGGCCATTTCCTGGCTTCGAAATGGTCGTGCATCATGTGGCACACATAAAAGCATGGCCATTTCGTGGCCTTAAAATGGTCATGCTGCATGTGGCACACATTGGAGCATGGCCATTTGGTGGCCTTAAAATGGTCATGATGCATGTGGCACACATAGGAGCATGGCCATTTCCTGGCCTCAAAATGGTCGTGCTGGATGTGGCACACATCGGAGCATAGCCATTTTGTGGCCTAAAAATGATCATGGTTCATGTGGCACACATTGGAGCATGGCCATTTCCTGGCCTCGAAATGGTCGTGCTGCATGTGGCACACATAGGAGAATGGCTATTTTGTGTGTATTAAAATGGTCATAATAAATGTGGCACATATAGGAGCATAGCCATATCGTAGCCTTAAAATGGTCATGATGCATGTGGAACACACATTAGCATGGCCATTTCGTAGCCTTAAAATGGTCATGCTGCATGTGGCAAACATCGGAGCATGGCCATTTCGTTGCCTTTAAAATGGTCATGATGCATGTCACACACAAAGGAGCATGGCCATTTCGAGGCTTTAAAATGGTCATGCTGCATGTGGCACACATCGGAGCATGGCCATTTTGTTGCTTTAAAAAGGTCATGATGCATGTGGCACACATAGGAGCTTGGCCATTTGCTGGCCTTAAAATGGTCATGCTGCATGTGGCACACATAGGAGCATGGCCATTTCGTGACCTTAAAATGGTCGAGCTGCATGTGGCACACATAGAAGCATGGCCATTTTGCGGCATTAAATTGGTCATGCTGCATGTGGCACACATCGGAGCATGGCCATTTTGTGGCCTTAAAATGGTCATGATGCATGTGGCTCACATAGGAGCTTGGCCATATACTGGCCTCGAAATGGTCTTGCTGCATGTGGAACACATAGGAGCATGGCCATTTCCTGTCCCCGAAATGGTCGCGCTGCATGTGGCACACATAGGAGCATGGCCATTTCGTGGCCTTAAAATGGGCATGCTGCATGTTGCACACATCAGAGCATGGCCATTTCGTGGCCTTCAAATTGACATGATGCATTTGACACACATAGGAGCATGGCCCTTTAGTGGCCTGAAAATGGTCATGATGCATGTGGCACACATAGGAGCATGGCCATTTCGTGGCCTTAAAATGGTCATGATGCATGTGGCACACATAGGAGCATGGCCATTTTGTGGCCTTAAAATGGTCATGCTGGATGTGGAAAACATCGGAGCATGGCCATTTCGTGGCCTTATTATGATCATGGTGCATATGGCACACATAGGAGTATGGCCATTTCGTAGCTTTAAAATGGTCATGATGCATGTTGAACACATAGGTGCTTGGCCATTTCGTGGCCTTAAAATGGTCATGATGCATATGGAACACACATTAGCATGGCCATTTCGTAGCCTTAAAATGGTCATGTTGCATGTGGCACACAAAGGAGCAAGGCCATTCCCTAACCTCGAAATGGTCAGGCTGCAAGTGGCACACATAAGAGCATGGCCAATTCGTGGCCTTAAAATGGTCATGATGCATGTGGCACACATAAGAGCATGGCCATTTCGTGGCCTTAAAATGGTCATGCTACATGTGGCACACATCGGAGCATGGCCATTTCGAGGCCTTAAAAAAATAGTCATGATGCATGTGGAACATAGGAGCATGGCCATTTCGTGGCCTTAAAATGGTCGTGCTGCATGTGGCACACATAGGAGCATGGCCATTTCGTGGCCTTAAAATGGTCATGATGCATGTGGCACACACAGGAGCATGGCCATATCCCGGCCTCGAAAATGTCATGCTGCATGTGGCACACATAGAAGCATGGCCATTTTGTGGCCTTAAAATGGTCGTGCTGCATTTGGCACACATGGAAGCATGGCCATTTCGTGGCCTTAAAATGGTCGTGCAGCATGTGGCACACATAGGAGCATGGCCATTTCCTGGCTTCGAAATAGTCGTGCTGCATTTGGCACACATGGAAGCATGGCCATTTCGTGGCCTTAAAATGGTCGTGCAGCATGTGGCACACATAGAAGCATGGCCATTTTGTGGCCTTAAAATGGTCATGCTGCATGTGGCACACATCGAAGCGTGGCCATTTTGTGGCCTTTAAATGGTCCTGATGCATGTGGCACACATAGGAGCTTGGCCATTTCCTAGCCTCGAAATGGTCGTGCTGCATTTGGCACACATGGAAGCATGGCCATTTCGTGGCCTTAAAATGGTCGTTCAGCATGTGGCACACATAAAAGCATGGCCATTTCGTGGCCTTAAAATGGTCATGCTGCATGTGGCACACATTGGAGCATGGCCATTTCGTGGCCTTTAAGTGGTCATGGTGCATGTGGCACACATTGGAGATGGCCATTTCCTGGCCTCGAAATGGTCGTGCTGCATGTGGCACACATAGGAGCATGGATATTTCGTGGCCTTAAAATGGTCATGTTACATGTGGCACATATTGGAGCATGGCCATATCGTGGCCTTAAAACGGTCATGCTGCATGTGGCACACATTGGAGCATGGCCATTTCGTGGCCTTTAAGTGGTCATGGTGCATGTGGCACACATTGGAGATGGCCATTTCCTGGCCTCGAAATAGTCGTGCTGCATGTGGCACACATCGGAGCATGGCCATTTCGTGGCCTTAAAAAAATAGTCATGATGCATGTAGCACACAAAGGAGCATGGCCATTTCGTGGCCTTAAAATGGTCATGATGCATGTGGCACACACAGGAGCATGGCCATATCCCGGCCTCGAAATGGTCGTGCTGCATGTGGCACACATAGGAGCATGGCCATTTTGTGGCCTTTAAATGGTCATGATGCATGTGGCACACACAGAAGCATGGCCATATCCCGGCCTCGAAATGGTCGTGCTGCATGTGGCACACATAGGAGCATGGCCATTTTGTGGCCTTAAAATGGTCATGCTGCATGTGGCACACATTGGAGCGTGGCCATTTTGTGGCCTTTAAATGGTCATGATGCATGTGGCACACATAGGAGCTTGGCCATTTCCTAGCCTCGAAATGGTCGTGCTGCATTTGGCACATATGGGAGCATGGCCATTTCATGGCCTTAAAATGATCATGGTGCATGTGGCACACATAGGAGCATGGCCATTTCGTAGCCTTAAAATGGTCATGATGCATGTGGCACATATAGAAGCATGACCATTTCGTAGGCTTAATATGGTCATGATGCATGTGGCACACATAGAAGCCTTGCCATTTACTGGCCTCGAAATGGTTGTGCTGCATGTGGCACACATGGAAGCATGGCCATTTCGTGGCTTCGAAATGGTCAAGCTGCATGTGGCACACATAGGAGCATGGCCATTTCGTGGCCTTAAAATGGTCATGCTACATGTGGCACACATCGGAGCATGGCCATTTCGTGGCCTTAAAAAAATAGTCATGATGCATGTGGCACACAAAGGAGCATGGCCATTTCGTGGCCTTAAAATGGTCGTGCTGCATGTGGCACACATAGGAGCATGGCCATTTCGTGGCCTTAAAATGGTCATGCTGCTTGTGGCATTTATTGGAGCATGGCCATTTCGTGGCCTTTAAGTGGTCATGGTGCATGTGGCACACATAGGAGCATGGCCATTTCGTGGCCTTAAAATGGTCATGCTACATGTGGCACACATCGGAGCATGGCCATTTCGTGGCCTTAAAAAAATAGTCATGATGCATGTGGCACACAAAGGAGCATGGCCATTTCGTGGCCTTAAAATGGTCGTGCTGCATGTGGCACACATAGGAGCATGGCCATTTCGTGGCCTTAAAATGGTCATGATGCATGTGGCACACACAGGAGAATGGCCATATCCCGGCCTCGAAATGGTCGTGCTGCATGTGGCACACATAGGAGCATGGCCATTTTGTGGCCTTTAAATGGTCATGATGCATGTGGCACACACAGGAGCATGGCCATATCCCGGCCTCGAAATGGTCGTGCTGCATGTGGCACACATAGGAGCATGGCCATTTTGTGGCCTTATAATGGTTATGCTGCATGTGGCACACATCGGAGCGTGGCCATTTTTTGGCCTTTAAATGGTCATGATGCATGTGGCACACATAGGAGCTTGGCCATTACCTAGCCTCGAAATGGTCGTGCTGCATTTGGCACACATGGGAGCATGGCCATTTCGTGGCCTTAAAATGATCATGGTGCATATGGCACACATAGGAGCATGGCCATTTCGTAGCCTTAAAATGGTCATGATGCATGTGGCACACATAAGAGCATGGCTATTTCGTGACCTTTAAATGGTCATGCTGCATGTGGCACACATCAAAGCATGGCTATTTCGTAGCTATAAAATGGTCATGATGCATGTGGCACATATAGAAGCAAGACCATTTCGTATGCTTAAAATGGTCATGATGCATGTGGCACACATAGAAGCCTTGCCATTTCCTCGCCTCGAAATGGTTGTGCTGCATGTGGCACACTTAAGTGCATGGCCATTTCGTGGCCTTAATATGATCATGGTTCATGTAACACACATAGGAGCATGGCCATTTCGTGGCCCTAAAATGGTCATGATGCATAAGGCACACATCGAAACATAGCCATTACGTGGCCTTAAAATGGTCATGATGCATGTGGCACACATAGGAGCATAGACATTTCGTGGCCTTAAAATGACATGATGCATGTGGCACACATAGGAGCATGGCCTCGAAATGGTCGTGCTGCATGTGGCACACATCGGAGCATGGCCATTTCGTGGCTTTAAAATGGTCATGATGCATGTGGCACACATAGGAGCATTGCCATTTGGTGGCCTTAAAACGGTCATGCTGCATGTCGCACACATAGGAGCATGGCCATTTCATGGCCTTAAAAACGGTCATGATGCATGTGGCACACATCGGAGCATGGCCATTTCGTGGCCTTAAAAAAATAGTCATGATGCATGTGGCACACAAAGGAGCATGGCCATTTCGTGGCCTTAAAATGGTCGTGCTGCATGTGGCACACTTAGGAGCATGGCCATTTCGTGGCCTTAAAATGGTCATGATGCATGTGGCACACACAGGAGAATGGCCATATCCCGGCCTCGAAATGGTCGTGCTGCATGTGGCACACATAGGAGCATGGCCATTTTGTGGCCTTTAAATGGTCATGATGCATGTGGCACACACAGGAGCATGGCCATATCCCGGCCTCGAAATGGTCGTGCTGCATGTGGCACACATAGGAGCATGGCCATTTTGTGGCCTTATAATGGTCATGCTGCATGTGGCACACATCGGAGCGTGGCCATTTTGTGGCCTTTAAATGGTCATGATGCATGTGGCACACATAGGAGCTTGGCCATTTCCTAGCCTCGAAATGGTCGTGCTGCATTTGGCACACATGGGAGCATGGCCATTTCGTGGCCTTAAAATGATCATGGTGCATGTGGCACACATAGGAGCATGGCCATTTCGTAGCCTTAAAATGGTCATAATGCATGTGGCACACATAAGAGCATGGCCATTTCGTGATCTTTAAATGGTCATGCTGCATGTGGCACACATCAAAGCATGGCTATTTCGTAGCCTTAAAATGGTCATGATGCATGTGACACATATAGAAGCATGACCATTTCGTAGGCTTAAAATGGTCATGATGCATGTGGCACACATAGAAGCCTTGCCATTTCCTGGCCTCGAACTGGTTGTGCTGCATGTGGCACACATGGAAGCATGGCCATTTTGTGGCCTTAAAATGGTCGTGCAGCATGTGGCACACATAGGAGCATGGCCATTTCATGGCTTCAAAATGGTCGTGCTGCATGTGGCACACATAAAAGCATGGCCATTTCGTGGCCTTAAAATGGTCATGCTGCTTGTGGCACACATTGGAGCATGGCCATTTCGTGGCCTTTAAGTGGTCATGGTGCATGTGGCACACATTAGAGCATGGCCATTTCCTGGCCTCGAAATGGTCGTGCTGCATGTGGCACACATAGGAGCATGGCCATTTTGTGGCCTTAAAATGGTCATGCCACATGAGGCACACATCGGAGCATGGCCATTTCGTGGCCTTAAAAAAATAGCCGTGATGCATGTGGCACACAAAGGAGCATGGCCATTTCGTGGCCTTAAAATGGTCGTGCTGCATGTGGCACACATAGGAGCATGGCCATTTCGTGGCCTTAAAATGGTTATGATGCATGTGGCACACACAGGAGCATGGCCATATCCCGGCCTCGAAATGGTCGTGCTGCATGTGGCACACATAGGAGCATGGCCATTTTGTGGCCTTTAAATGGTCATGATGCATGTGGCACACACAGGAGCATGGCCATATCCCGGCCTCGAAATGGTCGTGCTGCATGTGGCACACATTGGAGCATGGCCATTTTGTGGCCTTAAAATGGTCATGATGCATGTGGCACACATAGGAGCTTGGCCATTACCTAGCCTCGAAATGGTCGTGCTGCATTTGGCACACATGGGAGCATGGCCATTTCGTGGCCTTAAAATGATCATGGTGCATGTGGCACACATAGGAGCATGGCCATTTCGTAGCCTTAAAATGGTCATGATGCATGTGGCACACATAAGAGCATGGCTATTTCGTGACCTTTAAATGGTCATGCTGCATGTGGCACACATCAAAGCATGGCTATTTCGTAGCTATAAAATGGTCATGATGCATGTGGCACATATAGAAGCAAGACCATTTCGTAGGCTTAAAATGGTCATGATGCATGTGGCACACATAGAAGCCTTGCCATTTCCTCGCCTCGAAATGGTTGTGCTGCATGTGGCACACTTAAGTGCATGGCCATTTCGTGGCCTTAATATGATCAGGGTTCATGTAACACATATAGGAGCATGGCCATTTCGTGGCCCTAAAATGGTCATGATGCATAAGGCACACATCGAAACATAGCCATTTCGTGGCCTTAAAATGGTCATGATGCATGTGGCACACATAGGAGCATAGACATTTCGTGGCCTTAAAATGACATGATGCATGTGGCACACATAGGAGCATGGCCTCGAAATGGTCTGCTGCATGTGGCACACATCGGAGCATGGCCATTTCGTGGCTTTAAAATGGTCATGATGCATGTGGCACACATAGGAGCATTGCCATTTGGTGGCCTTAAAACGGTCATGCTGCATGTCGCACACATAGGAGCATGGCCATTTCATGGCCTTAAAAACGGTCATGATGCATGTGGCACACAAAGGAGCATGGCCATTTCGTGGGCTTAAAATGGTCATGCTGCATATGGCACACATAGGGGCATGGCCTTTTCGTTGCCTTAAAATGGACATGATGCATGTGGCACACATAGGAGCATGGCCATTTTGTGGCCTAAAAATGGTCATGCTGCATGTGGCACACATCAGAGAATGGGCATTTTGTGGCCTTTAAATGGTCTTGATGCATGTGGCACACATAGGAGCTTGGCAATTTCCTGGCCTCGAAATGGTCTTGCTGCATGTGGCATACATAGGAGCATGGCCATTTCGTGGCCTTAAAATGTCATGATGCATGTGGCACACATTGGAGCATGGCCATTTCGTGGCCTAAAATGGTCATGATGCATGTGGCACACATAGGAGCATATCCATTTCCTGGCTTCGAAATGGTCGTGCTGCATGTGGCACACATAGAAGCATGGCCATTTCGTGGCTTTAAAATGGTCATGATGCATGTGGCACACATAGGAGTATGGCCATTTCGTAGCCTTAAAATGGTCATGATGCATGTGGCACACACAGAAGCATGGCCATATCCCGGCCTCGAAAATGTCGTGCTGCATGTGGCACACATAGGAGCATGTCCATTTTGTGGCCTTAAAATGGTCATGCTGCATGTGGCACACATCGGAGCGTAACCATTTTGTGGCCTTTAAATGGTCATGATGCATGTGGCACACATAGGAGCTTGGCCATTTCCTAGCCTCGAAATGGTCGTGCTGCATTTGGCACACATGGAAGCATGGCCATTTCGTGGCCTTAAAGTGGTCATGGTGCATGTGGCACACATTGGAGCATGGCCATTTCCTGGCCTCGAAATGGTCGTGCTGCATGTGGCACACATAGGAGCATGGCCATTTCGTGGCCTTAAATGGTCATGCTACATATGGCACACATCGGAGCATGGCCATTTCGTGGCCTTAAAATGGTCATGATGCATGTGGCACACATAGGAGCATTGCCATTTGGTGGCTTAAAAACGGTCATGCTGCATGTCGCACACATAGGAGCATGGCCATTTCGTGGCCTTAAAAACGGTCATGATGCATGTGGCACACAAAGGAGCATGGCCATTTCGTGGGCTTAAAATGGTCATGCTGCATATGGCACACATAGGGGCATGGCCTTTTCGTTGCCTTAAAATGGACATGATGCATGTGGCACACATAGGAGCATGGCCATTTTGTGGCCTAAAAATGGTCATGCTGCATGTGGCACACATCAGAGAATGGGCATTTTGTGGCCTTTAAATGGTCTTGATGCATGTGGCACACATAGGAGCTTGGCAATTTCCTGGCCTCGAAATGGTCTTGCTGCATGTGGCATACATAGGAGCATGGCCATTTCGTGGCCTTAAAATAGTCGTGCCTTATGTGACACACATAGCAGCAGTGCTAATTCCTGGCCTTAAAATGGTCGTGCTGCATGTGGCACACATAGGAGCGTGGCCATTTCCTGGCCTCGAAATGGTCGTGGTGCATGTGTCACACATAGGAGCATGGCCATTTCGTGGCCCTAAAATGGTCATGCTGCATTTGGCACACAGCGGAGCATGGCCATTTCGTGGCCTTAATATGATCATGGTGCATGTTACACACGTAGGAGCATGGCCATTTCGTGGCCTTAAAATGGTCGTGCTGCATGTGGCTGACATCGGAGCATGGCCATTTCGTGGCATAAAAATGGTCATGATGCATGTGGCACACATAGGAGCATGGCCATTTCGTGGCCTTAATATGAACATGGTGCATCTGGCACACATAGGAGCAAGGCTTTTTCGTGGCCTTAAAATGTTTATGCTGCATGTGGCACACATAGGAGCATGGCCATCTCGTGGCTTTAAAACGGTCATGCTGCATTAGGCACACATAGAAGCATGGCCACTTGGGGGCCTTAAAATGGTCGCGCTGCATGTGGAACACATAGGAGCATGGCCATTTCGTGTACTTTAAATGGTCATTCTGCATGTGGCACACATTTGAGCATGGCCATTTCGTGGCTTTAAAATGGTCATGATGCATGTGGCACACATAGGAACATGGCCATTTCATAGCCTTAAAATGGTCATGATGCATGTGGCACACATAGAGGCATGGCCATTTCCTGGCCTCGAAATTGTCGTGCTGCATGTGGCTCACATAAGAGCATGGTCATTTCGTGGCTTTTTAATAGTAATGATGCATGTGGCATACATAGATGCATGGCCATTTCGTGGCCTTTAAAAGGTCATGATGCATGTGGCACACATAGGAGCATAGACATTTCGTGGCCTTAAAATGTCATGATGCATGTGGCACACATTGGAGCATGGCCATTTCGTGGCCTAAAATGGTCATGATGCATGTGGCACACATAGGAGCATATCCATTTCCTGGCCTCGAAATGGTAGTGCTGCATGTGGCACACATAGGAGCATGGCCATTTCGTGGCTTTAAAATGGTCATGATGCATGTGGCACACATAGGAGTATGGCCATTTCGTAGCCTTAAAATGGTCATGATGCATGTGGCACACACAGAAGCATGGCCATATCCCGGCCTCGAAAATGTCGTGCTGCATGTGGCACACATAGGAGCATGTCCATTTTGTGGCCTTAAAATGGTCATGCTGCATGTGGCACACATCGGAGCGTAACCATTTTGTGGCCTTTAAATGGTCATGATGCATGTGGCACACATAGGAGCTTGGCCATTTCCTAGCCTCGAAATGGTCGTGCTGCATTTGGCACACATGGAAGCATGGCCATTTCGTGGCCTTAAAGTGGTCATGGTGCATGTGGCACACATTGGAGCATGGCCATTTCCTGGCCTCGAAATGGTCGTGCTGCATGTGGCACACATAGGAGCATGGCCATTTCGTGGCCTTAAATGGTCATGCTACATATGGCACACATCGGAGCATGGCCATTTCGTGGCCTTAAAATGGTCATGATGCATGTGGCACACATAGGAGCATTGCCATTTGGTGGCTTAAAAACGGTCATGCTGCATGTCGCACACATAGGAGCATGGCCATTTCGTGGCCTTAAAAACGGTCATGATGCATGTGGCACACAAAGGAGCATGGCCATTTCGTGGCCTTAAAATGGTCATGCTGCATATGGCACACATAGGGGCATGGCCATTTCGTGGCCTTAAAATGGTCATGCTACATGTGGCACACATCGGAGCATGGCCATTTCGTGGCCTTAAAAAAATAGTCATGATGCATGTGGCACACATAGGAGCATGGCCATTTCGTGGCCTTAAATTGGTCATGCTGCATGTGGCACACATAGGAGCATGGCAATTTCGTGGCCTTAAAATGGTCATGATGCATGTGGCACACACAGGAACATGGCCATATCCCGGCCTCAAAAATGTCGTGCTGCATGTGGCACACATAGGAGCATGGCCATTTTGTGGCCTTAAAATGGTCATGCTGCATGTGGCACACATCGGAGCGTAACCATTTTGTGGCCTTTAAATGGTCATGATGCATGTGGCACACATAGGAGCTTGGCCATTTCCTAGCCTCGAAATGGTCGTGCTGCATTTGGCACATATGGAAGCATGGCCATTTCGTGGCCTTAAAGTGGCCATGGTGCATGTGGCACACATTGGAGCATGGCCATTTCGTGGCCTTAAAATGGTCATGCTACATGTGGCACACATCGGAGCATGGCCATTTCGTGGCCTTAAAAAAATAGTCATGATGCATGTGGCACACAAAGGAGCATGGCCATTTCGTGGCCTTAAAATGGTCGTGCTGCATGTGGCACACATAGGAGCATGGCCATTTCGTGGCCTTAAAATGGTCATGACGCATGTGGCACACACAGGAGCATGGCCATATCCCGGCCTCGAAATGGTCGTGCTGCATGTGGCACACATAGGAGCATGGCCATTTTGTGGCCTTAAAATAGTCATGCTGCATGTGGCACACATCGAGCGTGGCCATTTTATGGCCTTTAAATGGTCATGATGCATGTGGCACACATAGGAGCTTGGCCATTTCCTAGCCTCGAAATGGTCGCGCTGCATTTGGCACACATGGGAGCATGGCCATTTCGTGGCCTTAAAATGATCATGTTGCATGTGGCACACATAGGAGCATGGCCATTTCGTGACCTTTAAATGGTCATGCTGCATGTGGCACACATCAAAGCATGGCTATTTCGTAGCCTTAAAATGGTCATGATGCATGTGGCACATATAGAAGCATGACCATTTCGTAGGCTTAAAATGGTCATGATGCATGTGGCACACATAGAAGCCTTGCCATTTCCTGGCCTTAAAATGGTTGTGCTGCATGTGGCACACTTAAGTGCATGGCCATTTCGTGGCCTTAATATGATCATGGTTCATGTAACACACATAGGAGCATGGCCATTTCGTGGCCCTAAAATGGTCATGATGCATAAGGCACACATCGAAACATAGCCATTTCGTGGCCTTAAAATGGTCATGATGCAAGTGGCATACATAGATGCAAGGCCATTTCGTGGCCTTTAAATGGTCATGCTGCATGTGGCAAACATCGGAGCATGGCCATTTCGTGGCCATAAATATGGTCATGATGCATGTGGCACACAAGGAGCATGGCCATTTCGTGGCTTTAAAATAGTCATGCTGCATGTGGCACACATAGGAGCCTTGCCATTTAGTGGCCTTAAAATGGTTATGATGCATGTGGCACACATAGGAGCATGGTCATTTCCCGGCCTCGAAATGGTCGTGCTGCATGTGGCACACATAGGAGCATGGCCATTTCGTGGCCTCAAATGGTCATGATGCATTTGACACACATAGGAGCATGGCCCTTTAGTGGCCTTAAAATGGTCATGATGCATGTGGCACACATAGGAGCATGGCCATTTCGTGGCCTTAATATGATCATGGTGCATGTGGCACACATAGGAGCATGGCCATTTCGTGGCCCTAAAATGGTCATGATGCATGTGGCACACATCGGAGCATGGCCATTTTGTGTCTTAAAAATGGCCATGATGCATGTGGCACACAAAGGAGCATGGCCATTTCGTGGCCTTAAAATGGTCATGATGCATGTGGCACACATAGGAGCATGGCCATTTCGTGGCCTTAAAATGGTCGTTCTGCATGTGGCACACATAGGAGCGTGGCCATTTCCTGGCTTTGAAATGGTCGTGCAACATGTGGCACACATAGGAGCTTGGCCATTTCGTGGCCTTAAAATGGTCATGCTGCATGTGGCACACATCGGAGCATGGCCATTTCGTGGCCTTAAGATGATCATGGTGCATGTAACACACATAGAGGCATGGCCATTTCGTGGCCCTTAAATGGTCATGATGCATAAGCCACACATCAAAACAAAGCCATTTCGTGGCCTTTAAATGATCATGATGCATGTGGCACACATAGGAGCATGGCCATTTCGTGGCCTTAAAATGGTCATGCTGCATGTGGCACACATAGGAGCATGGCCATTTCGTGGCCTTTAAATGGTCATGATGCATGTGGCACACATAGGAGCATGGCCCTTTCGTGGCCTTAAAATGGTCATGGTGCATGTGGCACACATAGAAGCATGGCCATTTTGTGGCCTTAAAATGGTCATGCTGCATGTGGCACACATAGGAGCATGGCCATTTCGTGACCTTAAAATGGTCGTGCTGCATGTGGCACACATAGGAGCATGGCCATTTTGCGGCCTTAAATTGGTCATGCTGCATGTGGCACACATCGGAGCATGGCCATTTTGTGGCCGTAAAATGGTCATGATGCATGAGGCACACATAGGAGCTTGGCCATTTACTGGCCTCTAAATGGTCTTGCTACATGTGGCACACATAGGAGCATGGCCATTTCGTGGCCTGAAAATGGTCGTGCTTCATGTGACACACATAGGAGCATGGACATTTCCTGGCCTCGAAATAGTCGTGAAACATGTGGCACACATAGGAGCATGGCCATTTCGTGGCCTTTAAATGCTCATGCTGCATGTGGCACACATCGGAGCATGGCCATTTCGTGGCCTTAAGATGATCATGGTGCATGTGGCACACATAGGAGCATGGCCATTTCCTGGCCTCGAAAATGTCGTGCTGCATGTGGCTCACATAAGAGCATGGTCATTTCGTGGCTTTTAAATGGTAATGATGCATGTTGCATACATAGATGCAAGGCCATTTCGTGGCCTTTAAAAGTTCATGATGCATGTGGCACACATAGGAGCATAGACATTTCGTGGCCTTAAAATGTTATGATGCATGTGGCACACATAGGAGCATGGCCATTTCGTGGCCTTAAAATGGTCATGATGCATGTGGCACACATAGGAGCATGGCCTAGAAATGGTCGTGCTGCATGTGGCACATATAGGAGCATGGCCATTCCGTGGCCGTAAAATGGTCATGATACATGTGGCACACTTAGGAGCAAGGCCATTTTCTGGCCTTAAAATGGTCATGCTGCATTTGGCACACATCGGAGCATGGCCATTTGGTGGCCTTTAAATGGTCATGATGCATGTGGCACACATAGGAGCATTGCCATTTGGTGGCCTTAAAACGGTCATGCTGCATGTCGCACACATAGGAGCATGGCCATTTCGTGGCCTTAAAAACGGTCATGATGCATGTGGCACACAAAGGAGCATGGCCATTTCGTGGCCTTAAAATGGTGATGCTGCATATGGCACACATAGGGGCATGGCCATTTCGTGGCCTTAAAAACGGTCATGATGCATGTGGCACACAAAGGAGCATGGCCATTTTGTGTCCTAAAAATAGTCATGCTGCATGTGGAACACATCAGAGAATGGGCATTTTGTGGCCTTAAAATGGTCTTGATGCATGTGGCACACATAGGAGCATGGCCATTTCGTGGCCTTAAAATAGTCGTGCCTTATGTGACACACATAGCAGCAGTGCTATTTCCTGGCCTTAAAATGGTCGTGCTGCATGTGGCACACATAGGAGCTTGGCCATTTCCTGGCCTCGAAATGGTCGTGGTGCATGTGGCACACATAGGAGCATGGCCATTTCGTGGCCCTAAAATGGTCTTGCTGCATTTGGCACACAGCGGAGCATGGCCATTTCGTGGCCTTAATATAATCATGGTGCATGTGGCACACGTAGGAGCATGGCCATTATGTGGCCTTAAAATGGTCGTTCTACATGTGGCACACATAGGAGCGTGGCCATTTTCTGGCTTCAGAATGGTCGTGCTGCATGTGGCACACATCGGAGCATGGCCATTTCGTGGCCTTAATATGATCATGGTGCATATAACACACATAGGAGCATGGTCATTTCGTGGCCTTAAAATGGTCGTGCTGCATGTGGCTCACATCGGAGCATGGCCATTTCGTGGCATAAAAATGGTCATGATGCATGTGGCACACATAGGAGCATGGCCATTTCGTAGCCTTAATATGAACATGGTGCATGTGGCACACATAGGAGCAAGGCTTTTTCGTGGCCTTAAAATGTTTATGCTGCATGTGGCACACATAGGAGCATGGCCATCTCGTGGCTTTAAAACGGTCATGCTGCATGTGGCACACATAGAAGCATGGCCACTTGGGGGCCTTAAAATGGTCGCGCTGCATGTGGAACACATAGGAGCATGGCCATTTCGTGTACTCTAAATGGTCATTCTGCATGTGGCACACATTTGAGCATGGCCATTTCGTGGCTTTAAAATGGTCATGATGCATGTGGCACACATAGGAGCATGGCCATTTCGTAGCCTGAAAATGATCATGATGCATGTGGCACACATAGAAGCATGGCCATTTCCTGGCCTCGAAATTGTCGTGTTGCATGTGGCTTACATAAGAGCATGGTCATTTCTTGGCTTTTGTATGGTAATTAAGCATGTGGCATACATAGATGCATGGCCATTTCGTGGCCTTTAAAAGGTCATGATGCATGTGGCACACATAGGAGCATAGACATTTCGTGGCCTTCAAATGTCATGATGCATGTGGCACACATTGGAGCATGGCCATTTCGTGGCTTTAAAATGGTCGTGCTGCATGTGGCACATATAGGAGCATGGCCATTTCGTGGCTTTAAAATGGTCATGATGCATGTGGCACACATAGGAGTATGGCCATTTCGTAGCCTTAAAATGGTCATGATTTATGTGGCACACTTAGGAGCATGGCCATTTCATGGCCTTAAAATGGTCATGCTGCATGTGGAATACATCGGAGCATGGCCATTTCGTGGCCTTAAAATGGTCATGATGCATGTCGAACACATAGGAGCATGGCCACTTGGTGGCCTTAAAATGGTCGTGCTGCATGTGGCACACATAGGAGCATGGCCATTTTGTGTTCTTAAAATGGTCATGATGCATGTGGTACACATAGGAGCATGGTCTTTTCGTGGCCTTAAAATGGTCGTGCTGCATGTGGCACACGTAGAAGAATGGACATTTCGTGGCCTTAAAATGGTCATGATGCATGTGGCACACATTGGAGCATGGCCATTTCGTGCCCTTTATATGAGCATGGTGCATGTGGCACACATAGGAGCATGGCTTTTTCGTGGCCTTAAAATTTTCATGCTGCATGTGGCACACATAGGATTATGGCCATCTCGTGGCCTTAAAATGGTCATGATGCATGTGGCACACATCGGAGCATGGCCATTTCGTGTACTGAAAACGGTCATCCTGCATGTGGCACACATTGGAGCATGGCCATTTCGTGGCTTAAAAATGGTTGGCTGCATGTGGCACACATAGGAGCATGGCCATTTCCTGGCCTTTAAATGGTCATGATGTATGTGGCACACATAGGAGCATGGCCATTTCGTGGCCTTAAAATGGTCGTGCTGCAAGTGGCACAGATAGGAGCATGGCCATTTCTGGCTGCGAAATGGTCATGATACACGTGGCACACATAGGAGCATGGCCATTTCCTGGCCTCTTAATGGTCGTGCTGCATGTGGCACACATAGGAGCATGGCCATTTCGTGGCCTTAAAATGGTCGTGCAGCATGTGGCACACATAGGAGCATGGCCATTTCGTGGCCTTAAAATGGTCGTGTTGCATGTGGCACACATTGGAACATGCCCATTTCGTGGCCTTAAAATGGTCGTGCTGCATTTAGCACACATCGGAGCATGGCCATTTCGTGGCCTTAAAATGGTCATGCTGCATATCGCACTCATCGGAGCATGGCCATTTCGTGGCCTTAATATGATCATGGTGCATGTGGCACACATCGGAGCATGGCCATTTCGAAGCCTTTAAATGGTCATGATGCATGTGGCTCACATAGGAGACGGCCATTTCGTGGCTTTAAAATAGTCATGCTGCATGTGGCACACATTGGAGCATGGCCATTTCGTGGCCTTAAACTGGTCATGATGCATGTGGCACACATAGGAGCATGGCCATTTCGTGGCTTTTAAATGGTCATGATGCATGTGGAACACAAAGGAGCATGGCCATTTTGTGGCCTTTAAAAGGTCATGATGCATATGGCACACATAGGAGCATGGCCATTTCGTGGCCTTAAAATGGTCATGCTGCATGTGGCACATATCGGAGAATGGCTATTTCGTGGACTTAAAATGGTCATGATGCATGTGGAACACAAAGGAGCATGGCCATTTCGTGGCCTTAAAATGGTCATGCTGCATGTGGCACACATAGGATCACGGCCATTTCATGGCCTTAAAATGGTCATGATGCATGTGGCACAAAAAGGAGCATAGCCATTTCCTGGCCTCGAAATAGTCGTGCTGCATGTGGCACACATCGGAGCATGGCCATTTCTTGGCCTTAAAATGCCCATGATACACGTGGCACACATAGGAGCATGGCCTTTTCGTGGCCTAAAAATGGTCATGATGCATGTGGCACATATAGGAGTATGGCCATTTCCTGGCCTCAAAAAGGTCGTGCTGCATTTGGCACACATAGGAGCATGGCTATTTCGTGGCCTTAAAATGGTCATGATGCATGTGGCACACATAGAAGCATGGCCATTTTCAGGCCTCGAAATGGTCGTGCTGCATGTGGAACACATATGACCATGGCAATTTCGTGGCCTTTAAATGGTCATGATACACGTGGCACACATAGGAGCATGGCCATTTCCTGGCCTCGAAATGGTCGTGTTGCATGTGGCACACATAGGAGCATGGCAATTTCGTGGCCTTAAAATGGTCGTGCAGAATGTGGCACACATAGGAGCATGGCCATTTCGTGGCCTTAAAATGTTCTAATGCATCTGGCACACTTCGGAGCATGGCCATTTCGTGGCCTTAAAATTGTCATGCTGCATGTGGCACACATCGGAGCATGGCCATTTCGTTGCCTTTATATGAGCATGGTGCATGTGGCACACATAGGAGCATGGCCATTTCGTGGCCCTAAAATGGTCATGATGCATTAGGCACACATCGAAACATGGCCTTTTCGTGGCTTTTAAATGGTCATGATGCATGTGGCACACATAGGAGCATGGTTATTTCGTGGCCTTTAACAGGTCATGATGCATGTGGCACACATAGGAGCATAGCCATTTCCTGGCCTCGAAATGGTCGCGCTGCATGTGGCACAAATAAGAGCATGGCCATTTCCTGGCCTCGAAATGGTCGTGGCGCATGTGGCACACATAGGAGCATGGCCATTTCGTGGCCCTAAAATGGTCATGCTGCATGTGGCACACATCGGAGCATGGCCATTTTGTGTCTTAAAAATGGTCATGATGCATGTGGCACACAAAGGAGCATGGCCATTTCGTGGCCTTAAAATGGTCATGATGCAGGTGGCACACAAAGGAGCATGGCCATTTCGTGGCCTTAAAATAGTCGTTCTGCATGTGGCACACATATGAGCTTGGCCATTTCCTGGCTTCGAAATGGTCGTGCTGCATGTGGCACACATAGGAGCATGGCCATTTCATGGCCTCAAAATGGTCGTGCAGCATGTGGCACACATAGGAGCATGGCCATTTCGTGGCCTTAAAATGGTCATGATGCATCTGGCGAACATAGGAGCATAGCCATTTCGTGGCCTTAAAATGGTGGTGCTGCATGAGGCACACATAGGAGCATGGCCATTTCCTGGCTTTGAAATGGTCGTGCTGCATGTGGCAAACATAGGAGCATGGCCATTTCGAGGCCTTAAAATGATCATGGTTCATGTAGCACACATAGGATAATGGCCATTTCGTGGCCTTAAAATGGTCATGATGCATTTGGCACACATCGGAGCATGGCCATTTTGTGGCCTTTAAATGGTCATGCTGCATGTGGCACACATCGGAGCATGGCCATTTCGTGGCCTTAATATGATCATGGTGCATGTGGCACACATAGGAGCAAGGCCATTTCGTGGCCTTAAAATGGTCGTGCTGCATGTGGCACACATTAGAGCACGGCCATTTCGTTGCCTTAAAATGGTCTTAATGCATGTTGCACACATAGGAGCATGGCCATTTCCAAGCCTCGAAATGGTCGTGCTGCATGTGGCACACATAGGAGCATGGCTATTTCGTGGCCTTTAAATGATCATGATACACGTGGCACACATAGGAGCATGGCCATTTCCTGGCCTCGATATGGTAGTGCTGCATGTGGCACACTCAGGAGCATGGCCATTTCCTGGCCTTAAAATGGTCGTGCAGCATGTGGCACACATAGGAGCATGGCCATTTCGTGGCCTTACAATGGTCGTGCTGCATGTGGCACACATAGTATCATTGCCATTTCGGGGCCTTAAAATGGTCGTGCTGCATGTGGCACACATAGGAGCATGGCCATTTCGTGGCCCTAAAATGGTCATGATGCATCTTGCACATTTCGGAGCATGGCCATTTCGTGGCCTTAAAATGGTCGTGCTGCATGTGGCACACATAGGAGGATGGCCATTTCCTGGCTTCGAAATGGTTGTGCTGCAAGTGGCACACATAGATGCATGGCCATTTCTTGGCCTTTAAAAAATCATGATGCATGTGGCACACATAGGAGCATGGCCATATCCTGGCCTCGAAATGGTCGTGCTGCATGTTGCACACATCGGAGCATGGCCATTTCGTGGCCTTAATATGATCATGGTGCATGTGGCACACATAGGAGCATGGCATTTTGTGTCTTAAAAATGGTCATGATGCAGGTGGCACACAAAGGAGCATGGCCATTTCGTGGCCTTAAAATAGTCGTTCTGTATGTGGCACACATATGAGCGTGGCCATATCCTGGCTTCGAAATGGTCGTGCTGCATGTGGCACACATAGGATCTTGGCCATTTCGTGGCCTTAAAATGGTCATGCTGAATGTGGCACACATCGGAGCATGGCCATTTCCTGGCTTCGAAATGGTCGTGCTGCAAGTGGCACACATAGATGCATGGCCATTTCGTGGCCTTAAAATGGTCATGATGCATGTGGCACAAATAGGAGCATGGCCATTTCCTGGCCTTAAATGGTCATGATGCATGTGGCACACATAGGAGCATGGCCATTTCATGGCCTTATATGGTCGTGCTGCATGTGGCACACATAGGAGCATGGCCATTTCGTGTACTTAAAATCGTCATCCTGCATGTGGCACACATAGGAGCATAGCCATTTCCTGGCCTTTAAATGGTCATGATGCATGTGGCACACATAGGAGCATGGCCATTTCGTGGCCTTAAAATGGTCGTGCTGCATGTGGCACCCATAGGAGCATGGTCATTTCGTGTACTTAAAATGGTCATCCTGCATGTGGCACACATTGGAGCATTGCCATTTCGTGGCCTTAATATGGTCATGATGCTTGTGGCACACATAGGAGCATGGTCCTTTTGTAGCCTTAAAATGGTCGTGCTGCATGTGGCACACATCGGTGCATGGCCATTTCGTGGCCTTAAAATGGTCATGATGCATGTGGCACACATTGGCGCATGGCCATTTCGTGGCCTTAAAATGGTCGTGCTGCATGTGGCACACATAGGAGCATGGCCATTTCTGGCTGCGAAATGGTCGTGCTGCATGTAGCACACATAGGAGCATGGCCATTTCGTGGCCTTATAATGGTAATGCTGCATATGGCACACATCGGAGCATGGCCATTTCGTGGCCTTAAAATGGTCATGATGCATGTGGCACACATAGGAGCATGGCCATTTCGTGGCCTTAAAAAGGTCGTGCTGCATGTGGCACACATAGGAGCATGGCCATTTCTGGCTGATAAATGGTCGTGCTGCATGTAGCACACATAGGAGCATGGCTAATTCGTGGCCTTTAAATGGTCATGATACACGTGGCACACATAGGAGCATGGCCATTTCCTGGCCTCGATATGGTCGTGCTGCATGAGGCACAGTCAGGAGCATGGCCATTTCGTGGCCTTAAAATGGTCGTGCAGCTTGTGGCACACATAGGAGCATGGCCATTTCGTGGCCTTACAATGGTCGTGCTGCATGTGGCACACATAGGATCATGGCCATTTCGTGGCGTTAAAATGGTCGTGCTGCATGTGGCACACATAGGAGCATGGCCATTTCGTGGCCTTAAAATGGTCGTTCTGCATGTGGCAAACATAGGAGGATGGCCATTTCCTGGCTTCGAAATGGTCGTGCTGCAAGTGGCACACATAGGAGCATGGATATTTCATGGCTTTAATATGGTCGTGCTGCATGTGGCACACATAGGAGCATGGCCATTTCGTGTACTTAAAATGGTCATCCTGCATGTGGCACACATTGGAGCATTGCCATTTCGTGGCCTTAATATGGTCATGATGCATGTGGCACACATAGGAGCATGGTCCTTTAGTGGCCTTAAAATGGTCGTGCTGCATGTGGCACACATCGGTGCATGGCCATTTTGTGGCCTTAAAATGGTCATGATGCATGTGGCACACATAGGAGCATGGCCATTTCGTGGCCTTAAAATGGTCGTGCTGCATGTGGCACACATAGGAGCACGGCCATTTCTGGCTGCGAAATGGTCGTGCTGCATGTTGCACACATCGGAGCATGGCCATTTCGTGGCCTTAATATGATCATGGTGCATGTGGCACACATAGGAGCATGGCCATTTTGTGTCTTAAAAATGGTCATGATGCAGGTGGCACACAAAGGAGCATGGCCATTTCGTGGCCTTAAAATAGTCGTTCTGTATGTGGCACACATATGAGCGTGGCCATATCCTGGCTTCGAAATGGTCGTGCTGCATGTGGCACACATAGGATCTTGGCCATTTCGTGGCCTAAAAATGGTCATGCTGAATGTGGCACACATCGGAGCATGGCCATTTCGTGGCCTTTAAATGGTCATAATGCTTGTGGCACACATTGGAGCCTGGCCATTTCGTGGCATTAAAATGGTCATGCTGCATGTGGCACACATAGGAGCATGGCCATTTCGTGGCCTTTAAATGGTCATGATGCATGTGGCACACATACGAGCATGGCCATTTCGTGGCCATAAAATGGTCATTTTGCATGTGGCACACATCAAAGCATGGCCATTTCGTAGCCTTAAAATGGTCATGCTGCATGTGGCACACATAGGAGCATGACCATTTCGTGGGCTTAAAATGGTCATGATGCATATGGCACACATAGGAGCATGGCCATTTCGTGGCCTTAAAATGGTCATGATGCATATGGCACACATAGGAGCATGGCCATTTCCTGGCCTCGAAATGGTCGTGCTGCATGTGGCACATATAGGAGCATGGCTATTTCGTGGCTCTTAAATGGTCATGCTGCATGTGGCATACATAGATGCAAGGCCATTTCGTGGCCTTGAAATGGTTATGATGCATGTGGCACACATAGGAGCATCGCCATTTCGTGGCCCTTAAATGGTCGTGCAGCATGTGGCACACATAGGAGCATGGCCATTTCGTGGCCTTAAAATGATCATGGTGCATGTAGCACACATAGGATAATGGCCATTTCGTGGCCTTAAAAAGGTCATGATGCATTTGGCACACATCGGAGCATGGCCATTTTGTGGCCTTTAAATGGTCATGCTGCATGTGGCACACATCGGAGCATGGCCATTTCGTGGCATTAATATGATCATGGTGCATGCGGCACACATAGGAGCATGGCCATTTCGTGTACTTAAAATGGTCATCCTGCATGTGGCACACATTGGAGCATTGCCATTTCGTGGCCTTAATATGGTCATGATGCATGTGGCACACATAGGAGCATGGTCCTTTAGTGGCCTTAAAATGGTCGTGCTGCATGTGGCACACATCGGTGCATGGCCATTTCGTGGCCTTAAAATGGTCATGATGCATGTGGCACACATAGGAGCATGGCCATTTCGTGGCCTTAAAATGGTCGTGCAGCATGTGGCACACATAGAAGTATGGCCATTTCCTGGCCTCAAAATGGTCGTGCTGCATGTGCCACACATAGGAGCATGGCTATTTCGTGGCCTTAAAATGGTCATGATGCATGTGGCACACATAGGAGCATGGCCATTTCCAGGCCTCGAAATGGTCGTGCTGCATGTGGCACACATAGGAGCATGGCAATTTCGTGGCCTTAAAATGGTCGTGCAGAATGTGGCACACATAGTAGCATGGCCATTTCGTGGCCTTAAAATGTTCTAATGCATCTGGCACACTTCGAAGCTTGGCCATTTTGTGGCCTTAAAATGGTCGTGCTGCATGTGGCACACATAGGATATTGGCCATTTCCTGGCTTCGAAATGGTCGTGCTGCATGTGGCACATATAGGAGCATGGCCATTTCGTGGCCTTAAAATTGTCATGCTGCATATGGCATACATCGGAGCATGGCCATTTCGTTGCCTTTATATGAGCATGGTGCATGTGGCACACATCGGAGCATGGCCATTTTGTAGCCTTTAAATGGTCATGATCACGTGGCACACATAGGAGCATAGCCATTTCCTGGCCTTAAAATGGTCGTGCTGCATGTGGCACACATTGGAGCATGGCCATTTCATTGCCTTAAAATGGTCATGATGCATCTGGCACACTTCGAAGCATGGCCATTTCGTGGCCTTAAAATGGTCGTGCTGCATGTGGCACACATAGGAGCATGGCCATTTCGTGTACTTAAAATGGTCATCCTGCATGTGGCACACATTGGAGCATTGCCATTTCGTGGCCTTAATATGGTCATGATGCTTGTGGCACACATAGGAGCATGGTCTTTTTGTAGCCTTAAAATCGTCGTGCTGAATGTGGCACACATCAATGCATGGCCATTTCGTGGCCTTAAAATGGTCATGAATAATGTGGCACACATAGAAGCATGGCCATTTCGTGGCCTTAAAATGGTAATGCTGCATATGGCACGCATCGGAGCATGGCCATGTCGTGGCCTTAATATGATCATAGTGCATGTGGCACACATCGGAGCATGGCCATTTCGTAGCCTTTAAATGGTCAAGATGCATGTGGCTCACATAGGAGCAAGGCCATTTCGTGGCTTTAAAATAGTCATGCTGCATGTGGCACACATCGGAGCATGGCCTTTTCGTAGCCTTTAAATGGTCGTGCAGCATGTGGTACACAAAGGAGCATGGCCATTTCGTAGCCTTAAAATGGTCATGATTCATGTGGCACATATAGTAGCATGGCCATTTTGTGGCCTTAAAATGGTCATGATGCATGTGGTTCACATAGGAGCATGGCCATTTCCTGGCCTCGAAATGGTCGTGCTGCATGTGGCTCACATAAGAGCATGGCCTTTTCGTGCCTTTTTAATGGTCATGATGCATGTGGCATACATAGATGCAAGGCCATTTCGTGGCCTGTAAAAGGTCATGATGCCCGTGGCACACATAGGAGCATGGCCATTTCGTGGCCTTAAAATGGTCATGCTGCATGTGGCACACATCGGAGAATGGCTATTTCGTGGCCTTCAAATGGTCATGATGCATGTGGAACATAAAGGAGCATGGCCATTTTGTGGCCTTAAAATGGTCATGCTGCATGTGGCACACATAGGATCACGGCCATTTCGTGGCCTTAAAATGGTCATGATGCATGTGGCACAAAAAGGGGCATGGCCATTTCCTGGCCTCGAAATGGTCGTGCTGCATGTGGCACACATCGGAGCATGGCCATTTCGTGGCCTTAAAATTCCCATGATGCAAGTGGTACACCTAGGAGCATGGCCTTTTCGTGGCCTTTAAATGGTCATGATGCATGTGGCACACTTAGGAGCATGGCCATTTCCTGGCCTCGAAATGGTCGTGCTGCATGTGGCACACATCGGAGCATGGCTATTTCGTGGCCTTAAAATGGTCATGATACACGTGGCACACATAGGAGCATGGCCTTTTCCTGGCCTCGAAGTGGTCGTGCTGCATGTGGCACACATTGGAGCATGGCCATTTCGTGGCCTTAAAATGGTCGTGCAGCATGTGGCGCACATAAGAGCATGGCCATTTCGTGGCTTTTAAATGGTCATGATGCATGTGGCATACATAGATGCAAGGCCATTTCGTGGCCTTAATATGGTCATGATGCATGTGGAACACAAAGGAGCATGGCCATTTCGTGGCCTTTAAAAGGTCATGATGCATGTGGCACACATAGGAGCATGGCCATTTCCTGGCCTCGAAATGGTCGTGCTGCATGTGGCACACATAGGAGCTAGGCCATTTCGTGGCCGTAAAACGGTCATGATTCATGTGGCACACATAGGAGCATGGCCACTTGGGGGCCTTAAAATGGTCATGATGCATGTGGCACAAAAAGGAGCATGGCCATTTCCTGGCCTCGTAATGGTCGTGCTGCATGTGGCACACATCGGAGCATGGCCATTTCGTGGCCTTAAAATGGTCATGATGCATGTGGCACACATAGGAGCATGGCCTTTTCGTGGCCTAAAAATGGTCATGATGCATGTGGCACACATAGAAGTATGGCCATTTCCTGGCCTCAAAATGGTCGTGCTGCATGTGGCACACATAGGAGCATGGCTATTTCGTGGCCTTAAAATGGTCATGATGCATGTGGCACACATAGGAGCATGGCCATTTCCAGGCCTCGAAATGGTCGTGCTGCATGTAGCACACATAGGAGCATGGCAATTTCGTGGCCTTAAAATGGTCGTGCAGAATGTGGCACACATAGTAGCATGGCCATTTCGTGGCCTTAAAATGTTCTAATGCATCTGGCACACTTCGAAGCTTGGCCATTTTGTAGCCTTAAAATGGTCGTGCTGCATGTGGCTTACATAGGATATTGGCCATTTCCTGGCTTCGAAATGGTCGTGCTGCATGTGGCACATATAGGAGCATGGCCATTTCGTGGCCTTAAAATTGTCATGCTGCATATGGCATACATCGGAGCATGGCCATTTCGTTGCCTTTATATGAGCATGGTGCATGTGGCACACATCGGAGCATGGCCATTTCGTAGCCTTTAAATGGTCATGATCACGTGGCATACATAGGAGCATAGCCATTTCCTGGCCTCGAAATGGTCGCGCTGCATGTGGCACACATAAGAGCATGGCCATTTCCTGGCCTCGAAATGGTCGTGGTGCATGTGGCACACATAGGAGCAAGGCCATTTCGTGGCCCTAAAATGGTCATGCTGCATGTGGCACACATCGAAGCATGGCCATTTCGTGGCCTTAATATGATCACGGTGCATGTGGCACACATAGGAGCATGGCCATTTTGTGTCTTAAAAATGGTCATGATGCATGTGGCACACAAAGGAGCATGGCCATTTCGTGGCCTTAAAATGGTCATGATGCAGGTGGCACACAAAGGAGCATAGCCATTTCGTGGCCTTAAAATAGTCGTTCTGCATGTGGCACACATATGAGCGTGGCCATTTCCTGGCTTCGAAATGGTCGTGCTGCATGTGGCACACATAGGATCTTGTCCATTTCGTGGCCTTAAAATGGTCATGCTGCATGTGGCACACAACGGAGCATGGCCATTTCGTGGCCTTTAAATGGTCATAATGCTTGTGGCACACATTGGACCATGGCCATTTCGTGGCCTTAAAATGGTCATGCTGCATGTGGCACACATAGGAGCATGGCCATTTCGTGGCCTTTAAATGGTCATGATGCATGTGGCACACATAGGAGCATGGCCATTTCGTGGCCATAAAATGGTCATTTTGCATGTGGCACACATCAAAGCATGGCCATTTCGTAGCCTTAAAATAGTCATGATGCATGTGGCACACATAGGAGCATGGCCATTTCCTGGCCTTAAAAAGGTCATGATGCATATGGCACACATAGGAGCATGGCCATTTCATGGCCTCGAAATGGTCGTGCAGCATGTGGCACACATAGAAGCATGGCCATTTCGTGGCCTTAAAATGGTCATGATGCATCTTGCAAACATAGGAGCATAGCCATTTCGTGGCCTTAAAATGGTGGTGCTGCATGAGGCACACATAGGAGCATGGCCATTTCCTGGCTTTGAAATGTTCGTGCTGCATGTGGCAAACATAGGAGCATGGCCATTTCGAGGCCTTAAAATGATCATGGTTCCTGTAGCACACATAGGATAATGGCCATTTCGTGGCCTTAAAATGGTCATGATGCATTTGGCACACATCAGAGCAAGGCCATTTCGTGGCCTTAAAATGGTCTTAATGCATGTGGCACACATAGGAGCATGGCCATTTCCAAGCCTCGAAATGGTCGTGCTGCATGTGGCACACATAGGAGAATGGCTATTTCGTGGCCTTTAAATGGTCATGATACACGTGGCACACATAGGAGCATGGCCATTTCCTGGCCTTGATATGGTCGTTCTGCATGTGGCACACTCAGGAGCATGGCCATTTCGTGGCCTTAAAATGGTCGTGCAGCATGTGGCACACATAGGAGCATGGCCATTTCGTGGCCTTACATTGGTCGTGCTGCATGTGGCACACATAGGATCATGGCCATTTCGTGGCCTTAAAATGGTCGTGCTGCATGTGGCACACATAGGAGCATGGCCATTTCGTGGCCCTAAAATGGTCATGATGCATCTGGCACACTTCGGAGCATGGCCATTTCGTGGCCTTAAAATGGTCGTGCTGCATGTGGCACACATAGATGCATGGCCATTTCTTGGCCTTTAAATGGTCAGGATGCATGTGGCACACATAGGAGCATGGCCATTCCCTGGCCTTTAAATGGTCATGATGCATGTGGCACACATAGGAGCATGGCCATTTCGTGGCCTTAATATGGTCGTGCTGCATGTGGCACACATAGGAGCATGGCCATTTCGTGTACTTAAAATGGTCATCCTGCATGTGGCACACATTGAAGCATTGCCATTTCGTGGCCTTAATATGGTCATGATGCATGTGGCACACATAGGAGCATGGTCCTTTTGTGGCCTTAAAATGGTCGTGCTGCATGTGACACACATCGGTGCCTGGCCATTTCGTGGCCATAAAATGGTCATGATGCATGTGGCACACATAGGAGCATGGCCATTTCGTGGCTTTAAAATGGTCGTGCTGCATGTGGCACACATAGGAGCATGGCCATTTCTGGCTGCGAAATGGTCGTGCTGCATGTTGCACACATCGGAGCATGGCCATTTTGTGGCCTTAAAATGGTCATGCTGAATGTGGCACACATCGGAGCATGGCCATTTCGTGGCCTTTAAATGGTCATGATGCATGTGGCACACATAGGAGCATGGCCATTTCGTGGCCATAAAATGGTCATTTTGCATGTGGCACACATCAAAGCATGGCCATTTCGTAGCCTTAAAATGGTCATGATGCATGTGGCACACATAGGAGCATGGCCATTTCGTGGCCTTAAAATGGTCGTGCTGCATGTGGCACACATAGAAGCATGGCCATTTCTGGCTGCGAAATGGTCGTGCTGCATGTAGCACACATAGGAGCATAGCCATTTCGTGGCCTTAAAGTGGTCATGATACACGTGGCACACAAAGGAGCATGGCCATTTTCTGGCCTCTAAATGGTTGTGCTGCATGTGGCACACATAGAAGCATGGCCATTTCGTGGCCTTAAAATGGTCGTGCTGCATGTGGCACACATTGGAGCATGGCCATTTCGCGGCCTTAAAAATGGTCATGATGCATGTGGCACACATAGGAGCATGGCCATTTCGTGGCCTTAAAATGGTCGTGCAGCATGTGGCACACAAAGGAGCATGGCCACTTCCTGGCTTCAAAATGGTCGTGCTACATTTAGCACACATAGGAGCATGGCCATTTCGTGGCCTTATAATGGTAATGCTGCATATGGCACACATCGAAGCATGGCCATTTCGTGGCCTTAAAATGGTCATGAAACATGTGGCACACATAGGAGCATGGCCATTTCGTGGCCTTAAAATGGTCGTGCTGCATGTGGCACACATAGGAGCATGGCCATTTCTGGCTGCGAAATGGTCGTGCTGCATGTAGCACACATAGGAGCATGGCCATTTCGTGGCCCTAAAATGGTCATGATACACGTGGCACACAAAGGAGCATGGCCATTTCATAACCTCTAAATGGTCGTTCTGCATGTGGCACACATAGAAGCATGGCCATTTGGTGGCCTTAAAATGGTCGTGCTGCATGTGGCACACATTGGAGCATGGCCATTTCGTGGCCTGAAAAATGGTAATGTTGCATGTGGCACACATAGGAGCATGGCCATTTCGTGGCCTTAAAATGGTCGTGCAACATGTGGCACACAAAGGAGCATGGCCACTTCCTGGCTTCAAAATGGTCGTGCTGCATTTAGCACACATAGGAGCATGGCCATTTCGTGGCCTTAAAATGGTCATGCTGCATATGGCACACATCGGAGCATGGCCATTTCGTGGCCTTAATATGAGCATTGTGCATGTGGCACACATCGGAGCATGGCCATTTCGTAGCCTTTAAATGGTCAAGATGCAAGTGGCTCACATAGGAGAAAGGCCGTTTCGTGGCTTTAAACTAGTCATGCTGCATGTGGCACACATCAGAGCGTGGCCTTTTCGTAGCCTTTAAATGGTCATGATGCATGTGGCTCACATAGATGCAAGGCCATTTCGTGGCTTTAAAATAGTCTTGCTGCATGTGGCACACATTGGAGCATGGCCATTTCCTGGCTTTGAAATGGTCGCGCTGCATGTGGCACACATAGGAGCATGGCCATTTTGTGGCCTTAAAATAGTCATGCTGCATGTGGCACATATCGGAGCATGGCCATTTCGTGGCCTTAATATGATAATGGTGCATGTGGCACACATAGGAGCATGGCCATTTCGTGGCCTTAATATGATAATGGTGCATGTGGCACACATACTAGCATGGCCATTTCCTGGCCTCGAAATGGTCGTGCTGCATGTGGCTTACATAAGAGCATGGTCTTTTCGTGGCTTTTAAATGGTCATGATGCATGTGGCATACATAGAGTCAAGGCCATTTCGTGGCCTTAAAGTGGTCATGCTGCATGTGGCACACATCGGAGAATGGCTATTTCGTGGCCTTAAAATGGTCATGATGCAAGTGGAACTCAAAGGAGCATGGCCATTTCGTGGCCTTAATATGATAATGGTGCATGTGGCACACATAGGAGCATGGCCATTTCGTGGCCTTAATATGATAATGGTGCATGTGGCACACATACTAGCATGGCCATTTCCTGGCCTCGAAATGGTCGTGCTGCATGTGGCTTACATAAGAGCATGGTCTTTTCGTGGCTTTTAAATGGTCATGATGCATGTGGCATACATAGAGTCAAGGCCATTTCGTGGCCTTAAAGTGGTCATGCTGCATGTGGCACACATCGGAGAATGGCTATTTCGTGGCCTTAAAATGGTCATGATGCAAGTGGAACTCAAAGGAGCATGGCCATTTCGTGGCCTTAATATGATAATGGTGCATGTGGCACACATAGGAGCATGGCCATTTCGTGGCCTTAATATGATAATGGTGCATGTGGCACACATAGGAGCATGGCCATTTCCTGGCCTCGATATGGTCGTGCTGCATGTGGCACACTCAGGAGCATGGCCATTTCGTGGCCTTAAAATGGTCGTGCAGCATAGGCCCACATAGGAGCATGGCCATTTCGTGGCCTTAAAATGGTCATGATGCATCTGGCACACTTCGGAGCATGGCCATTTCGTGGCCTTAAAATGGTCGTGCTGCATGTGGCACACATAGGATCATGGCCATTTCCTGGCTTCGAAATGGTTTTGCTTCATGTGGCACACATAGGAGCATGGCCATTTCCTGGCCTTTAAATGGTCATGATGCATGTGGCACACATAGGAGCATGGCCATTTCGTGGCCTTAAAATGGTCGTGCTGCATGTGGCACACATAGGAGCATGGCCATTTCGTGTACTTAAAATGGTCATCCTGCATGTGGCACACATTGGAGCATTGCCAGTTCGTGGCCTTAATATGGTCATGTTGCTTGTGGCACACATAGGAGCATGGTCCTTTTGTAGCCTTAAAGTGGTCGTGCTGCTTGTGGCACACATCGGTGCATGGCCATTTCGTGGCCTTAAAATGGTCATGATGCATGTGGCTCACATAGAAGCATGGCCATTTCTGGCTGCGAAATGGTCGTGCTGCATGTAGCACACATAGGAGCATGGCCATTTCGTTGCCTTAAAATGGTCATGATACACGTGGCACACAAACGAGCATGGCCATTTCCTGGCCTCTAAATGGTCGTGCTGCATGTGGCACACATAGGAGCATGGCCATTTCGTGGCCACAAAATGGTCATTTTGCATGTGGCACACATCAAAGCATGGCCATTTCGTAGCCTTAAAATAGTCATGATGCATGTGCCACAAATAGGAGCATGGCCATTTCGTGGCCTTAAAATGGTCATGATGCATATGGCACACATAGGAGCATGGCCATTTCGTGGCCTTAAAATGGTCATTATGCATATGGCACACATAGGAGCATGGCCATTTCCTGGCCTCGAAATGGTCGTGCTGCATGTGGCACACATAGGAGCATGGCTATTTTGTGGCTTTTTAATGGTCATGCTGCATGTGGCATCCATAGATGCAAGGCCATTTCGTGGCCTTTAAATGGTCGTGCAGCATGTGGCACACATAGGAGCATGGCCATTTCGTGGCCTTAAAATGGTCATGATGCATCTGGCAAACATAGGAGCATAGCCATTTCGTGGCTTTAAAATGGTCGTGCTGCATGAGGCACACATAGGAGCATGGCCATTTCCTGGCTTTGAAAAGGTCGTGCTGCATGTGGCAAACATAGGAGCATGGCCATTTCGAGGCCTTAAAATGATCATGGTGCAGGTAGCACACATAGAATAATGGCAATTTCTTGGCTTAAAAATGGTCATAATGCATTTGGCACACATCGGAGCATGGCCATTTTGTGGCCTTTAAATGGTCATGCTGCATGTGGGTCACATCGAAGCATGGCCATTTCGTGGCATTAATATTATCATGTTGCATGCGGCACACAAAGGAGCATCGCCATTTTGTGGCCTTAAAATGGTCGTGCTGCCTGTGGCACACATTAGAGCACGGCCATTTCGTAGACTTAAAATGGTCTTAATGCATGTGGCACACATAGGAGCATGGCCATTTCCTGGCCTCGAAATGGTCATGCTGCATGTGGCATACATAGGATCATGGCTATTTCGTGGCCTTAAAATGGTCATGATACACGTGGCACACATAGGAGCATGGCCATTTCCTGGCCTCGATATGGTCGTGCTGCATGTGGCACACTCAGGAGCATGGCCATTTCGTGGCCTTAAAATGGTCGTGCAGCATAGGCCCACATAGGAGCATGGCCATTTCGTGGCCTTAAAATGGTCGTGCTGCATGTGGCGCACATAGGATCATGGCCCTTTCGTGGCCTTAAAACGGTCGTGCTGCATGTGGCACACATAGGAGCATGGCCATTTCGTGGCCTTAAAATGGTCATGATGCATCTGGCACACTTCGGAGCATGGCCATTTCGTGGCCTTAAAATGGTCGTGCTGCATGTGGCACACATAGGATCATGGCCATTTCCTGGCTTCGAAATGGTTTTGCTGCATGTGGCACACATAGGAGCATGGCCATTTCCTGGCCTTTAAATGGTCATGATGCATGTGGCACACATAGGAGCATGGCCATTTCGTGGCCTTAAAATGGTCGTGCTGCATGTGGCACACATAGGAGCATGGCCATTTCGTGTACTTAAAATGGTCATCCTGCATGTGGCACACATTGGAGCATTGCCAGTTCGTGGCCTTAATATGGTCATGTTGCTTGTGGCACACATAGGAGCATGGTCCTTTTGTAGCCTTAAAGTGGTCGTGCTGCTTGTGGCACACATCGGTGCATGGCCATTTCGTGGCCTTAAAATGGTCATGATGCATGTGGCACACATAGAAGCATGGCCATTTCTGGCTGCGAAATGGTCGTGCTGCATGTAGCACACATAAGAGCATGGCCATTTCGTTGCCTTAAAATGGTCATGATACACGTGGCACACAAACGAGCATGGCCATTTCCTGGCCTCTAAATGGTCGTGCTGCATGTGGCACACATAGGAGCATGGCCATTTCGTGGCCATAAAATGGTCATTTTGCATGTGGCACACATCAAAGCATGGCCATTTCGTAGCCTTAAAATAGTCATGATGCATGTGCCACAAATAGGAGCATGGCCATTTCGTGGCCTTAAAATGGTCATGATGCATATGGCACACATAGGAGCATGGCCATTTCGTGGCCTTAAAATGGTCATGATGCATATGGCACACATAGGAGCATGGCCATTTCCTGGCCTCGAAATGGTCGTGCTGCATGTGGCACACATAGGAGCATGGCTATTTCGTGGCTTTTTAATGGTCATGCTGCAAGTGGCATACATAGATGCAAGGCCATTTCGTGGCCTTTAAATGGTCGTGCAGCATGTGGCACACATATGAGAATGGCCATTTCTTGGCCTTAAAATGGTCATGATGCATCTGGCAAACATAGGAGCATAGCCATTTCGTGGCTTTAAAATGGTCGTGCTGCATGAGGCACACATAGGAGCATGGCCATTTCCTGGCTTTGAAAAGGTCGTGCTGCATGTGGCAAACATAGGAGCATGGCCATTTCGAGGCCTTAAAATGATCATGGTGCATGTAGCACACATAGAATAATGGCCATTTCTTGGCCTTAAAATGGTCATGATGCATTTGGCACACATCGGAGCATGGCCATTTTGTGGCCTTTAAATGGTCATGCTGCATGTGGCACACATCGAAGCATGGCCATTTCGTGGCATTAATATTATCATGGTGCATGCGGCACACAAAGGAGCATCGCCATTTTGTGGCCTTAAAATGGTCGTGCTGCCTGTGGCACACATTAGAGCACGGCCATTTCGTAGACTTAAAATGGTCTTAATGCATGTGGCACACATAGGAGCATGGCCATTTCCTGGCCTCGAAATGGTCATGCTGCATGTGGCATACATAGGATCATGGCTATTTCGTGGCCTTAAAATGGTCATGATACACGTGGCACACATAGGAGCATGGCCATTTCCTGGCCTCGATATGGTCGTGCTGCATGTGGCACACTCAGGAGCATGGCCATTTCGTGGCCTTAAAATGGTCGTGCAGCATAGGCCCACATAGGAGCATGGCCATTTCGTGGCCTTAAAATGGTCGTGCTGCATGTGGCGCACATAGGATCATGGCCATTTCGTGGCCTTAAAATGGTCGTGCTGCATGTGGCACACATAGGAGCATGGCCATTTCGTGGCCTTAAAATGGGCATGATGCATCTGGCACACTTCGGAGCATGGCCATTTCGTGGCCTAAAAATGGTCGTGCTGCATGTGGCACACATAGGATCATGGCCATATCCTGGCTTCGAAATGGTCTTGCTGCATGTGGCACACATAGGAGCATGGCCATTTCGTGGCCTTAAAATGGGCATGATGCATGTGGCACACATAGGAGCATGGCCATTTCCTGGCCTTTAAATGGTCATGTTGCATGTGGCACACATAGGAGCATGGCCATTTCGTGGCCTTAAAATGGTCGTGCTGCATGTGGCACACATAGGAGCATTGCCATTTCGTGGCCTTAATATGGTCATGATGCTTGTGGCACACATTGGAGCATGGTCCTTTTGTAGCCTTAAAATGGTCGTGCTGCATGTGGCACACATCGGTGCATGGCCATTTCGTGGCCTTTAAATGGTCATGATGCATGTGGCTCACATAGATGCAAGGCCATTTCGTGGCTTTAAAATAGTCTTGCTGCATGTGGCACACATTGGAGCATGGCCATTTCCTGGCCTCGAAATGGTCGCGCTGCATGTAGCACACATAGGAGCATGGCCATTTCGTTGCCTTAAAATGGTCATGATACACGTGGCACACAAAGGAGCATGGCCATTTCCTGGCCTCTAAATGGTCGTGCTGCATGTGGCACACATAGGAGCATGGCCATTTCGTGGCCATAAAATGGTCATTTTGCATGTGGGACACATCAAAGCAAGGCCATTTCGTAGCCTTAAAATGGTCATGATGCATGTGCCACACATAGGAGCATGGCCATTTCGTGGCCTTAAAATGGTCATGATGCATATGGCACACATAGGAGCATGGCCATTTCGTGGCCTTAAAATGGTCATGATGCATATGGCACACATAGGAGCATGGCCATTTCCTGGCCTCGAAATGGTCGTGCTGCATGTGGCACACATAGGAGCATGGCTATTTCGTGGCTTTTTAATGGTAATGCTGCATGTGGCATACATAGATGCAAGGCCATTTCGTGGCCTTTAAATGGTCGTGCAGCATGTGGCACACATAGGAGCATGGCCATTTCGTGGCCTTAAAATGGTCATGATGCATCTGGCAAACATAGGAGCATAGCCATTTCGTGGCTTTAAAATGGTCGTGCTGCATGAGGCACACATAGGAGCATGGCCATTTCCTGGCTTTGAAAAGGTCGTGCTGCATGTGGCAAACATAGGAGCATGGCCATTTCGAGGCCTTAAATTGATCATGGTGCATGTAGCACACATAGGATAATGGCCATTTCTTGGCCTTAAAATGGTCATGATGCATTTGGCACACATCGGAGCATGGCCATTTTGTGGCCTTTAAATGGTCATGCTGCATGTGGCACACATCGAAGCATGGCCATTTCGTGGCATTAATATGATCATGGTGCATGCGGCACACATAGGAGCATCGCCATTTTGTGGCCTTAAAATGGTCGTGCTGCCTGTGGCACACATTAGAGCACGGCCATTTCGTAGACTTAAAATGGTCTTAATGCATGTGGCACACATAGGAGCATGGCCATTTCCTGGCCACGAAATGGTTATGCTGCATGTGGCACACATAGGATCATAGCTATTTCGTGGCCTTAAAATGGTCATGATACACGTGGCACACATAGGAGCATGGCCATTTCCTGGCCTCGATATGGTCGTGCTGCATGTGGCACACTCAGGAGCATGGCCATTTCGTGGCCTTAAAATGGTCGTGCAGCATAGGCCCACATAGGAGCATGGCCATTTCGTGGCCTTAAAATGGTCGTGCTGCATGTGGCGCACATAGGATCATGGCCATTTCGTGGCCTTAAAATGGTCGTGCTGCATGTGGCACACATAGGAGCATGGCCATTTCGTGGCCTTAAAATGGGCATGATGCATCTGGCACACTTCGGAGCATGGCCATTTCGTGGCCTTAAAATGGTCGTGCTGCATGTGGCACACATAGGATCATGGCCATATCCTGGCTTCGAAATGGTCTTGCTGCATGTGGCACACATAGGAGCATGGCCATTTCGTGGCCTTAAAATGGGCATGATGCATGTGGCACACATAGGAGCATGGCCATTTCGTGGCCTTAAAATGGTCGTGCTGCATGTGGCACACATAGGAGCATGGTCATTTCGTGTACTTAAAATGGTCATCCTGCATGTGGCACACATTGGAGCATTGCCATTTCGTGGCCTTAAAATGGTCATGATGCTTGTGGCACACATAGGAGCATGGTCCTTTTGTAGCCTTAAAATGGTCGTGCTGCATGTGGCACACATCGGTGCATGGCCATTTCGTGGCTTAAAAATGGTCATGATGCATGTGGCACACATAGGAGCATGGCCATTTCGTGGCCTTAAAATGGTCGTGCTGCATGTGGCACACAAAGGAGCATGGCCATTTCTGGCTGCGAAATGGTCGTGCTGCATGTAGCACACATAGGAGCATGGCCATATCGTGGCCTAAAAATGGTCATGATACACGTGGCACACAAAGGAGCATGGCCATTTCCTGGCCTCTAAATGGTCGTGCTGCATGTGGCACACATAGGAGCATGGCCATTTCGTGGCCTTAAAATGGTCGTGCTGCATGTGGCACACATTGGAGCATGGCCATTTCGTGGCCTTAAAAATGGTCATGTTGCATGTGGCACACATAGGAGCATGGCCATTTCGTGGCCTTAAAATGGTCGTGCAGCATGTGGCACACAAAGGAGCATGGCCACTTCCTGGCTTCAAAATGGTCGTGCTGCATTTAGCACACATAGGAGCATGGCCATTTCGTGGCCTTATAATGGTAATGCTGCATATGGCACACATCGGAGCTTGGCCATTTCGTGGCCTTAAAATGGTCATGATGCATGTGGCACACATAGGAGCATTGCCATTTCGTGGCCTTAAAATGGTCGTGCAGCATGTGGCACACATAGGAGCATGGCCATTTCGTGGCCTTACAATGGTCGTGCTGCATGTGGCACACATAGGATCATGGCCATTTCGTGGCCTTAAAATGGTCGTGCTGCATGTGGCACACATAGGAGCATGGCCATTTCGTGGCCCTAAAATGGTCATGATGCATCTGGCACACTTCGGAGCATGGCCATTTCGTGGCCGTAAAATGGTCGTGCTGCATGTGGCACACATAGGAGGATGGCCATTTCCTGGCTTCGAAATGGTCGTGCTGCAAGTGGCACACATAGATGCATGGCCATTTCGTGGCCTTAAAATGGTCATGATGAATGTGGCACACATAGGAGCATGGCCATTTCCTGGCCTTAAATGGTCATGATGCATGTGGCACACATAGGAGCATGGCCATTTCGTGGCCCTAAAATGGTCATGATGCATCTTGCACACTTCGGAGCATGGCCATTTCGTGGCCTTAAAATGGTCGTGCTGCATGTGGCACACATAGGAGGATAGCCATTTCCTGGCTTCGAAATGGTCGTGCTGCAAGTGGCACACATAGATGCATGGCCATTTCTTGGCCTTAAAATGGTCATGATGCATGTGGCACACATTGGAGCATGGCCATTTCTTGTACTTAAAATGGTCATCCTGCATGTGGCACACATTGAAGCATTGCCATTTCGTGGCCTTAATATGGTCATTATGCATGTGGCACACAAAGGAGCATGGTCCTTTTGTGGCCTTAAAATGGTCGTGCGGCATGTGGCACACATCGGTGCATGTCCATTTCGTGGCCTTAAAATGGTCATGATGCATGTGGCACACATAGAAGCATGGCCATTTCGTGGCTTTAAAATGGTCGTGCTGCATGTGGCACACATAGGAGCATGGCCATTTCTGGCTGCGAAATGGTCGTGCTGCATGTTGCACACATCGGAGCATGGCCATTTCGTGGCCTTAATATGATCATGGTGCATGTGGCACACATAGGAGCATGGCCATTTTGTGTCTTAAAAATGGTCATGATGCAGGTGGCACACAAAGGAGCATGGCCATTTCGTGGCCTTAAAATAGTCATTCTGCATGTGGCACACATATGAGCATGGCCATTTCCTGGCTTCGAAAAGGTCGTGCTGCATGTGGCACACATAGGAGCATGGCCATTTTGTGGCCTTTAAATGGTCATGATGCATGTGGCACACATAGGAGCATGTCCATTTCGTGGGCTAAAAATGGTCGTGCTGCATGTGGCACACATAGGAGCATGGCCATTTCGTGTACCTAAAATGGTCATCCTGCATGTGGAACACATTGGAGCATTGCCATTTCGTGGCCTTAATATGGTCATGATGCTTGGGGCACACATAGGAGCATGGTCCTTTTGTAGCCTTAAAATGGTCGTGCTGCATGTGGCACACATCGGTGCATGGCCATTTCGTGGCCTTAAAATGGTCAGGAATAATGTAGCACACATAGGAGCATGGCCATTTTGTGGCCTAAAAATGGTCGTGCTGCATGTGGCACACATAGGATCATGGCCATATCCTGGCTTCGATATGGTCTTGCTGCATGTGGCACACATAGGAGCATGGCCATTTCGTGGCCTTAAAATGGGCATGATGCATGTGGCACACATAGGAGCATGGCCATTTCCTGGCCTTTAAATGGTCATGTTGCATGTGGCACACATAGGAGCATGGCCATTTCGTGGCCTTAAAATGGTCGTGCTGCATGTGGCACACATAGGAGCATTGCCATTTCGTGGCCTTAATATGGTCATGATGCTTGTGGCACACATAGGAGCATTGTCCTTTTGTAGCCTTAAAATGGTCGTGCTGCATGTGGCACACATCGGTGCATGGCCATTTCGTGGCCTTTAAATGGTCATGATGCATGTGGCTCACATAGATGCAAGGCCATTTCGTGGCTTTAAAATAGTCTTGCTGCATGTGGCACACATTGGAGCATGGCCATTTCCTGGCCTCGAAATGGTCGCGCTGCATGTAGCACACATAGGAGCATGGCCATTTCGTTGCCTTAAAATGGTCATGATACACGTGGCACACAAAGGAGCATGGCCATTTCGTGGCCGTAAAATGGTCGTGCTGCATGTGGCACACATAGGAGGATGGCCATTTCCTGGCTTCGAAATGGTCGTGCTGCAAGTGGCACACATAGATGCATGGCCATTTCGTGGCCTTAAAATGGTCATGATGAATGTGGCACACATAGGAGCATGGCCATTTCCTGGCCTTAAATGGTCATGATGCATGTGGCACACATAGGAGCATGGCCATTTCGTGGCCCTAAAATGGTCATGATGCATCTTGCACACTTCGGAGCATGGCCATTTCGTGGCCTTAAAATGGTCGTGCTGCATGTGGCACACATAGGAGGATAGCCATTTCCTGGCTTCGAAATGGTCGTGCTGCAAGTGGCACACATAGATGCATGGCCATTTCTTGGCCTTAAAATGGTCATGATGCATGTGGCACACATTGGAGCATGGCCATTTCTTGTACTTAAAATGGTCATCCTGCATGTGGCACACATTGAAGCATTGCCATTTCGTGGCCTTAATATGGTCATTATGCATGTGGCACACAAAGGAGCATGGTCCTTTTGTGGCCTTAAAATGGTCGTGCGGCATGTGGCACACATCGGTGCATGTCCATTTCGTGGCCTTAAAATGGTCATGATGCATGTGGCACACATAGAAGCATGGCCATTTCGTGGCTTTAAAATGGTCGTGCTGCATGTGGCACACATAGGAGCATGGCCATTTCTGGCTGCGAAATGGTCGTGCTGCATGTTGCACACATCGGAGCATGGCCATTTCGTGGCCTTAATATGATCATGGTGCATGTGGCACACATAGGAGCATGGCCATTTTGTGTCTTAAAAATGGTCATGATGCAGGTGGCACACAAAGGAGCATGGCCATTTCGTGGCCTTAAAATAGTCATTCTGCATGTGGCACACATATGAGCATGGCCATTTCCTGGCTTCGAAAAGGTCGTGCTGCATGTGGCACACATAGGAGCATGGCCATTTTGTGGCCTTTAAATGGTCATGATGCATGTGGCACACATAGGAGCATGTCCATTTCGTGGGCTAAAAATGGTCGTGCTGCATGTGGCACACATAGGAGCATGGCCATTTCGTGTACCTAAAATGGTCATCCTGCATGTGGAACACATTGGAGCATTGCCATTTCGTGGCCTTAATATGGTCATGATGCTTGGGGCACACATAGGAGCATGGTCCTTTTGTAGCCTTAAAATGGTCGTGCTGCATGTGGCACACATCGGTGCATGGCCATTTCGTGGCCTTAAAATGGTCAGGAATAATGTAGCACACATAGGAGCATGGCCATTTTGTGGCCTAAAAATGGTCGTGCTGCATGTGGCACACATAGGAGCATGGCCATTTCGTGGCCTTAAAATGGGCATGATGCATGTGGCACACATAGGAGCATGGCCATTTCCTGGCCTTTAAATGGTCATGTTGCATGTGGCACACATAGGAGCATGGCCATTTCGTGGCCTTAAAATGGTCGTGCTGCATGTGGCACACATAGGAGCATTGCCATTTCGTGGCCTTAATATGGTCATGATGCTTGTGGCACACATAGGAGCATTGTCCTTTTGTAGCCTTAAAATGGTCGTGCTGCATGTGGCACACATCGGTGCATGGCCATTTCGTGGCCTTTAAATGGTCATGATGCATGTGGCTCACATAGATGCAAGGCCATTTCGTGGCTTTAAAATAGTCTTGCTGCATGTGGCACACATTGGAGCATGGCCATTTCCTGGCCTCGAAATGGTCGCGCTGCATGTAGCACACATAGGAGCATGGCCATTTCGTTGCCTTAAAATGGTCATGATACACGTGGCACACAAAGGAGCATGGCCATTTCCTGGCCTCTAAATGGTCGTGCTGCATGTGGCACACATAGGAGCATGGCCATTTCGTGGCCATAAAATGGTCATTTTGCATGTGGCACACATCAAAGCATGGCCATTTCGTAGCCTTAAAATGGTCATGATGCATGTGCCACACATAGGAGCATGGCCATTTCGTGGCCTTAAAATGGTCATGATGCATATGGCACACATAGGAGCATGGCCATTTCGTGGCCTTAAAATGGTCATGATGCATATGGCACACATAGGAGCATGGCCATTTCCTGGCCTCGAAATGGTCGTGCTGCATGTGGCACACATAGGAGCATGGCTATTTCGTGGCTTTTTAATGGTAATGCTGCATGTGGCATACATAGATGCAAGGCCATTTCGTGGCCTTTAAATGGTCGTGCAGCATGTGGCACACATAGGAGCATGGCCATTTCGTGGCCTTAAAATGGTCATGATGCATCTGGCAAACAAAGGAGCATAGCCATTTCGTGGCTTTAAAATGGTCGTGCTGCATGAGGCACACATAGGAGCATGGCCATTTCCTGGCTTTGAAAAGGTCGTGCTGCATGTGGCAAACATAGGAGCATGGCCATTTCGAGGCCTTAAATTGATCATGGTGCATGTAGAACACATAGGATAATGGCCATTTCTTGGCCTTAAAATGGTCATGATGCATTTGGCACACATCGGAGCATGGCCATTTTGTGGCCTTTAAATGGTCATGCTGCATGTGGCACACATCGAAGCATGGCCATTTCGTGGCATTAATATGATCATGGTGCATGCGGCACACATAGGAGCATCGCCATTTTGTGGCCTTAAAATGGTCGTGCTGCCTGTGGCACACATTAGAGCACGGCCATTTCGTAGACTTAAAATGGTCTTAATGCATGTGGCACACATAGGAGCATGGCCATTTCCTGGCCTCGAAATGGTCATGCTGCATGTGGCACACATAGGATCATGGCTATTTCGTGGCCTTAAAATGGTCATGATACACGTGGCACACATAGGAGCATGGCCATTTCCTGGCCTCGATATGGTCGTGCTGCATGTGGCACACTCAGGAGCATGGCCATTTCGTGGCCTTAAAATGGTCGTGCAGCATAGGCCCACATAGGAGCATGGCCATTTCGTGGCCTTAAAATGGTCGTGCTGCATGTGGCGCACATAGTATCATGGCCATTTCGTGGCCTTAAAATGGTCGTGCTGCATGTGGCACACATAGGAGCATGGCCATTTCGTGGCCTTAAAATGGGCATGATGCATCTGGCACACTTCGGAGCATGGCCATTTCGTGCCCTTAAAATGGTCGTGCTGCATGTGGCACACATAGGATCATGGCCATATCCTGGCTTCGAAATGGTCTTGCTGCATGTGGCACACATAGGAGCATGGCCATTTCGTGGCCTTAAAATGGGCATGATGCATGTGGCACACATAGGAGCATGGCCATTTCGTGGCCTTAAAATGGTCGTGCTGCATGTGGCACACATAGGAGCATGGTCATTTCGTGTACTTAAAATGGTCATCCTGCATGTGGCACACATTGGAGCATTGCCATTTCGTGGCCTTAATATGGTCATGATGCTTGTGGCACACATAGGAGCATGGTCCTTTTGTAGCCTTAAAATGGTCGTGATGCATGTGGCACACATCGGTGCATGGCCATTTCGTGGCTTAAAAATGGTCATGATGCATGTGGCACACATAGGAGCATGGCCATTTCGTGGTCTTAAAATGGTCGTGCTGCATGTGGCACACAAAGGAGCATGGCCATTTCTGGCTGCGAAATGGTCGTGCTGCATGTAGCACACATAGGAGCATGGCCATATCGTGGCCTTAAAATGGTCATGATACACGTGGCACACAAAGGAGCATGGCCATTTCCTGGCCTCTAAATGGTCGTGCTGCATGTGGCACACATAGGAGCATGGCCATTTCGTGGCCTTAAAATGGTCGTGCTGCATGTGGCACACATTGGAGCATGGCCATTTCGTGGCCTTAAAAATGGTCATGTTGCATGTGGCACACATAGGAGCATGGCCATTTCGTGGCCTTAAAATGGTCGTGCAGCATGTGGCACACAAAGGAGCATGGCCACTTCCTGGCTTCAAAATGGTCGTGCTGCATTTAGCACACATAGGAGCATGGCCATTTCGTGGCCTTATAATGGTAATGCTGCATATGGCACACATCGGAGCTTGGCCATTTCGTGGCCTTAAAATGGTCATGATGCATGTGGCACACATAGGAGCATTGCCATTTCGTGGCCTTTAAATGGTCGTGCTGCATGTGGCACACATAGGAGCATGGCCATTTCTGGCTGCGAAATGGTCGTGCTGCATGTAGCACACATAGGAGCATGGCTATTTCGTGGCCTTTAAATGGTCATGATACACGTGGCACACATAGGAGCATGGCCATTTCTTGGCCTCGATATGGTCGTGCTGCATGTGGCACACTCAGGAGCATGGCCATTTCGTGGCCTTAAAATGGTCGTGCAGCATGTGGCACACATAGGAGCATGGCCATTTCGTGGCCTTACAATGGTCGTGCTGCATGTGGCACACATAGGATCATGGCCATTTCGTGGCCTTAAAATGGTCGTGCTGCATGTGGCACACATAGGAGCATGGCCATTTCGTGGCCCTAAAATGGTCATGATGCATCTGGCACACTTCGGAGCATGGCCATTTCGTGGCCGTAAAATGGTCGTGCTGCATGTGGCACACATAGGAGGATGGCCATTTCCTGGCTTCGAAATGGTCGTGCTGCAAGTGGCACACATAGATGCATGGCCATTTCGTGGCCTTAAAATGGTCATGATGAATGTGGCACACATAGGAGCATGGCCATTTCCTGGCCTTAAATGGTCATGATGCATGTGGCACACATAGGAGCATGGCCATTTCCTGGCCTCGAAATGGTCGTGCTGCATGTGGCACACATAGGAGCATGGCTATTTCGTGGCTTTTTAATGGTAATGCTGCATGTGGCATACATAGATGCAAGGCCATTTCGTGGCCTTTAAATGGTCGTGCAGCATGTGGCACACATAGGAGCATGGCCATTTCGTGGCCTTAAAATGGTCATGATGCATCTGGCAAACATAGGAGCATAGCCATTTCGTGGCTTTAAAATGGTCGTGCTGCATGAGGCACACATAGGAGCATGGCCATTTCCTGGCTTTGAAAAGGTCGTGCTGCATGTGGCAAACATAGGAGCATGGCCATTTCGTGGCCTTAAAATGGTCGTGCTGCATGTGGCACACATAGGAGCATGGTCATTTCGTGTACTTAAAATGGTCATCCTGCATGTGGCACACATTGAAGCATTGCCATTTCGTGGCCTTAATATGGTCATGATGCATATGGCACACAAAGGAGCATGGTCCTTTTGTGGCCTTAAAATGGTCGTGCTGCATGTGGCACACATCGGTGCATGGCCATTTCGTGGCCTTAAAATGGTCAGGATGCATGTGGCACACATAGAAGCATGGCCATTTCGTGGCTTTAAAATGGTCGTGCTGCATGTGGCACACATAGGAGCATGGCCATTTCTGGCTGCGAAATGGTCGTGCTGCATGTTGCACACATCGGAGCATGGCCATTTCGTGGCCTTAATATGATCATGGTGCATGTGGCACACATAGGAGCATGGCCATTTTGTGTCTTAAAAATGGTCATGATGCAGGTGGCACACAAAGGAGCATGGCCATTTCGTGCCCTTAAAATAGTCATTCTGCATGTGGCACACATATGAGCATGGCCATTTCCTGGCTTCGAAAAGGTCGTGCTGCATGTGGCACACATAGGAGCATGGCCATTTTGTGGCCTTTAAATGGTCATGATGCATGTGGCACACATAGGAGCATGTCCATTTCGTGGGCTAAAAATGGTCGTGCTGCATGTGGCACACATAGGAGCATGGCCATTTCGTGTACCTAAAATGGTCATCCTGCATGTGGAACACATTGGAGCATTGCCATTTCGTGGCCTTAATATGGTCATGATGCTTGGGGCACACATAGGAGCATGGTCCTTTTGTAGCCTTAAAATGGTCGTGCCGCATGTGGCAAACATCGGTGCATGGCCATTTCGTGGCCTTAAAATGGTCAGGAATAATGTAGCACACATAGGAGCATGGCCATTTTGTGGCCTTAAAATGGTCGTGCTGCATGTGGCACACATAGGAGCATGGCCATTTCGTGGCCTTAAAATGGTCATGATACACGTGGCACACAAAGGAGCATGGCCATTTCCTGGCCTCTAAATGGTCGTGCTGCATGTGGCACACATAGGAGCATGGCCATTTCGTGGCCTTAAAATGGTCGTGCTGCATGTGGCAAACATTGGAGCATGGCCATTTCGTGGCCTTAAAAATGGTCATGATGCATGTGGCACACAATGGAGCATGGCCACTTCCTGGCTTCAAAATGGTCGTGCTGCATTAAGCACACATAGGAGCATGGCCATTTCGTGGCCTTATAATGGTAATGCTGCATATGGCACACATCGGAGCATGGCCATTTCGTGGCCTTAAAATGGTCATGATGCATGTGGCACACATAGGAGCATGGCCATTTCGTGGCCTTAAAATGGTCGTGCTGCATGTGGCACACATAGGAGCATGGCCATTTCTGGCTGCGTAATCGTCGTGCTGCATGTAGCACACATAGGAGCATGGCCATTTCGTGGCCTTAAAATGGTCATGATACACGTGGCACACAAAGGAGCATAGCCATTTCCTGGCCTCTAAATGGTCGTGCTGCATGTGGCACACATAGAAGCATGGCCATTTCGTGGCCTTAAAATGGTCGTGCTGCCTGTAACACACATAGGAGCATGGCCATTTCCTGGCCTTAAAATGGTCATGATGCATGTCGCACACATAGGAGCATGGCCATTTCGTGGCCTTAAAATGGTCGTGCTGCATGTGGCACACATAGGAGCATGGTCATTTCGTGTACTTAAAATGGTCATCCTGCATGTGGCACACATTGGAGCATTGCCATTTTGTGGCCTAATATGGTCATGATGCTTGTGGCACACATAGGAGCATGGTCCTTTTGTAGCCCTAAAATGGTCGTACTGCATGTGGCACACATCGGTGCATGGCCATTTCGTGGCCTTAAAATGGTCATGATGCATGTGGCACACATAGGAGCATGGCCATTTCGTGGCCTTAAAATGGTCGTGCTGCATGTGGCACACAAAGGAGCATGGCCATTTCTGGCTGCGAAATGGTCGTGCTGCATGTAGCACACATAGGAGCATGGCCATTTCGTGGCCTTAAAATGGTCATGATACACGTGGCACACAAAGGAGCATGGCCATTTCCTGGCCTCTAAATGGTCGTGCTGCATGTGGCACACATAGGAGCATGGCCATTTCGTGGCCTTAAAAAGGTCGTGCGGCATGTGGCACACATTGGAGCATGGCCATTTCGTCGCCTTAAAAATGGTCATGATGCATGTGGCACACATAGGAGCATGGCCATTTCGTGGCCTTAAAATGGTCGTGCAGCATGTGGCACACAAAGGAGCATGGCCACTTCCTGGCTTCAAAATGGTCGTGCTGTATTTAGCACACATAGGAGCATGGCCATTTCGTGGCCTTATAATGGTAATGCTGCATATGGCACACATCGGAGCTTGGCCATTTCGTGGCCTTAAAATGGTCATGATGCATGTGGCACACATAGGAGCATGGCCATTTCGTGGCCTTAAAATGGTCGTGCTGCATGTGGCACACATAGGAGCATGGATATTCCTGGCTGCGAAATGGTCGTGCTGCATGTAGCACACATAGGAGCATGGCTATTTCGTGGCCTTTAAATGGTCATGATACACGTGGCACACATAGGAGCATGGCCGTTTCCTGGCCTCGATATGGTCATGCTGCATGTGGCACACTCAGGAGCCCGGCCATTTCGTGGCCTTAAAATGGTCGTGCAGCATGTGGCACACATAGGAGCATGGCCATTACGTGGCCTTACAATGGTCGTGCTGCATGTGGCACACATAGGATAATGGCCATTTCGTGGCCTTAAAATGGTCGTGCTGCATGTGGCACACATAGGAGCATGGCCATTTCGTGGCCCTAAAATAGTCATGATGCATGTGGCACACATAGGAGCATGGCCATTTCGTGGCCTTAAAATGGTCGTGCAGCATGTGGCACACTTAGGAGCATGGCCATTTCGTGGCCTTACAATGGTCGTGCTGCATGTGGCACACTTCGGAGCATGGCCATTTCGTGGCCTTAAAATGGTCGTGCTGCATGTAGCACACATAGGAGCATGGCCATTTCGTGGCCTTAAAATGGTCATGATACACGTGGCACACAAAGGAGCATGGCCATTTCCTGGCCTCTAAATGGTCGTGCTGCATGTGGCCATCATTGGAGCATGGCCATTTCGTGGCCTTAAAAATGGTCATGATGCATGTGGCACACATAGGAGCATGGCCATTTCGTGGCCTTAAAATGGTCGTGCTGCATTTAGCACACATAGGAGCATGGCCATTTCGTGGCCTTATAATGGTAATGCTGCATATGGCACACATCGGAGCATGGCCATTTCGTAAACTTAAAATGGTCATGATGCATGTGGCACACATAGGAGCATGGCCATTTCGTGGCCTTAAAATGGTCGTGCTGCATGTGGCACACATAGGAGCATGGCTATTTCGTGGCCTTAAAATGGTCATGATGCATGTGGCACACATAGGAGCATGGCCATTTCCAGGCCTCGAAATGGTCGTGCTGCATGTGGCACACATCGAAGCTTGGCCATTTTGTGGCCTTAAAATGGTCGTGCTGCATGTGGCAGACATAGGATAATGGCCATTTCCTGGCTTCGAAATGGTCGTGCTGCATGTGGCACACATAGGAGCATGGCCATTTCGTGGCCTTACAATGGTCGTGCTGCATGTGGCACACTTCGGAGCATGGCCATTTCGTGGCCTTAAAATGGTAATGCTGCATATGGCACACATCGGAGCATGGCCATTTCGTGGCCTTAAAATGGTCATGATGCATGTGGCACACATAGGAGCATGGCCATTTCGTGGCCTTAAAATGGTCGTGCTGCATGTGGCACACATAGGAGCATGGCCATTTCTGGCTGCGAAATCGTCGTGCTGCATGTAGCACACATAGGAGCATGGCCATTTCGTGGCCTTAAAATGGTCATGATACACGTGGCACACAAAGGAGCATGGCCATTTCGTGGCCTTTAAATGGTCATAATGCTTGTAGCACACATTGGACCATGGCCATTTTGTGGCCTTAAAATGGTCATGCTGCATGTGGCACACATAGGAGCATGGCCATTTCGTGGCCTTTAAATGGTCATGATGCATGTGGCACACATAGGAGCATGGCCATTTCGTGGCCATAAAATGGTCATTTTGCATGTGGCAAACATCAAAGCATGGCCATTTCGTAGCCTTAAAATGGTCATGATGCATGTGGCACACATAGGAGCATGGCCATTTCCTGGCCTTATAATGGTCATGATGCATATGGCACACATAGGAGCATGGCCATTTCATGGCCTCGAAATGGTCGTGCAGCATGTGGCACACATAGGAGCATGGCCATTTCGTGGCCTTAAAATAGTCATGATGCATCTGGCAAACATAGGAGCATAGCCATTTCGTGGCCTTAAAATGGTGGTGCTGCATAAGGCACACATAGGAGCATGGCCATTTCCTAGCTTTGAAATGTTCGTGCTGCATGTGGCAAACATAGGAGCATAGCCATTTCGAGGCCTTAAAATGATCATGGTTCATGTAGCACACATAGGATAATGGCCATTTCGTGGCCTTAAAATGGTCATGATGCATTTGGCACACATCGGAGCATGGCCATTTTGTGGCCTTTAAATGGTCATGCTGCATGTGGCACACATAGGAGCATGGCCATTTCCTGGCCTTAAAATGGTCATGATGCATATGGCACACATAGGAGCATGGCCATTTCATGGCCTCGAAATGGTCGTGCAGCATGTGGCACACATAGGAGCATGGCCATTTCGTGGCCTTAAAATGGTCATGATGCATCTGGCAAACATAGGAGCATAGCCATTTCGTGGCCTTAAAATGGTGGTGCTGCATGAGGCACACATAGGAGCATGGCCATTTCCTGGCTTTGTAATGTTCGTGCTGTATGTGGCAAACATAGGAGCATGGCCATTTCGAGGCCTTAAAATGATCATGGTTCATGTAGCACACATAGGAGATGGCCATTTCCAAGCCTCGAAATGGTCGTGCTGCATGTGGCACACATAGGAGCATGGCCATTTCGTGGCCTTACAATGGTCGTGCTGCATGTGGCATACATAGGATCATGGCCATTTCGTGGCCTTAAAATGGTCGTGCTGCATGTGGCACACATAGGAGCATGGCCATTTCGTGGCCCTAAAATGGTCATGATGCATCTGGCACACTTCAGAGCATGGCTATTTCGTGGCCTTAAAATGGTCGTGCTGCATGTGGCACACATAGGAGGATGGCCATTTCCTGGCTTCGAAATGTTCGTGCTGCAAGTGGCACACATAGATGCATGGCCATTTCTTGGCCTTAATATGGTCATGATGCATGTGGCACACATAGGAGCATGGTCCTTTTGTGGCCTTAAAATGGTCGTGCTGCATGTGGCACACATCGGTGCATGGCCATTTCGTGGCCTTAAAATGGTCATGATGCATGTGGCACACATAGGAGCATGGCCATTTCTGGCTGCGAAATGGTCGTGCTGCATGTTGCACACATCGGAGCATGGCCATTTCGTGGCCTTAATATGATCATGGTGCATGTGGCACACATAGGAGCATGGCCATTTTGTGTCTTAAAAATGGTCATGATGCAGGTGGCACGAAAAGGAGCATGGCCATTTCGTTGCCTTAAAATAGTCGTTCTGCATGTGGCACACATATAAACGTGGCCATTTCCTGGCTTCGAAATGGACGTGCTGCATGTGGCACACATAGGATCTTGGCCATTTCGTGGCCTTAAAATGGTCATGCTGAATGTGGCACACATCGGAGCAAGGCCATTTCGTGGCCTTTAAATGGTCATAATGCTTGTGGCACACATTGGAGCCTGGCCATTTCGTGGCCTTAAAATGGTCATGATGCATGTGGCACACATAGGAGCATGGCCATTTCGTGGCCATAAAATGGTCAATTTGCATGTGGCACACACCAAAGCATGGCCATTTCGTAGCCTTAAAATGGTCATGATGCATGTGGCATACATAGGAGCATGGCCATTTCGTGGCCTTAAAATGGTCGTGCTGCATGTGGCACACATAGAAGCATGGCCATTTCTGGCTGCGAAATGGTCGTGCTGCATGTAGCACACATAGGAGCATAGCCATTTCGTGGCCTTAAAATGGTCATGATACACGTGGCACACAAATGAGCATGGCCATTTTCTGGCCTCTAAATGGTCGTGCTGCATGTGGCACACATAGAAGCATGGCCATTTCGTGGCCTTAAAATAGTCGTGCTGCATGTGGCACACATTGGAGCATGGCCATTTCGCGGCCTTAAAAATAGTCATGATGCATGTGGCACACATAGGAGCATGGCCATTTCGTGGCCTTAAAATGGTCGTGCAGCATGTGGCACACAAAGGAGCATGGCCACTTCCTGGCTTCAAAATGGTCGTGCTGCATTTAGCACACATAGGAGCATGGCCATTTCGTGGCCTTATAATGGTAATGCTGCATATGGCACACATCGGAGCATGGCCATTTCGTGGCCTTAAAATGGTCATGATGCATGTGGCACACATAGGAGCATGGCCATTTCATGGCCTTAAAATGGTCGTGCTGCATGTGGCACACATAGGAGCATGGCCATTTCTGGCTGCGAAATGGTCGTGCTGCATGTAGCACACATAGGTGCATGGCCATTTCGTGGCCTTAAAATGGTCATGATACACGTGGCACACAAAGGAGCATGGCCATTTCCTGGCCTCTAAATGGTCGTGCTGCATGTGGCACACATAGAAGCATGGCCATTTGGTGGCCTTAAATTGGTCGTGCTGCATGTGGCACACATTGGAGCATGGCCATTTCGTGGCCTTAAAAATGGACATGTTGCATGTGGCACACATAGGAGCATGGCCATTTCGTGGCCTTAAAATGGTCGTGCAGCATGTGGCACACAAAGGAGCATGGCCACTTCCTGGCTTCAAAATGGTCGTGCTGCATTTAGCACACATAGGAGCATGGCCATTTCGTGGCTTTGAAATGTTCGTGCTGCATGTGGCAAACATAGGAGCATAGCCATTTCGAGGCCTTAAAATGATCATGGTTCATGTAGCACACATAGGATAATGGCCATTTCGTGGCCTTAAAATGGTCATGATGCATTTGGCACACATCGGAGCATGGCCATTTTGTGGCCTTTAAATGGTCATGCTGCATGTGGCACACATAGGAGCATGGCCATTTCCTGGCCTTAAAATGGTCATGATGCATATGGCACACATAGGAGCATGGCCATTTCATGGCCTCGAAATGGTCGTGCAGCATGTGGCACACATAGGAGCATGGCCATTTCGTGGCCTTAAAATGGTCATGATGCATCTGGCAAACATAGGAGCATAGCCATTTCGTGGCCTTAAAATGGTGGTGCTGCATGAGGCACACATAGGAGCATGGCCATTTCCTGGCTTTGTAATGTTCGTGCTGTATGTGGCAAACATAGGAACATGGCCATTTCGAGGCCTTAAAATGATCATGGTTCATGTAGCACAATAGGAGATGGCCATTTCGTGGCCTTAAAATGGTCATGATGCATTTGGCACGCATCGGAGCAAGGCCATTTCGTGGCCTTAAAATGGTCTTAATGCATGTGGCACACATAGGAGCATGGCAATTTCCAAGCCTCGAAATGGTCGTGCTGCATGTGGCACACATAGGAGCATGGCTATTTCGTGGCCTTTAAATGGTCATGATACACGTGGCACACATAGGAGCATGGCCATTTCCTGGCCTTGATATGGTCGTGCTGCATGTGGCACACTCAGGAACATGGCCATTTCGTGGCCTCAAAATGGTCGTGCAGCATGTGGCACACATAGGAGCATGGCCATTTCGTGGCCTTACAATGGTCGTGCTGCATGTGGCATACATAGGATCATGGCCATTTCGTGGCCTTAAAATGGTCGTGCTGCATGTGGCACACATAGGAGCATGGCCATTTCGTGGCCCTAAAATGGTCATGATGCATCTGGCACACTTCGGAGCATGGCTATTTCGTGGCCTTAAACTGGTCGTGCTGCATGTGGCACACATAGGAGGATGGCCATTTCCTGGCTTCGAAATGTTCGTGCTGCAAGTGGCACACATAGATGCATGGCCATTTCTTGGCCTTAATATGGTCATGATGCATGTGGCACACATAGGAGCATGGTCCTTTTGTGGCCTTAAAATGGTCGTGCTGCATGTGGCACACATCGGTGCATGGCCATTTCGTGGCCTTAAAATGGTCATGATGCATGTGGCACACATAGGAGCATGGCCATTTCGTGGCTTTAAAATGGTCGTGCTGCATGTGGCACACATAGGAGCATGGCCATTTCTGGCTGCGAAATGGTCGTGCTGCATGTTGCACACATCGGAGCATGGCCATTTCGTGGCCTTAATATGATCATGGTGCATGTGGCACACATAGGAGCATGGCCATTTTGTGTCTTAAAAATGGTCATGATGCAGGTGGCACGAAAAGGAGCATGGCCATTTCGTGGCCTTAAAATAGTCGTTCTGCATGTGGCACACATATAAACGTGGCCATTTCCTGGCTTCGAAATGGACGTGCTGCATGTGGCACACATAGGATCTTGGCCATTTCGTGGCCTTAAATTGGTCATGCTGAATGTGGCACACATCGGAGCATGGCCATTTCGTGGCCTTTAAATGGTCATAATGCTTGTGGCACACATTGGAGCCTGGCCATTTCGTGGCCTTAAAATGGTCATGATGCATGTGGCACACATAGGAGCATGGCCATTTCGTGGCCATAAAATGGTCAATTTGCATGTGGCACACACCAAAGCATGGCCATTTCGTAGCCTTAAAATGGTCATGATGCATGTGGCATACATAGGAGCATGGCCATTTCGTGGCCTTAAAATGGTCGTGCTGCATGTGGCACACATAGAAGCATGGCCATTTCTGGCTGCGAAATGGTCGTGCTGCATGTAGCACACATAGGAGCATAGCCATTTCGTGGCCTTAAAATGGTCATGATACACGTGGCACACAAATGAGCATGGCCATTTTCTGGCCTCTAAATGGTCGTGCTGCATGTGGCACACATAGAAGCATGGCCATTTCGTGGCCTTAAAATAGTCGTGCTGCATGTGGCACACATTGGAGCATGGCCATTTCGCGGCCTTAAAAATGGTCATGATGCATGTGGCACACATAGGAGCATGGCCATTTCGTGGCCTTAAAATGGTCGTGCAGCATGTGGCACCCAAAGGAGCATGGCCACTTCCTGGCTTCAAAATGGTCGTGCTGCATTTAGCACACATAGGAGCATGGCCATTTCGTGGCCTTATAATGGTAATGCTGCATATGGCACACATCGGAGCATGGCCATTTCGTGGCCTTAAAATGGTCATGATGCATGTGGCACACATAGGAGCATGGCCATTTCGTGGCCTTAAAATGGTCGTGCTGCATGTGGCACACATAGGAGTATGGCCAGTTCTGGCTGCGAAATGGTCGTGCTGCATGAAGCACACATAGGAGCATGGCCATTTCGTGGCCTTAAAATGGTCATGATACACGTGGCACACAAAGGAGCATGGCCATTTCCTGGCCTCTAAATGGTCGTGCTGCATGTGGCACACATAGAAGCATGGCCATTTGGTGGCCTTAAATTGGTCGTGCTGCATGTGGCACACATTGGAGCATGGCCATTTCGTGGCCTTAAAAATGGACATGTTGCATGTGGCACACATAGGAGCATGGCCATTTCGTGGCCTTAAAATGGTCGTGCAGCATGTGGCACACAAAGGAGCATGGCCACTTCCTGGCTTCAAAATGGTCGTGCTGCATTTAGCACACATAGGAGCATGGCCATTTCGTGGCCTTAAAATGGTCATGCTGCATATGGCACACATCGGAGCATGGCCATTTCGTGGCCTTAATATGAGCATGGTGCATGTGGCACACATCGGAGCATGGCCATTTCGTAGCCTTTAAATGGTCAAGATGCAAGTGGCTCACATAGGAGAAAGGCCATTTCGTGGCTTTAAACTAGTCATGCTGCATGTGGCACACATCAGAGCATGGCCTTTTCGTAGCCTTTAAATGGTCATGATGCATGTGGCTCACATAGATGCAAGGCCATTTCGTGGCTTTAAAATAGTCTTGCTGCATGTGGCACACATTGGAGCATGGCCATTTCCTGGCCTCGAAATGGTCGCGCTGCATGTGGCACACATAGGAGCATGGCCATTTTGTGGCCTTAAAATAGTCAAGCTGCATGTGGCACATATCGGAGCATGGCCATTTCGTGGCCTTAATATGATAATGGTGCATGTGGCACACATAGGAGCATGGCCATTTCGTGGCCTTAATATGATAATGGTGCATGTGGCACACATAGGAGCATGGCCATTTCCTGGCCTCGATATGGTCGTGCTGCATGTGGCACACTTAGGAGCATGGCCATTTCGTGGCCTTAAAATGGTCGTGCTGCATGTGGCGAACATAGGATCATAGCCATTTCGTGGCCTTAAAATGGTCGTGCTGCATGTGGCACACATCGGAGCATGGCCATTTCGTGGCCTTAAAATGGTCATGATGCATGTGGCACACATAGAAGCATGGCCATTTCGTGGCCTTAAAATGGTCGTGCGGCATGTGGCACACATAGGATCATGGCCATTTCCTGGCTTCGAAATGGTCTTGCTGCATGTGGCACACATAGGAGCATGGCCATTTCGTGGCCTTAAAATGGTCATGATACACGTGGCACACAAAGGAGCATGGCCATTTCCTGGCCTCTAAATGGTCGTGCTGCATGTGGCACACATAGAAGCATGGCCATTTGGTGGCCTTAAAATGGTCGTGCTGCATGTGGCACACATTGGAGCATGGCCATTTCGTTGCCTTAAAATGGGCATGATGCATGTGGCACACATAGGAGCATGGCCATTTCCTGGCCTTTAAATGGTCATGATGCAAGTGGCACACATAGGAGCATGGCCATTTCGTGGCCTTAAAATAGTCGTGCTGCATGTGGCACACTTAGGAGCATGGCCATTTCGTGTACATAAAATGGTAATCCTGCATGTGGCACACATTGGAGCATTGCCATTTCGTGGCCTTAATATGGTCATGTTGCTTGTGGCACACATAGGAGCATGGTCCTTTTGTAGCCTTAAAATGGTCGTGCTGCATGTGGCACACATCGGTGCATGGCCATTTCGTGGCCTTAAAATGGTCATGATGCATGTGGCACACATAGGAGCATGGCCATTTCGTGGCCTTAAAATGGTCGTGCTGCATGTGGCACACATAGGAGCATGGCCATTTCGTGGCCTTAAAATGGTCATGATACACGTGGCACACAAAGGAGCATGGCCATTTCCTGGCCTTTAAATGGTCGTGCTGCATGTGGCACACATAGGAGCATGGCCATTTCGTGGCCATAAAATGGTCATTTTGCATGTGGCACACATCAAAGCATGGCCATTTCGTAGCCTTAAAATGGTCATGATGCATGTGGCACACATAGGAGCATGGCCATTTCGTGGCCTTAAAATGGTCATGATGCATATGGCACACATAGGAGCATGGCCATTTCGTGGCCTTAAAATGGTCATGATGCATATGGCACACTTAGGAGCATGGCCATTTCTTGGCCTCGAAATGGTCGTGCTGCATGTAGCACACATAGGAGCATGGCTATTTCGTGGCTCTTAAATGGTCATGCTGCATGTGGCATACATAGATGCAAGGCCATTTCGTGGCCTTTAAATGGTCATGATGCATGTGGCACACATAGGAGCATGGCCATTTCGTGGCCTTAAAATGGTCGTGCTGCATGTGGCACACATTGGAGCATGGCCATTTCGTGGCCTTAAAAATGGTCATGATGCATGTGTAACACATAGGAGCATGGCCATTTCGTGGCCTTAAAATGGTCGTGCAGCATGTGGCACACAAAGGAGCATGGCCACTTCCTGGCTTCAAAATGGTCGTGCTGCATTTAGCACACATAGGGGCATGGCCATTTCGAGGCCTTAAAATGATCATGGTGCATGTAGCACACATAGGATAATGGCCATTTCGTGGCATTAATATGATCATGGTGCATGCGGCACACATAGGAGCATCGACATTTTGTGGCCTTTAAATGGTCGTGCTGCCTGTGGCACACATTAGAGCACGGCCATTTCGTAGACCTAAAATGGTCTTAATGCATGTGGCACACATAGGAGCATGGCCATTTCCTGGCCTCGAAATAGTCATGCTGCATGTGGCACACATAGGATCAGGCCATTTCGTGGCCTTAAAATGGTCATGATACACGTGGCACACATAGGAGCATGGCCATTTCCTGGCCTCGATATGGTCGTGCTTCATGTGGCACACTCAGGAGCATGGCCATTTCGTGGCCTTAAAATGGTCGTGCAGCATAGGCCCACATAAGAGCATGGCCATTTCGTGGCCTTAAAATGGTCGTGCTGCATGTGGCGCACATAGGATCATGGCCAGTTCGTGGCCTTAAAATGGTCGTGCTGCATGTGGCACACATAGGAGCATGGCCATTTCGTGGCCTTTAAATGGGCATGATGCATCTGGCACACTTCGGAGCATGGCCATTTCGTGGCCTTAAAATGGTCGTGCTGCATGTGGCACACATAGGATCATGGCCATATCCTGGCTTCGAAATGGTCTTGCTGCATGTGGCACACATAGGAGCATGGCCATTTCGTGGCCTTAAAATGGGCATGATGCATGTGGCACACATAGGAGCATGGCCATTTCCTGGCCTTTAAATGGTCATGATGCATGTGGCACACATAGGAGCATGGCCATTTCCTGGCCTCTAAATGGTCGTGCTGCATGTGGCACACATAGGAGCTTGGCCATTTCGTGGCCTTAAAATGGTCGTGCTGCATGTGGCACACATTGGAGCATGGCCATTTCGTGGCCTTAAAAATGGTCATGATGCATGTGGCACACATAGGAGCATGGCCATTTCGTGGCCTTAAAATGGTCGTGCTGCATGTGGCACACATTGGAAAATGGCCATTTCGTGGCCCTAAAAATGGTCATGATGCATGTGGCACACATAGGAGCATGGCCATTTCGTGGCCTTAAAATGGTCGTGCAGCATGTGGCACACAAAGGAGCATGGCCACTTCCTGGCTTCAAAATGGTCGTGCTGCATTTAGCACACATAGGAGCATGGCCATTTCGTGGCCTTATAATGGTAATGCTGCATATGGCACACATCGGAGCTTGGCCATTTCGTGGCCTTAAAATGGTCATGATGCATGAGGCACACATAGGAGCATGGCCATTTCGTGGCCTTAAAATGGTCGTGCTGCCTGGGCACACATAGGAGCATGGCCATTTCTGGCTGCGAAATGGACGTGCTGCATGTAGCACACATAGGAGCATGGCTATTTCGTGGCCTTTAAATGGTCATGATACACGTGGCACACATAGGAGCATGGCCATTTCCTGGCCTCGATATGGTCATGCTGCATGTGGCACACTCAGGAGCATGGCCATTTCGTGGCCTTAAAATGGTCGTGCAGCATGTGGCACACATAGGAGCATGGCCATTTCGTGGCCTTACAATGGTCGTGCTGCATGTGGCACACATAGGATCATAGCCATTTCGTGGCCTTAAAATGGTCGTGCTGCATGTGGCAAACATAGGAGCATGGCCATTTCGTGGCCCTAAAATGGTCATGATGCATCTGGCACACTTCGGAGCATGGCCATTTCGTGGCCTTAAAATGGTCGTGCTGCATGTGGCACAAATAGGAGGATGGCCATTTCCTGGCTTCGAAATGGTCGTGCTGCAAGTGGCACACATAGATGCATGGCCATTTCGTGGCCTTAAAATGGTCATGATGCATGTGGCACACATAGGAGCATGGCCATTTCGTGGCCTTAAAATAGTCGTGCTGCATGTGGCACACATAGGAGCATGGCCATTTCGTGTACATAAAATGGTAATCCTGCATGTGGCACACATTGGAGCATTGCCATTTCGTGGCCTTAATATGGTCATGTTGCTTGTGGCACACATAGGAGCATGGTCCTTTTGTAGCCTTAAAATGGTCGTGCTGCATGTGGCACACATCGGTGCTTGGCCATTTCGTGGCCTTAAAATGGTCATGATGCATGTGGCACACATAGGAGCATGGCCATTTCGTGGCCTTAAAATGGTCGTGCTGCATGTGGCACACATAGAAGCATGGCCATTTCTGGCTGCGAAATGGTCGTGCTGCATGTAGCACACATAGGAGCATGGCCATTTCGTGGCCTTAAAATGGTCATGATACACGTGGCACACAAAGGAGCATGGCCATTTCCTGGCCTCTAAATGGTCGTGCTGCATGTGGCACACATAGGAGCATGGCCATTTCGTGGCCATAAAATGGTCATTTTGCATGTGGCACACATTAAAGCATGGCCATTTCGTAGCCTTAAAATGGTCATGATGCATGTGGCACACATAGGAGCATGGCCATTTCGTGGCCTTAAAATGGTCATGATGCATGTGGCACACATAGGAGCATGGCCATTTCGTGGCCTTAAAATGGTCATGATGCATATGGCACACTTAGGAGCATGGCCATTTCCTGGCCTCGAAATGGTCGTGCTGCATGTAGCACACATAGGAGCATGGCTATTTCGTGGCTCTTAAATGGTCATGCTGCATGTGGCATACATAGATGCAAGGCCATTTCGTGGCCTTAAAATGGTCGTGCTGCATGTGGCACACATTGGAGCATGGCCATTTCGTGGCCTTAAAAATGGTCATGATGCATGTGGCACACATAGGAGCATGGCCATTTCGTGGCCTTAAAATGGTCGTGCAGCATGTGGCACACAAAGGAGCATGGCCACTTCCTGGCTTCAAAATGGTCGTGCTGCATTTAGCACACATAGGAGCATGGCCATTTCGAGGCCTTAAAATGATCATGGTGCATGTAGCACACATAGGATAATGGCCATTTCTTGGCCTTAAAATGGTCATGATGCATTTGGCACACATCGGAGCATGGCCATTTTGTGGCCTTTAAATGGTCATGCTGCATGTGGCACACATCGAAGCATGGCCATTTCGTGGCATTAATATGATCATGGTGCATGCGGCACACATAGGAGCATCGACATTTTGTGGCCTTTAAATGGTCGTGCTGCCTGTGGCACACATTAGAGCACGGCCATTTCGTAGACTTAAAATGGTCTTAATGCATGTGGCACACATAGGAGCATGGCCATTTCCTGGCCTCGAAATAGTCATGCTGCATGTGGCACACATAGGATCATGGCTATTTCGTGGCCTTAAAATGGTCATGATACACGTGGCACACATAGGAGCATGGCCATTTCCTGGCCTCGATATGGTCGTGCTGCATGTGGCACACTCAGGAGCATGGCCATTTCGTGGCCTCAAAATGGTCGTGCAGCATAGGCCCACATAAGAGCATGGCCATTTCATGGCCTCGAAATGGTCGTGCAGCATGTGGCACACATAGGAGCATGGCCATTTCGTGGCCTTAAAATGGTCATGATGCATCTGGCAAACATAGGAGCATAGCCATTTCGTGGCCTTAAAATGGTGGTGCTGCATGAGGCACACATAGGAGCATGGCCATTTCCTGGCTTTGTAATGTTCGTGCTGTATGTGGCAAACATAGGAACATGGCCATTTCGAGGCCTTAAAATGATCATGGTTCATGTAGCACACATAGGAGATGGCCATTTCGTGGCCTTAAAATGGTCATGATGCATTTGGCACGCATCGGAGCAAGGCCATTTCGTGGCCTTAAAATGGTCTTAATGCATGTGGCACACATAGGAGCATGGCAATTTCCAAGCCTCGAAATGGTCGTGCTGCATGTGGCACACATAGGAGCATGGCTATTTCGTGGCATTTAAATGGTCATGATACACGTGGCACACATAGGAGCATGGCCATTTCCTGGCCTTGATATGGTCGTGCTGCATGTGGCACACTCAGGAACATGGCCATTTCGTGGCCTCAAAATGGTCGTGCAGCATGTGGCACACATAGGAGCATGGCCATTTCGTGGCCTTACAATGGTCGTGCTGCATGTGGCATACATAGGATCATGGCCATTTCGTGGCCTTAAAATGGTCGTGCTGCATGTGGCACACATAGGAGCATGGCCATTTCGTGGCCCTAAAATGGTCATGATGCATCTGGCACACTTCGGAGCATGGCTATTTCGTGGCCTTAAACTGGTCGTGCTGCATGTGGCACACATAGGAGGATGGCCATTTCCTGGCTTCGAAATGTTCGTGCTGCAAGTGGCACACATAGATGCATGGCCATTTCTTGGCCATAATATGGTCATGATGCATGTGGCACACATAGGAGCATGGTCCTTTTGTGGCCTTAAAATGGTCGTGCTGCATGTGGCACACATCGGTGCATGGCCATTTCGTGGCCTTAAAATGGTCATGATGCATGTGGCACACATAGGAGCATGGCCATTTCTGGCTGCGAAATGGTCGTGCTGCATGTTGCACACATCGGAGCATGGCCATTTCGTGGCCTTAATATGATCATGGTGCATGTGGCACACATAGGAGCATGGCCATTTTGTGTCTTAAAAATGGTCATGATGCAGGTGGCACGAAAAGGAGCATGGCCATTTCGTGGCCTTAAAATAGTCGTTCTGCATGTGGCACACATATAAACGTGGCCATTTCCTGGCTTCGAAATGGACGTGCTGCATGTGGCACACATAGGATCTTGGCCATTTCGTGGCCTTAAATTGGTCATGCTGAATGTGGCACACATCGGAGCATGGCCATTTCGTGACCTTTAAATGGTCATAATGCTTGTGGCACACATTGGAGCCTGGCCATTTCGTGGCCTTAAAATGGTCATGATGCATATGGCACACATAGGAGCATGGCCATTTCGTGGCCATAAAATGGTCAATTTGCATGTGGCACACACCAAAGCATGGCCATTTCGTAGCCTTAAAATGGTCATGATGCATGTGGCATACATAGGAGCATGGCCATTTCGTGGCCTTAAAATGGTCGTGCTGCATGTGGCACACATAGAAGCATGGCCATTTCTGGCTGCGAAATGGTCGTGCTGCATGTAGCACACATAGGAGCATAGCCATTTCGTGGCCTTAAAATGGTCATGATACACGTGGCACACAAATGAGCATGGCCATTTTCTGGCCTCTAAATGGTCGTGCTGCATGTGGCACACATAGAAGCATGGCCATTTCGTGGCCTTAAAATAGTCGTGCTGCATGTGGCACACATTGGAGCATGGCCATTTCGCGGCCTTAAAAATGGTCATGATGCATGTGGCACACATAGGAGCATGGCCATTTCGTGGCCTTAAAATGGTCGTGCAGCATGTGGCACACAAAGGAGCATGGCCACTTCCTGGCTTCAAAATGGTCGTGCTGCATTTAGCACACATAGGAGCATGGCCATTTCGTGGCCTTATAATGGTAATGCTGCATATGGCACACATCGGAGCATGGCCATTTCGTGGCCTTAAAATGGTCATGATGCATGTGGCACACAAAGGAGCATGGCCATTTCGTGGCCTTAAAATGGTCGTGCTGCATGTGGCACACATAGGAGTATGGCCAGTTCTGGCTGCGAAATGGTCGTGCTGCATGTAGCACACATAGGAGCATAGCCATTTCGTGGCCTTAAAATGGTCATGATACACGTGGCACACAAATGAGCATGGCCATTTTCTGGCCTCTAAATGGTCGTGCTGCATGTGGCACACATAGAAGCATGGCCATTTCGTGGCCTTAAAATAGTCGTGCTGCATGTGGCACACATTGGAGCATGGCCATTTCGCGGCCTTAAAAATGGTCATGTTGCATGTGGCACACATAGGAGCATGGCCATTTCGTGGCCTTAAAATGGTCGTGCAGCATGTGGCACACAAAGGAGCATGGCCACTTCCTGGCTTCAAAATGGTCGTGCTGCATTTAGCACACATAGGAGCATGGCCATTTCGTGGCCTTAAAATGGTCATGCTGCATATGGCACTCATCGGAGCATGGCCATTTCGTGGCCTTAATATGAGCATGGTGCATGTGGCACACATCGGAGCATGGCCATTTCGTAGCCTTTAAATGGTCAAGATGCAAGTGGCTCACATAGGAGAAAGGCCATTTCGTGGCTTTAAACTAGTCATGCTGCATGTGGCACACATCAGAGCATGGCCTTTTCGTAGCCTTTAAATGGTCATGATGCATGTGGCTCACATAGATGCAAGGCCATTTCGTGGCTTTAAAATAGTCTTGCTGCATGTGGCACACATTGGAGCATGGCCATTTCCTGGCCTCGAAATGGTCGCGCTGCATGTGGCACACATAGGAGCATGGCCATTTTGTGGCCTTAAAATAGTCAAGCTGCATGTGGCACATATCGGAGCATGGCCATTTCGTGGCCTTAATATGATAATGGTGCATGTGGCACACATAGGAGCATGGCCATTTCGTGGCCTTAATATGATAATGGTGCATGTGGCACACATAGGAGCATGGCCATTTCCTGGCCTCGATATGGTCGTGCTGCATGTGGCACACTTAGGAGCATGGCCATTTCGTGGCCTTAAAATGGTCGTGCTGCATGTGGCGAACAAAGGATCATAGCCATTTCGTGGCCTTAAAATGGTCGTGCTGCATGTGGCACACATCGGAGCATGGCCATTTCGTGGCCTTAAAATGGTCATGATGCATGTGGCACACATAGAAGCATGGCCATTTCGTGGCCTTAAAATGGTCGTGCTGCATGTGGCACACATAGGATCATGGCCATTTCCGGGCTTCGAAATGGTCTTGCTGCATGTGGCACACATAGGAGCATGGCCATTTCGTGGCCTTAAAATGGTCATGATACACGTGGCACACAAAGGAGCATGGCCATTTCCTGGCCTCTAAATGGTCGTGCTGCATGTGGCACACATAGAAGCATGGCCATTTGGTGGCCTTAAAATGGTCGTGCTGCATGTGGCACACATTGGAGCATGGCCATTTCGTTGCCTTAAAATGGGCATGATGCATGTGGCACACATAGGAGCATGGCCATTTCCTGGCCTTTAAATGGTCATGATGCATGTGGCACACATAGGAGCATGGCCATTTCGTGGCCTTAAAATAGTCGTGCTGCATGTGGCACACTTAGGAGCATGGCCATTTCGTGTACATAAAATGGTAATCCTGCATGTGGCACACATTGGAGCATTGCCATTTCGTGGCCTTAATATGGTCATGTTGCTTGTGGCACACATAGGAGCATGGTCCTTTTGTAGCCTTAAAATGGTCGTGCTGCATGTGGCACACATCGGTGCATGGCCATTTCGTGGCCTTAAAATGGTCATGATGCATGTGGCACACATAGGAGCATGGCCATTTCGTGGCCTTAAAATGGTCGTGCTGCATGTGGCACACATAGAAGCATGGCCATTTCTGGCTGCGAAATGGTCGTGCTGCATGTAGCACACATAGGAGCATGGCCATTTCGTGGCCTTAAAATGGTCATGATACACGTGGCACACAAAGAAGCATGGCCATTTCCTGGCCTTTAAATGGTCGTGCTGCATGTGGCACACATAGGAGCATGGCCATTTCGTGGCCATAAAATGGTCATTTTGCATGTGGCACACATCAAAGCATGGCCATTTCGTAGCCTTAAAATGGTCATGATGCATGTGGCACACATAGGAGCATGGCCATTTCGTGGCCTTAAAATGGTCATGATGCATATGGCACACATAGGAGCATGGCCATTTCGTGGCCTTAAAATGGTCATGATGCATATGGCACACTTAGGAGCATGGCCATTTCTTGGCCTCGAAATGGTCGTGCTGCATGTAGCACACATAGGAGCATGGCTATTTCGTGGCTCTTAAATGGTCATGCTGCATGTGGCATACATAGATGCAAGGCCATTTCGTGGCCTTTAAATGGTCATGATGCATGTGGCACACATAGGAGCATGGCCATTTCGTGGCCTTAAAATGGTCGTGCTGCATGTGGCACACATTGGAGCATGGCCATTTCGTGGCCTTAAAAATGGTCATGATGCATGTGTAACACATAGGAGCATGGCCATTTCGTGGCCTTAAAATGGTCGTGCAGCATGTGGCACACAAAGGAGCATGGCCACTTCCTGGCTTCAAAATGGTCGTGCTGCATTTAGCACACATAGGGGCATGGCCATTTCGAGGCCTTAAAATGATCATGGTGCATGTAGCACACATAGGATAATGGCCATTTCTTGGCCTTAAAATGGTCATGATGCATTTGGCACACATCGGAGCATGGCCATTTTGTGGCCTTTAAATGGTCATGCTCCATGTGGCACACATCGAAGCATGGCCATTTCGTGGCATTAATATGATCATGGTGCATGCGGCACACATAGGAGCATCGACATTTTGTGGCCTTTAAATGGTCGTGCTGCCTGTGGCACACATTAGAGCACGGCCATTTCGTAGACTTAAAATGGTCTTAATGCATGTGGCACACATAGGAGCATGGCCATTTCCTGGCCTCGATATGGTCGTGCTTCATGTGGCACACTCAGGAGCATGGCCATTTCGTGGCCTTAAAATGGTCGTGCAGCATAGGCCCACATAAGAGCATGGCCATTTCGTGGCCTTAAAATGGTCGTGCTGCATGTGGCGCACATAGGATCATGGCCAGTTCGTGGCCTTAAAATGGTCGTGCTGCATGTGGCACACATAGGAGCATGGCCATTTCGTGGCCTTTAAATGGGCATGATGCATCTGGCACACTTCGGAGCATGGCCATTTCGTGGCCTTAAAATGGTCGTGCTGCATGTGGCACACATAGGATCATGGCCATATCCTGGCTTCGAAATGGTCTTGCTGCATGTGGCACACATAGGAGCATGGCCATTTCGTGGCCTTAAAATGGGCATGATGCATGTGGCACACATAGGAGCATGGCCATTTCCTGGCCTTTAAATGGTCATGATGCATGTGGCACACATAGGAGCATGGCCATTTCCTGGCCTCTAAATGGTCGTGCTGCATGTGGCACACATAGGAGCTTGGCCATTTCGTGGCCTTAAAATGGTCGTGCTGCATGTGGCACACATTGGAGCATGGCCATTTCGTGGCCTTAAAAATGGTCATGATGCATGTGGCACACATAGGAGCATGGCCATTTCGTGGCCTTAAAATGGTCGTGCTGCATGTGGCACACATTGGAAAATGGCCATTTCGTGGCCCTAAAAATGGTCATGATGCATGTGGCACACATAGGAGCATGGCCATTTCGTGGCCTTAAAATGGTCGTGCAGCATGTGGCACACAAAGGAGCATGGCCACTTCCTGGCTTCAAAATGGTCGTGCTGCATTTAGCACACATAGGAGCATGGCCATTTCGTGGCCTTATAATGGTAATGCTGCATATGGCACACATCGGAGCTTGGCCATTTCGTGGCCTTAAAATGGTCATGATGCATGAGGCACACATAGGAGCATGGCCATTTCGTGGCCTTAAAATGGTCATGCTGCCTGGGCACACATAGGAGCATGGCCATTTCTGGCTGCGAAATGGACGTGCTGCATGTAGCACACATAGGAGCATGGCTATTTCGTGGCCTTTAAATGGTCATGATACACGTGGCACACATAGGAGCATGGCCATTTCCTGGCCTCGATATGGTCATGCTGCATGTGGCACACTCAGGAGCATGGCCATTTCGTGGCCTTAAAATGGTCGTGCAGCATGTGGCACACATAGGAGCATGGCCATTTCGTGGCCTTACAATGGTCGTGCTGCATGTGGCACACATAGGATCATAGCCATTTCGTGGCCTTAAAATGGTCGTGCTGCATGTGGCAAACATAGGAGCATGGCCATTTCGTGGCCCTAAAATGGTCATGATGCATCTGGCACACTTCGGAGCATGGCCATTTCGTGGCCTTAAAATGGTCGTGCTGCATGTGGCACAAATAGGAGGATGGCCATTTCCTGGCTTCGAAATGGTCGTGCTGCAAGTGGCACACATAGATGCATGGCCATTTCGTGGCCTTAAAATGGTCATGATGCATGTGGCACACATAGGAGCATGGCCATTTCGTGGCCTTAAAATAGTCGTGCTGCATGTGGCACACATAGGAGCATGGCCATTTCGTGTACATAAAATGGTAATCCTGCATGTGGCACACATTGGAGCATTGCCATTTCGTGGCCTTAATATGGTCATGTTGCTTGTGGCACACATAGGAGCATGGTCCTTTTGTAGCCTTAAAATGGTCGTGCTGCATGTGGCACACATCGGTGCTTGGCCATTTCGTGGCCTTAAAATGGTCATGATGCATGTGGCACACATAGGAGCATGGCCATTTCGTGGCCTTAAAATGGTCGTGCTGCATGTGGCACACATAGAAGCATGGCCATTTCTGGCTGCGAAATGGTCGTGCTGCATGTAGCACACATAGGAGCATGGCCATTTCGTGGCCTTAAAATGGTCATGATACACGTGGCACACAAAGGAGCATGGCCATTTCCTGGCCTCTAAATGGTCGTGCTGCATGTGGCACACATAGGAGCATGGCCATTTCGTGGCCATAAAATGGTCATTTTGCATGTGGCACACATCAAAGCATGGCCATTTCGTAGCCTTAAAATGGTCATGATGCATGTGGCACACATAGGAGCATGGCCATTTCGTGGCCTTAAAATGGTCATGATGCATATGGCACACATAGGAGCATGGCCATTTCGTGGCCTTAAAATGGTCATGATGCATATGGCACACTTAGGAGCATGGCCATTTCCTGGCCTCGAAATGGTCGTGCTGCATGTAGCACACATAGGAGCATGGCTATTTCGTGGCTCTTAAATGGTCATGCTGCATGTGGCATACATAGATGCAAGGCCATTTCGTGGCCTTAAAATGGTCGTGCTGCATGTGGCACACATTGGAGCATGGCCATTTCGTGGCCTTAAAAATGGTCATGATGCATGTGGCACACATAGGAGCATGGCCATTTCGTGGCCTTAAAATGGTCGTGCAGCATGTGGCACACAAAGGAGCATGGCCACTTCCTGGCTTCAAAATGGTCGTGCTGCATTTAGCACACATAGGAGCATGGCCATTTCGAGGCCTTAAAATGATCATGGTGCATGTAGCACACATAGGATAATGGCCATTTCTTGGCCTTAAAATGGTCATGATGTATTTGGCACACATCGGAGCATGGCCATTTTGTGGCCTTTAAATGGTCATGCTGCATGTGGCACACATCGAAGCATGGCCATTTCGTGGCATTAATATGATCATGGTGCATGCGGCACACATAGGAGCATCGACATTTTGTGGCCTTTAAATGGTCGTGCTGCCTGTGGCACACATTAGAGCACGGCCATTTCGTAGACTTAAAATGGTCTTAATGCATGTGGCACACATAGGAGCATGGCCATTTCCTGGCCTCGAAATAGTCATGCTGCATGTGGCACACATAGGATCATGGCTATTTCGTGGCCTTAAAATGGTCATGATACACGTGGCACACATAGGAGCATGGCCATTTCCTGGCCTCGATATGGTCGTGCTGCATGTGGCACACTCAGGAGCATGGCCATTTCGTGGCCTTAAAATGGTCGTGCAGCATAGGCCCACATAAGAGCATGGCCATTTCGTGGCCTTAAAATGGTCGTGCTGCATGTGGCGCACATAGGATCATGGCCAGTTCGTGGCCTTAAAATGGTCGTGCTGCATGTGGCACACATAGGAGCATGGCCATTTCGTGGCCTTTAAATGGGCATGATGCATCTGGCACACTTCGGAGCATGGCCATTTCGTGGCCTTAAAATGGTCGTGCTGCATGTGGCACACATAGGAGCATGGCCATTTCTGGCTGCGAAATGGTCGTGCTGCATGTTGCACACATCGGAGCATGGCCATTTCGTGGCCTTAATATGATCATGGTGCATGTGGCAAACATAGGAGCATGGCCATTTTGTGTCTTAAAAATGGTCATGATGCAGGTGGCACACAAAGGAGCATGGCCATTTCGTGGCCTTAAAATAGTCGTTCTGCATGTGGCACACATATGAGCGTGGCCATTTCCTGGCTTCGAAAAGGTCGTGCTGCATGTGGCACACATAGGAGCATGGCCATTTCGTGGCCTTTAAATGGTCATGATGCATGTGGCACACATAGGAGCATGGCCATTTCGTGGCCTAAAAATGGTCGTGCTGCATGTGGCACACATAGGAGCATGGCCATTTCGTGTACCTAAAATGGTCATCATGCATGTGGAACACATTGGAGCATTGCCATTTCGTGGCCTTAATATGGTCATGATGCTTGTGGCACACATAGGAGCATGGTCCTTTTGTAGCCTTAAATTGGTCGTGCTGCATGTGGCAAACATCGGTGCATGGCCATTTCGTGGCCTTAAAATGGTCAGGAATAATGTAGCACACATATGAGCATGGCCATTTCGTGGCCTTAAAATGGTCGTGCTGCATGTGGCACACATAGGAGCATGGCCATTTCTGGCTGCGAAATGGTCGTGCTGCATGTAGCACACATAGGAGCATGGCCATTTCGTGGCCTTAAAATGGTCATGATACACGTGGCACACATAGGAGCATGGCCATTTCGTGGCCTTAAAATGGTCGTGCAGCATGTGGCACACAAAGGAGCATGGCCACTTCCTGGCTTCAAAATGGTCGTGCTGCATTTAGCACACATAGGAGCATGGCCATTTCGTGGCCTTATAATGGTAATGCTGCATATGGCACACATCGGAGCATGGCCATTTCGTGGCCTTAAAATGGTCATGATGCATGTGGCACACATAGGAGCATGGCCATTTCGTGGCCTTAAAATGGTCGTGTACATGTGGCACACATAGGAGCACGGCCATTTCTGGCTGCGAAATCGTCGTGCTGCATGTAGCACACATAGGAGCATGGCCATTTCGTGGCCTTAAAATGGTCATGATACACGTGGCACACAAAGGAGCATGGCCATTTCCTGGCCTCTAAATGGTCGTGCTGCATGTGGCACACATAGAAGCATGGACATTTCGTGGCCTTAAAATGGTCGTGCTGCATATGGCACACATAGGAGCATGGCCATTTCGTGGCCTTAAAATGGTCGTGCAGCATGTGGCACACAAAGGAGCATGGCCACTTCCTGGCTTCAAAATGGTCGTGCTGCATTTAGCACACATAGGAGCATGGCCATTTCGTGGCCTTAAAAATGGACATGATGCATGTGGCACACATAGGAACATGGCCATTTCTTGGCCTTAAAATGGTCGTGCAGCATGTGGCACACAAAGGAGCATGGCCACTTCCTGGCTTTAAAATGGTCGTGCTGCATTTAGCACACAAAGGAGCATGGCCATTTCGTGGCCTTAAAATGGTCATGCTGCATTATGGCACACATCGGAGCATGGCCATTTCGTGGCCTTAATATGATCATAGTGCATGTGGCACTCATCGGAGCATGGCCATTTCGTAGCCTTTAAATGGTCAAGATGCATGTGGCTCACATAGGAGCAAGGCCATTTCGTGGCTTTAAAATAGTCATGCTGCATGTGGCACACATCGGAGCATGGCCTTTTCGTAGCCTTTAAATGGTCGTGCAGCATGTGGCTCACATAGGAGCATGGGCATTTCGTGACTTTAAAATGGTCATGCTGCATATGGCACACATCGGAGCATGGCCATTTCGTGGCCTTAAAAATGGACATGATGCATGTGGCACACATCGGAGCATGGCCATTTAGTAGCATTTAAATGGTCAAGATGCATGTGGCTCACATAGGAGCAAGGCCATTTCGTGGCTTTAAACTAGTAATGCTGCATGTGGCACATATCGGAGCGTGGCCATTTCGTGGCCTTAATATGATAATGGTGCATGTGGCACACATAGGAGCATGGCCATTTCGTGGCCTTAATAAGATAATGGTGCATGTGGCACACATAGGAGCATGGCCATTTCCTGGCGTCGAAATGGTCGTGCTGCATGTGGCTCACATAAGGGCATGGTCTTTTCGTGGCTTTTAAATGGTCATGATGCATGTGGCATACATAGAGTCAAGGCCATTTCGTGGCCTTAAAATGGTCATGCTGCATGTGGCACACATCGGAGAATGGCTATTTCCTGGCCTTAAAATGGTCATGATGCAAGTGGCACACAAAGGAGCATGGCCATTTCGTGGCCTTAATATGATAATAGTGCAAGTGGCACACATAGGAGCATGGCCATTTCGTGGCCTTAATATGATAATGGTGCATGTGGCACACATAGGAGCATGGCCATTTCCTGGCCTCGAAATGGTCGTGCTGCATGTGGCACACTTAGGAGCACGGCCATTTTGTGGCCTTAAAATGGTCATGATGGATGTGGCACAAAAAGGAGCATGGCCATTTCCTGGCCTCGAAATGGTCGTGCTGCATGTGGCACACATCGGAGCATGGCCATTTTGTGGCCTTAATATGATAATGGTGCATGTGGCAAATATCGGAGCATGGCCATTTCTTGGCCTTAATATGATAATGGTGCATGTGGCACACATAGATGCAAGGCCATTTCGTAGCCTTAAAATGGTCATGATGCATGTGGCACACATAGGAGCATGGCCATTTCGTGGCCTTAAAGTAGTCATGCTGCAAGTGGCACACAAAGGAGCATGGCCATTTCGTGGCCTTAAAATAGTCGTTCTGCATGTGGCACACATATGAGCGTGGCCATTTCCTGGCTTCGAAATGGTCGTGCTGCATGTGGCACACAAAGGATCTTGGCCATTTCGTGGCCTTAAAATGGTCATGCTGCATGTGGCACACATCGGAGCATGGCCATTTCGTGGCCTTTAAATGGTCATAATGCATGTGGCACCTATTTGGAGCATGGCCATTTCGTGGCCTTAAAATGGTCATGCTGCATGTGGCACACATAGGAGCATGGCCATTTCGTGGCCGTTAAATAGTCATGATGCATGTGGCACACATAGGAGCATAGCCATTTCCTGGCCTCGAAAAGGTCGCGCTGCATGTGGCACACATAGGAGCATGGCCATTTGGTAGCCTTAAAATGGTCCTGATGCATGTGGCACTCATAGGAGCATGGCCATTTCGTGGCCATAAAATGGTCATGCTGCATGTGGCACACATCAAAGCATGGCCATTTCGTAGCCTTAAAAATGGTCATGATGCATGTGGCACACATAGGAGCATGGCCATTTCCTGGCCTTTAAATGGTCATAATGCATGTGGCACACATAGGAGCATGGCCATTTCGTGGCCTTAATATGGTCGTGCTGCATGTGGCACACATAGGAGCATGGCCATTTCGTGTACTTAAAATGGTCGTGCTGCATGTGGCACACATAAGATCATGGCTTTTTCGTGGCTTTTAAATGGTCATGCTGCATGTGGCATACATAGATGCAAGGCCATTTCGTGGCCTTTAAATGCTGATGATGCATGTGGCTCACATAGGAGCATGGCTATTTCGTGGCCTTAAAATGGTCATGATAGACGTGGCACACATAGAAGAATGGCCATTTCCTGGCTTCGAAATGGTCGTGCTGCCTGTGGCACACATAGGAGCATGGCCATTTCGTGGCCCTAAAATAGTCATGATGCATTAGGCACACATCGAAACATGGCCATTTCGTGGCCTTAAAATGGTCATGAAGGGAGCATAGCCATTTCCTGGCCTCGAAATGGTCGCGCTGCATGTGGCACACAAAAGAGCATGGCCATTTCCTGGCCTCGATATGGTCGTGCTGCATGTGGCACACTCAGGAGCATGGCCATTTCGTGGCCTTAAAATGGTTGTACAGCATGTGGCACACATAGGAGCATGGCCATTTCGTGGCCTTTAAATGGTCGTGCTGCATGTGGCACACATAGGATCATGGCCATTTCCTGGCTTAAAAATGGTCGTGCTGCATTTAGCACACATAGGAGCATGGCCATTTCGTGGCTTTAAAATGGTCATGCTGCATATGGCACACATCGGAGCATGGCCATTTCGTGGCCTTAATATGAGCATGGTGCATGTGGCACACATCAGAGCATGGCCATTTCGTAGCCTTTAAATGGTCAAGATGCATGTGGCTCACATAGAAGCAAGGCCATTTCGTGGCTTTAAAATAGTCATGCTGCATTTGGCACACATTGGAGCATGGCCATTTCGTGGCCTTAAAATAGTCGTTCTGCATGTGGCACACATATGAGCGTGGCCATTTCCTGACTTCGAAATGGTCGTGCTGCATGTGGCACATAAAGGATCTTGGCCATTTCGTGGCCTTAAAATGGTCATGCTGCATGTGGCACACATCGGAGCATGGCCATTTCATGGCCTTTAAATGGTCATAATGCATGTGGCACACATTGGAGCATGGCCATTTCGTGGCCTTAAAATGGTCATGCTGCATGTGGCACACATAGGAGCATGGCCATTTCGTGGCCTTTAAATGGTCATGATGCATGTGGCACACATAGGAGCATAGCCATTTCCTGGCCTCGAAAAGTTCGCGCTGCATGTGGCACACATAGGAGCATGGCCATTTCGTAGCCTTAAAATGGTCATGATGCATGTGGCACACATAGGAGCATGGCCATTTCGTGGCCATAAATTGGTCATGCTGCATGTGGCACACATCAAAGCATGGCCATTTCGTAGCCTTAAAATGGTCATGATGCATATTGCACATATAGTAGCATTGCCATTTCGTGGCCTTAAAATGGTCATGATGCATGTGAAACACATAGGAGCATGGCCATTTCCTGGCCTCGAAATGGTCGTGCTGCATGTGGCACACATAAGAGCATGGCTATTTCGTGGCTTTTGAATGGTCATGCTGCATGTGGCATACCTAGATGCAAGGCCATTTCGTGGCCTTTGAATGCTCATGATGCATGTGGCTCACATAGGAGCATGGCCATTTCGTAGCCTTAATATGATAATGGTGCATGTGGCACACATAGATGCAAGGCCATTTCGTAGCCTTAAAATGGTCATGCTGCATGTGGCACACATCGGAGAATGGCTATTTTGTGGCCTTAATATGGTCATGATAGACGTGGCACACATAGAAAAATGGCCATTTTCTGGCTTCGAAATGGTCATGCTGCATGTGGCACACATAGGAGCATGGCCATTTCGTGGCCCTAAAATAGTCATGATGCATTAGGCACACATCGAAACATGGCCATTTCGTGGCCTTTAAATGGTCATGATGCATGTGGCACACATAGAGGCATAGCCATTTCCTGGCCTCGAAATGGTCGCGCTGCATGTGGCACACATAAGAGCATGGCCATTTCCTGGCATCGAAATGGTCGTGGTGCATGTTGCACACATAGGAGCATGGCCATTTTGTGTATTAAAAATGGTCATGATGCATGTGGCACTCAAAGGAGCATGGCCATTTCGTGGCCTTAAAATGGTCATGATGCAGGTGGCACAAAAAGGAGCATGGCCATTTCGTGGCCTTAAAATAGTCGTTCTGCATGTGGCACACATTTGAGCGTGGCCATTTCCTGGCTTTGAAATGGTCGTGCTGCATGTGGCACACATAGGATTTTGGCCATTTCGTGGCCTTAAAATGGTCATGCTGCATGTGGCACACATCGGAGCATGGCCATTTCGTGGCTTTATATGGTCATAATGCTTGTGGCACACATTGGAGCATGGCCATTTGTGGCCTTAAAATGGTCTTGCTGCATGTGGCACACATAGGAGCATGGCCATTTCGAGGCCTTTAAATGGTCATGATGCATGTGGCACACATAGGAGCATGGCCATTTCGTGGCCATAAAATGGTCATGCTGCATGTGGCACATATAGTGCATTGCCATTTCGTGGACTTAAAATGGTCATAATGCATGTGAAACACATAGGAGCATGGCCATTTCCTGGCCTCGAAATGGTCGTGCTGCATGTGGCACACATAAGAGCATGGCTATTTCGTGGCTTTTAAATGGTCATGCTGCATGTGGCATACATAAATGCAAGGCCATTTCGTGGCCTTTAAATGCTCATGATGCATGTGGCTCACATAGGAGCATGGCCATCTCGTGGCCTTAAAATAGTCATGCTGCATGTGTCACACATCGGAAAATGGCTATTTTGTGGCCTTAATATGGTCATGATAGACGTGGCACACATAGAAGAATGGCCATTTCCTGGCTTCGAAATGGTCGTGCTGCCTGTGGCACACATAGGAGCATGGCCATTTCGTGGCCCTAAAATAGTCATGATGCATTAGGCACACATCGAAACATGGCCATTTCGTGGCCTTAAAATGGTCATGAAGGGAGCATAGCCATTTCCTGGCCTCGAAATGGTCGCGCTGCATGTGGCACACAAAAGAGCATGGCCATTTCCTGGCCTCGATATGGTCGTGCTGCATGTGGCACACTCAGGAGCATGGCCATTTCGTGGCCTTAAAATGGTTGTACAGCATGTGGCACACATAGGAGCATGGCCATTTCGTGGCCTTTAAATGGTCGTGCTGCATGTGGCACACATAGGAGCATGGCCATTTCGTGGCCTTAAAAATGGACATGATGCATGTGGCACACATAGGAGCATGGCCATTTCGTGGCCTTAAAATGGTCGTGCAGCCTGTGGCACACAAAGGAGCATGGCCACTTCCTGGCTTCAAAATGGTCGTGCTACATTTAGCACACATAGGTGCATGGCCATTTCGTGGCCTTAAAATGGTCATGCTGCATATGGCACACATCGGAGCATGGCCATTTCGTGGCCTTAATATGAACATGGTGCATGTGGCACACACCGGAGCATGGCCATTTCGTAGCCTTTAAATGGTCAAGATGCATGTGGCTCACATAGGAGCAAGGCCATTTCGTGGCTTAAAAATAGTCATGCTGCATGTGGCACACATCAGAGCATGGCCTTTTCGTAGCCTTTAAATGGTCATGATGCATGTGGCTCACATAGAAGCAAGGCCATTTCGTGGCTTTAAAATAGTCATGCTGCATGTGGCACACATAGGAGCATGGCCATTTTGTGGCCTTAAAATAGTCTTGCTGCAAGTGGCACATATCGGAGCATGGCCATTTCGTGGCCTTAATATGATAATGGTGCATGTGGCACACATAGGAGCATGGCCATTTCGTGGCCTTAATATGATAATGGTGCATGTGGCACACATAGGAGCATGGTCTTTTCGTGGCTTTTAAATGGTCATGATGCATGTGGCATACATAGAGTCAAGGCCATTTCGTGGCCTTAAAATGGTCATGATGCAAGTGGAACACAAAGGAGCATGGCCATTTCGAGGCCTTAATATGATAATGGTGCATGTGGCACACATAGGAGCATGGCCATTTCGTGGCCTTAATATGATAATGGTGCATGTGGCACACATAGGAGCACGGCCATTTTGTGGCCTTAAAATGGTCATGATGGATGTGGCACAAAATGGAGCATGGCCATTGCCTGGCCTCGAAATGGTCGTGCTGCATGTGGCACACATCGGAGCATGGCCATTTCGTGGCCTTAATATGATAATGGTGCATGTGACACATATCGGAGCATGGCCATTTTGTGGCCCTAATATGATAATGGTGCATGTGGCACACATAGATGCAAGGCCATTTCGTAGCCTTAAAATGGTCAAGATGCATGTGGCACACCTTGGAGCATGGCCATTTCGTGGCCTTAAAATGGTCAGGCTGCATGCGGCATACATAGATGCAAGGCCATTTCGTGGCCTTTAAATGCTCATGATGCATGTGGCTCAAATAGGAGCATGGTTATTTCGTGGCCTTAAAATGGTCATGCTGCATGTGGCACACATCGGAGCATGGCCATTTCGTTGCCTTTATAAGATCATGGTGCATGTGGCACACATCGAAACATGGCCATTTCGTGTCCTTTAAATGGTCATGATGCATGTGGCACACATACGAGCATGGCCATTTCGTTGCCATAAAATGGTCATTTTGCATGTGGCACACATCAAAGCATGGCCATTTCGTAGCCTTAAAATGGTCATGATGCATTAAGCACACATAGGAGCATGGCCATTTCATGGCCTTAAAATAGTCATGATGCATGTGGCACACATAGGAGCATGGTCATTTCGTGGCCTTAAAATGGTCGTGCTGTATGAGGCACACATAGGAGCATGGCCATTTCCTGGCTTAGAAATAGTCATGATGCATGTGGCAAACATAGGAGCATGGCCATTTCGTGGCCATAAAATGGTCATTTTGCATGTGGCACACATCAAAGCATGGCCATTTCGTGGCCTTAAATTGTCATGATGCATGTGGCACACATAGGAGCATGGCCAGTTCCTGGCCTCGAAATGGTCGTGCAGCAAGTGGCACACATCAAAACATGGCCATTTCGTGGCCTTTAAATGGTCATGATGCATGTGGCACACATAGGAGCATGGCCATTTCGTTGCCATAAAATGGTCATTTTGCATGTGGCACACATCAAAGCATGGCCATTTCGTAGCCTTAAAATGGTCATGATGCATGAGGCACACATAGGAGCACGGCCATTTTTTGGCCTTAAAATGGTCATGATGGATGTGGCACAAAAAGGAGCATGGCCATTTCCTGGCCTCGAAATGGTCGTGCTGCATGTGGCACACATCGGAGCATGGCCATTTCGTGGCCTTAATATGATAATGGTGCATGTGGCACACATAGATGCAAGGCCATTTCGTAGCCTTAAAATGGTCATGATGCATGTGGCACACATTGGAGCATGGCCATTTCGTGGCCTTAAAATGGTCAGGCTGCATGTGGCACACAAAGGAGCATGGCCATTTCGTGGCCTTAAAATAGTCGTTCTGCATGTGGCACACATATGAGCGTGGCCATTTACTGGCTTCGAAATGGTCGTGCTGCATGTGGCACACAAAGGATCTTGGCCATTTCGTGGTCTTAAAATGGTCATGCTGCATGTGGCACTCATCGGAGCATGGCCATTTCGTGGCCTTTAAATGGTCATAATGCATGTGGCACACATTAGAGCATGGCCATTTCGTGGCCTTAAAATGGTCATGCTGCATGTGGCACACATAGGAGCATGGCCATTTCGTGGCCTTTAAATGGTCATGATGCATGTGGCACACATAGGAGCATGGCCATTTCGTTGCCATAAAATGGTCATTTTGCATGTGGCACACATCAAAGCATGGCCATTTCGTAGCCTTAAAATGGTCATGATGCATGAGGCACACATAGGAGCATGGCCATTTCGTGGCCTTAAAATGGTCATGATGCATGTGGCACACATAGGAGCATGGCCATTTCCTGGCCTCGAAATGGTCGTGCAGCATGTGGCACACATAGGAGCATGGTCATTTCGTGGCCTTAAAATGGTCATGATGCATTTGGCAAACAAAGGAGCATAGCCATTTCGTGGCCTTAAAATGGCCGTGCTGCATGAGGCACACATAGGAGCATGGCCATTTCCTGGCTTTGAAATAGTCATGATGCATGTGGCACACATAGGAGCATGGCCATTTCGTGGCCATAAAATGGTCATTTTGCATATGGCACACATCAAAGCATGGCCATTTCGTGGCCATAAAATGGTCATGATGCATGTGGCACACATAGTAGCATGGCCATTTCGTGGCCTTAAAATGGTCATGATGCATCTGGCAAACATAGGAGCATAGCCATTTCGTGGCCTTAAATTGGTCGTGCTGCAAGAGGCACACATAGGAGCATGGCCATTTCCTGGCTTTGAAATGGTCGTGCTGCATGTGGCAAACATAGGAGCATGGCCATTTCGAGGCCTTCAAATGATCATGGTGCATGTAGCACACATAGGATAATGGCCATTTCGTGGCCTTTAAATGGTCATGATGCATTTGGCACACATCGGAGCATGGCCATTTTGTGGCCTTTAAATGGTCATGCTGCATGTGGCACACATCGGAGCATGGCCATTTCGTGGCCTTAATATGATCATGGTGCATGTGGCACACTTAGGAGCATGGCCATTTCGTGGCCTTAAAATGGTCGTGCTGCATGTGGCACACATTAAAGCAAGGCCATTTCGTGGCCTTAAAATGGTTTTAATGCATGTGGCACACATAGGAGCATGGCCATTTTCTGGCTTCGAAATGGTCGTGCTGCAAGTGGCACACATAGGAGCATGGTCCTTTTGTGGCCTTAAAATGGTCGTGCTGCATGTGGCACACATCGGTGCATGGATATTTCGTGGCCTTAAAATGGTCATGATGCATGTGGCACACATAGGAGCATGGCCATTTCGTGGCTTTGAAATAGTCATGATGCATGTGGCACACAAAGGAGCATGGCCATTTCGTGGCCATAAAATGGTCATTTTGCCTGTGGCACACATCAAAGAATGGCCATTTCGTGGCCTTAAATTGTCATGATGCATGTGACACACATAGGAGCATGGCCAGTTCCTGGCCTCGAAATGGTCGTGCAGCAAGTGGCACACATCGAAACATGGCCATTTCGTGGCCTTTAAATGGTCATGATGCATGTGGCACACATAGGAGCATGGCCATTTCGTTGCCATAAAATGGTCATTTTGCATGTGGCACACATCAAAGCATGGCCATTTCGTAGCCTTAAAATGGTCATGATGCATGAGGCACACATAGGAGCATGGCCATTTCGTGGCCTTTAAATGGTCATGATGCATGTGGCACACATAGGAGCATGGCCATTTCCTGGCCTCGAAATGGTCGTGCAGCATGTGGCACACATAGGAGCATGGTCAATTCGTGGCCTTAAAATGGTCATGATGCATCTGGCAAACATAGGAGCATAGCCATTTCGTGGCCTTAAAATGGTCGTGCTGCATGAGGCACACATAGGAGCATGGCCATTTCCTGGCTTTGAAAAAGTCATGATGCATGTGGCACACATAGGAGCATGGCCATTTCGTGGCCATAAAATGGTCATTTTGCATGTGGCACACATCAAAGCATGGCCATTTCGTGGCCTTAAATTGTCATGATGCATGTGGCACACATAGGAGCATGGCCAGTTCCTGGCCTCGAAATGGTCGTGCAGCAAGTGGCACACATCGGAGCATGGCCATTTCGTGGCCTTAAAATGGTCATGATGCATCTGGCAAACATAGGAGCATAGCCATTTCGTGGCCTTAAATTGGTCGTGCTGCAAAAGGCACACATAGGAGCATGGCTATTTCCTGGCTTTGAAATGGTCGTGCTGCATGTGGCACACATCGGAGCACGGCCATTTTTTGGCCTTAAAATGGTCATGATGGATGTGGCACAAAAAGGAGCATGGCCATTTCCTGGCCTCGAAATGGTCGTGCTGCATGTGGCACACATCGGAGCATGGCCAATTCGTGGCCTTAATATGATAATGGTGCATGTGGCACACATAGATGCAAGGCCATTTCGTAGCCTTAAAATGGTCATGATGCATGTGGCACACATTGGAGCATGGCCATTTCGTGGCCTTAAAATGGTCAGGCTGCATGTGGCACACAAAGGAGCATGGCCATTTCGTGGCCTTAAAATAGTCGTTCTGCATGTGGCACACATATGAGCGTGGCCATTTCCTGGCTACGTAATGGACGTGCTGCATGTGGCACACAAAGGATTTTGGCCATTTCGTGGCCTTAAAATGGTCATGAAGCATGTTGCACACATCGGAGCATGGCCATTTCGTGGCCTTTAAATGGTCATAATGCATGTGGCACACATTAAAGCAAGGCCATTTCGTGGCCTAAAAATGGTCTTAATGCATGTGGCACACATAGGAGCATGGCCATTTCCTGGCTTCGAAATGGTCGTGCTGCAAGTGGCACACATAGGTGCATGGACCTTTTGTGGCCTTAAAATGGTCGTGCTACATGTGGCACACATAGGAGCATGGCCATTTCGTGGCCTTAAAATAGTCGTTCTGCATGTGGCACACATATGAGCGTGGCCATTTCCTGGCTTCGAAATGGTCGTGCTGCATGTGGCACGCAAAGGATCTTGGCCATTTCGTGGCCTTAAAATGGTCATGCTGCATGTGGCACACATCGGAGCATGGCCATTTCGTGTCCTTTAAATGGTCATAATGCATGTGGCACACATTGGAGCATAGCCATTTCGTGGCCTTAAAATGGTCATGCTGCATGTGGCACACATAGGAGCATGGCTATTTCGTGGCCTTAAAGTGGTCGTTCTGCATGTGGCACACATTAAAACAAGGCCATTTCGCGGCCTTAAAATGGTCTTAATGCATGTGGCACACATAGGAGCATGGCCATTTCCTGGCCTCGAAATGGTCGTGCTGCATGTGGCACACATAGGAGCATGGCTATTTCGTGGCCTTAAAATGGTCATGATACACGTGGCACACATAGGAGCATGGCCATTTCCTGGCCTCGATATGGTCGTGCTGCATGTGGCACACTCAGGAGCATGGCCATTTCGTGGCCTTAAAATGGTTGTACAGCATGTGGCACACATAGGAGCATGGCCATTTCGTGGCCTTTAAATGGTCGTGCTGCATGTGGCACACATAGGATCATGGCCATTTCGTGGCCTTAAAATGGTCGTGCTGCATGTGGCACACATAGGAGCATGGCCATTTCCTGGCTTCGAAATGGTCGTGCTGCAAGTGGCACACATAGGAGCATGGCCATTTCGTGGCCTTAAAATGGTCATGATGCATGTGGCACACATAGGAGCATTGCCATTTCCTGGCCTTTAAATGGTCATGATGCATGTGGCACACATAGGAGCATGGCCATTTCGTGGCCTTCATATGGTCGTGCTGCATGTGGCACACATAGGAGCATGGCCATTTCGTGGCCCTAAAATGGTCATGATGCATCTGGCACACTTCGGAGCATGGCCATTTCGTGGCCTTAAAATGGTCGTGCTGCATGTGGCACACATAGGAGCATGGCCATTTCTGGCTGCGAAATGGTCGTGAAGCATGTTGCACACATCGGAGCATGGCCATTTCGTGGCCTTAATATGATCATGGTGCATGTGGCACACATCGGAGCATGGCCATTTTGTGTCTTAAAAATGGTCATGATGCAAGTGGCACACAAAGGAGCATGGCCATTTCGTGGCCATAAAATGGTCATCATGCAGGTGGCACACAATGGAGCATGGCCATTTCGTGGCCTTAAAATAGTCGTTCTGCATGTGGCACACATATAAGCGTGGCCATTTCCTGGCTTCGAAATGGTCGTGCTGCATGTGGCACACATAGGATCTTGGCCATTTCGTGGCCTTAAAATGGTCATGCTGAATGTGGCATACATCGGAGCATGGCCATTTCGTGGCCCCTAAATGGTCATGCTGCATGTGGCACACATAGGAGCATGGCCATTTCGGGGCCTTTAAATGGTCATGATGCATGTGGCACACATAGGAGCATGGCCATTTCGTGGCCATTAAATGGTCATTTTGCATGTGGCACACATCAAAGCATGGCCATTTCGTAGCCTTAAAATGGTCATGATGCATGTGGCTCACATAGGAGCATGGCCATTTCGTGGCCTTAAAATGGTCATGATGCATATGGCACACATAGGAGCATGGCCATTTCCTGGCCTCGAAATGGTCGTGCTGCATGTGGCACACATAGGAGCATGGCTATTTCGTGGCTCTTAAATGGTCATTCTGCATGTGGCATACATAGATGCAAGGCCATTTCGTGGCCTTAAAATGGTCATGCTGCATGTGGCACACATCGGAGAATGGCTATTTCGTGGCCTTAATATGATAATGGTGCATGTGGCACACATAGGAGCATGGCCAATTCGTGGCCTTAATATGATAATGGTGCATGTGGCACACATAGGAGCATGGCCATTTCCTGGCCTCGAAATGGTCGTGCTGCATGTGGCACACATAGGAGCACGGCCATTTCGTGGCCTTAAAATGGTCATGATGGATGTGGCACAAAAAGGAGCATTGCCATTTCCTGGCCTCGAAATGGTCGTGCTGCATGTGACACACATCGGAGCATGGCCATTTCGTGGCCTTAATATGATAATGGTGCATGTGGCACATATCGGAGCATGGCTATTTCGTGGCCTTAATATGATAATGGTGCATGTGGCACACATAGATGCAAGGCCATTTCGTGGCCTTAAAATGGTCATGCTGCATGTGGCACAAAAAGGAGCATGGCCATTTCGTGGCCTTTAAATAGTCGTTCTTCATGTGGCACACATATGAGCATGGCCATTACCTGGCCTCGAAATGGTCGTGCTGCATGTGGCACACATAGGAGCATGGCCATTTCGTGGCCTTAAAATGGTAATTATATATGTGGCACTCATAGGAGCATGGCCATTTCGTGGCCTCGAAATGGTCATGCTGCATGTGCCACACATAGGAGCATGGCCATTTCCTGGCCTCGAAATGGTCGTGCTGCATGTGCCACACACAGGAGCATGGCAATTTCAAGGCCACGAAACGGACTGGATTCAATTTGGGAAGGCGACCACAAGTTTTCTTGACTCTGGTTTATAAGTGCGGGTCCTGCGCTCCAATGGATTACACCTAGTCGTGAATGCTTGTCTGGAGAAGGGTGAGTGACCAGCCCCGAAATCGTTGTTTGCCGGTCAGACGTTAGATTCACAGCCCTTAGCGGGCGTTACCTAGGTGTAAGGGTGGCTGGTTTGAGCAGTCCGGAGCCCGCAGGTAGTAATGTGTGCAGAATTAACATGTAACGAGCTGTCGAAAACACGTGTCGATATTCTTTACGAGAGTGAGGCCCTCTTTCGTGCACCCCTTATTTAAAGGAATTTTGGTATGTATAGTGTGCTGTATACCATGTAAGCAGGTGGGAGAAAGGTCGGTACGTATATGCGCTCTCATCATTCTCATCAACTGTACAGCAGTAATGGTAAAACGCAGTTACTCTCTTATGGGGGAGTTTGCTTCTAGCAGGACCATTTGCTCAAAGTAGAAATGTTTTAACATGGATGCTAACAAACTTTTTGCTGTTTGCAAATCCAATCCCAACAACGCAAAAAAGTATTCTAAGCCAATGAATGTGCTAGGAGGATTTGGCTATTTAGGAAACACTTTTAAACGCAAGCTCAGATAAGCTGCAAATACAAAACCAAAGTCTGCTTGTTTAAAACAATGAAACGTTTGACGTTTAGATGTGTCAAATTATAAACGTAAATCAAGTTTGAAATAGTTTTTTGTTGTTGTAACATAAAAATTCATCAGTCGTTATTATTAAGGATTTGTTTGAATGAAAAAGCGTCAGGTGTGCGTTAAGAATGACATGCTGTCAGCTTATACTTAACGAAATCATATTGTCATGATCCACTTCAGAATATACGTATTAGAAACATATGTTCGTTGAACGTATAAAAGCTTCAAAAGTACCTCTCTGTATTCTAGCGCAGAAATTTGCGCTGCGTATTTTAGCGAGAGGCTTAAATGCATGGGTGTTTTATTCGAAATTAAACTATTTGTTTCCGAAAGGCTGCTTCGCCAGCATTTACAGACTTCACCAGAGTCCGGCTCGCTCCCGCTCTAAGCTCAGTTCAGTCAACAGCTTTCATGAATATATTGGTAGAGGAGTGACCAATATTTATTTTCTATTCACACGGTTAGGTAATTTACTTTTCCAGGCTGTGGTATCCGACGATAGTGTGTGCCGTGTGGCGAGCCCTTCACTGGCGCGCGCCACACCATGACTCTCCAGTAGAGTTTCTCCTCAAGCCGGCATCATGGTTTTCGTGATGACTGATTGCAGTGATCATTCAACATGGCCTGGACAAGAAACTTCACCGCAATATGTTCAGAACAAAATAATGTGGAAAATGCAATTCATAACGAAAACAAGAACCATTTTCCTAACACAATTTCATATTTTGCAATGCTTCATTCTAAAACCTACAGCACAGCTTGCTTACGTTTGGAAATAATGCTTTTTTCATATGTCTGCGCGAGCAGATTCTCGTCTGGTTCACGGCAGCATTCAGTGATATTCTTAAGGTCTACCCACAATTGACACAATGCACAAGCACAGTGCACAGTGCACAGTGCACGGACACTAGCAGATGCACAACACAAGGCTGAAGGTCACTTCACATAGGTCTTCTCGAGCTTTTTAGGTTGTGTTGATATATATATTTTTTTTCAATCCCTTGTGACAATTTTTAAGTTTAATCGTCCTTATGGACGAATTATACAAAGAAATTTATTCGTAATAAAAAATAAAAAATAACAAAAACAAACACAAACACAACCTCAAAACTCTCAAGTTTCCTCGCACTGAGATCCCGCCCGATCAGATCAGCTGCTCTGTGTCCGCCATGTTTTCAATACTGCTCTGTGATTGGTCAGACACAAGCGCAGTACTCAAGGAGATGGAATATTCGAACTTCCTTGAGTACCTACTGTGTTTCGACGTTATGTGACTGTGTACGGCTTGTGTCGTGTTGTGTGCAGTTACAATTGTGTTTCCCTATGTTTTAACTTCCTTATACGCTGTGCAATTGTTTGTGCTTGTGCGGGGAAACCACAAACTGCGGCTCAATAAAGTGCGGCTCAGCGTTACTAAACTGCGGCTGAATATTCTGCGGCCCAAAAAAGGCATCATTCAGACAAGCATTTTATTATTTTGTACACAAACTAGCCTCCCAAAAATGTTGCCCATTCCGGGATTTGAACCCGGGTCCCCAACTTTCGCAGCTGGTGCTCTAACCAGCTGAGCTAAACAGGCATGAAATTTGGGAGAAGTAATTTGCATACGGGGTGAGAATTGCTGCTATACTGCAACCACATTTACATTCAACCTCGAGTAACTCCAATTTAACTGGGAGGCTAATTTGTGTACATAATAATAAAATGAATAGCCAATTACGAGCTTTCGTAATTTAAATAAGATTAAAAGAGAATTCAGAAAAGCACATTGTGCGGCTCAATAACCTGCGGTGCAACAAACTGCAGCTTAGCTAACGACATTAAATCAACATATTACAAGGGTGATATTCTGCGGGCCAACATTCTGCGGCTTAACTTCCAGCAAAATTAAGTGCGGCTCAACAGAGTGCGGCTCAGTTTCGCATCCTTTCCCCAAACGATACACAGTTCATATTCTGCGACTCAATATTCCTCGGCTCAAAGCGTGGACCTCCCCTACCTGAGCTTCCCCCACCATGCCGCTGTCTGGTCGGTAACAGCTGCACATAGTTCACAGAATGGCCGTGCACGCGAGCGCTCACTGTACAGATACCCCACACACCGGCGATAAGATCGAAAGATTGCCTGTACTGAAAGGGGTTGATAGACGTCGATTGTCTTGTGGCTAGACATGTATGTTTATTGATGAGCGTAGCGAGCGAAGCGACCGAAGCGAAATCATCAATTTCACTACTGCTAAAAAAAACACTTGGTGTGTGTTTGTTTTTGTTTTGTTTTTGTATGTGTGTTTGCGCGCGCTCTACAGGCCAAACGCCTGCTTCGAGTGGGATGAAATTTTCAGGGTGTATACTTTTGTTCTCAACCTAGACCCCCTGCGTTTTTCAAAAAAATCCTCTATACCCTTCACTTTCAAAGCAGAAGAAGGGCAATATTCGACAATTGGGCAAGTTTGGAAAAGTACGGAAATTTATTCAAAAGTGCTTATTTTTTTAAAATGTTCCCAATTACGATTTGCCTTTAGAAACCATCGAAACCATATCAAAACATTACACCGGGTTTTTCCCAATAAAAACCAACCTAATAAAACCCAATAAAAACCCTTGGGCATAAGTTAAATCTATGTATTAACATGCAGAATGCTCAATGATCTCAAGATTAGCATATTTCCGCTACCCGACAGCTCAGACAGAAACAAAGAAAGGTCAGAATGGTTTACAATTTCAAGTGATCAGTATTTTGGAGAAAGCAATGGTCCGGCTTGCTGCTCCATGATTTTCATAGGCTTTTTGCCAATATATAAACCGCTACGCTCATCTTCAACGCAACACAAATTGTGTTCGCCCTAATCATACAATAGTCGGGAATAGTCAATAGGCAATATCATTCAATAGTCAATAGTCGGGGAAACTAGTACTAGCTGGGGATCTACCACACGCCAAGCATCTTTGCCACATCATACCATACATATTTGATTTTTTTTCAAATTTTTGAGTTCTGATCCAAATTGTTAGCCAGAAAAATTGATAAAAGAAAACAAATAGCATAAATAAGTAGCTTAATTGATGAGCGGAGCGAAAACATCAATTTCACTACTGCTAAAAAAAACAAATTTTTTTTTTTTTTTTGTTTGTATGTGTTTGCGCGCGCTCTACAGGCCAAACGCCTGCCTCGATTGGGATGAAATTCTCAGGGTGTCTACTTTTGTTCTCAACTTAGACCCTCTGCATTTTTCAAGAAAATCCTCCATACCCTTCACTTTCAACCCCTTGGGCATGAGCTACATCTATGTATTTTTCATGCACATTGCTCAATAACCTCAGAGTTAGCATATTTCCGCTACCCGAAAGGTCGGACAGAAACAAAGAAAGGTCAGAATCGTTTACATTTTCAAGTGATCAGAATTTTTGAGAAAGCAATGGTCCGGCTTGCTGCTCCATGATTCTTATTTGGTTTTTGTCTCAATCTTTTTATGCGCTATATACAAACCGCTACGCTTATCTGCAACGCAACACAAATTGCGTTCGCCCTAGTAGTAGCTTAATATTAATAAGTAGCTAAATAAGTAGTAAATTGCCTATCGTTACATTCAGTTTCTTCCTCACCAGCGAGCAAAAAATACATATTTGACCGGTGCGTTACGTAATAATTGCAATCGTGAAAAGAATTGTGATCGATTGAGCAAAGATATTACCACACGTATCACAGATTTCTATATCCCTGGACCCCTATTCTGTAAATTTTCTGATGTGAGATGAAATGAAATGACAGCGAGAACTTTCAATTGTTACATAATATGAAAACATATGCGATCTTGGAGTTGTCACTCTCATTTCTCGTTATCTCACTTGGGAAAAGTTACAGAATAGGGATCCTGGACGGTGGACCAGCAGCAAGTTAAAAGAACAAGTGATCTCGACATCACACAGCTGTGATAATCAGGGGCGAAGCGTCCTATGAGACAATGAGACAGTGATTACCCTAAAAATTGCGTGACGATTTTTTTTTGCGGATCTTTTGAGTTTATTATTATTATATTATTATTAATGCTTTATTGTAACAGGTCATAGAACCCACAAGTACAATATAATATCTTAGAAGTACACATAAAACATCAGACAGTAAAATTTCAAATATTTTATAATAAAATCACATCCTAAATCACAGCCTTGATCCGTTCGCAAACATCTTTCTTAAAAACATTTTGTGAAACATTAAAAATATCAATGTGGGTTTATTTAGCGAGTGGCTTAAACGAGCTCAGCGCGATATGCAAATGCATTAATTTTCGCGCGCCAAACTCGTCTATAGCGCAAGTACAACGGGCAACGAGCGTACACTCTGCGAGCAACAAGCGCGAGACATGTTCCGAAACCTGCTGAGCTTACTGAGCTCCAGAAGGCTCTCAGTAGAGTTCAGCAAGTCTGCTGCCTTCAGTAACGGAACGCAATGCACGATCGCAGCTCAGTGGGTTTGAATTTTCTAAGTGGCAATGTTCAAAGTTCTCAGCTCTCAAGTAGCCGAGTTTTTTTTCAATAACACAACCAAATTACATAAGAGAAATGCGGAATAATAATTTTCTTACTTGTCAATAGACGTTCTTATTCTTCTCTACTATCTTTCAACTAAAAGTAACCCCGCAAACACCACACGTCAGAACTGATTTGTAGCCCGCCATCTTGAAATTTGAATTGACTGAGCTCAGTCAGTAGGATTGACTGAGGCCGAAACCTCCAGTCAACTTCAGTGGCTTTCAGAAGGCACGGAACGGCCAGCAGGGTCCAGCTCAGTCACTGTGATAGGTTACGGAACGGATCTCAGTAAGATTTGTTACTGCGCAGTAGCTTCAGCAGGTTTCGGAACAGGACCATAATGGAGAGTGTCTCATCCCATACGCTCTTATGCACTATAAGCCCATGGCACACGATGCTTGATTTCCAAGTCCCCGCTGCAATAAAATCGCTGCGCTAGAGACGCGTCTCGCTTTGTGACTACATGCTGTCCTGAAAATATCTGCTTCGGGAACCGTGTCTCCGTGCACAACCGCGCATCGTGGCGCGGGATATTTTTCAGATTTAATAGTAGCGCTTGCCCAGCGCTGAAAGCGAGGAACATTGCCAGTAGTGTAAAACTGCCGGTCCCGAGCCACTTTTCGATAGGCAAACGTCAGCACTTTTTGATTAACACGTGAAGGATAGGACGTCGGACGCGCGCGTAAATTGCAAACTAAGCATTTCCTACGGCGGTCTAATGGGCAAATCACGTGACCTGTGATGACGGCATTTCTTAAACCAAAATTTGGACACTCTCTATCTCTCTTCGTTACATTGGGCATATATCACTATTATCCAAAATTTTGAAACTTTCTATCTCACTCTTTCTCATTACACATACGTGTTTTCTATAGAATGATCGATGCAGTGGACCATCTCTGTCTCTCTTAGTATCACGTGATTATTGACAAAGTTTGCAACATTTGAAATGTAGAGTAAATTTGATCTTAAGATGTCATAGCCTGGATGCATGCATCTAAGCAATGTTATGCTTCGTGTAGCAATACAGATTTGTGAGTGCATTTTAAATTGAATATGAACCATAGATGAAATGCAGTATCAGCATCCGCTGCACAGGTGCACCGCTCGATGCATCTACGTGTTTTCTAGAATGTCTTTCTCATTAAGAATGATGTGTGTATTCTAGATTGTTCGATGTAATTTCTTTCATAATGTATGGAGAATGTTAAGTCAGAATATTGAGGGGTGATGCTCCTTTCTCAATAAAAAAATGTTGACACTTTCTATCTCACTCTTTCTCATTAGAGATATCTACGTGTTTTCTAGAATGATTGACAAAGTTTGCAACATTTGAAATGTAGAGTAAATTTGATCTTAAGATGTCATAGCCTGGAAGCATGCATCTAAGCAATGTAATGCTTCGTGTAGCAATACAGCTTTGTGAGTGTATCTTAAACTGAATAGGTACTATAGATTAAATCCGCGATAGATCAGCATCCGCTGCACCGGTGCACCGGTCAATGCGTTGATCAAATCATTCGCAGTCAGATAATCGAAAGCATCAGTATTGGCAAGCTGCTCCGAGACATCACGTGAAACGTTATTTCCAAGTTGAAAATCGAAAACGCAGTCAATGAATCTACATTCATCAATCGCCCGGCAACGTTCAACGATAAAAAAGTAAGTCAATTTTAAATGTTTTTTAAGAGGATTAAATATAATAATATTATCATTCAAATTCTATACCTATAAGTAACTTCATTAACTTAAATAATATAAAATTTTTAGCTTAATATCGAATTCACAAAATTATAATCATGTCATGTCACATAACGAGTTATATAATCATACTTTTAACCCTAATTTAACACATTTTTTTCTGTTGTTAAAGTATTTTATGATACCACAGATTGTATTTCTTAGTTTAAAAACAGTTTTTTTTTTGTTTCATAATAACATTATTATAACGCTTAAATGTTTTCTAAGATAATGTATTATTAAAATATTTGCACACAAATTCCACATACCTAATTTCATATGCTCAAATAATTAAAATTTGTACAAAATCGTATCATTATTTTAATTAGTATAAACATGCAGATGAATATTTCTATCATAAAACAACATTTGTGACACAACAGATTATTTGACAATAAAAAATGTGTTTGATATTTGTAAAATACACAATTATGAGGTAGCGTATGGTATACTTATATATTATTTATACTAATCCTAAAAATTGTATTCTTATTTTTACCAGATGGACTTTCTCAACAAGCTTGGTGGAGCTAAATTAACATCTTTCGGTTCCCTTGATGCGCTGATCATCGATAAAGAGTATCTCATCCAGGAGTGGGCAACTACTAACACAAAATTTGGACGTCAAGTGCTGGTGGTTATAAACAATCAAAAATATTTTCTACCTATACGATTCAACGTGATGACCGATGAAGAAATTTCGACCTATAACTACAGACAAATTGTTTTAGTATATAAAGGTCACAAAAAATTTGGAAACTTCCAACCAACTGCACTTCTCGAATTCAGCGATTTTTAAAAAATATTATTTATAAATGAACTGTTACTGACAAATAAAACTTATTTTAGTTTGTTCATAAAAAAATAAATAAACGTGTCCGTAATTTTGTACACCAAATATATTTCCTATCCTTTACACTCACATTTCATGTCTTAAGAAAATTGTCAACTATTTCCAATTCTTAATAAGTGATCAATAAGAATAATACTCTGAAGTTCTTTGTGCTATTTTATTCAACATTGCTAAGTAACAAACTGACAAAATCTAAACAAACCATAGTTCAATCAGCGAAACATTTTATTTCCCCAATATTTGTAGAAGTAATTACTTTAAAATCTCTCGATCAACTTTCCATTATCCAAATAATATAAAAAATAAAAAAACAAATACAATTATTGGTGCTGTTTTATTCAATATTTTTATTCACATACTATGCGCAATAATTAGCAGAGTTCAAGGTAAATCATTTCACCGAGTTCAATTTGTTCACATATTTATTAAAATCTCAAATATTTTCATAAATTGTCTTCAATCCTTTCAATAAAACCTATAGTCGTAAGTATAAATTCATATTGAAAAAATATCGAACGCATTGTGAAGAATTTTATTCACTGATATCAAATTTTGGAACTTCGCACAAGAACATAAAAAGAATGAATTTTATTCACTGATATCAAATTTTGGAACTTCGCACAAGAACATAAAAAGAATATTACAACATGAAAGCTAACAAATTCATCTATGATAACTTTGCTATGCAATTTATTTCATTATACCAAATCGGCAATCATGAATCCAGTATTAATTCTATTGTAACATATTAAATTTGCTACATGTAACATTCATTGATCGCATGTTCGCATGTAATCAATGTATGAAAATATGTGAGATTTTAATAAATATGTGAAAAAATTAACTCTGTGAAATGACTTACCATTATTCAGATAAAACCTCTCTTGTATTTTCATACATTGTCTTCCATCCTTTCAATATAGGGTATTGACATTTTATTACAATAGGCATAGAGAGAGAGAGAGAACATCGGATATTAATTCAATTATGGATGAACCATCAATTTCATGATCTTTTATTCTCTCTGTGCCTAAACAATTCCAGTCTATTATTTCACTGTCACCAAGAATTGTGTAGATTTCTTCTGCGGTGTCTCTTTTCTTTTCCGATACGGAACGCAGCACCTCATCTTTTAGCGAATTATTGTCATCTTCGTAGTTACAATTTTCGTCATTATTTTCATTTTCAATATTTATATGATCGATTTCTGCATTTAAAGGCGTAATTCCCTGTTGATTGTCAATTAGTTCTTGTTTAATTACTTCCTTCATAGAAATGGTTTTCTCTTGACATTCAGGTCGAACTGTTTCATTTCTTTGTGAATTATTATTTCCTCGCGCTATGGAAATAAAGTGAAGATATCGTCGTAAAGTGTCCTGATAACGCGAATTTTTTTCATCATCATCCAAATCTTTTTGTTGCAGAATTTGATTCATTTCCTTGTGCAAACTAATTATCTTATCCTTGATTGCGTTTGTTGATGAAAATGCTTTTTGTGACTTTTTAAATCGAAAACCTGTAGGAACCTTTGTCTTACTTATACGATCAAGCGCATGTTGATCAATTAAAACCATATCTTTTGTTCGATCCATCACGTCGTCAAACCTGAAACGTCGCCGCTCAGAATTGGTTCCAACAGTAATGAAATCAGTGCACAGCTCTTTGAATAATGACACGTCTTCTTTTGCCAAGTGTTTTTATAGATTTTCTAACCATGTGCTTATGTCGAGAGAGTTTACTTTTCTGAGCTGGTTGGAGTTTTACACATCCTGATATATCATTTTTGTATATTCACAAATTGATCGAACCAGATTTTTTTATTCGATGATCGTTTTCAAGACACTACGGCCCACTTTAATATCGAAAATAATATGAGCCTTTCTGCATGTCAATTATATAATTGCAATGCTATTTAGTGTTCTAATAAAAGATCGTATCCAACTATTAATCAAATTCTGCCACCTAGACAAGTTACAACAAGTTTTGACTCTCGTACGATCACGAGTTCGGATGCAGCCTATCAAATTTCATGCATGCATTTATAAAATCGTTGACCTGCGGGATGATTGTTAAGTATGTTTACTTTGAACAAATTGTATAGTTTTCTAATTGAATAACTTACAGGATTAAGACTGCCGATTTGACACAGTAATGAAATAAAACATTGAACCAGTTTCAAATTGATCACTTATTACAAATTGGAAATAGTTGGGTATTTTAATATAACATGAAATATAATTGTAAAAAATAGGAAATATCTTGGTTTATACAAATGAGGAACATTTGGTCAAACTATCGAAATTCAGTCCATGAACAGGAGGTTTCATATTTTTGGATTACATGCGAACATGCGATCAATGAATGTTACATGTAGCAAATTTGATATGTTACAGAAGAATTAATACTGGATTCATGATTGCCGATTTGGTATAATGAAATAAATTGCATAGCAAAGTTATCATAGATGAATTTGTTAGCTTTCATGTTGTAATATTCTTTTTATGTTCTTGTGCGAAGTTCCAAAATTTAATATCAGTGAATAAAATTCATTCTTTTTATGTTCTTGTGCGAAGTTCCAAAATTTGATATCAGTGAATAAAATTCTTCACAATGCGTTCGATATTTTTTCAATATGAATTTATACTTACGAGTATAGGTTTTATTGAAAGGATTGAAGACAATTTATGAAAATATTTGAGATTTTAATAAATATGTGAACAAATTGAACTCGGTGAAATGATTTACCTTGAACTCTGCTAATTATTGCGCATAGTATGTGAATAAAAATATTGAATAAAACAGCACCAATAATTGTATTTGTTTTTTTATTTTTTATATTATTTGGATAATGGAAAGTTGATCGAGAGATTTTAAAGTAATTACTTCTACAAATATTGGGGAAATAAAATGTTTCGCTGATTGAACTATGGTTTGTTTAGATTTTGTCAGTTTGTTACTTAGCAATGTTGAATAAAATAGCACAAAGAACTTCAGAGTATTATTCTTATTGATCACTTATTAAGAATTGGAAATAGTTGACAATTTTCTTAAGACATGAAATGTGAGTGTAAAGGATAGGAAATATATTTGGTGTACAAAATTACGGACACGTTTATTTATTTTTTTATGAACAAACTAAAATAAGTTTTATTTGTCAGTAACAGTTCATTTATAAATAGTATTTTTTAAAAATCGCTGAATTCGAGAAGTGCAGTTGGTTGGAAGTTTCCAAATTTTTTGTGACCTTTATATACTAAAACAATTTGTCTGTAGTTATAGGTCGAAATTTCTTCATCGGTCATCACGTTGAATCGTATAGGTAGAAAATATTTTTGATTGTTTATAACCACCAGCACTTGACGTCCAAATTTTGTGTTAGTAGTTGCCCACTCCTGGATGAGATACTCTTTATCGATGATCAGCGCATCAAGGGAACCGAAAGATGTTAATTTAGCTCCACCAAGCTTGTTGAGAAAGTCCATCTGGTAAAAATAAGAATACAATTTTTAGGATTAGTATAAATAATATATAAGTATACCATACGCTACCTCATAATTGTGTATTTTACAAATATCAAACACATTTTTTATTGTCAAATAATCTGTTGTGTCACAAATGTTGTTTTATGATAGAAATATTCATCTGCATGTTTATACTAATTAAAATAATGATACGATTTTGTACAAATTTTAATTATTTGAGCATATGAAATTAGGTATGTGGAATTTGTGTGCAAATATTTTAATAATACATTATCTTAGAAAACATTTAAGCGTTATAATAATGTTATTATGAAACAAAAAAAAAACTGTTTTTAAACTAAGAAATACAATCTGTGGTATCATAAAATACTTTAACAACAGAAAAAAATGTGTTAAATTAGGGTTAAAAGTATGATTATATAACTCGTTATGTGACATGACATGATTATAATTTTGTGAATTCGATATTAAGCTAAAAATTTTATATTATTTAAGTTAATGAAGTTACTTATAGGTATAGAATTTGAATGATAATATTATTATATTTAATCCTCTTAAAAAACATTTAAAATTGACTTACTTTTTTATCGTTGAACGTTGCCGGGCGATTGATGAATGTAGATTCATTGACTGCGTTTTCGATTTTCAACTTGGAAATAACGTTTCACGTGATGTCTCGGAGCAGCTTGCCAATACTGATGCTTTCGATTATCTGACTGCGAATGATTTGATCAACGCATTGACCGGTGCACCGGTGCAGCGGATGCTGATCTATCGCGGATTTAATCTATAGTACCTATTCAGTTTAAGATACACTCACAAAGCTGTATTGCTACACGAAGCATTACATTGCTTAGATGCATGCTTCCAGGCTATGACATCTTAAGATCAAATTTACTCTACATTTCAAATGTTGCAAACTTTGTCAATCATTCTAGAAAACACGTAGATATCTCTAATGAGAAAGAGTGAGATAGAAAGTGTCAACATTTTTTTATTGAGAAAGGAGCATCACCCCTCAATATTCTGACTTAACATTCTCCATACATTATGAAAGAAATTACATCGAACAATCTAGAATACACACATCATTCTTAATGAGAAAGACATTCTAGAAAACACGTAGATGCATCGAGCGGTGCACCTGTGCAGCGGATGCTGATACTGCATTTCATCTATGGTTCATATTCAATTTAAAATGCACTCACAAATCTGTATTGCTACACGAAGCATAACATTGCTTAGATGCATGCATCCAGGCTATGACATCTTAAGATCAAATTTACTCTACATTTCAAATGTTGCAAACTTTGTCAATAATCACGTGATACTAAGAGAGACAGAGATGGTCCACTGCATCGATCATTCTATAGAAAACACGTATGTGTAATGAGAAAGAGTGAGATAGAAAGTTTCAAAATTTTGGATAATAGTGATATATGCCCAATGTAACGAAGAGAGATAGAGAGTGTCCAAATTTTGGTTTAAGAAATGCCGTCATCACAGGTCACGTGATTTGCCCATTAGACCGCCGTAGGAAATGCTTAGTTTGCAATTTACGCGCGCGTCCGACGTCCTATCCTTCACGTGTTAATCAAAAAGTGCTGACGTTTGCCTATCGAAAAGTGGCTCGGGACCGGCAGTTTTACACTACTGGCAATGTTCCTCGCTTTCAGCGCTGGGCAAGCGCTACTATTAAATCTGAAAAATATCCCGCGCCACGATGCGCGGTTGTGCACGGAGACACGGTTCCCGAAGCAGATATTTTCAGGACAGCATGTAGTCACAAAGCGAGACGCGTCTCTAGCGCAGCGATTTTATTGCAGCGGGGACTTGGAAATCAAGCATCGTGTGCCATGGGCTTATAGTGCATAAGAGCGTATGGGATGAGACACTCTCCATTATGGTCCTGTTCCGAAACCTGCTGAAGCTACTGCGCAGTAACAAATCTTACTGAGATCCGTTCCGTAACCTATCACAGTGACTGAGCTGGACCCTGCTGGCCGTTCCGTGCCTTCTGAAAGCCACTGAAGTTGACTGGAGGTTTCGGCCTCAGTCAATCCTACTGACTGAGCTCAGTCAATTCAAATTTCAAGATGGCGGGCTACAAATCAGTTCTGACGTGTGGTGTTTGCGGGGTTACTTTTAGTTGAAAGATAGTAGAGAAGAATAAGAACGTCTATTGACAAGTAAGAAAATTATTATTCCGCATTTCTCTTATATAATTTGGTTGTGTTATTGAAAAAAAACTCGGCTACTTGAGAGCTGAGAACTTTGAACATTGCCACTTAGAAAATTCAAACCCACTGAGCTGCGATCGTGCATTGCGTTCCGTTACTGAAGGCAGCAGACTTGCTGAACTCTACTGAGAGCCTTCTGGAGCTCAGTAAGCTCAGCAGGTTTCGGAACATGTCTCGCGCTTGTTGCTCGCAGAGTGTACGCTCGTTGCCCGTTGTACTTGCGCTATAGACGAGTTTGGCGCGCGAAAATTAATGCATTTGCATATCGCGCTGAGCTCGTTTAAGCCACTCGCTAAATAAACCCACATTGATATTTTTAATGTTTCACAAAATGTTTTTAAGAAAGATGTTTGCGAACGGATCAAGGCTGTGATTTAGGATGTGATTTTATTATAAAATATTTGAAATTTTACTGTCTGATGTTTTATGTGTACTTCTAAGATATTATATTGTACTTGTGGGTTCTATGACCTGTTACAATAAAGCATTAATAATAATATAATAATAATAAACTCAAAAGATCCGCAAAAAAAAATCGTCACGCAATTTTTAGGGTAATCACTGTCTCATTGTCTCATAGGACGCTTCGCCCCTGATTATCACAGCTGTGTGATGTCGAGATCACTTGTTCTTTTAACTTGCTGCTGGTCCACCGTCCAGGATCCCTATTCTGTAACTTTTCCCAAGTGAGATAACGAGAAATGAGAGTGACAACTCCAAGATCGCATATGTTTTCATATTATGTAACAATTGAAAGTTCTCGCTGTCATTTCATTTCATCTCACATCAGAAAATTTACAGAATAGGGGTCCAGGGATATAGAAATCTGTGATACGTGTGGTAATATCTTTGCTCAATCGATCACAATTCTTTTCACGATTGCAATTATTACGTAACGCACCGGTCAAATATGTATTTTTTGCTCGCTGGTGAGGAAGAAACTGAATGTAACGATAGGCAATTTACTACTTATTTAGCTACTTATTAATATTAAGCTACTACTAGGGCGAACGCAATTTGTGTTGCGTTGCAGATAAGCGTAGCGGTTTGTATATAGCGCATAAAAAGATTGAGACAAAAACCAAATAAGAATCATGGAGCAGCAAGCCGGACCATTGCTTTCTCAAAAATTCTGATCACTTGAAAATGTAAACGATTCTGACCTTTCTTTGTTTCTGTCCGACCTTTCGGGTAGCGGAAATATGCTAACTCTGAGGTTATTGAGCAATGTGCATGAAAAATACATAGATGTAGCTCATGCCCAAGGGGTTGAAAGTGAAGGGTATGGAGGATTTTCTTGAAAAATGCAGAGGGTCTAAGTTGAGAACAAAAGTAGACACCCTGAGAATTTCATCCCAATCGAGGCAGGCGTTTGGCCTGTAGAGCGCGCGCAAACACATACAAACAAAAAAAAAAAAAAAATTTGTTTTTTTTAGCAGTAGTGAAATTGATGTTTTCGCTCCGCTCATCAATTAAGCTACTTATTTATGCTATTTGTTTTCTTTTATCAATTTTTCTGGCTAACAATTTGGATCAGAACTCAAAAATTTGAAAAAAAATCAAATATGTATGGTATGATGTGGCAAAGATGCTTGGCGTGTGGTAGATCCCCAGCTAGTACTAGTTTCCCCGACTATTGACTATTGAATGATATTGCCTATTGACTATTCCCGACTATTGTATGATTAGGGCGAACACAATTTGTGTTGCGTTGAAGATGAGCGTAGCGGTTTATATATTGGCAAAAAGCCTATGAAAATCATGGAGCAGCAAGCCGGACCATTGCTTTCTCCAAAATACTGATCACTTGAAATTGTAAACCATTCTGACCTTTCTTTGTTTCTGTCTGAGCTGTCGGGTAGCGGAAATATGCTAATCTTGAGATCATTGAGCATTCTGCATGTTAATACATAGATTTAACTTATGCCCAAGGGTTTTTATTGGGTTTTATTAGGTTGGTTTTTATTGGGAAAAACCCGGTGTAATGTTTTGATATGGTTTCGATGGTTTCTAAAGGCAAATCGTAATTGGGAACATTTTAAAAAAATAAGCACTTTTGAATAAATTTCCGTACTTTTCCAAACTTGCCCAATTGTCGAATATTGCCCTTCTTCTGCTTTGAAAGTGAAGGGTATAGAGGATTTTTTTGAAAAACGCAGGGGGTCTAGGTTGAGAACAAAAGTATACACCCTGAAAATTTCATCCCACTCGAAGCAGGCGTTTGGCCTGTAGAGCGCGCGCAAACACACATACAAAAACAAAACAAAAACAAACACACACCAAGTGTTTTTTTTAGCAGTAGTGAAATTGATGATTTCGCTTCGGTCGCTTCGCTCGCTACGCTCATCAATAAACATACATGTCTAGCCACAAGACAATCGACGTCTATCAACCCCTTTCAGTACAGGCAATCTTTCGATCTTATCGCCGGTGTGTGGGGTATCTGTACAGTGAGCGCTCGCGTGCACGGCCATTCTGTGAACTATGTGCAGCTGTTACCGACCAGACAGCGGCATGGTGGGGGAAGCTCAGGTAGGGGAGGTCCACGCTTTGAGCCGAGGAATATTGAGTCGCAGAATATGAACTGTGTATCGTTTGGGGAAAGGATGCGAAACTGAGCCGCACTCTGTTGAGCCGCACTTAATTTTGCTGGAAGTTAAGCCGCAGAATGTTGGCCCGCAGAATATCACCCTTGTAATATGTTGATTTAATGTCGTTAGCTAAGCTGCAGTTTGTTGCACCGCAGGTTATTGAGCCGCACAATGTGCTTTTCTGAATTCTCTTTTAATCTTATTTAAATTACGAAAGCTCGTAATTGGCTATTCATTTTATTATTATGTACACAAATTAGCCTCCCAGTTAAATTGGAGTTACTCGAGGTTGAATGTAAATGTGGTTGCAGTATAGCAGCACGCGGTACCAGAGCCACTATGAGTATTCGTAGACTCTGGACCATACCCCCCTGGGGACATTCAATTCTCACCCCGTATGCAAATTACTTCTCCCAAATTTCATGCCTGTTTAGCTCAGCTGGTTAGAGCACCAGCTGCGAAAGTTGGGGACCCGGGTTCAAATCCCGGAATGGGCAACATTTTTGGGAGGCTAGTTTGTGTACAAAATAATAAAATGCTTGTCTGAATGATGCCTTTTTTGGGCCGCAGAATATTCAGCCGCAGTTTAGTAACGCTGAGCCGCACTTTATTGAGCCGCAGTTTGTGGTTTCCCCGCACAAGCACAAACAATTGCACAGCGTATAAGGAAGTTAAAACATAGGGAAACACAATTGTAACTGCACACAACACGACACAAGCCGTACACAGTCACATAACGTCGAAACACAGTAGGTACTCAAGGAAGTTCGAATATTCCATCTCCTTGAGTACTGCGCTTGTGTCTGACCAATCACAGAGCAGTATTGAAAACATGGCGGACACAGAGCAGCTGATCTGATCGGGCGGGATCTCAGTGCGAGGAAACTTGAGAGTTTTGAGGTTGTGTTTGTGTTTGTTTTTGTTATTTTTTATTTTTTATTACGAATAAATTTCTTTGTATAATTCGTCCATAAGGACGATTAAACTTAAAAATTGTCACAAGGGATTGAAAAAAAATATATATATCAACACAACCTAAAAAGCTCGAGAAGACCTATGTGAAGTGACCTTCAGCCTTGTGTTGTGCATCTGCTAGTGTCCGTGCACTGTGCACTGTGCACTGTGCTTGTGCATTGTGTCAATTGTGGGTAGACCTTAAGAATATCACTGAATGCTGCCGTGAACCAGACGAGAATCTGCTCGCGCAGACATATGAAAAAAGCATTATTTCCAAACGTAAGCAAGCTGTGCTGTAGGTTTTAGAATGAAGCATTGCAAAATATGAAATTGTGTTAGGAAAATGGTTCTTGTTTTCGTTATGAATTGCATTTTCCACATTATTTTGTTCTGAACATATTGCGGTGAAGTTTCTTGTTCAGGCCATGTTGAATGATCACGCAATCAGTCATCACGAAAACCATGATGCCGGCTTGAGGAGAAACTCTACTGGAGAGTCATGGTGTGGCGCGCGCCAGTGAAGGGCTCGCCACACGGCACACACTATCGTCGGATACCACAGCCTGGAAAAGTAAATTACCTAACCGTGTGAATAGAAAATAAATAGTGGTCACTCCTCTACCAATATATTCATGAAAGCTGTTGACTGAACTGAGCTTAGAGCGGGAGCGAGCCGGACTCTGGTGAAGTCTGTAAATGCTGGCGAAGCAGCCTTTCGGAAACAAATAGTTTAATTTCGAATAAAACACCCATGCATTTAAGCCTCTCGCTAAAATACGCAGCGCAAATTTCTGCGCTAGAATACAGAGAGGTACTTTTGAAGCTTTTATACGTTCAACGAACATATGTTTCTAATACGTATATTCTGAAGTGGATCATGACAATATGATTTCGTTAAGTATAAGCTGACAGCATGCCATTCTGAACGCACACCTGACGCTTTTTCATTCAAACAAATCCTTAATAATAACGACTGATGAATTTTTATGTTACAACAACAAAAAACTATTTCAAACTTTATTTACGTTTATAATTTGACACATCTAAACGTCAAACGTTTCATTGTTTTAAACAAGCAGACTTTGGTTTTGTATTTGCAGCTTATCTGAGCTTGCGTTTAAAAGTGTTTCCTAAATAGCCAAATCCTCCTAGCACATTCATTGGCTTAGAATACTTTTTTGCGTTGTTGGGATTGGATTTGCAAACAGCAAAAAGTTTGTTAGCATCCATGTTAAAACATTTCTACTTTGAGCAAATGGTCCTGCTAGAAGCAAACTCCCCCATAAGAGAGTAACTGCGTTTTACCATTACTGCTGTACAGTTGATGAGAATGATGAGAGCGCATATACGTACCGCCCTTTCTCCCACCTGCTTACATGGTATACAGCACACTATACATACCACAATTCCTTAAAATAAGGGGTGCACGAAAGAGGGCCTCACTCTCGTAAAGAATATCGACACGTGTTTTCGACAGCTCGTTACATGTTAATTCTGCACATATTACTACCTGCGGGCTCCGGACTGCTCAAACCAGCCAACCTTACACCTAGGTAACGCCCGCTAAGGGCTGTGAATCTAACGTCTGACCGGCAAACAACGATTTCGGGGCTGGTCACTCACCCTTCTCCAGACACGCATTCACGACTAGGTGTAATCCAATGGAGCGCAGGACCCGCACTTATAAACCAGTGTCAAGAAAACTTGTGGTCGCCTTCCCAAATTGAATCCAGTCCGTTTCGTGGCCTTGAAATGGCCATGCTCCTGTGTGTGGCACATGCAGCACGACCATTTCGAGGCCAGGAAATGGCCATGCTCCTATGTGTGGCACATGCAGCATGACCATTTCGAGGCCACGAAATGGCCATGCTCCTATGAGTGCTACATATATAATTACCATTTTAAGGCCACGAAATGGCCATGCTCCTATGTGTGCCACATGCAGCACGACCATTTCGAGGCCAGGAAATGGCCATGCTCCTATGTGTGCCACATGCATCATGACCATTTTAAGGCCACGAAATGGCCATGCTCCTATGTGTGCCACATGCTGCATGACCATTTTAAAGCCACGAAATAGCCATGCTCCTATGTGTGCCACATGCACCATGATCATTTTAAGGCCACGAAATGGCCATGCTCCTAGGTGTGCAACATGAAGCACGACCATTGTAAGGCCACGAAATGGCCATGCTCCTATGTGTGCCACATGCATCATGACCATTTTAAGGCCACGAGATTGTCATGCTCCTATGTGTGCCACATGCAGCAAGACCATTTTAAAGCCACGAAATAGCCATGCTCCTATGTGTGCCACATGCACCATGATCATATTAAGGCCACGAAATGGCCATGCTCCTATGTGTGCCACATGCATCATTACCATTTTAAGGCCACGAATTGGCCATGCTCCAATGTGTGCCACATGCAGCACGACCATTTTATGGCCACAAAATAACCATGCTCCTATGTGTGCCACATGCATCATGACCATTTTAAGGCCACGAAATGGCCATGCTCCAATGTGTGCCACATGCAGAATGACCATTTTAAGTACACGAAATGGCCATGCTCCTCTGTGTGCCACATGCAACACGACCATTTTAAGGCCCCCAAGTGGCCATGCTACTATGTGTGCCACATGCATGACCGTTTTAAGGCCACCAAATGGCCATGCTTCTATGTGTGCCACATGCATCATGACCATTTTAAGGCCACGAGATGGCCATGCTCCTATGTGTGCCACATGCAGCATGAACATTTTAAGGCCACGAAATAGCCATGCTCCTATGTGTGCCACATGCACCATGATCATATTAAGGCCACGAAATGGCCATGCTCCGAAGTGTGCCACATGCAGCACGACCATTTTAAGGCCACGAAATGACCATGCTCCTATGTGTGCCACTTGCATCATGACCATTTTAAGGCCCCCAAGTGGCCATGCTCCTACGTGTGCCACATGCAGCATGACCGTTTTAAGGCCACCAAATGGCCATGCTCCTATGTGTGCCAAATGCATCATGACCATTTTAAGGCCACGAGATGGCCATGTTCCTATGTGTGCCACATGCAGCATGAACATTTTAAGGCCACGAAATAGCCATGCTCCTATGTGTGCCACATGCACCATGATCATATTAAGGCCACGAAATGGCCATGCTCCGAAGTGTGCCACATGCAGCACGACCATTTTAAGGCCACGAAATGACCATGCTCCTATGTGTGCCACTTGCAGCATGACCGTTTTAAGGCCACCAAATGGCCATGCTCCTATGTGTGCCAAATGCATCATGACCATTTTAAGGCCACGAGATGGCCATGTTCCTATGTGTGCCACATGCAGCATAAACATTTTAAGGCCACGAAATAGCCATGCTCCTATGTGTGCCACATGCACCATGATCATATTAAGGCCACGAAATGGCCATGCTCCTATGTGTGCCACATGCATCATGACCAGTTTAAGGCCACGAAATGGCTATGCTCCGATGTGTGCCACATGCAGCTTGACCATTTTAAGGCCACGAAATGACCATGCTCCTATGTGTGCCACATGCATCATGACAATTTTAAGGCCACGAAATGGCCATGCTCCTATGTGTGCCACATGAAGCACGACCATTGTAAGGCCACGAAATGGCCATGCTCCTATGTGTGCCACATGCATCATGACCATTTTAAGGTCACGAGATTGTCATGCTCCTATGTGTGCCACATGCAGCATGACCATTTTAAAGCCACGAAATAGCCATGCTCCTATGTGTGCCACATGCACCATGATCATATTAAGGCCACGAAATGGCCATGCTCCTATGTGTGCCACATGCATCATTACCATTTTAAGGCCACGAATTGGCCATGCTCCAATGTGTGCCACATGCAGCACGACCATTTTATGGCCACGAAATGGCTATGCTCCGATGTGTGCCACATGCAGCTTGACCATTTTAAGGCCACGAAATGACCATGCTCCTATGTGTGCCACATGCATCATGACAATTTTAAGGCCACGAAATGGCCATGCTCCAATGTGTGCCACATGCAGCATGACCATTTTAAGTACACGAAAGGGCCATGCTCCTATGTGTGCGACATGCAGCATGACCGTTTTAAGGCCACGAGATGGCCATGCTCCTATGTGTGCCACATGCAGCATGAACATTTTAAGGCCACGAAATAGCCATGCTCCTATGTGTGCCACATGCACCATGATCATATTAAGGCCACGAAATGGCCATGCTCCTATGTGTGCCACATGCATCATGACCATTTTAAGGCCACGAAATGGCCATGCTCCGAAGTGTGCCACATGCAGCACGACCATTGTAAGGCCACGAAATGGCCATGCTCCTATGTGTGCCACATGCATCATGACCATTTTAAGGCCACGAGATTGTCATGCTCCTATGTGTGCCACATGCAGCAAGACCATTTTAAAGCCACGAAATAGCCATGCTCCTATGTGTGCCACATGCACCATGATCATATTAAGGCCACGAAATGGCCATGCTCCTATGTGTGCCACATGCATCATTACCATTTTAAGGCCACGAATTGGCCATGCTCCAATGTGTGCCACATGCAGCACGACCATTTTATGGCCACGAAAAAACCATGCTCCTATGTGTGCCACATGCATCATGACCATTTTAAGGCCACGAAATGGCCATGCTCCAATGTGTGCCACATGCAGAATGACCATTTTAAGTACACGAAATGGCCATGCTCCTCTGTGTGCCACATGCAACACGACCATTTTAAGGCCCCCAAGTGGCCATGCTACTATGTGTGCCACATGCATGACCGTTTTCAGGCCACCAAATGGCCATGCTTCTATGTGTGCCACATGCACCATGATCATATTAAGGCCACGAAATGGCCATGCTCCTATGTGTGCCACATGCATCATGACCATTTTAAGGCCACGAAATGGCCATGCTCCGAAGTGTGCCACATGCAGCACGACCATTTTAAGGCCACGAAATGACCATGCTCCTATGTGTGCCACTTGCAGGATGACCGTTTTAAGGCCACCAAATGGCCATGCTCCTATGTGTGCCAAATGCATCATGACCATTTTCAGGCCACGAGATGGCCATGTTCCTATGTGTGCCACATGCAGCATAAACATTTAAAGGCCACGAAATAGCCATGCTCCTATGTGTGCCACATGCACCATGATCATATTAAGGCCACGAAATGGCCATGCTCCTATGTGTGCCACATGCATCATGACCAGTTTAAGGCCACGAAATGGCTATGCTCCGATGTGTGCCACATGCAGCTTGACCATTTTAAGGCCACGAAATGACCATGCTCCTATGTGTGCCACATGCATCATGACCAGTTTAAGGCCACGAAATGGCTATGCTCCGATGTGTGCCACATGCAGCTTGACCATTTTAAGGCCACGAAATGACCATGCTCCTATGTGTGCCACATGCATCATGACAATTTTAAGGCCCCCAAGTGGCCATGCTCCTTTATGTGCCACATGCAGCATGACCGTTTTAAGGCCACCAAATGGCCATGCTCCTATGTGTGCCAAATGCATCATGACCATTTTAAGGCCACGAGATGGCCATGTTCCTATGTGTGCCACATGCAGCATGAAGATTTTAAGGCCACGAAATAGCCATGCTCCTATGTGTGCCACATGCACCATGATCATATTAAGGCCACGAAATGGCCATGCTCCTATGTGTGCCACATGCATCATGACCATTTTAAGGCCACGACATGGCTATGCTCCGATGTGTGCCACATGCAGCTTGACCATTTTAAGGCCACGAAATGACCATGCTCCTATGTGTGCCACATGCATCATGACAATTTTAAGGCCACGAAATGGCCATGCTCCAATGTGTGCCACATGCAGCATGACCATTTTATGTACACGAAATGGCCATGCTCCTATGTGTGCGACATGCAGCATGACCGTTTTAAGGCCACCAAATGGCCATGCTCCTATGTGTGCCACATGCATCATGACCATTTTAAGGCCACGAAATGGCCATGCTCCGATGTGTGCCACATGCAGCATGACCATTTTAAGGCCATGAAATGGCCATGCTCCTAAGTGTGCCACATGCATCATGACCATTTTAAGGCCACGAAATGGCCATGCTCCTATGTGTGCCACATGCATCATGACCATTTTAAGGCCACGAAATGGCCATGCTCCTATGTGTGCCACATGCATCATGACCATTTTAAGGCCACGAAATGGCCATGCTCCTATGTGTGCCACATGCAGCACGACCATTTTACGGCCATGAAATGACCATGCTCCTATGTGTGCCACACATGCAGCACGACCATTTCGAGGCCAGGAAATGGCCATGCTCCTATGTGTGCCACATGCAGCATGAACATTTTAAGGCCACGAAATAGCCATGCCTCTATGTGTGCCACATGCACCATGATCATATTAAGGCCACGAAATGGCCATGCTCCTATGTGTGCCACATGCATCATGACCATTTTAAGGCCACGAAATGGCCATGCTCCAATGTGTGCACCGGTCAAATATGTATTTTTTGCTCGCTGGTGAGGAAGAAACCTAATTCACGATAGGCAATTTACTACTTATTTAGCTACTTATTAATATTTAGCTACTACTAGGGCGAACGCAATTTGTGTTGCGTTGCAGATAAGCGTAGCGGTTTGTATATAGCGCATAAAAAGATTGAGACAAAAACCAAATAAGAATCATGGAGCAGCAAGCCGGACCATTGCTTTCTTAAAAATTCTGATCACTTGAAAATGTAAACGATTCTGACCTTTCTTTGTTTCTGTCCGACCTTTCGGGTAGCGGAAATATGCTCATTTTGAGGTTATTGAGCGCAATGTGCATGAAAAATACATAGATGTAGCTCATGCCCAAGGGTTTTATTATGCTGGTGATCTATTTCTGCCGTGCTACGGCAGATTTCATTTACCGTGCTACAGATAGATATTACCCCAACGCCCGTGCCACTGCCCATTGCACGTACAATAATGTGTGTCTCCCCCTTGAAAACACCCACGCTTCGCCCCTGGTGATAATAGGTATGTAGAAAAAAGTGATCATCCGGTGATATCTAGATCCCTTTGCTTTTACCATTGCCCTTGATCCAGTCATTGAATCTTAATGCACCTGTCATTTTGTTAACACAGTAATGATAATATTATGTAGAAAAAAGTGAGACTGATATCTTGACATACCTTTCATTTACATCACCCCCGGCCCTGATACAGTCACTGAATCCTAATGTACCGGTTATATTGTTAACAAAACAGTGATAATATTATGTAGAAAAAGTGAGCCTGATATCTTGACATCCCTTTGATACTCCCCGGTCCTGATTTAGTCACTGAATCTTAATGTACTGGTTATATTTTAATTTACGTGTCAGCTGTCTACGACAAAACCCGAGTTTCCTAATATCATAGAAAATATATGTTTTGAGGCAGCGAAAGGATATTACGGTAATGAGTGTAGGGAAAACTGAAAATTAAGTGGCTTCGTGTGTGGCCGAAGTATTGCACGTTAAGTCATCTGACAGTGTGAAAATGTTATTAAAATGCATTATGTTGCTATACTTGCTAAATATTACTGTGCAAAAAAGTCTCCTATTTGACTGTTGATATGAAAATGCTTTATACGGCTTGAGACAGTAGGATTTGATGGCAACAAAATAAACAAACGCATCTGCAGTGCTTACTCTGGATTTAAATATTTGAGATATTTAATGCGATCATTCTCTACGAAAAGTGTTCCTCTTTTGAGTATAAAGCGCAGTCATGCATAACAAAAAAATATCGAGATAATACCTACCAATATTTTTCCAATCTATTTTAAAATTTTGATACCATTCCACCATTCAATTTTTCCCACTGCCTCATGCAGAATGAATCACAGGCATCTAAAATTATGGTTATTTCCAAATTAATTAATGATGCACAACCATAATTGTCATAAAAAATTAAGGAGTAATTAAACAAAGAGCGACTGAAAAATTGCGTCTGGTATAAATCCTTTCAGTTCAGTCAGGTATATCGAGCAGTCAATAAAAACATAGTAAATAAAACAGTCAGTGAACGGTGAAAGGATGCGCATCAGAATCTTTGTAAACATGCAACCATGCAGATTTCAGATTAGTATCATTGTTATAATATACCTATCTATCTCGGAGGCCCAGGGAGTAAGCTGGTAAGGCCCCATGCGCAATTGCGACTGGGCCCTCGGAGTCCAAGGCCTGCCTGGGGACTTGCGGGGCCTCGCATAGTGTGACTGATATCACGTTATAAAAGATAGGCCCTTTTCTGTCACGCCTTCCTTTGCTTATAGTTTAATCACGTCTTTATCTATACCTCACCTCTTTCCACTCTGTTACTGACGATGGGGAACTCCACTGTTTGTTTATGTTAGAATATGAAATGGAATGGCAGATTGAGTTTTGATAATACGTATTATCAAATTTGGTACCGTTTCTAGCTGTTAGTTCATTAGATTGCCCATGCCTCCACGGGAACAACATTATTACCAACAATTACCAACTTACCACTTTTTGACCCTTAAATCCGCTCCTGGTAATGGTTCACGTTGCGACGAAAAGTTGATTTCATTTCGAATCGGATTCTGAATTCAACATGAATGCAGCTGATTTAATTTGAGAGTGCCCGATACACAACAGTTATCACAAATCTGTTGGTTCTCTATGACGATTACATTGTTATTTCCTACCAAGTCTACGGATGCCATCCATCTTCTTAATTATCATGAAATTATATTTTACTGTAATTGTTAGTAAGCCCAATCCTAAGTTGTATTATTAACAATATATTAATAACAATAAATAAAATGAAATTCGAAATCAGTGGGTCCAAGTAAAAACAAAATATGTATGGTCATCTGGCAATTTTATATCAAAATCGCAGCAATCGTTTTATTTTGTTGAGTGTGCAGTCACTAACTGTGATAAATTTGTGATTTTGGACATATACCTATTATTTTTAATTATTTGCACAATTTCTATCGCTGTGTGTGCTGCTGTTGGTTTTCCACTTGTAAAATTTGTTGAGACTAATTGCCCATCAAAAATGCATTTGTGAAGCAGAATTATACCTATGTACCTATCCTTATGGTAAAATTAAATATAACTCTCACAGAGATTAATTTTTGTCGAAATACAACTTACACACCTTCATGAGAAAATATTCATGCTTCTTTCACGACGTATACATGTAAATTTCATCAAATCAACATGATAAGCAGGCTCGCTGATTTTCGCTTTACCCGTGGTGTTTGTAATTTATATAAGGAAGGTATAGATAATATCTTATCGTCAAAAAGCTATCAATTTGGTTCATTTTCACTAACATGGAATACATACAACTTCTTTATTATTGAAAATAGTGTATGGCTTATAGAGCAACTAATTTGGGGTATAGGTACTACCGTACTTAAGTACTACTAGTGTTCTTATTTACGCAAAAAAAAACTATGTTTAATACGCTTTCATACAAGATTCAGGTTGCTTTGCTGCAATAGTTAGTTTCTATGCCAGAAAAATAATCAGTGAACGTCGTGCAACTTTATACTCGAGCGCTTCACTTGGTGTGGATGAACGAACTTACATATGACGTCACAGTTCATGGGGGGGTGGGGGGCGCAGGGGCGAATACAGTGGGGAGCGGGGGGGGGGGGGGGGGGGGGGGGGGCGCCCCCCCCCCATGAATCCATCGACGATTTGTTGTTTTCTTGCATTAGCGCTCTTTGTATAGCTGGTGGAGTCTGCAAATGGAAATGGAAACTGGAAAATGAAGCCGATGCCTTCGCCCCCCCTCTCACCACCACCCATGATTCGCCAGTATTAAACTTAAAATTATTTCGTTACAGTGCAAAGTGCCTAACGTAAGGGCATCTATTTTCAATATGAGATATTCAGACTGCGCCAGCCAAAGAAAGCCGCCCACGTTCAGTTTGGGCCCGGGGTAATGTTTTTAATGGTTATGTTTCACCAAAGTAAACCAAAACGTTACATGTGTATGCTTAGTATTATTACAAATTAAAATACTTAAAAGATTATTGTGAATAAAATATTTTCCATATTGAGTAAAAGAAGAAAATAAAGATTTCAAATGTGAAATTTTAATCGACCATATTATCCATCAATTTCTTTTCAATAAATAAAATATCGATGGGTGCGTTTATGTATATTTTATTTGCATAAGTAATTTTACATCTCCCGGAAATCTTCAATTTCACCACCCCCAAAAAAAAGTCACTTGTATATGTTTTTTTTTTTTTTTTTGTGTTTGTGCGCGCTCTACAGACCAAACGCCTTAACCGATTTGAATGAAAATTTCAGAGTACCTACATTTGTTCTCAAATTATACCCCCTGTCTTTTTGGAAAATATCGGTTAAGAACATTTTAAATAAATCAATTTTTACTAAATTGTAGATTTTTTCAAAATTTTGTAAATTTTAAACCTCTGTAGATTTTAAAGTTCTTAACATAACTTCACCAAAACTTCTAAACATGCTGACTTTATACATATTTATCATGCCTGTAAATCTTAGGTCCGTAGATCTTTCCAATTGGTGTTTAAATTAGCATTTTTGTAGTGCTTTTCGTGATTTTCGGTACTTTTTGACGCCTAAATCAATTTCCTTCGTCACCTTGGTGACCAAGATTTGTTGACTTGAAGTTTGTTCAAGGCAATGATTTGACAGATATATTAAAAATAAGTAATTCTCATTTATGGAAGTAATTGAAGTAAATTCGCACTAGATATATATCCCTAACCAAAAACTAAACGAGTTCGCTTTAAAAAAAGCTTTGACGTCTTTCCCAACTGCCTAAACGAACCGATTCAAAACATTCAGCTTATAAAGGAGTATAAATAAAAACAAGACGTCGACCCCACCCCCATTTCCCCCACCGTCGTCGTCGTGGGTGGCTGTCGCACATGTTAGTCTTAAAGTAAGTGTCGGGAAGTTGGCATCTTCCCTCCGTCGATTCCCTACATCGTCACGGGAATCTACGATCGACGCCGCGAGGCGAGCGACACAAAACCGCTCGTCACCGAGACATCCTGCCAAATCGGCACCCCGCAAAGACATTCCGAGTGCTCTAGCGTGATCGAGCGCGCATGTGACAGTTGTGTCAGACGCCAGTTAGTTCAGTTGGATCCATTCTGGATAACCAAGTATTAATTTTAATTATCAACAATTTTGAGTTGTACCATAGAACAGACCACTTATGAACAATGCAAGAAATTAGAACTAAAATAGGCAATGCATATACAACTAGTTTATATCGAGCCATAGATCCGCAGCAACAAGCGCATCTACTTTGACATTGCCTTAGGAATAGACAAGAGCATAACTCATTTGCAATTTGCATAAATCTTTAAAAAAATTTTTTCTTTTCAAATTCATTTTCAAATTTTCAACCCTCTTTTCAATCGGGTTCGAAAATAACGGGGAGAAGGGAGCCATGTCGGGAAGTTGGCATCTTCCCTCCGTCGATTCCCTACATGACTTCCACCCGCTATTATAAGGGCTATTTGACTTACATTATTCTATTACCGGTACAATTGCCAACACCTGTACATATAGCGACATAACACGTTATAAATATCTAGCTGAGTTTCTACAAGGTTATCGAGGTGAAAACAAGAGTCACAAATTCACCATACAGTACAGCTTTCTCTAAAGGGCTGCCATAATAATAACATTGGAAAGGCGATAGGACAAAAGGTTTATAAAAGGGCCGAGACACACGAGAGGGGGGACAGTCGCATTATCGCCCGTGTCACAGTGTCGCCCGTCAGACGTCTTATCGTTTCACCAAAGTTATCAAGTAAAATCTTACAAAGTATTATCAAGTGTAACAAACAACTAAGTGCAAAGTGAATAAACCAAAGTATTGTGTTCTCAACGGCAATTCGACCTCTGCTTCAACCCGACGGATCCTGACTTCACCTGTATACCCTCTACCCTCGTCCTCCTGTTCGGCTGATAAGGAACACCATGGTGAGTCTCTCCAACACATATAAAAGCTAGCGCCATAAACCTAGCGGCCCATCAACCCTCCGGATTACAATCGATACCTTCAAACAATTAGCAGCTCCTCATCAGCTCAATAAATATAGATCGGTGGTGGCGGCGCGTTACCAAAAGGTACTTCTGTCGAGGTCCGAGAACCTTCCGACATAAGTTTATGAGACCTGTGCACAACACAGTCTTTTATTTGACTAAACGTCTGAGTGACCAACACACAAGGGGATTATTTAACTACTTCTAGAATTAAATTGTCTTATTTAGAATGGACTACTATATATTTCATTTTTTAAATAGCAACACATAACGGCATAATCATGATTTAAGAGTTAAACTGACTGAAGATGGCATCTGGTAAGGTCTATACTTTAACGTTGCATAGAATACATACAGCGCGGGGCCAGTGGCGTATCCCGGATAGCTTTGGTCGAAGGAGTAAATCTGTTTTTTATATTTGCGAAACACCTACTTTGCTGGCTTCACCTAACATATTATAGTTCCCCACTCCAAGTACTATATCACTCTCAATTTTAGCGTGTACACGAGCATTCTGTGAAAACCGTGATAACATCTACAACTATACCTCCAGTAATAGTGTTACGAACGTCCGTTCGCAATATATGAAACACATGCTAGTCTTAGAGTCAGTTGATGAGAGTCAACAGCGAAAAGAAAAGCTCTACCTACAGCAACAACATCTACCTCAACATCTACCTCCAGTAAAAGTATTAAACATGTATGTATGTACAGCATTGGTGGCGATTTATTCGTCGTACACTTTTGTAAAGAAAATATACGACATACTAATTCTTTGCTTGGCTTCATCCACCCACGACGACGACGGTGGGGGAAAGGGGGGTGGGGTAGACGCCATGTTTTTATTTCAAATCCTTTTTAAGCTGGATGTTTTGAATGGGTTCGTTTGTGCAGTTGGGAAAGACGTCAAAGCTTTTTTTGAAGCGAAATCGTTTCGTTTTTGGTTAGGGAATTTCAATTATTTTGTAAGCGAAGCCACCTGCCGAACCCCTACAATTGAAAAAAATCTGCCATGGCGCATAATAATTAGACGGTCACCCATCTAATACCTCACCCAGCGCAACGTTTCTTAACCTTGGTAATCTCAGAGAACCGGCGCTTCCAACACGCTAAACCGTTCGGCATTTAACTGGATTGCATGCAAGTGCTACATATATCACTATTCACTAACCGAATTGCAACCATGGATTACAGTGTCTCACTTGCCACCCTCCACGCCCCATCCGTGTATCCCACTGAAGTTTGATTTTAAGGTGGAGGTGAATATGTCCGGAGATGTTCTTCAACATATTGCCAAATCGACGAATCGACAACGCACGGTCAAGTCCATTCATAACCAACCAAATGACCTAGAGTTGACCAACGAAAATAAATTCACGTGACGGTAGCAATAAAATGAGTGAAGTTGTCGAGTTAATTTTGCAGTTTAAAATCAATTGACATGCCCGGAATTTCAAGCCAAGCCCTGTCGCACACCGAGTGAACACTATTCGCACTTGGCCAGCACGTGTCTTGCTAACGCTACACTGTTAACTTTGGGGTATTGCTGTCATCGGTTATTTGATGGAAATTTATCCACATCAGCGCCACATATGAAACAAACCAGCTGTGTATTTAATTCTAACCAAAGGGGAGGTGGAATTGGAAAAATGAAAATGGAAGATTAAAGTGATGAAAAAATATAAGGCATACCCGCCGGTGGCAAGAATTGAATCAACAGTGGGTGGCAGTTACCAGAGTTTAGATTGGCTTTTCGGGAAATTTTTTTCCGGAAGCGGCTTTAAAAAATTACCCAAGGTACAGACATCGATACAGTACTGTAATAAGTCTTACTGTAATGAGTCCGGAGTCATAAAAATCGTGACAACGATTCGGGCCCGACAACGCACAATAGGGTCCGTAGAAACACAAATAAATGTCGATGATTTGAGTTAATAATGTAATTCCCAGTAACAGACGTAAATGAGTTGTTTTAAACGTGAAATCAACTTTTGGAAAAACAAACAAAAGTTACAGGTGAGGAATAGAACGCACGATCTCTCGCTCTCCAAACGAGCGCTTTATCTGCATGGCCAGGTATTCACTTTCAGCCTTCGATATCATACGCTACCTGTACCTATGCTAAACGATGTGAAAATTCAATTCTCGCCCGCCGGTGCCACGAATAGATGGCGCATCGTATGAAGTCTATGACACTACCGAGCTATTCGCTGGTATACGGCGATCTTGAGAACCAATGTGTTCATGGTTTCAAGAACATTTAAAGACGCTGTGCAGCCGAGATTATGACTGGTCGCTCTTATCTGAGGGAATATTGACAGTATTTGGATATTAAAAATAGATGACTATGATTGGGTTCGATCCGTGCACTCACAGATTACACCTTATATAGACTTGCGTAACAATAGCGCCCGGCTACTGAGCAAATGATTTTATAACGAGGATTCTACAACTGATTTTTCGGCCGTTGGCCGTGACATTCTTTAACAGACACACTCACTTTACTCACGAGTTTTATGTGAAATTAGTAGATCTTATATATTTATATTGAAAAAAAATTGAGTAGGTACTTTTATAAAAAGATTTTTTATAATGGTCTAGTTTAATAAATGGATTTAAAGTTTTCAAAATTCATATATATTGTAATGAATTTTGTTTAAATAAATGAATAGCTTTTTGTGTTGGGAATAAACAAATAGGGGTTCTAGCCAGTGCCTGGAATCGCGGAGGCATACCGCTTGTATCAAGGTGAGAATAATTTCTCAATTATTATCATGAATGCACATATTAATTGTGTTTGGAATTGGTTTCAAACCATGCTCAGACTTTTCATTGAAAAGCGTCGCAATATGCTTAGAAATCGCCCGCGGAAACCTTCGTGTGGCTGCACCAATAAATGTTTTCATTCGTAAAATTGTACTCAATGCATACACATTTGTCTTACACCCATAAAATTCACAGGCAAGGACGTTGGAACTGAGGAATATGGATAATCGTGATGGAATTTAACATATAAAAACCCCGTGAGTGAATCACGTTCTTTTTTTTTCGCCAGCAAGGTATCCCGATTTTTTTGTAATATCCCTTCTTACGCTCGCGGTTTTTTAAACATCGAGCTTCCGCATCAGAATCCATTTAATCGATGATGGTTATATGCTTTAAACGTCTGTTTCAAAGCACGGTCTGTTTCAAAGGTACATTTTTGTTTAGTACTATGGCCTTTGCAGCATAAACACCCCAAGGGCTGGGTCTATTTCGCTCTTGTACAGGATGTACTCACGCCTCCTTTTTAGTACCTAGCACGGCCGTCTTATTTTCGCTTGAAAATCATATGTCCGTGTTATTAAAGATCCGTAGTCTTGTCAGCACACACCAAATGTTGCATCTGATCCACAGTCCAGTCTTGCACGTAATTCTTATTGTTTTCAATCGCTTGAAAATCAAATGCCCGTGTTTTGACAGATCTGTAGCCTAGGCTTTGAAGCTCTTTGAAAAACGCAAGAAACGATCAGAAGGAAAGGGCCAGGTTCAGTCTAATAATATGTAGCTTATTGTTTTCAATCGCTTGAAAATCAAGTGCCCATATTTTGATAGATACGTAGGCTTTGAAGCTCACAAAAAACCTAGAAACAATCGGAGGGAAAGAGCCACGGTCAGTCTAATACGAAGCTTATTCTTTTCAATCTCCTTTGAAAATAACTTGCCCGTATTTGAAGCACTTCGAAGAAGGCTGACAACACTTGGAGGGAAACTGAAAAGAAAAACACAAAGACACACAAAAGCACAGAGTAGCAACAGACACTTTTTACAATAAACACTAGATTCCTAACTAATTCAATTCAATCAATTAATAATCAGTACACTTATAATAGGCACACGCCAAGCAAAGAATCCGGTCAATGAGCCAGTTTAATATGTAGGTGAACACAAATCAGCTGTGCGTGCCGGCTGTGCAGTGTCTACGCATTAAACTGGCAGCGCCCTCTATGTGAAGGATATGCAAATAAATACACTTACACAAATTACGGATAAAAACAATTGTTTCTCTAAGATTTGTAAGCAGTGATGTGAAAATGAAGGTAAATGCTATTAGAGATTAAGCTATAGGAAGACGTGCACCAGCGAATCTCTTTAAAAAAATGCGGGTGCTACCCGTTACGATCTGAGTCCCCCCACTTGTAACGAACAGACACATCGCACTAGGCTACAGGCCTAGTACAGGCTACTAGGGCTCTCGTCTCCCGGGAGATCCCCCTTGTCCCACCCGGCGAAGCAGGGAGAATGTGTGACCGAATAGCTCAGCTGGTAGATCACCTGCCCGGCAAGCAGGAGGTTCCGGGTTCGTATCCCGGTTCGGATGCACATTTTTCCAGCTTCGCCTCCTTCCAACTGTAAAAATGTTTACGTTTCTATTTTAAAACATTCATAAATGACGAACGAACCGAAACTTACCAAATTAACTGTAAATTAATAATATTAGGCTGTGTAAAAGTTTAGCAGCTGGTGAGTGCATTGGTATTGTTGTGTACCTAAGGTAGGTTTTGCAAGTAAAGTAACAACCACCACCAGTACAACCAGTACGTCCACCTGAAAACAGGACCTATCCGTTATAATGAAAATTCGTTCCATCAGAAATAAATTAAATAGCCTTCTTGGTGATCCTTGCAGCTTGAGGGTCCGAAGACAAAATATAACCCCCCCCCCTCACGCTATCACTGCAGCCGTCACCAGCCAGCAACCACCAGTACCTACAGCGCACATGGCCGAACAAAGGGATGGCTTGCCCAGAGATAACGGGACATCTGAGATTATTGAAGAATGCATAGCAAGAATGCGAAACGGGACATCTGAGAATTGAAGAATGCATAGCAAGAATGCGAAAGGGTACAGTCTGTGCCAAAGTCAACGTTACAAATAACTGTCAAACACTTAACTATCATAACATTGTTGACAAACTATATAACTACGACATCGCCGAAAATTATTTTAGAGGAAATAGATTTGCCGCATAGTCGAGAGACCGACCATTTTATCCGCTTGTCTATTAATTAATATCTCGGTCCCAGCACGCAGCCAAAAGGCCAAGGGTTCGCTGGCGGATCGTGATTCCATGATTGAGATGCGTATGTAAATTAGCAGATGAGATTCATAGAAGATATTAACTGATGGCCGATGCCCAAACGACTGTAAGGCTAGGTTGTTCTTCTCATGCTGGATCCCACTGTATGAAGTTTTAATTTCTTAATCTGCCGCTCAAAGCTGCCAAGCACAATGGTGTTTAAATCAAAGGGATGTCAAGATAACAACGGATGAACACTTTTTTCTACATACGTAAGTATACCTATAATCACTACCGATCACGATTCTATTCACGATTGCTATTAGTACGTAACGCACCGGTCAAATATATATTTTTTGCTCGCTAGTGAGGGAGAAACCGAATGTAGCGACTGGCAATTTACTAAGCTGCTCTATTTAATCCTATTTGTTTTCTTCTATAAATTTTTCTGGCTAACAATTTGGATAAGAACTCAAATATTTGAGAAAATATCTAGTATGTGTGGTAAGATGTGGTAAAGATGCTTGGCGTATTGTAGATCCCCACTAGTTTCCCCGACTACTGACTATTGATCGATATAGCCTATTGACTATTCCTGGCTATTGTATGATAAACATACATGTCTAGCCACAAGGCAATCAACGTCTTTCAACCCGTTCCGGTGTAAGCATTCCTTCGATCTCATCGACTGTGTGCAGTGTGGTCAGTGTGGTATATACAGTGAGCGCTCGCGTGCACGGCCATTCTGTGAACTATGTGCAGCTGTTACCGACCAGACAGCGGCATGGTGGGGGAAGCTCAGGTAGGGGAGGTCCACGCTTTGAGCCGAGGAATATTGAGCCGCAGAATGTGAACTGTGTATACTTCGTTTTATTTAAGAAGATAGCATTCCGCTGGGAGCGCTAGTAGTCACTTTAGCTTACATAACCGCCAATTTGACAAAACTGAAATCCTGTCATCATTTTTATACCTTATAATATTACCAAAGCTTAGGTTTTTTTCTCTCAACTATTTATTCGTTGATATTTTTACTCATAATTATGAAACAGATTCATGTTGTAATTTTTTTATCGGTAGCCGAAATAGTGTTTTGTTTTCCCGCCAATAAAATTTAAATTCACGAGTTGGTAGTTCGTGAGGGGGCAGGCCCAGCTGTGGCATCTTCTCTCATGGGCTAGACTATATCGTTTGGGAAAAGGATGCGAGATTGAGTTGCACTTTGTTGAGCCGCACTTTATTTTGCTGGAAGTTAAGCCGCAGAATTTTGGGCCGCAGTATCACCCTTGTAATACCTAAACATTCGAAACTAATTTGAGCCGAGGAATATTGAGCCGCACAATGTGAAGATGGTTGTTGGGCTGCACTTTACTTAGCCGCAGTTTATACTAGTTTGACCTGCAGTTTTTTGGGCCGCACTTTTTGAGCCGCTGAATGTAGGCACCCCAAATGTGCGTTGTGTCAATTGTGGGTAGACCTTTATGTGAACCACGATATTCTGATCAACGCAGTCTACCAAACCAAGTGCTATCAAAAGTTACAGATGCGATTAGGACTTTTTGAATTGTAATAAAGGTTTCTGCCTTAAATATGATATAAATGGGCGATTTATGGCGCCACGCTCGTGAAATTTGCAAAGAATCGACCGCCGTCAATGGTTCCTACACGTTATATATCAAATTTTATCTTATAAAACAGCTAAGCAAATATGCAGAGTTAATATTAAAAGTCGTGAAACAATTGTGAAAGAAAAGGGGAGGCACTTTGCTTTTTAGCAGCCAGCTATTGTCTTGCCAAATAAATCCCCCGAAACGAAAGTACCTAGAGAGCGTTCCGTTCCATGATAGCGATTTCTTGTTGATAGCTTTCTACGATACGAAGATTTCCAGAAACAGACAAACTGCCAATATTTCCGATCATCGTTTATCGAAGCGATTTTTCCGCCTGTTTGGATGGATATAGACGGTTGTTGTACCACGGGAAAGCCCAGGGGTGTGTTTCATATATAATCACAATATTGAACAGGAGACGCACGTTGCGGCACGGCACGGCGCGACACGGCACGGCGCGACACGGCACGGCTGGTCCGTTTGAACACGGTTTCAAGATCAACTTCAAGAAACGTTCCGGGGTCCCAGTTTTTCGATCGCGTCTCACCCACTCTTCTTTCCCTCTGGCCTCTACCTCGACGTTGCACTGTCATCGGATAAGACAAAGCGGTGGTTGCTGCAAAACAACCCGCCTAGCTCTAAACCCATGTGACTTTCATAAATCGTGTTTCCCCCCCTCCCCCTCCCCACGCCCACCACCCAGGCCCACCCTTACACTTGCCAGTGCTCTTATATACCTCACTGAGATATTGTGACAGGGGTAAAGTAAAAGACGTTGTACTTCACTCGCTTCGATCGCACTTAACTCGCACTTTACTCACACTTTACCATTGGGGCGCTTACGTAGCTCGATTCGCTTGGCTCTTCTGTGCAGAAAGGTACCCGTCATCTAGGGATCGTTTGGACCAAAATGACACTGCTTTTTAAACCCAAATATTCCTTTATTTTTACCTAAGTTCGCCCCTTACGTAATGGCAAACAACCGTGGTCCGTACGTTTTGACCACTGCGGTGACACACTGTGCAACTTGCACTCACTCTCGCCAAAAGGTCCTCCAGACAATCTCGAGTCCAGCAAACTCGCCAACTCACTCCTGACTGACTGCCAACTGACTCCTGACTGACTGCCAACTGACTTCTGACTGACTGCCAACTCACTCCTGACAGACCGCCGTTTACTCGTCTCACTGACCTATAAAAAATCTGTCAAACCAACACCTAACATGTGACTGTTCAGCCACTATTACCAAACTGCATCGCTTCATTCGGCCACTACCGCGCAGTCAGTACTTCCTAAGTCCACACCTGATCAATCTATACCTTCCTCATTACGGCTAAAATCGCCGATGCTTTTGTAACAAAGAATGCACCTGTCAATAATACGACACAGAGCAACCCGATAATTACGATGCATGGCGCAACAATGCCTAACAATAATTACACAATTTACCGCAAACTCTCTTACAAGCGTCCAAAACACACATTCCTCAAATTTACCCCAAAAATGCAAAGACGACGCACAATATATAGGTACGTATACGGAGACGTGACGAATCAGTTACGTTTTTCTTTCGGAAATTTAAGAAAATGAGCAGGGAAACCAACTGGCGACAATCATTCTTCGTATAAATCTGGCATTTCATATTTGTTATCTTTTAATCTGTTCGTGTGTTTACATCAATGTTCTGTGTTCTAAAGCAAATAATTGAAAATCATAGAGCTTCAAGGACGAGGTTACAGCCACTTCAAGAAATAATCACGAAAGGTATACGCATTCGCGCATATAGCATACGCATTTTCATCAATAGCGGATTTGTGTAACATGAATGCTTGAGCTCAGGAGTCAGGAGGCACGTATGATGGGCGAACTTAATAATATGTCTGATGTAGGTTAAGGATGAACCATGTGCGTATGTTGATTGCTGTTGTTATGGCAAAGTTAAGCAACATTTCTGACAGCCATGTGGTTTTGGGTGACCAATCAGCCTTGAGATACAATTGTCATCTAAGACGAATGAGGCGTGATATGCGTGAACACTTCGTTAACCTTCAATCACCCGTTTCTTTGCAAATCTGAACTTTATTGAAAGTAAGGAAAGAAAACAACCCGAGCCAAAGCATAGTTTTAAAAAATCCCCATTATGTCAATATCTTCTTACCAGTAATATATATGTGAAATAACTTCTCCAAGGATTCCGAAACCCCGCTTCCCCGGTAATACAGTATTACATTAGAGTAAAACAAAATCTTCCGGTTTATTGCCGAAACAATGCCCAACTTTGACTTGAAAGATCAAAAGTTATTTTTTAACCAAGTCATTTCCTTCGCTTGCACTCGGGACCGAAATATAAAAACAAAGTTTTCATTGTCTTTCAGCTGTGCTCGAACAGAGTTGCGAAAAAAGCAGCGTAGTTTGCTTTGGACTAAGAAATGTGCAGCAGCCAGGGTTATGACCTGGCAGCACCCAGCACCCAGAATCCAGCGGCACCTGAAGCTGCCGTTGGTGGTGAATGGTGACAAGTTTTGTCATTTGCCTGGATTTCTTGGAGCTTCGTAGTCAGAGTCTTGCAGCTTGATTGTTAGACATTATTGCCGCAGTCTACAGCTCGCTTCGTTACTGGGAACACCGTCATTTTTTGATACTTAGGGAAACGTGTGGATGGTACATAACAGCTGTTCTTGTTCTGTCTACAAGTTCACCCAAATTTCGTATCTAACATAAGTAAAAAAAAATTTAATTTATTCGTAATGGAATTATTTTGTTCGGCATACTGAGTACTTGCAAGATAGTTGCCTATTTTCCAATGTACTATACATATAGGAATATTGAATAATGTTTTGCTTCTCCATGAAATTCGTTGAAAAGGGCACACGACCTACTGGGAAGCTTCCTCGATGAGTGGAGCCTTTGAGCTGGAAGCAAGGTGTAGTATCGTTAATAATGCAAAATATTGTTGGATATTTGATCCAAATAGAAAGCACGTGATTTCCTCAAATACAGACTCTTTAAAAAGTCTCATAAATTATTGCAAGCAGATGGCTTGCAAAAGTTTTAATTGTAACGACTTTCCATTAAGAATACAGCAACATCATCCACACACAACATCCATAACATGATAGTTTTGCAGTTATATTGTTGAGCATTGTACCGGTAGCTACAATCTGTACTCTGTGAGTTAGACTTATCAGCCACGAACACTTAAACTTTTACTTCGATAAGTCAGTACCTACTACAGCCTGATTTTCCTTCTTTACCTTTCTGGACTAAATCACGGAAGGCGAAAGAAGTCAACAGTGACTAATAGATGATAAATCAGTTGGGTATTTCTTTTACCCGATCCACCTCTCCACCTAAGAGTTGCTTCCGATAAAGAATCGGCTGAGGAAATCCATAGCAGAACGCAGCTCTTCTACTTAGGTGGAGCATGAGCTGGAGCTGAAGCAGGAGCTGAAGCTGTAACAGGAGCTGGAGCTGGAGCAGGAGCTGGATCTGGAGCAGGAGCAGGAGCTGGAGCTGGAGCTGGGGCTGGAGCAGGAGCAGGAGCTGGAGCTGGAGCTGGAACTGGAGCTGGAGCTGGAGCAGGAGCTGGAGCTGGAGCAGGAGCAGGAGCTGGAGCTGGAGCTGGAGCTGGAGCTGGAGCTGGAGCTGGAGCTGGAGCTGGAGCTGGAGCTGGAGCTGGAGCTGGAGCTGGAGCTGGAGCTGGAGCAGGGGCTGAAGCAGGAGCTGGAGCTGGAGCTGGAGCAGGGGCTGAAGCTGGAGCTGGAGCTGAAGCAGGTGGAGCTGAGGCTGAAGCTGGGGCAGAAGCTGGTGCTGAAACTGGGGTTGAAGCTGGGGCTGAAGCTGGAGCTGATGCTGGAGCTGAGGCTGAAGCTGAAGCTGGGTCTGGAGCTGGAGTTGGAGCTGGAGCTGGAGCGGAAGATGGAGCTGGGGCTGGAGCTGGGGCTGAAGCTGGGCTGAAGCTGGGGCTGAAGCTGGGCTGAAGCTTGAGCTGGAGCTGGAGCTGGAGCTGGAGCTGGAGCTGGAGCTGGAGCAGGGGCTGAAGCTGGAGCTGGAGCTGAAGCAGGTGGAGCTGAGGCTGAAGCTGGGGCAGAAGCTGGTGCTGAAACTGGGGTTGAAGCTGGGGCTGAAGCTGGAGCTGATGCTGGAGCTAGAGCTGGAGCTGGAGCTGAGGCTGAAGCTGAAGCTGGGTCTGGAGCTGGAGTTGGAGCTGGAGCTGGAGTGGAAGATGGAGCTGGGGCTGGAGCTGGGGCTGAAGCTGGGGCTGAAGCTGGGCTGAAGCTTGAGCTGGAGCTGGAGCTGGAGCTGGAGCTGGAGTTGGAGCTGGGGCTGGGGCTGAAGCTGGGGCTGAAGCTGAAGCTGGGGCTGAAACTGGTGCTGAAGCTGGAGCTGGGGCTGAAGCTGGAGTTGAAGCTGAAGCTGAAGCTGGGGCTGAAGCTGGAGCTGGAGCTGAAGCTGGAGCTGAAGCTGGGGCTGGGGCTGGGGCTGGGGCTGGGGCTGGGGCTGGGGCTGGGGCTGGAGCCACTTCGATCTCGACGATACTGCATACTTATTCACAAATAACGAACGCTCTTTCGACAATTCAGACAATTCAGCACGAAGCTGGAAAACGAAAGATATTTTTCTCCAAACTTAAAAATATATTTCAAGCATTCAGCTCTTGAAATCGGGTTGAAAGGTAATTTACAAGCCGATTTATCAAAATAGATACAAGTTAAACCCAATAAAACCGTGAAACGATTAATGAAACAATGGTTCTTAGAAAGTCGCGAAAGTAACTGGTATACGTTCCATGATCCTTGGGTGCAACGCCACTGCAGCCACAAGTTCTTCCAGTTCGATTGTGTATTGAAAACGTATAAAACGTTTGTTGTGGCTACTCTGAGTACTGGCTACTGGCTACTGGCTACTGGCTACTGGCTACTGGCTACTGGCTACTGGCTACTGGCTACTGGCTACTGGCTACTGGCTACTGGCTACTGGCTACTGGCTACTGGCTACTGGCTACTGGCTACTGGCTACTGGCTACTGGCTACTGGCTACTGGCTACTGGCTACTGGCTACTGGCTACTGGCTACTGGCTACTGGCTGGAATTGGCATAAGTGTCCTGAGTGCGGACGGATTGATACTCGTCACCCTCCGTGCTTTCCTGAGTGTTGGCATTAAACTTCGGATCCGTTCTTTCTCATTCTTACTGAACGTAGTCGCAGCCACATATAGCTGTACAAACTGCAAAGGCCGCTGAAGCTTGAAGATTTTTGGGTACTGACATATTGTATCCCGTGGCAGTATGAAGGAGAGGGCTAATTTGTTAAACATAGACAAATAGTTTGAAATAAACTAGCAGCTAGAAAAGTAACTTCAACGAAAAGACAATATATACAGAAAGTGGGAGGTACTTATAACTTTCAATGATGTCTGCATTAAGAGTGCTTCAGTCAGATAATCCGTTCACCCCTACCCCCACAGAAACGTTGAATGCAGAGGTCCACGCGCAAGGAGAAATGCACCCCTAAACGTGATCCAATCTTTAATTTTAAAATATCAGTAGTTGAAGGAAGAGTATATCTTTGGTCTTGAGATCTTCTAAATTTGATTTTTACAAAAATGTATCAGGTACACCAGTGGCGGCTCGTGGTCAGTGAGATGGGTGGGGCACAATGGTGGAAGACAAAATCCTCAAACTCTACGTCAATGTGCAAGATAAGAGGGGGTGCGGGTGGGGGGAGGGGGGTCCTTGTCAGTTGCAATTTAAGGCCATGATAAAGAAAATGCCCGCATTTCAGATAAAATACAGTCGCAAATTATCCATACAAAATTTAAAATTTATTTTTGTTAATAGAGCAAAGCAAAGCACTACCATATCGTCGCATATCACATTGTATAGATACCATCGTCTTAGGTAATCCCACACTAAATAATCGATGTAGGTACCACTACCGACAACAAAATAAAATAAATATTTACCCAAACGATCTGGAGGTGGTGGTTTTTAAGTAACTGGTTATTTACTTGTAACAAACACGTTTGAACCACTGAAAGCAGATAATGATTGCGACCCCGGCTTGACATGCGGTCATGTCCTTAATCGTTGGACGTAAGTCCAGCACTGAGGAAGTTTCAATTTTCATTTCATGCTGTTCATTATTTTCTCACAAAATATATTTGCTTGCGAGAGTGAGTTTATTTTGGCAGAAACATGTGACTAATACCATGTATAGCTATCGGGCATTGAAAAATGTACAACAGGCATAATATCTCAATTTCTGAGAACCCGAGCAATATTATTGTTTATACATCCGGGACTCGCCACTGCCACTCGAGGCAGAGCGTATTATGACACTTGCTTATTCGGGTTAGTAGTACGTACTCGCGAGTGGAAACAAAATTCCACCTACATATCGCCCTTCCATAAGGCTGTCAAAAAAACGGGAATGAGTTCAATAACTGAATTTTTAACAAGATACCGACGGGACGAGTAATATTCTGACTTTGAACACCAACTCTCCTACCAATTCATTTAATTCCTTTTGTAAGTCGTAAATTGACCGGGTCAAATTTATTTACTATTACTATAATGTCCTACCTACAACATCCCAGCCTATATGGAAATTAAATTGTGTACTTTACGTCAATTTCGATTAGAGAAATGTAGTACACATTCTTATTACAAAATACACGGGGAGTTTTTGCACACACAAGCAAGCGCCCATTACTCTGCATCATACTCATACAAGAGTAAAAACTCCATATCCGATCCAATATTCCAAACCTTTCGAAAAAATATAATGAATTTTTCACATGCTGATAAATAGAGCTGCGATGAACTATTACTTTTTAAGTATGTTGTGGTTAAACAGGCGTGTAATGAACGAGTCTTGGGTATTACATAGGATACATCCTTGCAGAGAAGGATCCATACACACGTCAATGTGCAACACATGAAAATAAATATCAAACGCTCTAATCGGCTGCGCGCGCGGGAGTGATCGCTCCCGTGCGTTGTTCGGGCACGATGTGTGTTGTGCCCGGATGGCGAGTCGGAGCGAAACGGCTAGAACCCAACGCGCCTGCGTCAACCGCGAAACTAGGCGACCGAGTCAAGGGAGTGAGGGAGACAGAAAGACTATAGGGTGCTCGGGCTCAATGCCATTGTGCCCGGACTGAGTGCGGCAAGAGGCGATGCAGTGAGACCGCGCGGCGAGGCTGACGTCGCCGCTAAGCTACTCACTTCACGCGCGCGACTCGCAGTCAAGTACTAAGAGTGGGATAGAACAACCCCACAAAGGCAGTTTTAAATGTTAGACATGAGATGCTCGTCTGTAATGTATTATTGTAATTAATGTCTGCATAATCAAGCATAATACTTCAAAAGAAAAATTTAAAAATTTTTTTTTTGGGGAAGCATTTTCTCTTCTTTTCCCTCTCAGAAATGCAGGTAGGGCACGTGCCCTTGTGCCCTTTAGCACGATCCGCCACTGAGGTACACGCTTTCAAAAATAGCCTAAATGAGCTCTAACCATCGACTGTAAATCGAAATTCATTCGTGATGTATTGGAAAAGCGCGATTTCATGACCATGCGCGCACTCCTTCGCTATGCACCGTTTTTTTTCAGAGATTTTGGAGCAAATTAAGACCCTCATTTTCCCTGACCCGTAAGGGTCTGCACCAGTAAAATGTTGTTTATCACCCTCTCCCGAATGTCAACATACGTCAATTTGTTGCGTGTTTTTAGTTGCGTTGAGATGCGGATGTCGAGGATTATAGCCGAGCCAAAAGTTCGGAGCACGGATTAATTTGTATGACTCCACTTTTGAAAGTCACAAAGTCTTGTAGAATGGCAATTTGGTACACGGAAACTTTGATTCAACATCGATGAAAATCGGTAATTGACATCGAATCCTGTCGTATAAATTATCACACCAAAAACTTAAAAATTAATTTTTTTCAAATTTGACTGCATGTGTTTATGCTGACATCGCGATACATTGGACATTTTTGTTGCATTCATCTCTGAGATGATGCTTCTTTTAAGGGTATGGAGCAGTTCAGATTGTTTATTTTATGAAGAGTTGACTCAAACTTTGTACACCTCTAAGTAGCTACAATTTCACTCGAAAATAATCAACTACTTGGGTTTTATACTTTTATCGCATGAATGTTTTAATACCTTCATAATCCCTTAAAGCTTCAGATAGCTTTGCTTTCCGGGAACAAAATGAATTGCAAAAGTGATATCTTTCAGCAAAAAGAGTATTGATTGATACATTTCTAATTTAAACTGACATCATTACATTTGTTATGCCGAATGGATCGTGGAGCAACTTGAATCGAACTTCTAACGTCATTTTTGCGATTCCTAAACGGCAATTCGTTCATGCGCCTGCCAGAACGTGTTTTTAAATCCTTTATGAGAAATAATCTAGTCGAATGCAAGATAGAAATGTTTAATTACAGTTAGCTAATACCTTACTTGCATCACTCAAGCGAGCGCGATAACGAGAGGCACGGAGTATCATCAACGTCTCATATTTTGTTGAGAAGCAGTCGTAGGGTGTACAAAGTTACAAATTGAAGATGGAAAATTTTGAAACAGATAAGGTATATAAATCAAAGTCTATTTGGGACAACGTTCTGAGGAGAATTCCACATCCAGCGACTGGGATTTCGTAGTAATATAAACGGTCATCACAAGCACACCATCTGCAGAGTTTACATATACTTGCATATTAAATAACACATTGTACCATGGTCCATGATAATCTTGATATACATTAAAGCACTCCCATGCTATCCGTATTTCACGTGACGGTCCCAGGGTAAGGGACTGGGACTGGGTCACGGTATAAGTATATAGTTGGACTGGGTTATGAACCAAGAGCGGCAGTAGAGTATAGGTACTACTACTCGAGGTACCTATTCGGTCCACGGCTATCCCTGTTTTCTATTGTTTCTACACCAACCCAAGATTGCCTGTCGTCACCAATTCTGACAGCGACAATTCCCGCACGCACATCACTTGAAATTCTCGCCTGGGAATTGTCCCCTACACTGCCTGTATTGGAAGGAGTAGGCTCGAATATGACAATGATAGCTTGCGCTGTCAAAAAGACAATCACACCCCAGCTGACATGATGGCGAATTGAACAAATCTATTCTGGGGGGCTATCATGTAACTTTGTGATTTCAAAACTATTCATTTTCAATATCACTGCCTATGGTTTAACATGGGCAGCGATTTGAAATCGAATGATTTCGAGCCAAATCGAATGAAAAAAAAGTTAAATGATCGGTACCCAGATTAACGATGTAATAAATTTGTAGATTAGAAGTTGATTTCGTCTGGTATTCTGTCACATTTTTCTGTTATATAGATTCGTTTATGATTGGATTTAGAAGGTGAACATTTGGCGAATGAATTTTAATATTTAATTTCTTAACGTTATGTATGATATATATACAGTCAGTGCTTTTTTTGTAAAAATAAAGGTGCCGGAACGCCAATTTTCATAATAGAAAATTACAAATAGAAAATATGTAATTTTCTTCATTATGTCCACAAACTCGGTAAGCACGAGGGCACACGAAAAACAACACGGACGAACTAAACCTTATTCCACATTAAGAAGGAGAGTGTCTTCGCATCTTCCTCGTGGACTCTCTGCTGCAAGACACAAGCAAAGTGTTTCAAAACTGCCCATAGCCTGTTTTGTAGCTCAAGACAAGGCTTTGTCTTGTAGCAGAGAGCTTTTCTTTTAGAGTACCGAAAAGAGGTGCCGGAACGGCGTTCCGGCACAAAAAAGCACTGCTTATAGTACATATATGCAACCGAGAATCTAAATTGATAATGAAATATACAAATCACAATCGATTGCAAGCGCAAAATGCTATATTTTCCAACATATTCACGGTGAAATAAAAAAACGAGAAAAAAGCAAAATCATTTTCATTTTGAGAAATTTCTGACATTGGAACACAAGACATTCACGACTCAAAAATAAGTAATTTAATTTCTAATTAAGGATGCAAACATAGGTACCTCTGGGAATGAAAGTCGCGGGCTGGACTCGGCTCCATTCCCAGCTCGGGTGCCCACTCGCAACTTTTTGTGTCTAGGGGGTTGGGGGAGGGGGGGGGGGGGGATGAATGTGCTGCTCAAAGAATAAATTGTCGTGCGTAATGTTCTAGTAATAACAGCGATGACAAGCTGTACTAGAAATGCAGTAAGTACGTTACAAGCCACTGGGCTACCTATAAACTTTGTTTAGCTTGTGCTCGCTCCGCGAACAGGCTGGGCTCCGTGAACGAATGGAATGTCTGACACTTCAGTACAATTGCTCGCAACTTGATGCAAAATGGTTCACTTTCAAATCTCTCAAGCCAGAGCAGCCTCCCATGAGGATACAGAAATAACGTTTGCATGTCAGATTGTTGACACTTGACAATGTCTGTGGTTATAGATTGCAAGTCCATGCTTTTACCGCGGGGAATCACATCCCTGAAGCAATACTAAATCTGGACATAGGAAAACTGCCATCGGATAAGGATAGTCTAATAATCTAGGAATAATAGGCACACCATGGAACAGGCAGCTTCTTTGGGTGCTTTTTTGTCTAGGTTTATATCGTATATAATGACGAGAAATGTATTGACAGGCATGCAGCTCTACTTCTAGATTATAATGCTTTTCCTCTTAAGCTATTTGATTTTCTCTGTAAATATAAAGCAACATTTTGGATTGAAACGACGCTATAAGCTTTCTACAAATTTTAATGCAATGCAATATGTCGGTTTGTGTACAACTAGAAGTGACAACTAGAAGAGAAATCCGTGATTTCTAAATATTCATATTACCTTCAACACCCCTGCAAACCAGGGGCGTCGCTGGAGATTCCAGTTAGGGGATGCTCAGCTTTTCATCAAATTCCGGGGGGGGGGGGGGGGGGGGTCCGGGGACACGGCCACGGTTATTTTTTTGAGAATCAATGTCATTTTCAAGCAAATCTATGATTTTTCAGAAGTTTGAAAGCATTCTTGGCCCTGCACAAATTTTTAGTCACTAGGAATGATGTAAACTACCGAGTGATTCTTTGTACGGAAGAAATGAACTGGACCGGACCGGAAATGAAAGGGGCCGAAATAAACTCATCTATAATGGCGCGATATTATTTAGATTATGCCACAAAATCCAACGTCAGTGTTGAGATTCTGAAAACATTTTCTTGGCAAACAGTATCGTAATTTTTAATTTTGACAGATAAATTATTGGGGATGCTCAACCGATGATTGAAGATGCTCTAGCATCTCCTTAAAAGGCCTAGCGACGCCCCTGCTGCAAACCACTACTTTCAAATCAAACCTGTTTACTCGCCCCTCTAGTAATATGCAGAATTTTAAAACTTTAATAGATAGAGCAAATCTTAGTGGCAAGAACGATGGTTTATTATGCGCCAACAGGCTGATTCTGGGCTCGTGCCCGGGCCCAAAGGTTCAAACATCAACATCATTTGCACGCAACTTTTTTGAACTCACCCTAACACTCGGGAGTATCCGTCTGAAAGTTCTTGGGCTATTTACATTCAATATTGACGCTGAGGCACCTGATACCTGACTCGCTGATGCAGATAGCAGAGACTCCTACTAGACTCAGCCAGTGCATGACTGATAAAATCAATTCTCTTGTAGACAGTAGGAGGAATGTTTAATACCATATGGTGTTCAGAAAAATACATTTCTTAATCGGATGATATTGCATGACAGTTTTGCTGGAAAAAATTGTGCACACTCCTCTGCAAAAGTATGTGGGTTTTATTTTGATTCGACCATCGAAGGCTCATTCTTGAATGAAACGATTTATCTGGACTACACATACTGATCAAGGATTGAAGACAGTTCCTACAGTTCTACCCCATGTGCTTCTTAAAATTTCTTGCATCAACTTCATTCATGCAACAACACACAAAATAACAATCGCACTGCACCTAGGTTCAGTGCATTAAGAGTGCTGTAGTCAGATAATCCTTTCACCCCCACCCCCACTCAAACGTTGAATGTTGAGGTCCACTCGGTCCATGAAATGAATCCCTAAATGTATTCCAATCTTTAATTTGAAAATGCCAGTAGATGAAGGAAGAGTTTATCTAGTTTCGGGTTATCATCACAATGATATATTTTCAAAAACGTGTATGGAGCAATTTCTCAAAAATCACCTAAATGAGCTCTAAATGAGCTCTAGACATCGATTGTGAAACGATTTCCATTCGCTCTTTTTTGGGAAAAGGCTTAGTCCCGAAACAGCGTGCACTCTTTCGCTATGCACCGTTTTTTTTCCAGCGATTTTCTAGCACATTTAGACCCTCTTTTTATGCCACACGTAAGGGTCTGCGCCACAATTTTTTAGCGAGCACCCTCTACTGAATTGTCAACAAGAATCATTCTGTTGCTTTTTTTGTTAGTTGCGTCGAGAAGCGGATGTAGAGGATTATAGCCGAGCCCGACGCTGGGAGCGCGGATTAATTTTTATGACTCCACGGGTATATTCAGAAAGTCTTCAAAGTCTTGTAGAATGGCCATTTGGAGCACGAAAACTTTGATTCAACCTCGATTGTAATCAGCTATCAAAATCGAACCCTATCGTGTTAATTACAACTGAATATGCTAGAAATTATATGTTTTTTACATTTGATGATATGAGTTTGTGCTAATCTCGATTCCCGGAACATTTTAGTTGCATTAATCTCCGAGATTGTTAATTATTTATGTGTTCGCAATTGCCAAGATTGTTGTGGTTGTTATCTTAAGCTGCGATAAGCGAATTACATGCATGGAGGCCTCTTAATTGAACATGGAAACTTAAAATATGTATCCTTCAGGGTGATCCCAGAAGGTAGTTCAAACTTACATACTTTTTTGGAGATACTTTAAGAATAATTACCTACATTTAAGTGGCCGGTCCAGTTCGCCAGAAAGTGACTTTCAGACCCCTTTTTTCCTACCGTTTGAGGGTCACATCGTTGAAGTTATCAGTTCAGTATTTCAATAGGTTGTAAACAAAAGATGTGAAATTGGGTAATCATGGCCCTTTTTTCGAAAATTTCCCCCCGGAACGCTAGAACCACCCCGAAACTATTCATTTTTGACCTTCTTTAGAGCCACCCTGCTGAAAATTCTTACCAAGATCTTGCAAGATCTTACAAGATCTCATAAGATCTTACAAGATCTTGCAAGATCTTGCAAGATCTTGCCACGATCTTGCCACAATTTTGAAAAATATTACAAGATTTTTCACAAGATCTTGAGTCAAGATCTTGCAAGATATTGAGACAAGATCTTGAGACAAGATCTTGCAAGATCCTGTCTCAAGATTGTGAATAATCTTGACAAGATCTTGCAAGATCTTGTCACAAGATCTTGTGTCACGATCTTGCAAGATCTTACAAGATCTTGCAAGATCTTGTGTCATTCTATTGCAAGATCTTATAAGATCTTGAGAAGATCTTGAGAATATCTTGCAAGATCTTGCAAGATCTAAGTTAAGATTTTTCAGCAGGGCATGTATACGAAAGTGCAAAAGAATTCGAAAAAAGGGCCATGCTGCCAGCTAGTGAGCTAATTCACCCGCTATTGATGCGAATACCGGATTGCATGCTGCCAGCTAGTGAGCTAATTCACCCGCTATAGATGCGAATACCGGATTGCATACTGCCAGCTAGAGTGCTAATTCACCCGCTATAGATGCGAATACCGGATTGCATGCTGCCAGCTAGTGAGCTAATTCACCCGCTATAGATGCGAATACCGGATTGCATACTGCCAGCTAGAGTGCTAATTCACCCGCTATAGATGCGAATACCGGATTGCATACTGCCAGCTAGTGAGCTAATTCACCCGCTATAGATGCGAATACCGGATTGCATACTGCCAGCTAGTGAGCTAATTCACCCGCTATAGATGCGAATACCGAAAAGCATACTGCCAGCTAGTGAGCTAATTCACCCGCTATAGATGCGAATACCGGATTGCATGCTGCCAGATAGAGAGCCAATTCACCCGCTATAGATGCGATTACCGGATTGCATGCTGCCAGCTACAGAGCTAATTCATTCGCGATGCATAATATAGCAGATTAATTGCACTAAATTTTACATTTAAAATAAAAAACTGTTTAATTTTTTTTCCACTCAGTAGCAGCAATCTTTAAATAAAGGTTTGTTTTTAATTTTCAGTTGTAATGTTTATTTTAAATTGTGAAGTGTTATGAAAGTAATGATAATGTCGTGTTAATTAAGTTATATTCTCTCCCTCTAAAATTTAATTAAACATTTATTTTAGTTATTTACATCAGAGAGTTTCAGTTGATACCTACTTGCTGCAACGTTTCAATGTAATTATGACCTCTTAATGGTTTTATAACTCTTGACGACAATTTACAAGATAATTCAATAATGGATGGAAATAATTCCTTCTGGTTCTAATTACATTATCTTCGTATTGTTTGGTAAACTTAGGAATGGAACAAATCCATTCAAGATGCAGAGAAGGAAACGCTCGTCATCTCTCCTCCCCCCCCCCCCTTCCCCATCCACATCAGCATCAATTATAATATTAAGATTGATAAGCTTTGTCACGCGGCTGGGAGCTGGATGGGGTTATTTACATTAAAGGGGCACACAACCCGTTTTACGACTTTTCGGCTCCAGAAATACAGTTCCGAGGCGAAAACAATCGTACACGCGGTTATTAGCGTCGCTCAGCGCACACCCGCCCGCAGCGCGTTGAGCGAAAAGAGTGACGTCAGCCTATCTCAGGCAGTGCCATGCTACGGGCGCTACAGCAGGCAGCAGCCTCAGTTTGTCACTTGCACTGGTGAAGTTCGGCTGCTAATTGGACAAAAAAAGGTATTTTAATCGGTCTTCGGGTGCAATAGATTCAACGCATCACTGTCATTAATAAAATTTTGAGACGATCGATGTTCGGTAATACATGTGTGTCCCTCCCTAACTTTACGCACTGACTCGGCTTCTGAGCAACACAAGCTCTCGTGATCAGTGAGCATTGACACACAACGATTACAAGTACACCAACTATTGTTGCCTTTTCTCCCTGATAAAACATCTACAGATAATCCGGCGCGAACTTCTTGTATTAATGTTATATTTTCGAATTCACTGTCAGAATACTCGGGTTCGAATTGATACGGCTGGATCACTTCTTCTGCCATGACTGTACAATACATACATGTGAACTCATCATAATCTTTGTTTCGATTAGCAAGCATGGACATTTTATCATGAAGTTGACACAGCAAACCTAATTTTAGCTCGCTCTTTATAATAGCAGTCAAAACTCAAAAAACCCATTGCTAAAACTCTACGTCTCCGAGCAGCAAACGGTGCTAGCTGGCGCGCCGGCAGCCGCACGCCGGCGGCCGAATGCCGGCAGCCGCACGCTGGCTAGCCAGCATAGTAGTGATATAGTGACGCAGCGCGCGGCTGCGCGCAAAACGAAAATATCAAAATTCGGTGCTTGCGATTTTTTTCCACGTTGCAACATTCACGAATCCATCACACGAATCCATCCCAACACGTGCTAAATGGTTTAACAACTTAATTTTTTTTTTTTCAACTTATTTTTTCCATCTTTAAGGTCCGGGTGAAATACGTGTAAGACAAAAGAATAGCCGTCTCCGAGGTGGTATCTGTGCTGTTCTCTGTGCTCTGCACTCTATGCTCAGTGCTCTATGCTCTGTGCTCAGTGATCTGTGCTCTGTGCTCTGTGCTCTGTGCTCTGTGCTAGCTTTGCTCTGTGCTCTATGCTGGCTGCTGTGCGTTATCGGTGACAGCAGCTACGATTTTTCGGTTTTCTCCAGTGGTTCGAAAGTGCTGCTGTGTAACTTGTAGTCAGGGCTCTGAGCGGGCTCTATGCTGGCTCTCAGCGGGCTCTAGGCGGGCTCTTAACTGGCTTTAAGCTGGTTCTGAGCGGGCTCCAAGCTGGCTCTGAGCGGTGCTACTACCCGCAACCACCATTGTACTCATCAGCCGAATTCATGCTTTTTTAGCAAATATCCACTTGATCATTTTAATTTTCTTGTCGGGGGTTTTTCGTCTCGAGATTGGCAGCTAGAAGTCTCTAATGAAAAATGCCAGGATTATTCCTGCACAAAGGTAGGTATTCCTCAAAGCTAGAACGGAGAACCCCTGCAAGTTCAGACTTATCGATAGCCGCTGAAGGTTTACTGCTGACGGCGTCATTTGCACCGGCGCTTGGAGAATGAAGCCACTTTGTGACCGATCAAAATAATTTGCAAGGAAACTCGGTGACGTGCCGTTTTTTTTTCTATGAAATCATTGCTTATTCGACTTTCTGTTACACGTACGTGGTAGCACTTCTACCTATCCCTGGAACCAATAATACTTGTATACAAACACCTACACACTTCTTTTCCTCCGAGACATCATCGACTGTTTACAATATTATGCAGAACAAGGGAACCGTTTCCACACTTGCGACGAAGGAAGAAACTGTCACTCTACCCCTTCGTGTTTCTTTACTTCCAATCATGATATCTATTTTAGATTTAGATTCTTGATTCTTCATAATTTGAATTTCTTTCAACATTGCCGGAGTAAGACAAGTAAAAGCACACAAATTCAATAAAGAGACAAACAAAAAGAGAAAAATAGTATGATGTTTCTAAATATAAACATATAAAAAAAGAGAATTTGTGTAGGTACCTAATATCGTCTTGTTGGTTGGTTGGGCATCTTCACCTGCCGAGTGCCAGAGATAAATCTCCAGTGAGTGGCAGAATCATTCGGCGGCGTCGGTGTAGTCCTTCACGCGGCGCATTCGAATTCTTCCAATCCACACGGGAAGCTGCGACTTTCATGGTGCATCAAAATCGTTTGTGTCCCTAGATCGAACTCTAAGACAGATGTTGTCATGGTTTGGTTTTGTATTTTTTTCTTACATTTTTGATTCTTTGGGAATATAATTTATTGTCTGCCGCCATTTGCGAGGTCTGCTCTGCTCAATATCTTACTCGGGAAAGCAAATACATGTTAGAAAAGTATCATGCTGCTATTATTGAATAATATTATCTGAAGCATGGCTATGTAACAAAGGAAAAATATCGTTCGAGTTATGTTATGACAGACAGAGAAACAACATGATTGTTTGGCTTGGAGAATTGGGTTGCAGTTCAGCACTAAAGGGAGACGACGCAAAATTGGGTTGACACTTGAAATAAAGTATTTGCCATAAGTTAATAACAGGCATAATTAAAAACAATATGGAGCATAGAAAGGTACTTAAAATTTCTATTTACAAAGCTGGAGCTATTATATTTCAGAGATTATCTCGGAGTAAACCGAGACAACAGGAAAACTACAATAGGTATCTCCTACTAGTAAAATTATATAATAAAAGTGTTGCAAAAGCTAGGTAATTCATTCCCCTTCGGCTGGAAACAAGCAGCAGGAAACAATACCGCATTATAAAGCACACAATACCGCATGATAACGCACACTATATCGCATGTTAACGTACACAATACCGCATGATAAAGAACTTAATACCGCATTATAAAGCACACAATACCCCATGATAACGCGCACAATACCGCATGATAACGCACACAATACCGCATGATAACGCACACAATACAGCATGATGACGCACACAATACCGCATTATAAAGCACACAATACCCCATGATAACGCGCACAATACCGCATGATAACGCACACAAAGCCGCATGATAACGCGCACAATACCGCAATATAAAGCACACAATACAGCATGATGACGCACACAATACAGCATGATGACGCACACAATACCGCATTATAAAGCACACAATACAGCATGATGACGCACACAATACAGCATGATGACGCACACAATACCGCATTATAAAGCACACAATACAGCATGATGACGCACACAATACCGCATTATAAAGCACACAATACCCCCTGATAACGCGCACAATACTGCATGATAACGCACACAAAGCCGCATGATAAAGCACACAATACAGCATGATATCGCGCACAATACCGCATGATAACGCAAACAATACCGCTTGATAACGCACACAATACCGCATGATGACGCACACAATACCGCATGATAACGCGCACAATACCGCATTATAAAGCACACAATACCGCTTGATAACGCACACAATACCGCATGATGACGCACACAATACCGCATGATAACGCGCACAATACCGCATTATAAAGCACACAATACCGCATGATAACGCACATTATATCGCATGATAACGTGCACAATACCGCATGATAACGCACTTTATACCGCATTATAAAGCACACAATACCGCTTGATAACGCACACAATACCGCATTATAAAGCACACAATACCGCATTATAAAGCACACAATAACGCATGATAACGCACACAATACCGCATGATAACGCACACAATATCGCATGATAAAGCACATCATACCGCATTATAAAGCACACAATACCGTATGATAACGCGCACAATACCGAATGATAACGCACACAATACCGAATTACAAAGCACACAATAGCGCATGATAACGCACACAATATCGCATGATAACGCACAAAATACCGCATGATAACGCACACAAACCGAATGATAAAGCACACATTACCATATGATAACGCGCACAATACTGCATGATAACGCACACAAAGCCGCATGATAAAGCACACAATACCGCATGATAACGCAAACAATACCGCTTGATAACGCACACAATACCGCATGAAAACGCAAACAAAACCGCAAGATAACGCACACAATACCACATTATAAAGCACATAATACCGCATTATATAGCACACAAAACGGCATGATAAAGCGCACAATACTGAATGATAACGCACACAATACCGCATGATAACGCGCACAATACCGCATTATAAAGCACACAATACCGAATGATAACGCACACTATATCGCATGAAAACGCAAACAAAACCGCAAGATAACGCACACAATACCACATTATAAAGCACATAATACCGCATTATATAGCACACAAAACCGCATGGTAACGCACACAAAGCCGCATGATAAAGCACACAATACCACATTAAAAAGCACACAATACCGCATGATAACGCGCACAATACCGCATGATAATGCACACAATACCGCATGATAAAGCACATAGTACCTTATTATAAAGCACACAAAACCGCATGATAAAGCGCACAATACCGCATGATAACGCACACAATACCGCATGATTAAGCACATCAAACCGCATAATAAAGCACACAATACCGCATTAAAACGATCACAATACCGCATGATAACGCTCACAATACCGCATGAGTACGCACACAATACCGCATGATAACGCACACAAAATCGCATGATAACGCACACAATACCGCATGATAAGGCACTCAAGACAGCATGATAATGCGCACAATACCGCATTATAAAGCACACAATACCGCATGATAACCCCCACTAGATCGCATGTTAACGTTCACAATACCGCATGATAAAGCACTTAATACCGCAGTATAAAGCACACAATACCCCATGATAACGCACACAATATCGCATGATAAAGCACATTATACCGCATTATAAAGCACACAATACCGCATGTTAACGCGCACAATGTTGCATGATAACGCACACAATACCGCATGAAAACGCACACAATACCGCATGATAACGCGCTTAATACCGCATTATAAAGCACACAATACCGCATGATAACGCACACAATACCGCATGATTAAGCACTTTATACCGCATTATAAAGCACACAATAACGAATGATAACGCACACAATATCGCATGATAACGCACACAATACCGCATGATAAAGCACACAATACCGTATGATAACGCGCACAATACCGCATGATAAAGCACACAATACAGCATGATAACGCACACAATACCGCATGAAAACGCACACAATACCGCATTATAAAGCACACAATATTACATGATAACGCACACAATACCGCATGATAACGCGCAAAATACCGCATAATTGAGCATACAATACCGCATGTTAGGCACACAATACCGCATGATAACGCGCTTAATACCGCATTATAAAGCACACAATACCGCATGATAACGCACACAATACCGCATGATTAAGCACTTTATACCGCATTATAAAGCACACAATAACGAATGATAACGCACACAATATCGCATGATAACGCACACAATACCGCATGATAAAGCACAGAATACCGTATGATAACGCGCACAATACCGCATGATAAAGCACACAATACAGCATGATAACGCACACAATACCGCATGAAAACGCACACAATACCGCATTATAAAGCACACAATATTACATGATAACGCACACAATACCGCATGATAACGCGCAAAATACCGCATAATTGAGCATACAATACCGCATGATAACGCACACAATACCGCATTAAAACGCACACATTACCGCATGATAAAGCACACAATACCGCATGATGTAGCAAATAATACCGTGTTATAAAGCACACAATACCGCATAATAACGCACACAATACCGCATGATAACGCACACAATACCGCATGATAACGCACACAATACCGCATGATAACGCGCACAATACCGCATTATATAGCACAAAATACCGCATGATAACGCGCACAATACCGCATGATAACGCACACAATACCGAATGAGAACGCACACTATACAGCATGATAACGAAAATAATATTGCATTAAAAAGCACACAATACCGCATGATAACGAACACAATACCTTATGATAACGCGCACAATACCGCTTTATAAAGTACACAATAGCGCATGATAACGCGCACAATACCTTATGATAACGAACACAATACCGCATGTTAACGCAAACAAAACCGCATGAAAACGTACACAATACCGCATTATAAAGCACACAATACCGCTTAATAAAGCACACAATATCGCATAATTAAGCACATAACACCGCATAAAAAAGCACACAATACCGCCTGATAACGCACACAATACCGCATAGTAACGCACACAATACCGCATGATAACGCAAACAATACCGCATTATAAAGCATACAATACCGCATGTTAACGCACACAATACCGCATGATAACGCACACAATACCACATGATAACGCGCACAATACCGCATTATAAAGCACACAATACCGCATGATAACGCGGTTAATACCGCATTATAAAGCACACAATACCGCATGATAACGCACACAATTCCGCATGATTAAGCACTTAATACCGCATTATAACGCACACAATACCGCATGATAACGCGCACAATACCGCATTATAAAGCACACAATACCGCATGAAAACGCACAAAATACCGCATGATAACGCACACAATACCGCATGATAACGCGCTCAATACCGCATTATAAAGCAAACCATACCGCATGATAACGCGCACAATACCGCATGATAACGCACACAAAACCGCATGAAAACGCACACAATACCGCATTATAAAGCACACAATACCGCATAATTAAGCACACAATACCGCATGATTAAGCACATAACACCGCATAAAAAAGCACACAATACCGCCTGATAACGCACACAATACCGCATAGAAACGCACACAATACCGCATGATAACGCAAACAATACCGCATTATAAAGCATACAATACCGCATGTTAACGCACACAATACCGCATGATAACGCACACAATACTGCATGATAACGCACACAATACCGCATGATAACGCACACAATACCTTATGATAACGCGCACAATACCGCATTATAAAGCATACAATACCGCATGTTAACGCACACAATAGCGCATGATAACGCGCACAATACTGCATCATAACGCACACAAAACCACATGATAAAGCACACAATACAGCATTATAAAGCACACAATACCGCATGAAAACGCACACAATACCGCATGATAACGCGCTTAATACCGCATTATAAAGCACACAATACCGCATGATAACTCACACAATACCGCATGATTAAGCACTTTATACCGCATTATAAAGCACACAATAACGCATGATAACGCACACAATATCGCATGATAACGCACACAATACCGCATGATAAAGCACACAATACCGTATGATAACGCGCACAATACCGCATGATAAAGCACACAATACAGCATGATAACGCACACAATATTGCATGATAACGCGCACAATACCGCATTATAAAGCACACAATATTACATGATTACGCACACAATACCGCATGATAACGCGCAAATTACCGCATAATTGAGCATACAATACCGCATTGAAACGCACACAATACCGCATGATAAAGCACACAATACCGCATGATGTAGCAAATAATACCGTGTTATAAAGCACACAATACCGCATAATAACGCACACAATACCGCATGATAAAGAACTTAATACCGCATTATAAAGCACACAATACCCCATGATAACGCGCACAATACCGCATGATAACGCACACAATACCGCATGATAACGCACACAATACAGCATGATGACGCGCAAAATACCGCATAATTGAGCATACAATACCGCATGTTAGGCACACAATACCGCATTAAAACGCACACATTACCGCATGATAAAGCACACAATACCGCATAATGTAGCAAATAATACCGTGTTATAAAGCACACAATACCGCATAATAACGCACACAATACCGCATGATAACGCACACAATACCGCATTATATAGCACAAAATACCGCATGATAACGCGCACAATACCGCATGATAACGCACACAATACCGCATGATAACGCACACAATACCGCATGATAACGCGCACAATACCGCATTATATAGCACAAAATACCGCATGATAACGCGCACAATACCGCATGATAACGCACACAATACCGCATGATAACGCACACTATACAGCATGATAACGCACATAATATTGCATTAAAAAGCACACAATACCGCATGATAACGCACACAATACCTTATGATAACGCGCACAATACCGCTTTATAAAGTACACAATAGCGCATGATAACGCGCACAATACTGCATCATAACGCACACAAAACCACATGATAAAGCACACAATACAGCATTATATTGCACACAATACCGCATGATAACGCACACAATACCTTATGATAACGAACACAATACCGCATGATAACGCAAACAAAACCGCATGAAAACGCACACAATACCGCATTATAAAGCACACAATACCGCTTAATAAAGCACACAATATCGCATGATTAAGCACATAACACCGCATAAAAAAGCACACAATACCGCCTGATAACGCACACAATACCGCATAGTAACGCACACAATACCGCATGATAACGCAAACAATACCGCATTATAAAGCATACAATACCGCATGTTAACGCACACAATACCGCATTATAAAGCACACAATACCGCATGAAAACGCACAAAATACCGCATGATAACGCACACAATACCACATGATAACGCGCTCAAAACCGCATTATAAAGCACACAATACCACATTATAAAGCAAACCATACCGCATGATAACGCGCACAATACCGCATGATAACGCACACAAAACCGCATGAAAACGCACACAATACCGCATTATAAAGCACACAATATTACATGATAACGCACACAATACCGCATGATAACGCGCAAAATACCGCATAATTGAGCATACAATACCGCATGATAACGCACACAATACCGCATTAAAACGCACACATTACCGCATGATAAAGCACACAATACCGCATGATGTAGCAAATAATACCGTGTTATAAAGCACACAATACCGCATAATAACGCACACAATACCGCATGATAACGCACACAATACCGCATGATAACGCACACAATACCGCATGATAACGCGCACAATACCGCATTATATAGCACAAAATACCGCATGATAACGCGCACAATACCGCATGATAACGCACACAATACCGCATGAGAACGCACACTATACAGCATGATAACGCAAATAATATTGCATTAAAAAGCACACAATACCGCATGATAACGCACACAATACCTTATGATAACGCGCACAATACCGCTTTATAAAGTACACAATAGCGCATGATAACGCGCACAATACCTTATGATAACGAACACAATACCGCATGTTAACGCAAACAAAACCGCATGAAAACGTACACAATACCGCATTATAAAGCACACAATACCGCTTAATAAAGCACACAATATCGCATAATTAAGCACATAACACCGCATAAAAAAGCACACAATACCGCCTGATAACGCACACAATACCGCATAGTAACGCACACAATACCGCATGATAACGCAAACAATACCGCATTATAAAGCATACAATACCGCATGTTAACGCACACAATACCGCATGATAACGCACACAATACCACATGATAACGCGCACAATACCGCATTATAAAGCACACAATACCGCATGATAACGCGGTTAATACCGCATTATAAAGCACACAATACCGCATGATAACGCACACAATTCCGCATGATTAAGCACTTAATACCGCATTATAACGCACACAATACCGCATGATAACGCGCACAATACCGCATTATAAAGCACACAATACCGCATGAAAACGCACAAAATACCGCATGATAACGCACACAATACCGCATGATAACGCGCTCAATACCGCATTATAAAGCAAACCATACCGCATGATAACGCGCACAATACCGCATGATAACGCGCACAAAACCGCATGAAAACGCACACAATACCGCATTATAAAGCACACAATACCGCATAATTAAGCACACAATACCGCATGATTAAGCACATAACACCGCATAAAAAAGCACACAATACCGCCTGATAACGCACACAATACCGCATAGAAACGCACACAATACCGCATGATAACGCAAACAATACCGCATTATAAAGCATACAATACCGCATGTTAACGCACACAATACCGCATGATAACGCACACAATACTGCATGATAACGCACACAATACCGCATGATAACGCACACAATACCTTATGATAACGCGCACAATACCGCATTATAAAGCATACAATACCGCATGTTAACGCACACAATAGCGCATGATAACGCGCACAATACTGCATCATAACGCACACAAAACCACATGATAAAGCACACAATACAGCATTATAAAGCACACAATACCGCATGAAAACGCACACAATACCGCATGATAACGCGCTTAATACCGCATTATAAAGCACACAATACCGCATGATAACTCACACAATACCGCATGATTAAGCACTTTATACCGCATTATAAAGCACACAATAACGCATGATAACGCACACAATATCGCATGATAACGCACACAATACCGCATGATAAAGCACACAATACCGTATGATAACGCGCACAATACCGCATGATAAAGCACACAATACAGCATGATAACGCACACAATATTGCATGATAACGCGCACAATACCGCATTATAAAGCACACAATATTACATGATTACGCACACAATACCGCATGATAACGCGCAAATTACCGCATAATTGAGCATACAATACCGCATTGAAACGCACACAATACCGCATGATAAAGCACACAATACCGCATGATGTAGCAAATAATACCGTGTTATAAAGCACACAATACCGCATAATAACGCACACAATACCGCATGATAAAGAACTTAATACCGCATTATAAAGCACACAATACCCCATGATAACGCGCACAATACCGCATGATAACGCACACAATACCGCATGATAACGCACACAATACAGCATGATGACGCGCAAAATACCGCATAATTGAGCATACAATACCGCATGTTAGGCACACAATACCGCATTAAAACGCACACATTACCGCATGATAAAGCACACAATACCGCATAATGTAGCAAATAATACCGTGTTATAAAGCACACAATACCGCATAATAACGCACACAATACCGCATGATAACGCACACAATACCGCATTATATAGCACAAAATACCGCATGATAACGCGCACAATACCGCATGATAACGCACACAATACCGCATGATAACGCACACAATACCGCATGATAACGCGCACAATACCGCATTATATAGCACAAAATACCGCATGATAACGCGCACAATACCGCATGATAACGCACACAATACCGCATGATAACGCACACTATACAGCATGATAACGCACATAATATTGCATTAAAAAGCACACAATACCGCATGATAACGCACACAATACCTTATGATAACGCGCACAATACCGCTTTATAAAGTACACAATAGCGCATGATAACGCGCACAATACTGCATCATAACGCACACAAAACCACATGATAAAGCACACAATACAGCATTATATTGCACACAATACCGCATGATAACGCACACAATACCTTATGATAACGAACACAATACCGCATGATAACGCAAACAAAACCGCATGAAAACGCACACAATACCGCATTATAAAGCACACAATACCGCTTAATAAAGCACACAATATCGCATGATTAAGCACATAACACCGCATAAAAAAGCACACAATACCGCCTGATAACGCACACAATACCGCATAGTAACGCACACAATACCGCATGATAACGCAAACAATACCGCATTATAAAGCATACAATACCGCATGTTAACGCACACAATACCGCATTATAAAGCACACAATACCGCATGAAAACGCACAAAATACCGCATGATAACGCACACAATACCACATGATAACGCGCTCAAAACCGCATTATAAAGCACACAATACCACATTATAAAGCAAACCATACCGCATGATAACGCGCACAATACCGCATGATAACGCACACAAAACCGCATGAAAACGCACACAATACTGCATTATAAAGCACACAATACCGCATAATAAAGCACACAATACCGCATGATTAAGCACATAACACCGCATAAAAAAGCACACAATACCGCCTGATAACGCACACAATACCGCATAGTAACGCACACAATACCGCATGATAACGCAAACAATACCGCATTATAAAGCATACAATACCGCATGTTAACGCACACAATACCGCATGATAACGCACACAATACTGCATGATAACGCACACAATACCGCATGATAACGCACACAATACCTTATGATAACGCGCACAATACCGCTTTATAAAGTACACAATAGCGCATGATAACGCGCACAATACTGCATCATAACGCACACAAAACCACATGATAAAGCACACAATACAGCATGATGACGCGCAAAATACCGCATAATTGAGCACACAAAACCGCATGAAAACGCACACAATACCGCATGATAACGCGCTTAATACCGCATTATAAAGCACACAATACCGCATGAAAACGCACACAATACCGCATGATAACGCGCTTAATACCGCATTATAAAGCACACAATACCGCATGAAAACGCACACAATATCGCATGATAACGCACACAATAACGCATGATAACGCACACAATATCGCATGATAACGCACACAATACCGCATGATAACGCGCACAATACCGCATGATAAAGCACACAATACAGCATGATAACGCACACAATACCGCATGAAAACGCACACAATACCGCATGATAACGCACACAATATTGCATGATAACGCGCACAATACCGCATTATAAAGCACACAATACCACATGAAAACGCACACAATACCGTATGATAACGCACACAATACCGCATGATAACGCGCACAATACCGCATGATAAAGCACACAATACAGCATGATAACGCACACAATACCGCATGAAAACGCACACAATACCGCATGATAACGCACACAATATTGCATGATAACGCGCACAATACCGCATTATAAAGCACACAATACCACATGAAAACGCACACAATACCGTATGAAAACGCGCACAATACCGCATGATAAAGCACACAATACAGCTTGATAACGCACACAATACCGCATGATAACACACACAATATTGCATGATAACGCGCACAATACCGCATTATAAAGCACACAATACCACATGAAAACGCACACAATACCGTATGATAACGCACACAATACCGCATGATAACGCGCAAAATACCGCATAATTGAGCCTACAATACCGCATGTTAACGCACACAATACCGCATTAAAACGCACACAATACCGCATGATTAAGCAAATAATACCGTGTTATAAAGCACACAATACTGCATAATAACGCACACAATACCGCATGATAACGCACTTAATACCGCATGATAACGCGCACAATACCGCATTATAAAGCACACAATAACGCATGATAACGCACACAATATCGCATGATAACGCACACAAAACCGCATGATAACGCACAAAATACCGCATGATAAAGAACTCAATACCGTATGAAAACGCGCACAATACCGCATGATAAAGCACACAATACAGCTTGATAACGCTCACAATACCGCATGATAACACACACAATATTGCATGATAACGCGCACAATACCGCATTATAAAGCACACAATACCACATGATAACGCACACAATACCGTATGATAACGCACACAATACCGCATGATAACGTGCAAAATACCGCATAATTGAGCATACAATACCGCATGTAAACGCACACAATACCGCATTAAAACGCACACAATACCGCATGATAAAGCACATAATACTGCATTATAAAGCACACAATACCGCATGATAAAGCAACTAATACCGTGTTATAAAGCACACAACACCGCATAATAACGCACACAATACCGCATGATAACGCACACAATACCGCATGATAACGCACACAATACCGCATGATAACGCGCACAATACCGCAATATATAGCACAAAATACCGCATGATAACGCGCACAATACCGCATGATAACGCACACAATACAGCATGATAACGCACATAATATCGCATTAAAAAGCACACAATACCGCATGATAACGCGCACAATACCGCTTTATAAAGTACACAATAGCGCATGATAACGCGCACAGTACTGCATGATAACGCACACAATACCACATGATAAAGCACACAATACAGCATTATAAAGCACACAATACCGCATGATAACGCACACAATACCTTATGATAACGCACATAAATCCGCATTAAAAAGCACACAATACCACATGGTAACGCACACAATACCGCATTATAAAGCACACAATACCGCATGATAACGCACACCATTCCGCATGATAACGCACACAATACCTCATTTTAAAGCACAAAAAACCGCAAAATAACGCACACAATATCGCATGATAGCGCACACAATTCCGCATTATAAAGCACACAATACCGCATTATAAAGCACACAATACCGCAGGATAACGCACACAATACCGCATAATAAAGCACATAGTACCTTATTATAAAGCACACAAAACCACATGATGAAGCGCACAATACCGCATAATAACGCACACAAAACCGCATGATAAAGCGCACAATACCGCATGATAACGCACACAATACCGCATGATTAAGCACACAATACAGCATTATATAGCACACAATACAGCATGATAACGCACACAATACCCTATGATAACGCTTACAAAACCGCATGAAAACGCACACAATACCGCATTATAAAGCACACAATACCGCTTAATAAAGCACACAATACCGCATGATTATGCACAAAACACCGCATAAAAAAGCACACAATACCGCCTGATAACGCACACAATACCGCATAGTAACGCACACAATACCGCATGATAACGCGCTTAATACCGCATTATAAAGCACACAATACCGCATGATAACGCGCACAATACCGCATGATAACGCACACTATACCGCATGATAACGCGCTTAATACCGCATTATAAAGCACACAATACCGCATGATAACGCACACAATACCACATGATAACGCACACTATACCGCATGATAACGCGCTTAATACCGCATTATAAAGCACACAATACCGCATTATAAAGCACACAATACCGCATGTTAACGCACACAATACCACATGATAACGCACACTATACCGCATGATAACGCGCTTAATACCGCATTTTAAAGCACACAATACCGCATGATAACGCGCACAATACCGCATGATAACGCACACTATACCGCATGATAACGCGCTTAATACCGCATTATAAAGCACACAATACCGCATGATAACGCACACAATACCGCATGATTAAGCACTTTATACCGCATTATAAAGCACACAATACCGCATGATAACGCACACAATACCGCATGATAACGCACACAATACCGCATTATAAAGCACATAACACCGCATAAAAAAGACCACAATATCGCATGATATCGCACACAATACCGCATGATAAAGCACACAATACCGTATGATAACGCGCACAATACCGCATGATAAAGCACACAATACCGCATGATAACGCACCATACCGCATTATCTAGCACACAATACCTCATGTTAACGCACACAATACCGCATGATAACGCACACAATACCGCATGATAACGCACTCAATACAGCATGATAATGCGCACAATACCGCATTATAAAGCACACAATACCGCATGATAACGCACACTAGATCGCATGTTAACGTACACAATACCGATTGATAAAGCACTTAATACCGCAGTATAAAGCACACAATACCCCATGATAACGCGCACGATACCGCATGAAAACGCACACAATACCGCATGATAACGCACCATACCGCATTATCTAGCACACAATACCTCATGTTAACGCACACAATACCGCATGATAACGCACACAATACCGCATGATAACGCACTCAATACAGCATGATAATGCGCACAATACCGCATGATAACGCGCACAATACCGCATGATAACGCACACTATACCGCATGATAACGCGCTTAATACCGCATTATAAAGCACACAATACCGCATGATAACGCACACAATACCGCATGATTAAGCACTTTATACCGCATTATAAAGCACACAATACCGCATGATAACGCACACAATACCGCATGATAACGCACACAATACCGCATTATAAAGCACATAACACCGCATAAAAAAGACCACAATATCGCATGATATCGCACACAATACCGCATGATAAAGCACACAATACCGTATGATAACGCGCACAATACCGCATGATAAAGCACACAATACCACATGATAACGCACCATACCGCATTATCTAGCACACAATACCTCATGTTAACGCACACAATACCGCATGATAACGCACACAATACCGCATGATAACGCACTCAATACATCATGATAATGCGCACAATACCGCATTATAAAGCACACAATACCGCATGATAACGCACACTAGATCGCATGTTAACGTACACAATACCGATTGATAAAGCACTTAATACCGCAGTATAAAGCACACAATACCCCATGATAACGCACACAATACCGCATGAAAACGCACACAATACCGCATGATAACGCACCATACCGCATTATCTAGCACACAATACCTCATGTTAACGCACACAATACCGCATGATAACGCACACAATACCGCATGATAACGCACTCAATACAGCATGATAATGCGCACAATACCGCATTATAAAGCACACAATACCGCATGATAACGCACACTAGATCGCATGTTAACGTACACAATACCGATTGATAAAGCACTTAATACCGCAGTATAAAGCACACAATACCCCATGATAACGCGCACGATACCGCATGGTAACGCACACAATACCGCATGATATCGCACACAATATAGCATGATAACGCACACAAAGCCGCATGATAAAGCACACAATACCGCATGATAACGCACACAATACCGCATGATAAAGCACATAATACCGCATTATAAAGCACACAATACCGCATTTTAACGCGCACAATACCGCATAATAAAGCACATAATACCACATTAAAAAGCAAACAATACCGCATGATAACGCGCACAATACCGCATGATAACGCACTCAAAACCGCATGAAAACGCACACAATACCACATGATAACGCGCACAGTACCGCATTATAAAGCACACAATACCGCATGAAAACGCACACATTACCGCATGATAACGCGCTTAATACCGCATTATAAAGCACACAATACCGCATGAAAACGCACACAATATCGCATGATAACGCACACAATACCGCATGATAAAGCACACAATACCGTATGATAACGCGCACAATACCGCATGATAAAGCACACAATACCGCATGATAACGCACACAATACCGCATGAAAACGCGCACAATACCGCATTATAAAGCACACAATACCACATGATAACGCACACAAAACCGCATGATAACGCGCAAAATACCGCATAATTGAGCATACAAAACCGCATGTTAACGCACACAATACCGCATTAAAACGCACACAATACCGCATGATAAGGCACATAATACCGCATTATAAAGCACACAATACCGCATGATGTTGCAAATAATACCGTGTTATAAAGCACACAATACCGCATAATAACGCACACAACACCGCATGATAACGCACACAATACCGCATGATAACGCACACAATACCGCATGATAACGCGCACAATACCGCATTATATAGCACAAAATACCGCATGATAACGCGCACAATACCGCATGATAACGCACACAATACCGCATGATAACGCACACAATACCGCATGATAACGCACTCAATACAGCATGAAAACGCACATAATATCGCATTAAAAAGCACACAATACCGCATGATAACGCACACAATACCTTATGATCACGCACACAATACAGCATGATAACGCACACAATACAGCATGATAACGCGCACAATACCGCTTTATAAAGTACACAATAGCGCATGATAACGCGCACAATACTGCATCATAACGCACACAAAACCACATGATAAAGCACACAATACAGCATTATAAAGCACACAATACCGCATGATAATGCACACAATACCTTATGATAACGCACGCAATACCGCATGATAACGCACACAAAACCGCATGAAAACGCACACAATACCGCATTATAAAGCACACAATACCGCTTAATAAAGCACACAATACCACATGATTAAGCACATAACACCGCATAAAAAAGCACACAATACCGCCTGATAACGCACACAATTCCGCATAGTAACGCACACAATACCGCATGATAACGCAAACAATACCGCATTATAAAGCATACAATACCGCATGTTAACGCACACAATACCTCATGATAACGCACACAATACTGCATGATAACGCACACAATACCACATGATAACGCGCACAATACCGCATGAAAACGCACACAATACCGCATGATAACTACCACAATACCGCAAGATAACGCGCACAATACCGCATTATAAAGCACACAATACCGCATGAAAACGCACAAAATACCGCATGATAACGCACACAATACCGCATGATATTGCGCTTAATACCGCATTATAAAGCACACAATACTGGATGATTAAGCACTTTATACCGCATTATAAAGCACACAATAACGCATGATAACGCACACAATATCGCATGATAACGCACACAATACCGCATGATAAAGCACACAATACCGCATGATAACGCGCACAATACCGCATTATAAAGCACACAATAACGCATTATAACGCACACAATATCGCATGATAACGCACACAATACCGCATGATAAAGCACACAATACCGTATGATAACGCGCACAATACCGCATGATAAAGCACACAATACAGCATGATAACGCACACAATACCGCATGAAAACGCACACAATACCGCATGATAACGCACACAATATTGCATGATAACGCGCACAATACCGCATTATAAAGCACACAATACCACATGATAACGCACACAATACCGCATGATAACGCACACAATACCGCATGATAACGCGCAAAATACCGCATTATTGAGCATACAATACCGCATGTTAACGCACACAATACCGCAGTAAAACGCACACAATACCGCATGATAAAGCACATAATACCGCATTATAAAGCACACAATACCGCATGATAAAGCAAATAATACCGTGTTATAAAGCACACAATACCGCATAATAACGCACACAATACCGCATGATAACGCACACAATACCGCATGATAACGCACACAATACCGCATGATAACGCGCACAATACCGCATTATATAGCACAAAATACCGCATGATAACGCGCACAATACCGCATGATAACGCACACAATAAAGCATGATAACGCACACAATACCGCATGATAACGCACACAATACAGCATAATAACGCACATAATATCGCATTAAAAAGCACACAATACCGCATGATAACGCACACAATACCTTATGATAACGCACACAATACAGCATGATAACGCACACAATACAGCATGATAACGCGCACAATACCGCTTTATAAAGTACACAATAGCGCATGATAACGCGCACAATACTGCATCATAACGCACACAAAACCACATGATAAAGCACACAATACAGCATTATAAAGCACACAATACCGCATGATAACGCACACAATACCTTATGATAACGCACACAATACAGCATGGTAACGCACATAAATCCGCATTAAAAAGCACACAATACCACATGGTAACGCACACACTACCGCATTATAAAGCACACAATACAGCATGATAACGCACACCATACCGCATGATAACGCACACAATACCGCATGATAACGCGCACAATACCTTATTTTGAAGCACAAAATACCGCAAAATAACGCACACAATACCGCATGATAAAGCACACAATACCGCATTATAAAGCACACAATACCGCATGATAACGCAAACAATACCGCATGATAACGCACACAATACCACATAATAACGCACACAATACAGCATGATAACGCACATAATTCCGCATTATAAAGCACACAATACCACATGGTAACGCACACAATACCGCAAGATAACGCACACAAAACCGCATGAAAACGCACACAATACCGCATTATAAAGCACATAATACCGCTTCATACAGCACACAATACCGCCTGATAACGCACACAATACCGCATAGTAACGCACACAATACCGCATGATAACGCAAACAATACCGCATTATAAAGCATACAATACCGCATGTTAACGCACACAATACCGCATGATAACGCACACAATACCGCATGATAACGCACACAATACCACATGAGTGTACGTTGGCTGTACGGAGTGCTCAACTGACTCACCGTTTCTAGAATAATTTGAGTAACCTGCGAAGAACTATCTGTATAATTTATAGTATTATTATTATTATCTTTTTTTATCATTATTTCTTTCAATTTTGTTAAGAAATGAAGCGATTTTTGGTTTGATACCGTTTGTTTATTTGTATGTATGTATAGTGAAACTGTAATTCACAGATAAGCCTTAATGGCTTTGTGATAATAAAAATAAAAAAAATAAAAATCATAGTTCTGAAGTTTTTTGAAATTCCGAAGTTAGTTACTGGATAGTAGACTTACTTTTACCTTTACTTAAAAACTCCACAAAATTCTTAAGATTTATCGTTTAAGTTGTTCAATCCTAAAATCGCGACTGACGTAAGCTGTAAGGTTGCCTGCATAGCTGGAATACTCTCCGGCAGTCGGTGCGTAGATGGTCCATGGACTCGGCTCTCGGGGCTCTGCCGCTGGATGAGATGTGATATTTCCTTCATCGGACGGGACTTGATCAAAGTTTCGGTGATTTGATAAAATAATAATGAAAGCACATAGTAATTACGTAGGTGGTGCCCCAGCCCAGCGGAATAAAGGCGCGTATTAAAAATTGAAGCGGCTCCGGTTTTGTAGAAGTTCATTAAAAATTAACAAGCACATGTATTTTAACTGCTATAGGTGGAGTGGAAAAGCTTATGCCAAAGCAAAATTCACGTAGTGTGTTATCGGGCCATCGGCCCGAATCTAGAATGCCCTGCAAAATAATGCGTTTTGAATCTGTGTCCCTCTGCTACCGAAAGTGTATCACAGTCAGATATAAATTTTCAGTTACTTCTAGTTTTAGTCCTCAACATAATATTTTTCATGCTTGTATTAGAATTTCCCGTATGTAAAATAATTAATTTTGTGTCACTTTGTCATACATTTCTGGAATTTCCTGTCACTATCTACACCCGGATCCACAAAGGGGGTACAAACAAAGTGATGAGCTGTCAATCACATATTGAGGCGGTTGCTGGTGTACTGCAGGGGTAACCTATAGTTATCCCTGTTTTTGCTCAAACCCTGCTTTCGTAAACATCAAATCCAGTTGCATTGATTACATCCGTTCACCTTTATTTTATACACAGGCAGTCGATATAAAGTCTGTCATTTCCTATTTTCATTTATCATGATTCCACACATATACACGCAGTTACAACCAAAAACAAACAAAAAACGCTACAGAATCATCTCAAAATCAGAAGCCGACAAACCACACCATCGATTCCCCCCCCCCCCCCCCCCCCCCCCCCAAAGACAGCAATCTATTTCACTCTCAGTGTAATCGATATAATTTATGTCGCATTCTCTGAGACACACATTTTCGACAGCAGGTCTCGAACCTTACATGTATACATGAAATTTCACCTGCAAATATTATCATTACGGCATATAACTACCATGTACCATGCTGATTGCTCCAATGGTATGGTATACATATATATTTGGTACTATACATTATACATATACATATATATGAGTGATTGAAAGTTTTGGCAGTTCATATTATGTCTTAAAAATGCTTTACGGCTAAAAACTGCAAGGATAAAAACGTTTTGAATATATATTTTTATTCGACGTTTCGCCAAGGAAATGTCTTGGCATCTTCAGGAAAAAGATTTCTCAGAATAAAATGAAAAAACAAGGTAGATACCTAAATAAAAACAGGGTCCCTAGGAAATAAAACAACAAAAAATACAAGTCGAAAAAATTCAAAATCAGTCATTGTAAAAAAACCAAAAAAATTATAACGAAAGCTTTCTTGCTCTGCTTCTTGTAACTCTTGTTGTAGGGACGGTTGCTTGTGTTTTCTTCGGCGACGCAAATCTTCGTGTTAATTTTTTCTTTCTGTCCGTTCTTCTTGGTCGATTTAAGAGATCAGTTCGCTTGTTTTCTAGTGGCGGATTCGGTGGAACTTCAATAGTTTTTATAATAGGGGCCCATGACGCAGAGAGACGCTGGCTGTCATCTCGTTTATTTAAATTTGTAGGTATTTTCTCAATTTCCAGAGCTTTCCTCATTAATCTGGTCTTCAAATGGTTGGCTTTGGCTAGAGGTTTCATTTGGTCGAAGTCAATGACGTGGTTGAAATCTCTTGCGTGTTGTACTAGGGCTGATGTTTCGGTGCAATTCCTTATGGCTAACAAGTGTTCTGCTTTTCTAGCCGAAAAATTTCTCCCCGTTTGTCCTATGTATGTCCTAGAACATTCCCCACAAGGAATTTCATAAACACCCCAACCCTCCAGTGGAATTTTGTCTTTGAATTGGCGTAGTCTATCTTCAATTTTAGAATTCGTTTGAAAGACTGTGTTTATTCGTTCTTTTCGTAATAGTTGGCCAATTTTATCCGTGGTGTTTCTTATGTATGGTAAGCAAATGGTTTCTTTCCACTCTTCCTTTTTTTCTCTTTAGAGTTATCTTTTTTATGGTTCCATGCTTTGTGGAAAATTCTGTTTGGAAAACCATTTTGGAGTAGGGCTAGATGTAGTGTCTTAGCTTCTTCTTTAATGTGTTTATCATCTGCAATTCTATGGGATCGAATTGCAAGGGAAAAAGCGACTGATTTTATCTGGTTTGGATGATGGTGTGAAGTTGCGTGTAGATATCTATTTGTGTGTGTTGGTTTCCGATAAACCTTGTGCCCAAGAGTACCATCTTGTCTTTTTATAACCAATGTGTCTAGAAATGGTAGTTGTTCACCATCTTCCACTTCCATTGTGAATTGAATATTCGGATGAATTTGATTTAAATGGGCAAGAAATTGCAACAATTTTTCTTTACCATGTTGCCAAATAACGAATGTGTCGTCCACGTAGCGGTACCAACATTTCGGTAAGTAGGGTGAAGTTTCGAGGGCCTTTGTTTCAAACTCTGTCATGTACAGATTCGCTACTACAGGAGAGAGTGGCGAGCCCATTGGAGCTCCTTCAATCTGTTTATAATACTGGCCATCGTAGATAAAATATGTCGAGGATGTCACAATGAGCGGTTTGTGGCTAGGTTTGGCGAATAGGTACACTAGCCATTGATGCCCATTGGCAAAATAATTACTAAGCTGCCACCACTCTTTTATACGGTAAAAGAGAACCGATAATAAGCCTTAAGGGCTAATTAGGATGGCGAAGGGCGTAAGGATGGGTAAGGACAGCCATCAGATATGAGTGATATCGTACAGTAATTGTGTTTATTAACCCTCGAATGGACGGAGACAATGAATATACATATTGAATATAAGTAGAAGTTTTGTGGACTTACTCAGTATGAAGAGAAGAGTGATGTTTCTAGTAATCACACATTATAAGTCTAATCGGCGTTATAGCTATACTTCTTCAGTGAAGCGCCGGTGCGTCGGTACGCAGCGTGATGAGTCGTATCGTAAGAGTCAAGAGCAGAGGTCGAAAGAGAGCGAGTGAAAGGTACTTAGCCCTTATATATGGCATTGTCAATGTCAGTGCGCGTCACAGTACATCCCTGTGCAATAACATCTCTGACGTATGTGTCGAGTGGAAAGTTTATGAATAGGTTGTGAATATGAGTAAATGGTTACCTGTATTAATATTGGTATTCATTGAGGCAATTGGATATATGAATCCGAAGGGTTCATGACAGAGGACATACAATGCCTGGAGAGTTTTGAGATGAAGTCTGGGATGTTGTACTTCCGGGAGATTATGTCCATAGCTTCATCGATGGGTATTTTAGTAAACAGTGATATAACATCGAAACTCACCAGGAGATCTTCTTTATCTGTTTTGATGTTTTTCAGGATGTCTACAAAATGAATCGAGTTTTTTACGTACGATTGAACCTCTTCCACGAAAGGTTGCAAGTGTTTAGCAAGGTATTTAGGCAGGGCTTGTGTAGGAGACCCTACTGCACTTACGATAGGTCGAAGTGGGACATCTTTTTTATGTATTTTAGGTAGCCCATAAATGCGTGGAACTCTACTAGATTTTTCTCGTGGGATGAGGAAGTTCTTGTCCCTTTCACTCAATGGAGAATTTTTTATTAGAGATCTCGTACATTTTTCTAAATATACAGTAGGGTTCTTATCAGTCGGTTGATATGCACCATCCAGTAAGATTTCTTCCATTTTTTGTTTGTAGTCTGATGTATTTAGAACAACAGTAGCATTTCCCTTGTCTGCATTTAACACAATTACATCAACATTATTTCTTAGTACTGTAAGGGCCATGCTTTCCTCTTTTGTGAGATTTGGCGCAGGCAGTTTGGCTTGTCTAAGAATTTTTGAGACATCTTGCCTAATTTCTTCTGCTTTATGAGATAGGAGACATTTAATAGCCGTCTCAACTTTGCAAACAATCTTTTCAATAGGAAGTGAGTAAGGCGCCACTGCGAAATTCAGACCCTTCGATAGTATGTTTTTTGTTGCGTCATTCAGGTGAAGCGAAGACATATTAATTACAACTTTGTCTGTGTCTAGAGTATGTGTTGGACGATTCATGATCTGAGAAATCTTTTTCCTGAAGATGCCAAGACATATCCTTGGCGAAACGTCGAATAAAAATATATATTCAAAACGTTTTTATCCTTGCAGTTTTTAACCGTAAAGCATTTTTATATATATATATTTATATATATATATATATATATATATATTTATATATATATATATATATATATATATATATATATATATATATATATATATATATATATATATATATATATATATATATATATAAATATATATATATATATATTTGGAATTAATTGGAACTTAAACCTTATAACATGTTACAGCCTGTTTAATATTTGTAACAGACTGCTTGCTGAGCTAGCGACTGTATGAATTGTTCAGCGAAGACGAGGGGAGCGGAGATGAGCCTCGGCCCTGGCAGGCCTTGCCTTGGCCCTGGCTCGGCCCTGGCAGGCCCTGGCTTGGTCCTGGTTTGCCCTGGCTTGGTCCTGGCTTTCCCTGGCTTGGTCCTGGCTTGCCCTGGCTCGGCCCTGGCAGGCCCTGGCTTGGTCCTGGCTCCGCCCTGGCTCGGCCCTGGCTTGCCCTGGCTCGGCCCTGGCTCGGCCCTGGCTCGGCCCTGGCTCGGCCCTGGCAGGCCCTGGCTCGGCCCTGGCTTGCCCTGTCTCGGCCCTGGCAGGCCGTGGCTTGGTCCTGGCTTGCCCTGGCTTGGTCCTGGCTTTCCCTGGCTTGGTCCTGGCTTGCCCTGGCTCGGCCCTGGCAGGCCCTGGCTTGGTCCTGGCTCCGCCCTGGCTCGGCCCTGGCTTGCCCTGGCTCGGCTCTGGCTTGCCCTGGCTCGGCCCTGGCTCGGCCCTGGCAGGCCCTGGCAGGCCCTGGCTCGGCCTTGGCTTGCCCTGGCTCGGCCCTGGCTCGGCCTTGGCTTGCCCTGGCTCGGCCCTGGCTCGGCCCTGGCAGGCCCTGGCTTGGTCCTGGCTTGGTCCTGACTTGCCCTGGCTCGGCTCTGGCTCGACGATGACTTGGTTTAATCACGGGTTTCACTAGGGCGAGGAGGCCGGCCAGGAGCAACTGACAGTTCAGCTTGAGATTGAACCTTGGGGAACACGCAGCATTAACTTTCGATTCCAATCATTTGGAGGAACGCGGCTGAACCCGGGTGCACGCGAGTGCCGAAGTACCAGCGCTGCTTTGCGAAGGAACACACCCTTATTTAACATTGCTCTAGATTAGGGCTGCTTGGGGGTAGCGGGTAGCGTCTGGCATAAGGTCGCGATCTCATTTGCTGATCTTGAAACGTAATTATGTTGTGGACTCTTCCGGATGTCGTTCCCAATTAAATGCTAATAATAATTTATCAACTAAATATCTAATCGTGTTTACGGTTTCAAACTTTTTTTATAATTATCGCTTAGCGCTTCAACAGCATAATATTCGTAATTAAATCTGCGCATAAGATAATACCATGTTAAGTGCCTGGGCCAGGATTCACAAAGGGTTTTAACTCCTAATACCGTATTAACTGCATGACGAGTATCAAGGTAATGAAAGAATAGCCACTGGTCCCGATTCACATAGAATATAAAGTAGTAATAAGAGCGCTATTCGGTATTAAATCTAATACCAGCCCCGACTGGTATTAAATGAAGTTATGACCATCACATTCAAATTTTAATGTATTATTTCCTGTAAGATTTTATTTGTCTGTTCACAAATAACATTTATTTTATATTTCTGAGTAGCAAAATGATAGTTTTTCAATATTCCCGTGAATTACGAACAAATTTCACACTTTTTTGACACTTCAACCCTCTTTGACACTTCGCTCCAACTGCTACAACTACTACTGCTACAACTGCTACAGTACAGCAGACAAACGTTATTTGAATAAATGCACACTCTGCACTGATTGGTCGAAATGCCAAATGTCATGACAACACTTTCATGAGTTTGTGATGAAACTAATACCACGCTAATATTTTGTTGGTGAAGTCGGAATAGCGCTATTACGGTAATACAGTTATGCCGTATTAGTGAGGTAATAGTAATACCGTATTATCTCTAATACGGTATTAAAGTTAAGACTTTTTGTGAATCCGGGCCCTGGTACATATCTTCAGATTCGGCAAAACCATTCGAAAAGTAGCTTCTTACATATGGGGTAACAAAGTATGGAACAGCATATACTTTGCTTGCCCGAAGACTTCAGATAACCACGGATAACGTCCAGCTCTGAAGCAGAGTTTTCACCATCTGATCGGCTGCTCGTTCGACGTTCCTCAGATCAGTACGTGTATAAATAAAGTCGCTATCGCGGAAAGGTGATACTGCAGTATTAGAGATTGGCGGTAACGTGATGCGAGCGGCCCAGGCCGAAGTAGTCCCACATATCACAGGGGCCCTCCTCCCTGACAGCCTGACAGGGCACAGCTCAACATGCCTGCTCTCTAGCTAACAGTCATATACTCGCTCGCTGCCCCAAAAACGCTTTGTTCTTTATCAAAAAGAATGGGGCGCAGAACATAAAAAAACAGACATTTATTTTCTCTTACTTTTGTGCTATTAGGATTTTGAAGAGCGCAAGTTTGGATTCTTAGAGTCTTACATGCAATCATGGCGAGCCTCTTCTCAGTGTAGTTCAATTTCTTATATTGTTAGATGTCTTTTTTAGCTCTTGAGTATTCAGTGTGACGAAGTATAGTGCTACGCGAAAATGAATATCTGGCAAAACATCGCGATTTTTCCGTGAAAAAAATTCACAAGCGAATCGCCATAACAATCATCTATCGACGACGAAATTCACATATCGCGAAATGTGACGATTCTCTAGGTCTTCGAATCAACCACTGCAACCGATGTCTCAAGCAACTAACGAAAAGAAGTTGTTTTCTCCTATCACTCAGCAGTCAGCATTACATGCTCCTGCTTCTGCTTTTGATCTGTTTCTGCTTTCTGATATCTAATCGTTCGTTCGGGCAGAGGAGCTCAATAGCATGGATTAGATTCATCTGAAGCAATAATATGAGCCATTTCATCTTCATACCGAATATTCTTCTCTCTTTAATAAAGATTACTGGAAGTCTCAAGTTTAGGCATTTCTGTGAGATTTGTCTCTGGAGCTGGTCTTGATCTCCATCCCGTCTTGAGCCAATGAAGTTGTGGGGGGGGGGGGGGGATGAAGCAACTAGCGTGTTGATTTTATCAACACGCTGACAGACGTAAGTCAAGAGCACAGGGCTTCAGGTTAATCAAATGTTGTTGATTTCTGTATTAAGATTTCTCTTGTGAATTGCTTTGCCTGTATATAGCCTCCGAACAAACAGGGATGAGGTATCGAAACATCAGCTTGCTAGCATGTATTGCTTTGCATGTGTATACAGCCACACATCACAATATAGAGTAGCAAATAGGTAGGTCTAGAGAAAAAAAGGGGTTGCAAAATGAACGTCTGAAGTTTGCAGCCAAACAAAACAAGCATAGTAATCGCAGAGATGTCGTATAGAGATAGAAGATATTCCCACTGACCTCAAAGTCGCGAAAATGGTTTTAGTATCTGTATCTTTACACACACTGCGGTCACCGAGAAAAACACTTGCCCTTTTTGGGTACCGTCTTTTTAAAAATGGATTTTGCACAAGTTTACCTCAACTCTTCACTGGATCCTAAGTGTTGGCATTTTCTTACATCCTGGAATGAACCTACTTGCTCTCCACTAATTGCTGGTAGTTGTCAGCGCTGAAGAGATATCAAGAATCTGTGAAAGCACGAAGTTAATTAATTTCTCGAATTCAAAAATGAAATGAAAATCATATCAGTGCCATTCCTCAACAAGTTCTGTTACTCTTCTGGAATCAAACTGGGAAAAATTCAGACAACAAATCAGAATACATAATTGCCAGCCTTTATATGGCTTAGGTGAGAGAAATTTCTTGGTTGTCACAGCATTTCCGTAACATGGCTCATACAAAGCGTGTGCATATTTTAAATTTGAATAACAAAAAGTGTGTGCATACTAAACGATGTGTTAAGAACTAAATAGAATGTAGTGTGTTGTGTTACTAGCTGAGTCATATTGGACCACCAATACAAATACCAAATACTGCATTATGTGAATGCATCTGATTCTGAAGTGCGCGGTTCGGTGGTTGCGTTTGTACGGCTGGCAGCTGGGCAGGAACAGGGACTGGAAACTCGGTACAGGGTCAACCGGTTCAGGGATGCTGTGCTGATGCTAGCCAGTGTAGCTGCGCTCGCCGATGAGGTAGATTGTGGTTCAAATCTCAATACACTGATGCACTATGTGTGCACACTCTAGTAGATTATACATTATTAATAAAGGTGGATATTACGTTGCATCACTATCTGAAATACATAAATCTACTCATGCACTCAAAAGTTAACAAAGTTAGTTTTGAATAATAATTAATTTTACGACATTTTACCACTATCAATCATACTCCAATGTTCTACAGAATAAATCGCGCGCTTGCTGGGAATGCCAGCTGTGATTAAAACGTTTCCTCGCCCGAGACCCGAGGAAATGCGTTCACTTGCCGCTCATTCAGGCTTGCTTCATCACGATTGATTTAATGCTGGGGAAAATAACTCTCTCTCCCTCTCTTATGTGTGCAATGCTCTCGTGCACGATGCAATCTAACGATATTTGCATCCCTGTCTAGAATTGCATGTACGTGACATTTCTGTTCGAGTTTTGATGTCACGTACTCGGTACTACTACGTTCCACCTTACCCCTGCGACTAGCACCACCACCTACGTCCAAATCCTACATCACCTCCAGCCAGTAAACTAACATAACCTACAAGTTTGACTTCGTAGGTATCGTGTTTCTGTTTCGTCACCCTCAGAAAGCTGGTCTATAGATTGTTGTTTTTCTCCTCAAATCTCTCACGCTAGACAAATCACACAAAAGCCTAAACAAGACTAAAGAAGAGAACGAAAAGAATGCACATTATCATTGTGTGAGATAATGCAAGTATTTTAAACGGATTAGCCACTCTTCTAGGTACTGGTTTTCCTCTCTGCGGGACACAAGTTCGTTAGATGCACTCGCTTTCGGTATTCTACCTGCTAGCACGGAGTCTTTCGGGTCTCGGCTCGCTTGACACGAAGCTTACAGATCGCATTAACACAGCTTTGAGACCGCACTGCAATGTGCGCTACTGGCATGCCTCTATGGTTGCCTACCTTGCAGGAGACTGCGACGTCCTAATAACGTCCAAAATCGCCTCTCACGCCTCTCTACCGTCGTCTACCACTTACCATACTACTCATGATTCGCGGCTTACGATGGGAACAGCCAAGTGCTAGTACCCCTTTTCATCACCACGTCACAGACTTGCGAATCACCCTTGGCAGAAATTCGGCAATGTAGTGAATTGTGTTTATAAAATTGTTGTGAAAGTTTGTTCGTGATTGGCATTGATGGAGTAACGTATCTGAGATTAATGGGAACTCGCTAGTTTCTTGACTTGGAAAGGTGTAACGAAATATTGGCTGTAACTTCCTTAGGCAAAATGTTTTGTCAAGAGACCATAGTTGAGTATGGATGGGGAGACGCTGGGCTTTAAATCACCAGCGGCATCGAGGCTGGGCAGGTCCAGGGCAGGTCCAGGGCAGGGAGCTTGATAAGCGTGGCAGGCTAGCCAGGGGTATCGGCCAGACCCAGGGCTATACCCTGGGGTGTGAGCGGGCTCGTTTCGCGCGATCCAATACGCTCTTCTGATTGACAAAGGGCCCACGTGAGCGCGGGTCGGACGCTGGCCTCGACGAATGTGATTGGTAATAGCTAGTACTTGAATTGGTCTGCCGGCTGGGAAATCGGTCAGTGGAAATACGATCGTGGACCAGGGAGGGCGAGGAGAGATAGTGCGCCAAGAAGCGTTCGCAGAAAGTAATACTATCGAGCACTATGCCAATGCCATGGGAATGCAACTTAACATATTATTCAGGGTCTTACCTAGCGCGGCCATTTGGAGCGGCTACAAAGCGGCTAATTAGCCGGGCTGGCGGTGTTTAGAACCCGGACCTAGAGCGGCCATTTCAATAATGGGCAGTTTGTTGATTGCGTAGCACCACTAGCACGATGGTGCTACGATAATAGCATTTTCTAGAAGGCATACGGCTTTTTAAACGATCATCATTGTGCAGTGAAGTCAAATCAACCAATCTCATGGCTCGTTACTATAGTCAGAGTCGATGTGCCCCGGCTATCCCAACCGTAATACTGCCACTCTAGGTCGAGGTTACTGCTTAGTGCTATGGTGGTATTAATTAGCCAGGGTAGATTGCTAGCAATCCCGGGACTACAAGTGGCCGAGCTAGGTAAGGCCCCAGAGCTCACGTTGTTGAAAAAAGAAAAATATATTTTTATTTAATGTAGGTAACAGAAAAATATATTGACAAGCCTTAATCCTTGGAATGCTACGTTAGTGGTCCCAGATGAAACTCATGAGGGAGAACCAGAGGCAGCCAGGGGAACCGCTCACCCAGTTCAATACGCTAGGAGGATATAAATTAATCCGAGATGGTGCCTATAAAGTATTGTATAATTATTGTATTGTTCAGTAAAATGTGACACATATGGATTCGCGTACAGTGATACGATGAAGCGAAAACAATTCTCCAGCGAGAGTATTTTTGTGACAGCTAACAACAGGAAGTGAATCCCAGGAGAAAAGGTATAATAGGAAAGTGGGTGGCTGACCATGTCTCATTGTTTTTTCACCCTAAACACTATTTAGGCCCCCGTGTCCTAGCTGTATGGTTGTCTGGTTGTCTGCTTGTAGCCAGCTGTGTCGACCTATTATTTACGATCCCAAAAGCAAAGTCTAGGCAGCGAAAAAATATTGTTAGTTTGAATAGCGTAGTGATGGATCAAACAAGCGAACAATGGAGTGGCTCGAGCAGAGAGCTTCTGGAGCAGGAGCAGGAGCAGGAACAGGGCCAGCGATGCATTGTGCACGCTCCCGCCTCTCTGAATATTTGTAGCTCCCCCAAAGCCCTGTCCAGCCCATGCACATGACATTACAGTTAAGCTAGGTCTTTGCTCCGAATTGGAGTATTTTCATTGACACTGAAGCCTGGGATCATATGCCTATAGTACGTCTCAGGTTCGGAAGTCCACAAAGCGGTTTTTATATTTCCGCAAGAACCCTCGTTTTGCATACCCCTTACTCTCCCATTGTGTAGAGTTGGCCGATGTCGGTCTGGATAACTTGTTTTCTAAACAGTAATCGGTTCGGTGCGGTCTTTGCTGTCTGGCCATTAAACATAACATCATGGCATACCTATACAAATTAAATGAACGATCAATAAACTGAGTGATCAGTCGTCAAAATAATATTCCTAGTGATTTACGAGATCTTAATTCTGGTTTGATTTTTAAATTTCAAAGTCAAATTCAGATTATTTTTTGCCGGGATTAATAATTCTTCGCATTTAACGTCACATAATCAGTGCGAATTATCTTTAGTAAAAACGCTCAAATTGATTGTGATCAGGTAGCAGCCTCTTTTCTCCGAACCTTTTTGATGGAGCTAGCAGCAAACCACTGCTACCTTTAGCATAGGCTGTGCAAAGTTTCAGTACCTTACCTATGTCCCGGGGAGTTGTCAAAAGAACCTGAGACGTACTAGTGCGTCTCAGGTTCGGAAGTCCACAGAGCGTTTTTTTGATGAGCGTAGCGAGCGAAGCGAGCGAAGCGATTTTCTCTCGTTTTTTAAGAAAATCCTCCACACCCTTCACTTTCAAAGCAGAAAAAAGAGCAAAATTCGACAATTGGGCATGTTTGGAAAAGTACGGAAATTTATTTAAAAGTGCGCATTTTTTTCAAATGTTCCCAATTTCGAATATTTCTCTTAGATATCATAAATTCAGTGTTGAAAGTGAACCCGCAACTTAAAGAATCCTTTAACGTTTTCAAGATATGCATTTATGTATGCGTGTTTGCGCAAATCCAAAAACCACGTCAAACCCAAAACCAAGAAAGACCCCGGTTTAATTTCATATTAGAATCAAGTAAGCCCATTAAATAATTTGAAAAAAATGTTCTGAGAAAACAATTGGTGATCACTGAACAATACAAAAATGCGTTTTATGGCGAAAACAATCGACAAAAATCTGACTCTCTCTCGAGATTTGACGGAGTGCACTTCACGTTCCCTGAAAACACAATTATTTTCTCGACAATGCCACGCAAGATATCTCAGCGGGGAAAAAATGAAGCTGCGGCTAGACGAGACCAAGAGCGCAGAGCGAACGAAAGTACCGAGACTAGGGAAGTAAGGCTCAGCGACAGTGCGGCCCGAATGCTGAGCATCAGGGCGAGAGAAAATGAAGAGGCGCTTGCGCAGAGACTGGATTTAAATCGACGACGAACAGCTGCTGCACGAGCAGCCGAGACAGAGGCCGATAATACCCAGAGACTGGAGACAAATCTGAAGAGAACAAGGTGTCACCGTCAAAACGAAACCCTTGCTGAGACGACTACCAGGAGAGCGAGCAGTCTTCTAGCTGTGACAGAAGCTAATCGCAACGAAACCCTTGTTGAGACGACGGCAAGGAGAGCGAGCAGTCTTCGAGCTGTCACAGAAGCTCGGCGCAACGAAACTCTTGCTGATACGACGGCGAGGAGAGCGGAAAGCCTGCAACGGGTGACCGAGACCCGCCAGAGTGAGTCTCCAAACCAAACTGCATCGAGGAGGTCGGGGAATCGCTCGCGAATGGCCGAGGTTCGTAACACCCAATCCATTAGAATCGATAGTCATGCGTGTCTTTTACCAGGGTCCGTACCTCAGTCCAAAGCGGAGCTTTTTGAGGGACACATGGGAGGGTTACAATGGGTATGTTGTCGAATTTGCAAAAGAAAGTTCCCTGGTCTCAAACTAAGTACACCAGGATTATGCAACTCGTGCAAACGAAACGTGGACATGTTTTCTTCTGTCAACCATATGGATCCCGGTGCTGTACCGGATGAGTTGATAGGCTTGTCGATGATCGAAACTCTCCTCATCGCGCGGATCCACCCTGTTGTGTCCGTTTACCGTGTAAAAGGGCAGCAGTTTGCGTACAGTGGAAATGTGATCAACTTTCCCCAAAACGTTTCGGAATTTGCGTCAAGTCTTCCAAAATCTTTGAATTCTTTGACATCCGTTGTTGTAGTTCGGCGCACATCTTCTCATTCAGACAACATCGCCGACTTCAAGTGTGTTCTCGTCGCCTTCGTCGTGCTCTACTTTGGCTTAAAAATAACAACCGATTTTATGCTGACATTTCCATTGACGAACAAGCTCTTGCCCTATTGCCAGAAGATGGGAATGTGTATGGCGACCTTGAGTTCATTGAGGTCAAGGGAGACGACGGCGACGACGGTGGGTTTCTCGAACATACCAACGTTCCGCAAATAATCCCCATTAACCAACAAGATCGGATCGACAGCGCTCTTCAGCCAGGCACCGTTCCATGGCCCACGGTCTCAAATGTTCCTGTTAATGAGTTTACCACCGAGGGGTACATCGCGCAAGCCTTCCCCACACTCTTCCCAACAGGACTCGCAGACCTGAGGGACACTTCTCGACCAACGCAGATCAAGCACACGCAGTACTTTCAGTTCCTCATGCAATTTCACGATGGTCGCTTCGCTAAAGACAGTCGCTTCCGCTTCTTTGCGCTCAATTCGGTGATGCGTTGGAACGCCATCAGTCAGGGCAACATTTTGGTTAAAAAGATTGACCTTAATGGAAGGACAGCCGGCCAATTGAAGGAAATCCTGGCAATAAATCCTAATCTTGCCAATAAGGTTATGTTCTATGCATCGTCACTCCGCATAACTAAATCATATTGGTTTAAGCGTTGCGCTGAGCTAAAAGACATGGTCGAATTCATTGGCGTGCCGACGGTGTTCTTCACCCTGAGTGCCGCCGATTTACACTGGCCGGAGTTATACGCGATCCTCGCTCTCGACGAACGTCTGGACGACATGTTGCCCCAAATCGCGGCCAATCGGCGTCGGCAACTATTGTGCGAGAATCCACTTGTTGTCGCTTGGTTTTTCCAAGAGCGGGCGGGATTTTACATCCAGAACGTTCTCGGCCCCGCTTTCCAAGTGCGTGACAGCTGGTTCCGCTATGAGTGGCAGCATCGCGGGAGCAGTCATGTCCACGGGCTGCTCTGGCTAGAGGGAGCCCCGGACGTGGATACGCTTGATTTTACAAATGCTGACGAAGTGACTCGGGCAACGTTGTACTTTGACCATCTTGTATCCACTGTAAATCCAGGAATCAACGAACCCCCAGCTGTCGTCCATCCTTGTCAATTAAGGGTTAGCGATGTGGAAGACAAAGATCAAGACCTCCGTGAACTGCTCAACAAAGTCCAGCGACACACCCGTTGCACCGAGGGCTACTGTCTACGTAAGAAAAAAAACTCTCGAGAACTCCATTGTCGTTTTAAATTTCCTTTTCCTATGTGCGCTGCAACCACTCTCACCAAAAATGACGAAGATATTCTGACCTTGGAGACGAAACGCGATGACCCCCTATTAAATAGGTATAATGAGTCCATCATTCGGTCATGGCGGGCCAATATGGACATCCAGGCAGTCATGTCGAGGCACGCTGTCATGGAGTACATCGCCAAGTACGCTGCGAAAAGCGAGCCGCAGTCCACATCGTTTGCTGACATGTTTAACAATATTCTAACAACAAAAATTAATGCAAACGATCCTGCCAAGCTTGCAGTGCAGAAACTGATAATTGAGTCACTCGCAGAGCGCGACATTTCGGCACAAGAGTGCTGTCATCTTCTCATGGGCTACCCGCTCTACCAATCGAGCCGCGCGTTCGTGTCGCTGAATGTTGGCGGCGACCAGTGGGTGCCTCTTGCCACTGAGGGTGAGCCCGTCGATGGCGCCAACAAGAAGCTCGTGGATATGTACCCCACTCGTCCAGAATCGATGCGGGAAATGTCCCTTTTCGACACGGCGTCCAAGTTCAGCTGGAGAGGTCGGTGGGTAGCTAGGAGGACTCCAGCTGTTGTTAGGGTCTTTCCTCGGCTGTTTCTGTGCACCGACAACGAAAGGAACGAATCTTTTTACCACCAACAAGTTCTCCTGAAAGTGCCCTGGACCAGTGAGGAGGACGTGAACCCCACCGCCGATACTTGGAAAACCGTGTACCTGGCTGCCGGCTTGCTTGCATTAGAAGGAACGGTTTTGCCAGAAATACCCGACGAGGAGGAAGAGGACGAAGAGTTTGAAGAGCCCGAGCCCGACAGGGCACAGGAAGAGTGGATGGTCGTGGCCGGCATGGGGCCGAATGACAGGGCGGTAAAATGCGAAATCGGCACGAGGGAGTTCGACACGTCGTTCGCTTGGACCGCCTCATACAACAATTTCCCGAACATCGCGGGAGTGTCCAGCTTTCTGACCGATGTCAGGAAGGTTGCCACGGATGTCGTCGAGGACGTACCTACGCCACTGACGCTCAGCGCCGAACAGCAGCGGGTTCTGGATCTCCTCGCAGCTCAAATCGAGGCTGTAAAAAACCAATCTGAATACACGGCAGTCCGCAGACTGATTGTCCAGGGAACGGCGGGGACAGGGAAGAGTACAGTCATAAAGGCAATGACGGCAATGATGCGTGCAGATCTGGGAGAGGGCAGCTTCCTTTTGTTGGCTCCGACTGGGGTAGCTGCCTTTAATATCAACGCTTCCACAATCCATTCCGCTCTTCACATAGGCACGAAAGCCGCTAAATTCCGCGATCTCACCGGAAAAAGTGAAAGAGAATTTCAAATAAAAATGCAGCCAGTGTCGTTCCTCCTCATTGATGAGTACTCAATGATCGGTGTCTCGTTGCTTGCCATGATTGACAAGCGAACTCGACAGGCAAAGCCCACTGACGCTGTACATCCATTTGGCAACCTGTTCGTATACCTGTTCGGCGACATCAGACAACTGCCGCCTGTGTGTGATCGACCACTATTCACCGACCATACCTGCAATTATGGATTAACTAACGACGGCATGTTGGCTTACAATACTTTCAGCCACTGCCACACACTCTCTATAGTGCAGCGTCAAGCTGGCGACAACCCTGAGCAGGCGCGCTTCAGAGATCTTCTCGGGAGGCTGAGCAATGGGTGCTCGACCCACGAGGACTGGGACTTGCTCTCCACGCGCTTTCGTGCATCATTAAGCGATGATGAGCAATCTCAGTTTACTAATTCGCTATACCTTGCTCCCACTAAAGAAACTGTTCAAGGGCACAATATGCAACATCTCACTGAACTTGGCCGTCCCGTGGCAAAGATCTCCGCCTTACACAACTGTGGCAAGGCTGCGCAAGGCACAGAGGATGCTGCGCAGGGGCTGCAGACCACCATCTACCTGTTCCGGGGCAGCCGCGTGATGCTGCGAACCAACTTGTGGACGTCACACGGGCTGGTGAATGGGGCCACGGGAACGGTCGAGGAAATAATTTATTCTCCACACACCAGACCACCATTCGACCAACCGCTGTGTGTGCTGGTAAAGTTCGACCGATACACCGGGCCATCGTTCCACTATCCCCAGGTAATCCCCATCTGCCCTATGTCACGCGCTTGGACCGAAAAGGAAACGAAATGCACCCGAGTGCAGTTCCCCCTCCAGCTATCGTGGGCTGTCACCATTCATAGGTGCCAGGGGATGACCTTGGACTCAGCAATCTTAAGTCTCGGGACTAAGGAGTTCGCCACCGGCATGAGTTTTGTGGGTTTGTCAAGTGTGAGGGCCCTGAAGGACCTAATGATTAACCCTCCGTTTCCCTTCGAGAGAATTAGTCAACTTCATCTCTCGAAGAGTTTGCAGCTACGGAAGCTGGATGAGGCTCGGCAAGCGACAATGTCGCTATAAGCAGGCCGAGCGGCCAGCCTAGACGTACGGTAATGGTAAAGCGTATTCCTATAGTATAGTACGTCTCACGGAAGCTGGAGGAGGCTCGGCAAGCGACAATGTCGCTATAAGCAGGCCGAGCGGCCAGCCTAGACGTACGGTAATGGTAAAGCGTATTCCTATAATATAGTACGTCTCGCGGAGGCTGGAGGAGGCTCGGCAAGCGAATGTCGCTATAAGCAGGCCGAGCGGCCAGCTTAGAGGTAAGTCCGTGGTAAAGCGTATGCCTATATAGTACGTCTCAGGTTCTTTTGGTGGCGCCTCGGGGCACTTGACAGCTAATAAAACATTGTAAGATATTGGTGTGTTGCTGACCAAAGATCGTGAGACGTATTATAGGGGAAACATCCACGTACAAAAAATGGTAATAGTGCGTCAAAGTCGATACCTCTTTCATATTGCATGATAAGGTGATATGGAAATTCGGCATGCTTTTTGTGAACGTACGTTACTTTGTTATTGAAACCTTTTTAATGTTGAATAAAACTATCATAATATTTAAATATTAAACATTATTTCATTTGTATCCAGTTTTGTCTGTGTCTGTGTGTGGAAGTTTTGAAAAGTACGGAATTTTTTTTTAGAGTGTGTATTGTTTTCAAATTTTCCCAATTACGATTTCAGCATGGTGCTCCGTGGTTTTCGTAGTAGTTAGGTTTTCTACCATCCTTCTACATTCACCTTTTAATCTGCTCTACAATTTGCTCTACATGGCTTGCTGCTCCATGATTTTCATAGGCTTTTTGCCTCAATCTTTTCATGCGCTACATACAAACCGCTACGCTCATCTTCAACGCAACACAAATTGCGTTCGCCCTAGTATATTTCCACAAGAACCCTCGTTTTGCATACCCCTTACTCTCCCATTGTGTAGAGTTGGCCGATGTCGGTCTGGATAACTTGTTTTCTAATCAGTTATCGGTTCGGTGCGGTCTCTGCTGCCTTCATAATCGCATGGCATACCTATACAAATCAAATGAACGATCAATAAACTGAGTGATCAGTCGTCAAAATAATGTTCCTAGTGATTTACGAGATCCTAATTCTGCTTCGATTTTTAAATTTCAAAGTCATGTACAGATTTTTTTTGCCGGGATTAATAATTCATCGCATTTAACGTCACATAATCAGTGTGAATCGCTAGTAACAACGCTCAAATTGATTGCGAAACAGGTAGCAGCCCCTTTTCCCCGAACCTTTTTGATGGGGCTGGCAGCGACCCACTTCTACCTTTAGGAAAGGCTGTGCAAAGTTACAGTACCTTACCTATGTCCCGGGGCGCTGCGAAAAGAACCTGAGACGTACTATAGTTCCTAATTTTACACTGACCTGACCTCATCTGGCAAGGGTGCATTTTACCAACAGCGCTTTTTTAGATTGAAATTGCATTCAGGATCAGATTCAGAGCTGAGGATAAGTCATAAAGCTTCGATCACTGCTCCGGTACGGGATAGGCAACTAGTATGCCGTGCCAGCACTCACTACGCTGTATGTTGCCGTTTATTAACATGTATGTTGCCGTTTTTACGTTTTCTTAAAACTGAATAAACAATAAAACAAACATACAAGGGGATTATTTAGCTACTTCTAAAATACAATTTACTTATTTAGAATGGACTAGTCAATATTTAATCTTTTAAATAGCAATACATAACGACATAGTGATGGTTATAGAGTTGATCTGACCAATGATCACAGCTGGTAAGGCCTATACTTTAACGTTGCATGGGAAACATACAGCGCTGAGCTAGTTGCGTATCCCGGCTAGCAATGGTCGAAGCATAAAGTGCATACATATAACTCAATATCAATGAAATGATAGTTTTAGTTGACAGTTTTGAATTGATAGTTTTAATTAACAGTTTGAGAGTTTTAAATGACGATAATATTGTTTTCATAGCAGTGGCGGCTTGAGCCTTGGCCAGTACTGGAGCAAGATCTATTTAGCTCAGACACCCTTCATAAATAAGTAATAATCATTTGGGTTTTGATAATCTTTAGCTACGTTTACATTATTTGGATAGAGACAAGAAAAACTGGCTGAAAAACTGTGAATACTAAAATCTTTTCTCTAATGCATCAAAAACAAATTGTGTTTGTTATTTCAATTGACTCTCGATAAGCTAGGAATCAGTATTATCTGATCGTGATCAGATACAGAATTGACGGTATCGCCACTTGCAGACTCGGCTTCATTAAAGAAACGTGCAGCGTATTAAATTTTATAGAGTTATGAGACAATCATATTGAAATTACAAATATTTGTTACCAGTAATAGCCACATTACAAGCCAAGCTATAGGCTTTTGCTCGTTAGCTTGCCCAAAATGATAGAAAAATGATCTCGCATTGCTCACCATAATTGGCGGAAGAACCGAACTAATTTAAAGAGTCATCTAATTCCAAAGAGCAGGAGCTTGTATTTTCACGTGTGTATCTCTGCGAGTGTCGATTGATAATCTTGATTGTCTATCATCTCTACCCAGGGCCGTAGGAACTATTTTTTCCGTGGGGGGGGGGGGGGGTCAGACATACATACAAATTTGGGGGGTTTGGGGCACAGCCCCAAAAAATGTTGAGTTCAAGGTTTTCATTGGAGCAAATCTACGCGTTTGCGGTCAATTTGGGGCTTGAGAATGGGCTGGTCAAAACTGCATATTTTATTATGATTTTATGATGCAAGAAGGTATTCCTATAGATTTTTTGCGGTACTGTTAAAAAACCAGGCCCGTCATTGCTAAAAGGCGTTGCTATAAATAAAGCCAGCAGTTCAGCAAAGGCTTTTAATGCCTATGAATAAAGATGTAATTTAGTAATTTTACCACCAATTGACGACACATTTTGCGCCGTAGGCGACAGTTTTACGATTTCTAGAGTTTCTATCGCCCAATATTTTGTCCGAATCTCAAAATTGCTGCAAGCTACGAAATACTAAAGTAAATTTGGGCCAAATCAATCATGGTTATCAAAATTGGGAATCCTAGTTTCAAATTTCCTATCAAATTAATTAGAAAGTTTCGTAAAAACTTCCATCACGGGCACGATCCAGTTAACATGACCCCGGGGGGAGTAAACCGGCCTGACCCCCCCAGTGGTGGGGTCAGGCCGATGTGTGTGGGGGGAGGGTATTTGACCCCCCCCCCCCCCCTTCCTACGCCCCTGTCACTACTTGAACGATGTTGATAGCATCAACATCTTGTTCATTAAATCTCACGGACATGGAAATATCGTCATCAATGACCACTGACGTGACATTTGATCGATACATATATGTGTCACCTATGAAGTTTACAAGGCACATTATGTTATTTATTTAAAAAACTACAAAGACTTAAACAGTGGCATCGAGTCCGATGCCATTCTTGCCCAATTCGTTTACTCGTACAGATGCATGTTACTCTTTAGTCTATACAAATGCATCTAATGGATTTAAATAACTCTCGTCTAACCTGGAGGCGTCGATATTGGGGAAACTGCTTTATCAAATTGGGCCAAATTCGGAGTCTGTGTAAGCTTTTCGTGATCAGAACTGACTCCAGCGCTGGACTCATCTAACAGACAAGCACATTGAGAAAATAAGGATTTCCCACCGCCAACAAAATACTTATACAATTGTGATTTGTTTTTATAATTAAAAGAAATAAATGTTGCGTTGCTTACCAATGCTAGAACAAGGCTTTTTGAAAAATCTATCCAAGGTGGTTACAAGTGAAAAAAATGCAAAATTTAAATTAGCAATTAATAGCTAGTAGCTACCATCAATCATCATCAATACCTAGGTACAGCCAACAAAAGCTTACCGACTGTGGGTCACAAAATAGAAAAAGCAAAACTCTTGCCACACGCGTTTTTAACGAGATTGGTATGACGTGTGTAATCGACTTACAGCCGCGAAAGCAACTAGAGGACTGAATATAAACTGGAAATATTTTGGGCTAGCTTGCCCTAAAGCTCGAAATCAAATTTTCTGAACTGCCTTATCAAATTTGCTGAAATGAGTTTTATGACTGCACCGACTTGGCAGAATTCGAGCACAGTTTGAATGAATTACAGAGAGTACGGATAAGGCGATGGTTTTTCGGTTCGAAGTAACATCAAGTTTCGTGGAACATCGCTATACCTATACTCGGTTCTATAAAAAAACAGTTTGCGTGTATCCTTCTAACTCAGTTCGCTAGCTAAACAACCCACATGGGTGGCGGGTGGTTGTCTGTGTTACACTTGTTTTGGGAGAAGCTCGAATATTGGAGTGATAACTTAAACCGTGTGGCGCGTGTGGCCTTGAAGAGTATGCAAAATTTGGTCTGAAAGCATCTTTCTGGCCATAAGGAGACTTCGCAGTAATGAGTCGAATGAATCAAACCATGATGTTATAAATAGAAAAGAGCAATGTTTTCGGCCTTTATCTAATTTCCATGATGCAATTTTTTATTGGGACGAGGGAGCCCCGGGATTTTGTGCAATACGCCGGTGGATTAGAGGATATTTTATTCAGAATTAGAGTGCTGAGAGCCTGAGATAGCATTTTTTATGCGAGCACATGTGAAAATGTGAATCGGATGCAAGGTGATAACAGAACCAAACTTTATTGCATTGTGTTTTGCATTGTGGGTTACTTTTACGTATCATGTTTGCATGACTGTTGGTCTAATATACCTTCGGTTATAAAATAACTTAAAGTCAGTGATTGTGTTTTCCATTATTATTTATAAAAACATTTTTCTATATTAAAGTCGTCGGTGGTCGTCGATGTTGTTGCTTACATGTCGGGTGCCAGTCAACACATAGTATGCATGTACCCACCCATCTTACCACCCCCCCACAGTCCCAACGTACCAACCACGGTCCCACCGATCCACGGACCCATCCACGAACCCAACCACGAACCCAACAATGAACCCAACCACGGACCCATCCACGGACCCACACACTGACCCACCCATCATCACGCAGACCACCACCCACCCCTTCGAGGTACTGGAGCGCCCGCTCCGAATTACTATTGCCAAGCCGCCACTGTGTTTGAGATATTCACGAGTCTGTTTATGAACGTGTTCTATCAGGCATTTCCCTTAAAAGAAAAAAGACTACGAGGTAAACATAGAAACAGAAGTAACGAATTGTACACTGAGAAACTTAAACAAATTGGCAAATAATTAATTCAGTGAGGGGATATATACAAAAGAACGTGGAATCACGATGATAAAAATGAGCTAAGTAAGACCAAACAGATATATAAACAGGAAATTAAACAATAACAAATAAATCACAATGAGAAAAAAATTAGGAACTCTTAAAATAAACCAAAAACAGTATGAAATATTATGCATTCTTGTAAAACTAATAAGGCAAAAACCCAAGATAGCATAAAAATACGTCATGATGGAAAAGACATAGAATCTGAAAAAGAAGTGGCTAATATTCTAAATAACTATTTTTGCAGTATAGTACCTGACCTATAGGAAAACTCTGAATAAACTCTGAAATAAAGCTCTGAAACTCTGAATAAAGCTAATCAAAACCAACAGCTGACAAGAATCGTAAAAAACAATATCGAGGCAGCCAATCGGCTGCAAAAAGATGTCGTTTGAAAGTCCCGCCTATTTCCCGAAATACTCAAAGCCGTTGGCTGCATACTTATAGCGCTTTGGGCTGGGGAACTGTTATAAAGCATGAAAAATCAAAGTGCTTAATTTGCAATTAACAGTGATCGAAAAAATTTAATAAACCTACGCATTCGTAAGCTCAGAGCACTCCTTATCTGAAAATTTAATTTCATTAGTCCTTTTCTTATAGAAGTAATTCGATTTAATGCGAATCTATCCTACCAATTCTAGTTCGTTTCATCACCTTCACGATGTCTATTTCCGTCCTATGGGTGTACAGTACATGCATATGCGAAAAATAGTTGAAACTACGTCTTTGTTATGTCGACGCTTAAGAACGTTCTTTTGAAAATTGTCCTAATGGAATGGTAAGTTTTGCTGTAATTAATCAGCAAAGTATGTTTTTCAACCGTTATGCTTTTAAAATGTACATTTTGATATTTATCTAAGTATAGAAAGATCTATCTTTTATCACTGTCTGTATACACTCCTGCCTTTGTCCTCGAAAGCAGCATCTGGAACACCTCAGAGATCGCTCGAGATCGCCTTCAGAGATCGACACCTACATATTATAGTCGACAACTAAGCTACTAGCGCCTGGCGCGATCTATTTGCACACATCACATACAGTGTTGCCGCGTCCGTACAATATTACTAGATCTAGTACATTTTGGTACAGTCAGTACCAACACCTTTCTAAAATCTAGTATATTTTGCAATTTTGTAGACTTGCATCGTTTTTGCGTAGAACATTTAAAATTCCTTCCAAAACAGTGAAGACTTTTTTTTTTGGAAAGTCGACATTCTAGTACTTTTTCTCGAAATCTAGTACATTTCAAAGTACATTTCTGCCAGTGCCAAAATAACCCGTGAAATTAAGTGACAAAGAATAAGTGCGTAGAAAACTTTTTGGTATAAAAAAATGGAATGGAAGGCGAAATGTGCCAAAAGTGCTTTTAAGTGTCTTTCTACCGATTTCGAGTATTTTGCGGCCATTTTTTGCGCGCGAAAAAACGCAAACTTTTCATTTTCCCATCATAACACCAAAATCAAGAATTTGTCGCAAAATCGCGTGAAATCGCGCGTGACCGCGTGAAATCTGTCGACATTTCTGACTTATTTTGCCAAAAAGTTGACTAAAATACGCCACAATCCCAAAATATCGAATTTTAAACTTTTGGTTTGAAAACAGTCATAAACGCCCAAAGTTGGCGTCATCTGCTGCAGGCTAGAACAGGAAGTTGGATCTACACCTAACCTCATTTTTAGCAAGTGCGATATGATTTTCTGTATTATTATTATTACAAGGGCTTCGCGAACGCAATTTGTGTTGCGTTGAAGATGAGCGTAGCGGTTTGTATATAGCGCATAAAAAGATTCATGCAAAAAGCCTAGGAAAATCATGGAGCAGCAAGCCGGACCATTGCTTTCTCAAAAATTCTGATCTCTTGAAAATGCAAACGATTCTGACCTTTATTTGTTTCTGTCCGCGAGCTGTCGGGTAGCGGAAATATAAATGCTCGTTTTGAGATCATTGAGCAATGTGCATGTAAATACACAGATGTAACTCATGCCCAAGGGTTTTTATTAGGTTGGAGATATTATATTTCTGCCGCGGACTTTCTTTCAAAAACTTGGATGCAAGAAATTGACAAAATTTCTAATATCTGTCAAATCTTGAAGTCAACTTCAAGTCAAAAGATCTGGTGTGATGTTTCAATTTGGTTTCGATGGTTTCTAAAGACAACAATCGAAATTGGGAAAATTTGAAAAAAATACGCACTTTTAAATAAATTTCCGTACTTTTCCAAACTTGCCCAATTGTCGATAATGCTCTGTTTTCTGCTTTGAAAGTGAAGGGTATGGAGGATTTTCTTGAAAAACGCAGGGGGTCTAAGTTGAGAACAAAAGTAGACACCCTGAAAATTCCATCCCAATCGACGCAGGCGTTTGGCCTGTAGAGCGCGCACAAACACACATACAAACAAACAAACAAGCAAACAAAAAACACACGCAGGTGCTTTTTTTTAGCATTAGTGAAATTGATGATTTCGCTTCGCTCGCTACGCTCATAAAAAAGTGGATCAATTCGTTTATTTAGGATTAATAGATTCTTTTCCTGGAAACCACATGTTGAGTATTTGTGCGGTCGTTTTCGGTCTGTAGCATTTTGACTTTACTAGGGCTTCGCGAACGCTATTTGGGTTGCGTTGAAGATGAGCGCAGCGGTTTGTATATGGCGCATTAAAAGATTTAGGCAAAAATCGTATGGTAATCATGGAACAGCAAGCCGGACCATTGCTTACTCAAAAATTCTGATCACTTGAAAATGTAAAGTGTAAAACGTAAAATGTGATTTGAGGTCATTGAGCAATGTGCATGTAAATACATAGATGCAGCTCATGTCCAAGAGTTTTTATTAGGTTGGAGAAATATTTTTGCCGCGGACGTACTTTCAAAAACGTGCATGCACGAAATTGACAAAATTTCGAATATCTGTCAAATCTTGAAGTCAACTTCAAGTCAAAAAATCTGGTGTGATGTTTTGATTTGGTTTCGATGGTTACTAAAGACAACAATCGAAATTGGGAAAATTTGAAAAAAAAACGAACTTTTCAATTAATATCCGTACTTTTCCAAACTTTCCCAATTGTCAAATATTGCTCTTTTTTCTGCTTTAAAGGGAAGGTGTATGGAGGATTTTCTTGAAAGACGCAGGGGGTCTAAGTTGAGAACAAACGTAGGTACTCACAAATTTTCATTGAAATCGGTTCAGGCGTTTGGTCTGTAGAGCACGCACAAACACCAAAAAAAAAAAAAAAACCTACACGAGTGACTTTTTTAAGGGGTAGTGAAATTGAAGATTTCGCTTCGCTCGCTACGCTCATCAATAAATTGCGTTCGACAGGGGCTCCTTCATATCTTTTACGAACTGTGTATCTTGCTTTAGTCGAGTCTCAGCTGCTGTATGGTGTGCTTGTATGTGGTCAAGCTTCAGAATACATTATAGATAAAATATCATCACTGCAACTAAGCATAATAAAAATCATTTCTTCTCACACTTTGAATAATACCTGTCCATAGGTTGATGTTCTCTTCCATACAATTAATATTTTGCTATTTCGAAAGCTTTTTGATCATAAATTGATTTTAAAATAGTATTTCAACGACCAATTTAAAGTTCTGAAATCTGAGTTTGTAATGAAAGCATGGCTTAGAAACAAAGACCCGTATTATGTTCCAAATTATGTAAATAAGCATTTATTTGGTTTATTTCAATATGTTGTTCCCGTCTTATTTAATAAATTACCACCAAAACTACGTAGCTTAAACACATTTTGTATACTTAAAAAAAGTGTAAAGAAAAGGTTGCTTGATGTTACTGTATAGAAATTTAATTTACTGTTGTTTTCATAACTACCAAAACTAAACTTCATTATTTATTTATTTATTTTTATTTAAAGTTCTTTTGTTTAGTGTTGCGTTGTATAACGTTTTCAGTAAATTATCATTTTAAAATTTCTTTATTTACACCACAGATGAGCCATCATCCCAGTAAACACAAAACGGCTGGCCGACGTCGTGCCAATGTCGGCAGAAAGTATTATCCAGCATCGGCCCAGCGTTGGCCAATAGCAAATGTCCAGCATTGCGCCAGTAAAAATGTGTCACACCTGCCTTCATCGGCCCTGTGCTGGCTGGCCACCATGTCGGCTCGGTGATGGACTGGCTGGATGGGGCCAGTGAGATGCCACCAGGCCAGCAGCAAGCCTTCACCGTGCCGCCGCGGTTGTCCATCATCTAGCCATTACTTTGCCTGCACTATGCCGTTGCTATACAATCAGTGACAATCGGCCACGGACAAAATTATGATTCGGGAAAATGCAAATGATTATACAGGGACGGGTGTTTCATGTAGACCATTTCGCGCTGCGTATGGTGGGAGGAACTTATTCACTGCAGTTTTTCATCGTTGCGCAAATCGAAGTCATTAATTGGACCTGGCCGGATTTGAACTGGGTACCCCTCGCTCCGTAGGCTGAAGACTTGACGATTGCGCTGCCGACACTTGTGGAATGCGATTGCGATTTTAATGCATACCCTCCTCCCATCGATGTTTTGAACTTGAGGTTTAGCGGCACTGTCTGAGATTTCTTTTCTTGTCACATTATATGATTATTATGGGCAATAAAAAAAAAATTATAATAATAATAATAAAAATTAAATTAAAAATTATAATAAAAATTATAATAAAAAAAATTATAAAAAAAATTAAAAAAATTATAATAATAAAAATTATAATTATAAAAATTATAATAATAAAATCATAATAATAAAAATAATAATAAAAATAATAAAAATAATAATAATAATAATAAAAATAAAAATAATAAAAACAAAAATAATAAAAATAATAACAATAAAAATAATAATAATAAAAATAAAAATAATTATAATTATAATAATAAAAATAAAAATAATAAAAATAATCATATATAAATTATAAAAATAAAAATAAAAATTATAATAATAATAAAAATAATAATTATAATTATAATAATAATAAAAATTATAATTATAAAAATTATAAAAATAAAAATAAAAATTATAAAAATTATAAAAGTTATAAAAATTATAAAAATTATAAAAATTATAAAAATTATAAAAAAATAAAAAAATAATAAAAATAATAATAATAATAATAATAAAAATAGTAAAAAAAATAAAAATAATGAAAATAATAATAATAATAATAATAACAAAAATAATAAAAATAATAATAGAATAAATAATAAAAATAATAATAATAATAAAAATAGATTACACATGGATAACCTTATTATTGACTACACATGGATTACCTCATAATTGACTACACATGGAATACCTCATTATTGATTTCACATGGATTACCTCATTATTGACTTCACATGGAATACCTCGTTATTACCTAAACATGGAAAACCCCATTATTAATTGCACATGGAATACCTTATTATTGATTTCACATGGAATACCTCATTATTGATTACACATGGAATACGTCATTTTTGATTTCACATGGAATACCTCATTATTGACTACACATGGAATAACCCGTTATTACCTACACATGGAATACCTCATTATTGACTACACATGGAATACCTCATTATTGATTTCACATGGAACACCTCATTATTGAATACACATGGAATACCTTATTATTGATTACACATGGAAAACCTCATTATTGATTTCACATGGAATACCTCAATATTAATTACACATGGAATACCTCACTATTGACTACAAATGGAATACCTCATTATTGACTACATATGGATTACCTCATTATTGACTACACATGGAATACCTCATTATTGATTACACATGGAATACCTCGTTATTAATAACACATGGAATACCTCATTATTGACTACACATGGAATACCTCATTATTGATTTCACAGGGAATACCTCATTATTGATAACACATGGAATACCTCGTTATTACCTACACACAAAATATCTCATTATTAATTACACATGGAATACCTCATTATTGATTTCACATGGAATCCCTTTTTATTGATTACACTTGGAATACCTTGTTATTGACTACACATGGAATTCCTCATTATTGTTTTCACATGGAATACCTCATTATTGACTACACATGGAATACCTTATTATTGACTACACATGGAATTCCTCATTATTGTTTTCACATGGAATACCTCATTATTGACTACACATGGAATACCTCATTATTGATTTCACAGGGAATACCTCATTATTGATTACACATGGAATACCTCGTTATTACCTACACACAAAATATCTCATTATTAATTACACATGCACTACCTCATTATTGATTGCACTTGGAATACCTCATTATTGATTACATATGGATGACCTCATTATTGAATACACATGGAATACCTTGTTATAACCTACACATGGAATACATCATTATTAATTACACATAGAAAACCTCATTATTGACTACACATGGAATACCTTGTTATAACCTACACTTGGAATACCTCATTATTGATAACATATGGATGACCTCATTATTGAATACACATGGAAAACCTTGTTATAACCTACACATGGAATACCTCATTATTAATTACACATAGAAAACCTCATTATTGACAACACATGGAATACCTCATTATTGATTACACATGGAATACCTCATTATTGATTACACATGGAATACCTCATTATTGACTACACATGGAATACCTCATTATTGACTACATATGGAGTACCTTATTATTGACTACACATGGAATACCTCATTATTGACTACATATGGATTACCTCATTATCGACTACACATGGAATACCTCATTATTGATTACACATGGAATACCTCATTATTAATAACACATGGAAAACCGCATTATTGTTTTCACAATGAATACCTCATTATTTACTACATATGGATTACCTCATTATCGACTACATATGGATTACCTCATTATCGACTACACATGGAATACTTTATTATCGACTTCACATGGAATTCCCCATTATTGTTTTCACATGGAATACCTCATTATTGACTACACATGGAATACCTCATTATTGATTACACATGGAATACCTCATTATTGACTACACATGGAATACCTCATTATTGAATACACATGGTATACCTAATTATTGAATACACATGGAATACCTAATTATTGACTACATATGGAGTACCTTACGACTTCACATGAAATACCTTATTATTGATTTCACATGGAATACCTTATTATTAATAACACATGGAAAACCTCATTATTGACTACACATGGATACCTCGTTATAACCTACACATGGAATACCTCATTATTTATTATACATAGAATACCACATTATTGACTACACATGGAATACCTCATTATTGATTACACATGGAATACCTTATTATTGACTACACATGGATTACCTCATAATTGACTACACATTGAATACCTCATTATTGATTTCACATGGAATACCTCAATATTGACTTCACATGGAATACCTCGTTATTACCTACGCATAGAAAACCTCATTATTAATTGCACATGGAATACCTTATTATTTATTTCACATGGAATACCTCATTATTGATTACACATGGAATACGTCATTATTGATTACACATGGAATACCTTTTTATTGACTACACATAGAATACCTCATTATTGATTTCACATGGAAAACCTCACTATTGATTTCACATGGAATACTTCATTATTGACTACACATGGAATACCTCATTATTGATTACACATGGAATACCTCATTATTGACCACACATGGAATACCTCATTAGTGATTACACGTGGAATATCTCATTATTGATTACACATGGAATACCTTATTATTGACAACACATGGAATACCTCATTATTGATTTCACATGGAATACCTCTTTATTGATTTCACATGGAATACCTTATTATTGACTACACGTGGAATACCTCGTTATTACCTACACATGGAATACCTTATTATTAATTACACATGGAATACCTCATTATTGACTTCATATGGAATACCCCATTATTGATTTCACTTATAATACCTCATTATTGATTACACATGGAATACCTCATTATTTATTTCACATGGAATACCTCATTATTGATTACACATGGAATACGTCATTATTGATTACACATGGAATACCTTTTTATTGACTACACATAGAATACCTCATTATTGATTTCACATGGAAAACCTCACTATTGATTTCACATGGAATACTTCATTATTGACTACACATGGAATACCTCATTATTGATTACACATGGAATACCTCATTATTGACCACACATGGAATGCCTCATTAGTGATTACACGTGGAATATCTCATTATTGATTACACATGGAATACCTTATTATTGACTACACATGGAATTCCTCATTATTGTTTTCACATGGAATACCTCATTATTGACTACACATGGAATACCTTATTATTGACTACACATGGAATTCCTCTTTATTGTTTTCACATGGAATACCTCATTATTGACTACACATGGAATACCTCATTATTGATTTCACAGGGAATACCTCATTATTGATTACACATGGAATACCTCGTTATTACCTACACACAAAATATCTCATTATTAATTACACATGCACTACCTCATTATTGATTGCACTTGGAATACCTCATTATTGATTACATATGGATGACCTCATTATTGAATACACATGGAATACCTTGTTATAACCTACACATGGAATACATCATTATTAATTACACATAGAAAACCTCATTATTGACTACACATGGAATACCTTGTTATAACCTACACATGGAATACATCATTATTGATTACATATGGATGACCTCATTATTGAATACACATGGACTACCTTGTTATAACCTACACATGGAATACCTCATTATTAATTACACATAGAAAACCTCATTATTGACAACACATGGAATACCTCATTATTGATTACACATGGAATACCTCATTATTGATTACACATGGAATACCTCATTATTGACTACACATGGAATACCTCATTATTGACTACATATGGAGTACCTTATTATTGACTACACATGGAATACCTCATTATTGACTACATATGGATTACCTTATTATCGACTACACATGGAATACCTCATTATTGATTACACATGGAATACCTCATTATTAATAACACATGGAAAACCGCATTATTGTTTTCACATGGAATACCTCATTATTTACTACATATGGATTACCTCATTATCGACAACATATGGATTACCTCATTATCGACTACACATGGAATACTTTATTATCGACTTCACATGGAATTCCCCATTATTGTTTTCACATGGAATACCTCATTATTGACTACACATGGAATACCTCATTATTGATTACACATGGAATACCTCATTATTGACTACACATGGTATACCTAATTATTGAATACACATGGAATACCTAATTATTGACTACATATGGAGTACCTTACGACTTCACATGGAATACCTTATTATTGATTTCACATGGAATACCTTATTATTAATAACACATGGAAAACCTCATTATTGACTACACATGGAATACCTCATTATTTATTACACATGGAATACTTCATTATTAACTACAAATATAATACCTCATTATTGACTTAACCTGGAATACCTCATTACTGACTACACATGGAATACCCCATTTTTGATTTCACATGGAATACCTCATTATTGACTACACATGGATACCTCGTTATAACCTACACATGGAATACCTCATTATTTATTATACATAGAATACCACATTATTGACTACACATGGAATACCTCATTATTGATTACACATGGAATACCTTATTATTGACTACACATGGATTACCTCATAATTGACTACACATTGAATACCTCATTATTGATTTCACATGGAATACCTCAATATTGACTTCACATGGAATACCTCGTTATTACCTACACATAGAAAACCTCATTATTAATTGCACATGGAATACCTTATTATTTATTTCACATGGAATACCTCATTATTGATTACACATGGAATACGTCATTATTGATTACACATGGAATACCTTTTTATTGACTACACATAGAATACCTCATTATTGATTTCACATGGAAAACCTCACTATTGATTTCACATGGAATACTTCATTATTGACTACACATGGAATACCTCATTATTGATTACACATGGAATACCTCATTATTGACCACACATGGAATACCTCATTAGTGATTACACGTGGAATATCTCATTATTGATTACACATGGAATACCTTATTATTGACAACACATGGAATACCTCATTATTGATTTCACATGGAATACCTCTTTATTGATTTCACATGGAATACCTTATTATTGACTACACGTGGAATACCTCGTTATTACCTACACATGGAATACCTTATTATTAATTACACATGGAATACCTCATTATTGACTTCATATGGAATACCCCATTATTGATTTCACTTGGAATACCTCATTATTGATTACACATGGAATACCTCATTATTGACTGTCACAACCCTGACTGGTTAGATCATGGTCGGCCCTTAGGTAACGTTTTTTGTTGCCACCACAGTGTGTATGTCACACTGAAACATTGTGTCAACTGACCAGAGTGGTCTGAGGCACTTAAATATTATGCATGTGGATCAAAGTGCTGAAAGTATAAGAAGCTAGTATTTAATAGGACCAGAAGGTTCGGATAATAGAGTCATGCATCAAAGACAAATCAAGATAAGATTGAAGATTTATAATGTTTATTGTATGTTTTAAGCGAACATTTACAAGCAAGTAATAAGAGTATAAGTTTAACTTACATGGTCGGTGTCCAGGGTGCGTATCCAATAGTAGTTGCTGAAGACAATAGGTTGAGTGATCGAATGATGATTTAGTGGTGAATCCGTGGTTCTTTTATACTCATATCTGAAGGATTTTTGCCTAGTGATAGTTGTCTATCATAGGTTCATAAATAGAGCACTTCCAGGTAATGTGTAAGTGAAAGTGTCACGTGCTCGAGATGTGTCGAGCCTATGGAGGAGCCATATATTAAAACCATTGAGACTACCTTCCAGGGGCTGAGAGCTAGCATAGCTCGTGACACCTCACCACTTTGAAAAAGAGGGTACGTACCCACACGGGTGCGTCCCGACAAAAGAACACCACAAAACAAAAATTTAAAGTTAAGCTTCCAAGTTACAATCTTTGAATTTGATGAAGTTACATTGGATATCGCCCTTTGGATGTATCGGTTTCATACTAGATATGCACAATGCTAATGATTCCTCTTTAAACATAAAATTACGCAATTGTTGGTTGGTTACCACTTTTGTTACGAATCAAAGTTATATCAAAACAAAGTGAACAGTAATCATAGCAATCCCTTCATTATATCAATCGTATGGGTCGTCCTGGTGAGTTATCTCGCTAGGGCTTCTGTTGAATCGGTCTGCAGATGGATGTTTTGGGCTCCTGTGATATCACTCCAATGTATTTGGATTAACGTGATCTTTGACGAAGACTGGGTGCGATCCTACAATCGACCAGTTGTGATTGCGCAAGACCTCCAGTCCGTCCAGTGGAATTCCTGGTCCTGGTGTGTCCTTTGCGACCCTCTCTCCATCCAGGTCCCATCCAATCTGCAGCCGCAGACAGTCTCCTGGAGTCACCGACGCCTTTAGATGTATACCGCCTCTTGACTGGATGCTATTTCAAAAATTAATATCTCATATTTTTCCATTTCGTAATTTCGTTTTTAAGAGTAATCATGTTAAGTGTGAGATCTAAATCCTAATTCTAAATGTTCCTTTACCAGTCCACAAGGACTGTGATTCATTAAAATTTACTACAATTTTGTTTCTTCTTGCATTTGCGTAATACAATCTCAATAGTTTCGAGAGATGATGGTCCAATTGGTGTCGATTCGTTCCCGACGTCCAGGCAGAGGGTGAAGTTGGTGACATCCCTCTCCAGTCCATCGTGAGGTCGTCCTTGTTCCTTTATTAGTAGTTAGTACACATGCATTTTAAGTCCATGCTATTTGTGATTTAGGTTTGTTCATTTAGTGCACCGTTATTGCAAAATGCTCTGATCTCTTTATATTGTTATTGTTATTTCCCCAAAATTTAGAGTTAGTTATTATTCCATCACCATTCTCTCTTGGTATTGCTGCAATTTGTTTATATTCTCCGAATACTAGTCTATTTTAATATTTCTGGTGTGACTTTTACCAAATCGAACTACTATTTAATCTCAGTGATTGGTGATGTGTCTTCACTGTTTAACCAACACTTGAAACATTCGCGTGCAATTTTTCCCTGCTGCGACTGGAAGGGTAGTCACCATTGGTAAGTCATATTTTATCATCTAATAATTTACTGATAATTTGTTTATTATATATATATATATATATATATATATATATATATATATATATATATATATATATATATATATATATATATATATATATATATATATATATATATATATATATATATATATATATATATATATATATATATATATATATATATATATATATATATATATATATATATATATATATATATATATATATATATATATATATTTTTTTTTTTTTTTTTTTTTTTATATATATTTTTTTTAGTGCTTTACCATCACCTTCATTTATATCATTACGTTATGATTTCTATATAATATATCAATATATAAACAAAAATTTTTTTTTTCTTCTTTCTAGACCACAAAGTGTATCTGGAGACGCGTACCTATTCTTACGTGGATGGCTATGTAACCCGCTGGGAGGCTTTAGGGAATACCAATTCCAATCTTCGCCTGTGTCCCAGGCTTTGCCCGCTGGGCTGGAGTCTGTATCCAGTCTATCCGATTGGACCCAGGCTTCGCCGTCGATCATTTCTAGCTATGAGCGGACCTCCTCCGCCTGTGGACAGTCAGCAGCCTCCTCCGCCTGTGGACAGTCAGCAGCCTCCTCCGCCTGTGGACAGTCGGCAGCCTCCTCCGCCTGTGGACATTTGGCAGCCTCCTCCCTGGCATCCACCGCGTCTGCCTCCACCATCCCAGTTGATTGCACATGTACGCACTGCTCCGAATACTTGGTTTGGGTTGATGAACAAGTGCAGCTAGGTGTACTTGATATTATCTATGAAAAGACTGTAATTCTACAATAAATTTATATGTGTTTATATATAACTATATCTATAAATTTTTTTTTCCTGCACATTTCTTTTGTCCTATGTTACGTAAAAGGATCTTTCCTCCACTTGTTCCTTTAGTTCTAGCATAGGTCCCATTTCTGTGTTTTTTCCCTTTTCCTCATGGGTTTCGGTAGTGGGTCCTGTTTTTTTCTGTTTACTAATCATTGCGGTCAATTGTTTGTAAATCGTTTTTCTTTTTATTACTATCCCAATAACCAAAAGAATCATTATGAGTGAATATGAGGCGTGAATGATTGCATCTTGTCTTTGTTCAATCTAACTCGGTGCATTTAAAGTTGCTAATTGTTTTTGCCACTCACCTAATGGTACTGAATTAGGCGGAGATTTATTTTCCCTCAACGTTTTCAAAATTTGATCAATTTGACCCCGTGTACCATAGTTTTCTGTCAAGTCTGTGGCTTTATTTTTGTTAATGAGTCGAACAATATGCGATATTTTAGGTATTTGAAAGTCAATTTCCTTTATCGTAGACACCGTGCTAGACGCATGGGACAATAACAGAAAGTTCTCATTGATTGCTCGGCAATTGGAAGCTATCGTTAATTTTCCCGTACCTCTAATTGTTCGCGTGGTGATATTGACTTCATTTGGATTTTCAAAACCTGGGCAATGAATAGTGATTGTTTCTTTCTTGACACTAAATATCCAAGAATCACTGTTTTGAGCTCTGTAAAAAATAGGTTTTGAGTTTAGCGTTACCTCTTGTTTACATAAAGTGCGGGCTACTTCGTCATTGCCTGTGTACATTGCATGTAAGCATGATGACTGTTGTGATTTTGTTACTTGCTTTAGTGGGGGACATATCGTAATGATCCCAGGCCTACACTGCAACATATTATCATCTGTACTCAGTTCAAAAAAGAATTGATTATCAGGAGTAATCGCAAAATACGTATTTTCTGGTTTTATTGTGATTGCTGCGCTATGATTTTGAAACTGATAAGGCAGGCTCAATGCTTTAAAAACAGAATAAAAATTATTATCACTTTTAATCGGAATCTGAATGAATATCCTAATTCTATCCGACATTGCTGCCATATGAACGGAAGAAATGGCTTAGTACATATACATTTCATCTAGATTTAGATTCGTGATCAACGAAAATCCTGTGCCCAAATGAGGTTGAATTTTAGTCAAAATTTGCAATAAGTGTTCCGGAGTGAAAAAAAATGGGCTTAATTTACCTGCTGCGGTAAGAGCCAATGCTGTGCCTAGTTGTTCGATATCTTCCTTGATCTGGATGAGAGCATTTCCCATCCTTCGAAATGTGGATTGAATACTAAAGGTCGAAGTCATAATATTTTCAACATCCTTCGTAGTTTGGTTAAATTTACTTTGCAAATCATTCACCTTATCATTCATAATGCTTACTGCTGCTGTTAAAGACCGAATGTCTTTCGTATTCTGATACCCCGTACTAGAAATATTTTGGATGTATGTTATTTTTGATCTGTCATCGAATGCACTATAGCATCACTTTTCTTCTCTAAATTTATTATTTTCCTATTAATAACATGTAGATCTTTTGTGTTCAGAACTCCAAATAGAAATCTAAGCACGTCTCCTCCTAGGTTAACCAGCCCTCTCTTAGGTCTCTGTCCTAGTGATGCCAGCGTATGCATTAAGCTATTTAGCTTTTCCCTCTCCTTCATCCCGTGTATTGCCAACAGTTCTATCTCAGTCTCGATCATTTCTTTGACCTGCATTGCAGACTGTTTATATCCGTGTGCTACTAAATCCATATTTACATTTCCTACTTTAGTAATTGTATTGATGTATTCATTAAGAATCGCATCATATTGTGTAATATTTACATCTACTAGAATGTTCCATTGTGAACTCGTAAGCAAAATATCGGTATGTTTCAGGAAAATCATACCTTTATTAAATTCATGTGATCCGGTTACCGCCAAAGTTGTGATAGGGAGGACTCCTACTGCAGCTAGCGCCAGCAGCAGAATCATGATGATTTTTATACTTTTGGAATCTGTAACATATCATAATATAACCATTGCTATTTTAGTGTTTTTGGGTACCTAAATTTTTAGTAATCTATACCTATCATGTATTTTGTTCATATTATTATTATTATTTTTTTTTTATTAAGCATTTTTCTTCTCTGTTCGTATTCATATTATATATTTTTTTATTAATCACTTTTCTTCTCTCTCTTATATTATCGAGTGTACAATATTGGCACTCGTTTCCTCAAATTATATCTAGTTGATTCCTCGTCAATGCTAAGAGGTTGGGGTACTGATCCCGTGTCAGTGATCTCCTGTCCTACCTCTGTCTCTGGCGATCTAGCTCTGTCTACCTGAATTCTTTCTCCATCTGCTTCCTGTACTTCTCTCCTTGAGTAAATGAAGTTGTCTCTAGCGTCATAGAAAATTTCAACTTCCTCCTCTACCTCCTTTCTACTGTCGTTCTCCTTGGTATCCTTTTCGTTTCCTGTTCCACTATCATTCATGACAATTTCAATGTAAGACACATCTGTAGTTTCAGCGTTAGCTCTTAGAGTCATGTTGACGTCAAAGTCGTCAATTTTAAACGCGTGGAACGGTTTAAGCCTATTACAGTGAACCAATTGCGTGTTTCCCTTATTGTTTACATCTGTAATGTGGAAATTCACTTCTTCCTGTTTTCCAGTTATCCTCCATGGTCCTGAATAGTACTGTCCGTGTTTCCTGGAAACTGGTTGTTTCAAGACTGGCGTATATAAATAGCACAAGTCTGATACCTTGCATGAAACTGGTTTTGATTTTCTATCATGGTTTCGTTCATTATGAATTGCACTCTTTCTGATATTGGTGCGCACTATTTCAAACGCTTTTTGCATTTTTATGTGTAACTCTGGTGCGTAGTTTTCAGGTTCTACTTCCTCCTGAGTCCTAGTTGGTCTAATTACGTCGTCAAATGGCAAATTTGGGTCAAATCCATGAACTAAATAAAACGGTGAAAAACCTGTGGTCAGACTTATGGTCGACCTCATGGCTAGTGAAACCATATCAAGCATTTCATCCCATTCTGTATTTTCATTAACAAAGTGTGATAAAATATCACTAATTGTTTTATTTCCTCTCTCTGTAACCCCGTTGGTTGCAGGATGGTACGCCGTAGTTGTTATGTGTTTAATCTTTAGTAATTTGCAAACCTGAGCGAATAATTTGCTACAGAAATTTGATCCTCGGTCTGTTAGTAGAGTCTCGGGCGTCCCGAAATTTGAGATGACGTGTTTCACGAACGCTCTCGCTACTACGCGTGCTGTCATTGAATGCAAAGCTACCATTATTGGGTATTTTGTAAACATACAAACAAATGTTAATATGTATCTATTTTGGTGTTTTTTCGTTGTTTTTAGAGGTCCAATTATGTCCATTCCCAGCATCTGAAAGGGTCTCTGTAGACTCTGAAATCTCTGTAATGGTGCTCGGTATGGGCTCTGAGGAGTTTTCCTTTTTGCACATGATACACAAGCTTGTACATATCTTTCACATCGGTTGATAGGCCTTCCCAAAAGAAACGTGATGACACTAGATAATGCGTGCGCTGAACCCCTCCATGTCCCGCAAACGGCAGATCGTGAAAACTTTTCAAAATTTTGAGTTTCATACAATGTGGTGCTACAAGCTGGTCGTCGCGCTCTGATGGAGGCGTCCTAACTTTGTAGAGCAATCCTTCCTCGTCTAATGCGTAAGCAGGGTTGGTTGTATTGTCCTCTAGCAGTTTGTCAATTATTGGTTTCAGTTTTGGGTCCCTTCTTTGGCATTCTTTTATAAATTGTCTATCGAAATGTGGTTCCTATAGGGCTGGTTCTTCCTCAGTTGGAGCATTAACCCTTATCCTTGAGAGACTGTCCGCATGAGGGATACTACTCCCACACCTGTGCTCAACCTCGTATTCCATCTCACTAAGGGTTAAAGCCCATCTGGTTTGCTTCACAGAGCTTTTTGGAAGTTCCATTAAGTATTTTAATGCAGCATGGTCCGTTACTATTTTGATAGGACGGCCATAAATAATTGTGTTGAAGTATTTAATTCCAAACATAAGTCCTCCCATCTCGTGTTCGCTCACAGTCATGTTTCTCTCTCCAGGGGTCATTTGGCGACTTGCGTAGCCAATCATCCTCTCGTGATTTTCCACCCTTTGAGATAATACCGCCCCCAAGGCGTACCCGGAGGCGTCTGTGGTTAGGATAAACTGTTTAGAAAAATCTGGATAAATTAAAATTGGATAATTTGTCAAACTCGTTTTTAGTGATTCAAATGCTGCTTGTTGCTCATTCTGCCAAATAAATTTTGCGTCTTTCTTAGTTAATTCTGTTAGACTTTTTGCCACTGCCGCGTATTGTGGTATGTTACGTCTATACCAGCCAGAAAGTCCTAAGAATCCTCTAAGTTCCTTAGTATTTCTGGGGGTGGGAAAGTTAACTACCGCTGAAATTAATCGTTTAGTAGGCTTTACTCCCTCAGCAGTCAATGTATGTCCCAAGTATTCTATTTCTGGCTTTAAAAATTTACATTTGGATGGTTTCAGTTTCAACTTAGCGCTTCTAAGTCGTTCGAAAACTGCCTTTAGTCGAACTATGTGTTCAGGAACTGTTTTGGACCAAACAATCAAATCATCTAGGTAAACCATGACAATTTCATTTTTTAGATTTGCCATCACTGTATCAAACATTCGTTGCCAGACCGCAGGCATGTTACGTACACCCATCGGGCCTACAATATATTCCCACGATCCTGAACTCGTTACAAACGCTGTTTTTTCTATACTATTTTCATGAACTGGAATTTGTCGATATGCGTCCTGTAGGTCTAATGTTGTAAATATTGTCGCCCCAAAAAGTCTATCTAGGGTATCGTTTATATTTGGAAGAGGGTAGTTATCAGCCACTGTGAGTTCATTTAGTCCTCTGTAATCACAGCAGAATCTATGGGAGACCTCTCCATTTTCACTTTTCTTTAAGACTATCACCACTGGTGCCCCCCACGGGCTCTTTGATGGTCTTATTATTCCTTGGTCAATTTGTTCTTTAATCAACTTGTCTACTATCAGTCTCTGTGAATGCGGTAGCCAAAAGGGTGGCTTCCTTACAGGCCTTGCATCCTTGGTATCAATTTCAAGCTTAACCTCACTGCATGCCCCCAACTTGTCACCCTTCATAAAAAATATATCTGCGTACTCTTTTAACAAATCTGCTACCCCTTGTCTGTCTTCGTCCGCTAAGTGTTCTAGCTCTATAGTTTTTTCAACAAATGTTTCTCTTGTCTTTTCCTGCTCTTGTCTTGCTCCTGCTTTGTCTTTTCTATCTCCTCTTCATTTTTTATGGTAGCTACTAAAGTTCTTTCCTCTACCTGTATCAAATCATTATCTTCATCGTCATACACTAGGAGATGCGCCGTACCCACTGGGGTATTAGGTGGAATTTCTATCGGTTCTTGTGAGACATTAATTAATCGCACCTGTAACCGAAGATCGTCTGCCTCCAGACATATTCCACGGGCACTAGCCAAGCCATGAATTAAAATCTCCTGTGGGGCAAACAATATGTTTTTCTCACATGTTGCACCCTTTAGGTATAAACGCTGTTTTTGTTTTCCTACACAAGTACTCAGATCTTGCCGGAATAACCGTCCTCCCGACAATTCTAACGGGCGTCTCAAGTATCTCTGGATCTCCTACTGCTTTCACTTCCCCTATCAGATTCTGAGTCTGGGTTGAAGCTACTGTAGTGTTCTTGCGAGCTACTGATTTTATTTCTTTGCTTTCAGCCTTAGCTATTTTTCCACTCCCCTCCCTTATCTCTGGAAACCCTACTTCTTTCACTTCCCCTACTAACTTATTAGTGTCTGGTGAGGCTACTGTAGTATCCGTATGAGACCTGGAGCGTATTTCACTTTTTCCTGATGTGGTCCTTTGTCTACTTTTTCCTGATTCAGTTGAAACTAATCCTGTTTCTGTACCACTAGTGGTTTCCTGTTTATGCAAGCCTTCGTTAGGGCACTTCACTATGGAATTTACTGCAGTCAATCCCTGGATGGTGTCCGAAGCTCTATGCAAACCTGAGTCTTCCTCCTGATATGCCGAATCGTCCATCTCATTTGTTTTCCCATCACCAGTTATGGTTCTTTGATTTTCGGGTAAAACATAAATGGTATTTTTTAGCGTATCGGAAGCTCTTTGCATTGCAATAAACATGCTAGTCAAAAATAACATCAAATCACCTGTGGGAGCATTACTAGATCGTGTTGCAACTTCCGATTCTAGTAACTTCTTGCTGTCCTTGAAACTGTCTGCCTCGGTTGTGAGTGATCTAGCCTCCGAGGATGAGCTGTTGTTATCAGCGCGTCGACTCGCCAAATAACAGTGCTGTGACTCCTTCTTGCACGTTCCCTCTGTAATCGGGTTTCCTGGTTTCTCCTGACCCTTATCCCACACTGATCTATCCTCAAAATTATGATAGATTGTAATCTTGATATTCCCTTTCTTAAAAATTCTTGCTATCATTTTCCTAGCCTGACCCCTGTTAGGTTTATCTATACCACATCCTATTCTCGGTAGAGACGCCTGAATAACACCATCTGGAATAAGACCATATCGGCCATTTTCAGTCCCACCGGAATAAAGCCATCTGACTGATGGTCTTGTACCAGTTTTGATTCACTGTCCCAACACCATCAGTCTAAAGGTCTTGTTCCACCGGAATGGTCTTGTTCCAGTGGAACAAGACCATAAAAAATATGGCTTTAATCCAGTCGGTTAAGGCAGTGGCGTGCGAATCAGAACGCAAAAAATCCACCTCGTGTATGGTGTTAGTCCACTGGAATAATACCATAAGAAATATGGCTTTGGTCCAGTAACATGTCAACCCTCGTTGCAGAGGAGTAAAGCGAGATGCATAGCATCCAGCACTTGGATTTTAAAAAGTTGTGTGCTATGCATATAATGTCAAAGGCAGCCACTATACATATAACGTAAGCACTACGATAACATTTGTGAACCCTTGTATGTTTGTTTGCGTTGGGTATTGGTAGGTGAACTATTTTAAATCACTTTCACCCAATATTGTAAACTTGTTTCCGCTGGTCCGGGGATAAATGATGCAAAGGGGTGTAAGCGGTTGATGAAAAAATATAATATTATTATTGTGATAATATGATGTAACCATATCGTAGAGACAACCACACATGGCTGTATAGTTTGAACATATACCTTTTTTGGGGAATCATGTTTTAAATTTATTTGCATAAGAAAGACTTAACCTAAGTCACAAGCGAGAGAACAGTGCCTAAACTATACCTATGGTGATGGGCGAAAGTGTAAAACAATGTTATAATTGAAGTTCTCGGCACCCTAAACAAAATTTTGTATGTATTACACTTGTTGGCGAGGGGCAGGAATTCAATTGCGAGGCTCCATATCTATAAGATTTCGCGTAGTCAATTTGAACCTAGCATGCAATCTCCAATGCTCGATCTGTAATGATCTAGCTTTTTAGGAGTGGGTGGGCCCTGTAAAGAGATGCTTATTCCTTCTGAACTTGACTTGGAGATTGTCAGATTCCTATCCTATTATTATCTGTAAGTGCGGAAGCTGACCAAATTAACACAAACAACATTGATAATATGATGCATGTGAAGAACTTAATGTTATACTGCCGACTCGGAAGGCCAGTTCTCGGAGACCAACTGCCTGCTCGCCGGCGACGCAGGGAGTGGTCAGGTAGCTACCCTTTTGTTGGGTTAGCTTATTTATAGCCAGGCACAGGAAATTAAACAATGCGGAAAAAAAATATGTACAGTCTTAGCAAGAGCCAAGTACACTCGAAGTGTTGAAACGACACAAGATCAGCTAGTCAATCAAAACGTCGTCAACGCAAACGCAAGTTTCATTCAGCGAGCGCTCTCTCTCATACAGAGTTTATTGTAATACACTCGTATATTAAACTGGTAATGACACACCCTAATTTGACATACTGTCATATACAGGACCATTATATATAGGACCAAAGGGTAAGCATTTGTATTAAATTTCGAAGATTCACGTCTGCTTTTCCTATATATAACACAAATTTGAAAGAAACTATTTCAAACTGGGTTTTCAATGCTCAATGAAGTCTCACTTATATTTTCTAGTTACTTCCTCGACTGACAATGGCAGCGTGAAGAACATAACTTATCGTTTTTTCACCTAAACTCCATTGCACGTTCGGAAGGAGAGTGGATTTGCAACTTTCAAGAGGACCCACTGCTGCTGGACACCAGCCGAGAGTTTCAAAACTTAGCTATGAGCCATTTATTGAGCATGACATATGGTATGGAAGATATTTGCCTTCCAATGGATGTCTCCCGTGTGACCTTTAACGTCCACCCACGGGTTCCAGTCGCACCTGCCGCGTTGCACACACTTTGGAGGTGATAGCTGGCACCAAGACAAAATTTTTAATACCAGTATCCAAACTGTCCGCGAAATGTTTATCGGGAATTTCATTTTTGGTAGCTGGCTCTAGCCTAAACATGAGATTGCTTTCAACATTACACAGAAAGGAAATCATTTTTGAAAGCCGATATAGTTAGTAGGCAACTGCACAACTTTCCAAATATAATTATGCTTTATGCCGAATCCCAAAATGTACTTGGGACGAAACGCATCAAACCAGCACACCTTGTGAACAAAATTGACCTTCACATCTCGGATGTGGTTCAAAGTTTCAGTGGTCGTTGTGCTACTCAAGTGGAGTACAAAACTATTTTTTTGAAAATTTTAGGCCCACTGGTGTGGGAGATATGACCTTGCAAAGTTTTGATCGTTTAGCGGACCGCGCGCGCACTCTCATATATTTCCGTCAATATCTCAAGAACCAATAAAGTTACAGAACTCTAGTTTAAAGCATTGAAAAGTGCATAAAAAACTGCACACGAAAAATGCTTAAAACTTGTATACTATTTATTCAGAAAAACGATACCTTTTCATACATCTATGTTTTTAGAAATGACTATAGCAAAAAAGCGCGTTCTTTTAATAAGCTGAAGTTTTCAGGAAATGTTGTCAATAGATGCATTTAACCTAGTACCAATTTTTGGATGGGCATTTGGGTAGTTTTGTAGAAATAAATTCCCAAAGTTGAAATCGCATATAAAGCATAGGATTTCTTTACATTTCGTGATTGAAGTGAGTGTTCCACTTTGCGTAATGTTGTAATCTGCTAAACATTTCAGGAAATTTTTGAAAACTACGATCTCGATGTGTGCGAGAAGTTTGTCATACCTTATCGCCAATGGCGTTTCCTTGGGTGCCGCTCTGGTTAGCTGCCTGCAAGACTAGCGGAGACGTACAAGCGTTGCCGTTTCCGAAAATGAAAATCGTTTCACGCGAAGTGATGACAGTGAAGTTGGATGATAAGCGTGATAACTTCATTGCCCAAAGTGGTACACTATCTTCAATTACGAAATGTACCATAAAATCCTATGCTTTAGTATGCGATTTCAACTTTGGGATTTTTTTCTAAAAAAACTACCCGAATGCCCGTCCTAAAAATTGGTACTAGTATATATACATATATCGAATACATTTCCTGAAATTTTCAGCTCATTACAACATTGCGCAAAGTGGTACACTCCATTCAATTACGAAATGTAGAGTAAAATCCAACGCTTTTGTATGAGATTTCAAATTTGGGAATTAATTTCTACAAAACTACCGGAATGCCCGTCCTAAAAATTGGTACTAGTAAACATACGTATATCGACTACATTTTATAAAATTTTCAGCTTATTACAACATTGCGCAAAGTGGCACACTCCATTCAATTACGAAATGTACCATAAAATCCTATGCTATTGCATGCGATTTCAACGTTGGGAATTAATTTCTAAAAAAACTACCCGAATGCCCGTCCTAAAAATTGGTACTAGTATACATACATATATTAAATACATTTTCTGAAATTTTCAGCTATTTACAACATTGCGCAAAGTGGTACACTCACTTCAATTATTAAATGTACCAAAAAATCCAATGTTTTTGTGTGCGATTTCAACTTTGGGAATTTATTTCTACAAAACTACCCAAATGCCCATCCAAAAAATTGGTACTAGGTTAAATGCATCTATTGACAACATTTCCTGAAAACTTCAGCTTATTAAAAGAACGCGCTTTTTTGCTATAGTCATTTCTAAAAACATAGATGTATGAAAATGTATCGTTTTTCTGAATAAGTAGTATACAAGTTTTAAGCATTTTTCGAGTGCAGTTTTTTATGCACTTTTCAATGCTTTAAACCAGAGTTCTGTAACTTTATTGGTTCTTGAGATATTGACGGAAATATGTGATAGTGCGCGCGCGGTCCGCTAAACGAGCGAAACTTTGCAAGGTCATATCTCCCACACCAGTGGGCCTAAAATTTTCAAAAAATAGTTTTGTACTCCACTTGAGTAGCACAACGACCACTGAAACTTTGAACCACATCCGAGATGTGAAGGTCAATTTTTTTCGCGAGGTGTGCTGGTTTGATGCGTTTCGTCCCACTTTTGAGAAACCCAAAATCATATGAAATTGTGCAACTGGCATCTTCAAAGTCAAGAGAATTTTAAATTTAATCATGCACAACAAGAAAACCAACTTTTTTCAATCTGCAGATAGACAGAAGTACCGGGGACAATGCAACAAAAGTATTGTTTGTGGTGAAAACATGACTTGGAATAGGTATCGAAAGAGAAAATCAGAATCGTGATGAATTAGTTTAATTTGTCGCCACACAGGTGGGACCTAATCACTTCGTGTGTTTTAGCCTCGACTCATGTATACCTTTCGCCTTCCACGATGAGCTGATTTAAGATTTTTAAGTTAATGCTGCTAAAATGTATACCTAGTAGCATAATATTTAACTTGTCTGTCGCTCATAAATTAAAATAAGAACACGCGTCGCGTAGCGAGCAGTGAAGCGAATATTTTATATCACTGTGGACCCTTCAAAAACGCAATGTGTGTGTATGTGTGTGTGTATCCGAAATACTAAAGAAAGAATATGATTTTTTGAAGGGTCAATTTTTTTTCTTATAACAATACCTCGTGTAAAAGCACATCAAAACAGTCCACAATGTTGATCATAATTTTATACCCCGACGCCTGCAAGCTAGGCATCTCTCTTCACTCCTCCGCAACGAGGGTTGACTCGTTACTGGACCAAGCCATATTTCTTATGGTATTATTCCAGTGGACTAACACCATACACAAGATGCCATTTCCATTCTGATCCGCACGCCACTGTCTAAACCGACTGGATTAAAGCCATATTTTGTATGGTCTTGTTCCACTGGAACAAAACCATCAGAAATATGGTGTTGGGACAGTCATTCTTGACTGGAACAACACCATATTTTTTATGGTCTTGTTCCGGTGGAATAAAACCATCAGGCTGATGGTGTTGGGACAGTGAATCAAAACTGGAACAAGACCATATTTTTTATGGTCTTGTTCCACTGGAACAAGACCATCAATCAGATGGCTTTATTCCGGTAGGACAGAAAATGGCCGATATGGTCTTATTCCAGATGGTGATATTCAGCTCCCCCATTTTTTATTTACAATAATTAAAAGGATTAGATGGAAATAATTCTGCATTCACAGCTCATCACAGCTAAGAAAGGCGTCCAGTATCAACAAAACAACAAACGCAACGCATATTGTCGTTTATTGGTAGTGGGGAATTTGGGGGGGGGGGGGTTGAGGGTAGTTTTATTTTATGAAAATTGACATTCTGGCACATTTGTTATAACTCGAATAGCAGCACATACTCCCCGCCACGTGTAGTGTACTAAACACAACAATAAAATTGCATAGGTACCCAGCTCTCTGTTGCATTAGCCGCGGCACCACGTCCTAGCACATTCCTTTGACACTGACCCCACGCCGCCCGATACTGGCTATTCTATCGCAGACGGCCTGCGCTGAGTCATTATGCTGTGACTATATCTACATGCTTGGTTGCAGTTTCTCCGAAATCACAGTTCAAGATTGAAATAAATTATCTTTTAAATGTGAAAATCTCATCATTTTTATGGGAAATGAAAATGCATAAATATATTGTAGGATATTAAAAAAATATGTGGGGTTGAGATCTGAGAATGGCATGCGCCGTATAGGCCGCACGCCGATGCGACCAAATGAGTTGCATCACATAAGAATGTGATGCTACTCATTTGGTCGCATCGGCGTGCGGCTCTGGACAGTTTAAACATATTGTGATGACAATAATGTGAGCAAATGCAGACTACTCGAGCATTCACTCTAATATATAATATGCTGGAATATACAAGTATAATAATTCGTAAATTATAGATGACGCAACTTTAATCTACAAAAAGTCGCAATGTTTGGTCGGTATTCGTTGTGTTCATTTGTCTATCGTAGCACGATCCCGCGTTCTTATCCTATTATAAACACAAGAGCCCACCAGAGTCGTAGACCCTTCAAATGGATTTCTTCGCGGCTTCCTATTGGTTACTCATTCACTCGCCTCCATCGAGCAATGCATGCAGTATCTGCTGCCGTCCAAAGGGGCGACTTTCTAGCAACTTTTGCGCTCGGTGCAAGGGTTCAAGAGAGACCTTCTGACAACTACAAATATGAAACCAAAAATCTGAAAAAAAATTCCATAGGTGTTGAAAGAATCAAGTGATGGCGGATACTAGTTTATAATGTAAATTAAAGCATACTTTAGTCGCAAACACTCCCCGAAAAAGGGGCATTTTAGGCACTTTTTGAAAATTTCCTCCGCTGTAAGTTTTCAAAATACAGCAACCTAAAATAGTATCCGCCATCCAGCAACTCTTTAACAACACGTGTATTTTTTTCCAAAGCTGCGCCTCAATATTTGTGGCCAGGAGAAGTTCCCGCGTAAACCTCTGCTGAAACGCCTAGCCCTGGCCATAAGCCATCGCTTAGTTCCCTCTTAATATCCGAAATCGAGCAGCATCTGATGTTATGTATGGTAGCAGATATACTTACAAGCTGGGAACATCGGAGAGATCGACACTCATAGCCTAGTTGTGCTCAAAAGGACTTGAAACATTTGATTCCTCGACCTGTGTTATTTCTTGAGTGAGCGACCTAGTTTTTTCGCATCTATAAGTATAGGTGGTGCAAACACGAATCATTGATTGGGCACTACTAATGTCCACGTTACAATAACCGACGTGGGACACTTGTCAAATACTCACGATGTCTCTTGCCGTTTCCCTCGTAGTTTCTTCAAAAACTTTTTTTTCAATTTTTTCCTGGATTTACGCCAGAGAGTTATATTATACCCTTGATATTTTTTACCCATTATTACAATGGTATGGCGCTCGTGCTACAATTCACAATTCACTCTTCTAGTGTCTATGCAATAAGCGATCTACATGACCGATGTGTGCTAATAGTCAAAACACGATTTTAAATGGTATATATTGAATAAAACGTTTTTGTTATCGCCGACACAAACACACGCAGCGTACGCACACAGCAAACTCGATCTTGAGTGATGACTCGATCTCTGATGACTCTGCCGTCACTGACTGACCACCGACTGATCGACAGACTGGAGTGACTAAATATTACTATTTTTTCTTGGTTTCGCAAAACTCCCAACTGCCACGATCTACTCAAGGCAACGAAGCTCAAAAAGACCCCTAGCCCGGAACAAATTGCAAGAGTTTTGATTTTTAGTGTACCTTGTTCAGAAAAATTCACTGATTATGCTAAAAAAAGTCGAGAAAAAAACTCCGATGGGAAATAGCCTAAAATTACGTTTTAATCCCAATTATGCAAATTTGTATTTATTTATTTTAAATTTTCTGATTGTCCAAAATAATCGTTAAGTGCCAAAATTCGATGAACAATTTCGCAAGCTATTTTTACATATAAAGAAGTCACGATAATTTTGATTACTTTTCGATTAAATCGACTTTAACTAATTATGCATAAGTCCAATCAAACGCTCCCCAGCTCCGAAAGTATACAAGATAGAAAAGTCAACTTTAAACGAGGATTTTGGGAACGAATCAAGGTATTTTACACCATTGTATGAACGAAAGTCTATGGCTCGTTTAATAATTACATGCAATCAAACTTTTTAATTAACATTGATTTCTCGAACAAAGTACGTGTCATTAAAATATTGGTAATAAACACACAATTGATGCTTAGTATGAATTAGTTAGCATGCTCACAGCTTTAGTAAGATGTACCCTTTGTAATCGCGGTTTCTTATTAAGATTACGTGACAATTGAATCGATTTTAATTGATTTGCATTCGTCCAATCAAATGCTCGCAGCTCCGAAACTATACACTATAGCGATGTCAACTTTTTTCGAGTGTGATGGGATGAACCAAGTCTTTTTTTCATGAAAGTATGAACTATAGTGTACTAGAGGTTGATTAATTTCAACCAATTAAACTCTTCAAATTTGCCGGTCATAAACTGATCAGTGCTCGTATAAGGGTAGGTTGTTGTAACGTTGGTGTTAGTTGAACTTGTGACTTGTGAATAATCACTGTCACCATATATTTATTTCGATTTATATACATCTGTTCGAGAAATGTGTGAAGGATATACTTATAAACTCAAGCGACCGGAGTCTGGCGGAAGCCAGCGCATCGTCGAAGGTGTGTGTACATCGATGTATAGTTCATATGTGCCATTCCGTGGAATGAGTCCGGTATAGATTATATAACTCAATTTACCTTACATTTGCTTCAGTGTGTTATTGAATCCACGCAATCGAACCAAATTTGTAATATGTGTGATTTAATATAATATTGTCCTTTGCAATTCATAAAAGAAACAGTCACTTTCGGTCAAAAAGGAGCAAGCATATGTGACAATCAGGCAGCAAACATCGAGGAAATAATAGAAGCGTGACTTTTGGAGACATCTCAGTGATCTCATGAGTATTATCTGACATCTCGTCTGACTTATAGTTTTAAGAACAAGCACGCTTTTAAAACAAAGGTAAGAAAATAAATCCCGCGTGCTTTTTATTGAGTACAAGAATTTTTTTAAATATAAAAGAATGATTAAATTATATAGAAGTGAGTAAAATATTTTGACTTGTCTTATGCCATACTGTAAATGGTTTAATGATGAATTTAAATGCATTGAATTTATGTGAATTACGTACTGGGACTACGTTTAAATTTACGGTTTCACGCTTAACTATTTATTATAATAAGCTTTTCTCAGTACTCGGAATTTCTCATCGTCATCGTTGTCGTATTTTGGAGAGTGATGGAAATACAGCGAAATGGCATTCGCTGTTTCCACCAGCGTTACAATTGTTTTCTAATTTCAATGATTGCATTTGATATCTGGAATTCTTGTGGAACATTTTGGCGAATGAATTATAATATCTTGCAAAGATTGGAAGGATTACCACCTCGATATTTGCTGCCTGATCGACACTGCTTGCTCATTTTTGATCGAGTGACGGATTCTTGTAACTTGCAGAGTACGACGAAGTTATCAAAGTTCCAACAAGTTTGGTTCGATTGCTTGGATTTCTTTTACCGAAGCAAATAGAAGATCGATATTATACACGGGATGGTACAAATGAACTAGAATCGATGTACTCATACCATCGAGGACGCGTTGTTTGCAGCCAGAATCCAGCGGCACGAATTTATACAAGTATAATATAAGTATACTTTTCACATTGCTCGCACAAATGTATATAAATCGATATAAATATGTGGTGAAAATGAGTATTCCCAAGTTCAACTAACACCAACGTGACATCCACAAACCCTAAGACGAGCATTGGTGATTGGTGCGAATATGTAATCGTAGGCAATGGCATTGTTAGTTAAGCATTCCCAGTATTCCCGCTTTTGTATTTAAGAATTCACTTGAAGTAAGCCGAAAAAAAGTACCGCCGACCTATTAAAAAAAAATAACCGCCGGCTCCATTTACTACTCTCAAAGATAAAATTAAAAGTTTTGGGTAATATTGCTTAGAAGCCGCCAATTGCCCTCAGGTAAGACCAGTCGTGTCGACATGTAAAATGAGTAGCGACGAGTGGACTGGATGTCAATTTACAATTAGCGGCAACCAGATAGAACGAAGGACTAAACTATTTTGCGCTTCGTTCTAATAGCGTGTCAAATGTTTGACATTGTCATGTTTAGGGGAGAAATATTATACAACCATCGAACTTACTACGGACTTACGTAGTTTTTTTTTTCTAATTTATAGTTATAACGATGCACCTACTTCAAACGAGTGTGGTTAAAGTTTATGAACGGAAAAAGAAACGCTTAATTGGTTGTAATTACTGTCGTAGACTATCGTTCATTCTTTCACGGAAAACACCTTGGTTCATTCCCATTACCCTCGAAAAATGTTGGCATCGCTATTTTGTATATAATAGGTATGTTTCGGAGCTGGATGCGTTTGATTGGACGTATGCAAATTTAATTAAAGTCGGTTTTATTGTAACGTAATCAAAATAAGAAACCGCAAGTACAAGGGGTGTTACTTACTACAGCAAACAAACTCAACACAACAGCATTCAAACTGATTCATACTATACACCAATTGTTTATTTACTACCTATATTATATTCTAATGAAAAGTACTACGTTCGTAAAATCAAAATGTATTTAAAAGTTTGATTGCATGTAATTAATATACCAGCCATAGACTTTAGTTCTTACTTTCGTGTAAAATACCTTGGTTCATTCGCTACACTCTCGTAAAAAATTGACGGTATGGTACTATCTTGTATAGTTTCGGAACTGGGAGCGTTTTGATTGGGCATTTGCAAATTCAATTAAAGTCAATTTAACTGTCATGTAATCAAAATAAGAAACCGCAATTACAAAGGGCATTACTTACTACAGCTGTGAGGATGCAAACTAATTCATACCAAGCATCAATTGTGCGTTTCATACCAATATTTTAATGAAAAGAACTTTGTGCGAAAAATCAATGTTAATTAAAAAGTTTGATTGCATGTAATTAAACGAGCCATAAACTTTAGTTCATACTAACGTGTAAAATACCTCGATTCATTCCACACATCCTCGTAAAAAGTTTGCATCTCTTTCTTGTATAGTTTCGGAGCTGGAAGCGTTTGATTGGACTTATGCATAATTAATCAAAGTCGATTTAATCGAAAAGTAATAAAAATTATCGTGACTTCTTTATATGTAAAAATAGCTTGCGTAATTCTTCATCGAATTTTGGTACTTTACGATTATTTTGGTGAATCGAAAAACTTAAAATAAATAAATAAAATTTTGCATAATTTGGATTAAAACGTAATTTTAGGCAATTTCCTATCGGAGTTTTTTTTTCGACTTTCTTGAGCGTGATCAACGAATTTTTCTGAACAAGGTACACTAAAAATCAAAACTCTTGCAATTTAATCCGGGTCAAATGCTTCCTTGCCTGGACTAATCGGTTTAGTGGAGGGGACGAGGGATGTTTCCCACATTTCATATTTTTAATGCCAGGCAGCCCTTCCATTATGTACAACAACCAAAATACCGAGCTCGTCAAATTTACCTGGAATCCTTTCGGCTGTGAAAGGATGCAAATTGCAAACACGTGCTGCTTTGTTAGATATGATGTAGCGGCAGTAAAGATTACCGTCGTGCGAGAATAATCCATCAAAATCAAACATTCCGCCAATTTCACTAAAAAAACCATGGGACAATAATAGACACAATAATACAATGGGACAATATGTACAATGATGAATACCACTTCCCAATTTGCATGTTTCAAAATAAAATCTATTCAATTGCAATTTAAACATATTGTTATTGATATTCCTGTCCTGTCGTTAGTGATATTCCTGTCAGTCGTCGTGGGCCGTGCGTGTCGACAGGTTGTTATCTCTCATCTTCGGAGAGGACACTCGTTAGCTAATAGTCAGTTCAACGTATCAACGTATCATCTCAACGCAAGAAGGCAGTAGTGTTTTCATTTTTATTTAGGTTACTTTCTAAGCCTTTCCCCTGTTTCCCTCCCCATTGTTCGCTCCTAACTGCACCTACCCTAGGCACATCAAATTTCCATCCGGCCGTGACCCCGTCACCGTTTTGAGTCGACAATTGGTAAGTCAGTTTTATTTTCAAAACACCGGTCGCTGTGCGAATAGAGGCGACTCGAACCACTCCATCCTGGCGAGGATGAACTTCGACCACTCGTCCGATAGGCCAAGAAAGAGGGCGACTAGGTTCTCCAAACAAAAAAACGACGTCCCCGACTTGGAGATTGGGGTTGGCCCTAGTCCACTTGCCACGCTGCATCTGCGTGTTCAGATACTCAGAAGACCATCGGTGCCAGAAGGCTTGGTGAAGTTGTCGCACTCTGTGCCAACGAGACAAGTGTGAACATTTTACCGGAATGGCTTGTTCAGGAGGTGCGAGAAGATGCCTGCCGATGAGCAGGTGACCAGGGGTCAAATAGTCTGAACCTTCAGCGGGATCAGCTGAGAGGGCACACAGAAGACGACTATTTAGCACTGCCTCAATGCGTGCGAATAGAGTAGCATACTCTTCGTAGGTGTGGGGAGTGTCTGAGATAATGCGATGCAACAAATTTTTGGCCGATTTCACGCCAGCCTCCCATAGTCCACCAAAATTTGGTGCATACGGAGGGTTGAAATGCCAATGCACCTGCTTGGTAGCTAGAGAATCGAAAATATGCGTTTCGTGCTCAGTAAGAAAGGCATGCATTTCGCGCAATTGACGAGAAGCGCCGGCAAAATTGGTGCCGCAGTCTGAGAAAACATGATTGGGTAAGCCGCGCCGAGAAAGAAATCGGTCAAAGCATGCTAGGAAAGCTTGGGTTGACAGCTCTGAAACCATTTCCAAATGGGTGGCTTTCGATGCCAAACACACGAAAAGACACAGATAACCTTTCGTGATAGGAGGATTGCGCCTGTTGCTCGATTTTACCGCGAAAGGCCCGGCAAAATCAGTCCCAACATGGGAAAAGGCGCGAGAGGCCTGAACTCGAGGGGAGGGGAGGTCAGCCATTGAGGGCTGTAAAGGACGAGCACGAAACTTGTGGCACGTTAGGCAACGATGTATTCGTGTCCTGAGCAGCCCGCGAAGTGACACGATCCAATACGTTTGCTGGATCAGGGCCTGTACTGTTCTAGGTCCGGAATGAAGCGAGTTTTTATGATAAGCGTCGCACAATAGAGCGGTGAGATACAGTGACATACAGTGACTATTCCTGTCGACTGTACAGATCTGCTGTCTGATATGAACTGCATTGTGATGTTCGACACAGGTGACATTTCCGCAGCTCCTGGCTCGGCTATAATCCCCTGCATCCGCTTCTAGACGCAACTCAAAACAAGCGATAAAATGACTCGTGTTGACAATTCCGTAGAGGGTGATCGCTAAAAATTAGTGGCGCAGACCCTTACGCGAAGAGAAAATAGAGGGCCTAAATGTGCTCTAAAATCGCTGAAAAAAATGTACATAGGGAATGAGTGAGCGCAGTCAGGGATAACAATCTTTTTCCGAAAAATAACTCATGGGTATCGTTTCTCAATCGATGCTTAGAGCTCATTTAGAGCTCATTTAGGAGATTTTTGAAAGATTGCACCATACACATTTTTGAAAAAATCAAATTTTGGTGGTTATCCATGACTAGATATACTCTTCCTTCATCTACTGATATGTTCAAATTAAAGATTGGAATACATTTAGGGGTTCATTTATCTATTCGCTTGGACCTCTACATTCAGCGTTTAAATGGGGGTGGGGGTTAAAGGATTTACAGTGAGGAGGCTTTTTTAGGGAAATTATCGTATCAATTAGGAACTTTTAGGCTTAGGGACTTCTCGCAGGCCTATCGGCCTGCGTGATTGCATTTGCATTTTCGTCGCTGCAAGGTTTTCGCTATAATTCGTACCAAACTTTAGCATCTCCGGACAGCGGCCGGCGTTGCTTCGCAACTGTCGCATTGAATTCAAGTAGGTATTTGAAAATTAGTGACGCTTCGTCGGTAAAGCACGTGGCAAACTGTAAAGCAGCGCTTTAAGAACTGACTTATGATATATTTTGATCATAATGGTAAAGTGGTTTCTGATGAGATTATGCTATCTTTGCTAATAATGTATATAGATGTATATTTTATTTATAAACCGAGGTGCTGCAATTTGAACTTAATTTCATTTGGCGTAGTCAATTGCTTATTAGTAATTAAGATTTTGATTTTGATTAGGCAAGTGGACTTTGGTTTGAGTTGTGCCTTGCTAATAAGAGGATAAAATATCTTGTAAGAACTAATTAATCACGAATCGAGGCGGCCAATCGGCCGCAAAAGAAGTCGCTTGAAAATCCCGCCATTTTCCGCGAAAGACTCAAAGCCTTTGGCTGCATTTTTACGCTTTGGTCTGGAGAAATGTCATATAACACGAAAAATCAAAATGCCGAATTTTCAATTAACAGTGATCGAAAAAATATAATTAAACATACGCATTCGTAAGCTCAGAGCACTCCTTTCTGAAAGTTTCAGTTTATTAGTCCTTTTCTTATAGAAGTAATTCGATTTAATGCGAAACTATCCTACCAATTCTAGTTCGTTTCATCACCTTCGTTTTGCCACCTACTTATGGTCGACAACTAAGCTACCAGCGCCATAAAGCGGACGGAATCCAACAGGGGATGCTATTTGCACACATAGTGCCCCTGCATAGTGCGTGCTCAGAAAGATTGTGAGCACTTGTCCATGTCAAGAGATAATTTGAAAGACCTCGCAAAATTAATTAAGGACCAGTTTCTATGAACTATGTTAGACTTTACTCTACAAAAAGAAATGTGTTCTTCACTCATAATTATGTGTTGCTCGCACTTCTTGCCTTTCTATTTCCCCATAAAAGTAAGACCAGAGTTAATCGACTAGGACGTTTATGCACGTCCAACACGGCGAAGTGTCAGAGTGCAGGCGATCAGCTTACACCCTGCGTTGAGCCTCGCTGACCGCTGACCGATTTGAAAATAAATTCCCGTTCCTGAGTTTACAATATGATTATGTTCTGCCAATGCTGAGAAACAAAATAACCCGTAAAATAAATAGATATGAATAAGTGCGTAGAAAACTTTTTAGGTGTAAAATATTTTAACACGTTAGATAAGACAAATAATTGATCTTCATTGACAATCATTGATTTTAAAAATTTAAATTTACAAAGTGTCATTCTTTCATTGCTCATATTATAAGAAAACATGAATTTGTTTACTTCTTAGCCGTTTATGTGACGTAGGGGAAAGCATGAATTGTTTATGTAAATATGATGACGTACCTACGTACCCATTATGATAAACTGATGCTGTTCGGTTCACCTATATCCGTAAAAAATCTACGAAGTCATTGTTTAGTACCAAGGGTACCTGCACTAGGGTTAATTTGACTTTACCGTCGCTCTCTAACTGGAGCTGTTATTAATTGCGTTGGAAAAGGCTTATAGCCAATTTAATCCCTGCGCTTCGACAGCAAGGGCAATAAATTTAAACCCTTTTTTCAGCAGAAAGACTGTATTTAATATATTTTTGTTTTGTTTTGGGGGCAGAGACTTCTTTTGGACATAGACATTTTTTTGTATGGTGGCTTGCTATTACACTAATGGGCTCTCTTTTCATTTTCGTGGCATTGGAAATAAAAAAGCCACGGCACATTTTTTATTGACATCGAATAAAGTCAGAAAAGATTAGATAGAGAATCTTGCCGGTTTTAGCCAAACTTGCGGGACGCTGCCTGTTGGCTTCGTACGTTTCTCATTTCTTTCTCGACTCTGGCGGAGCGGGAGGCCAATCTTTCAGCGTTCAAGAATGAACTCGAAGCCATACACGTCATGGCATTTCAAAGTCGGGTATAACGAAAAATTATGCAGTGAAACATAATATTACATAATGAAAAATAATACATTTAACTTGCTAGAGAATAATAATTATTTTCAATTAGTTTGCCGTTTACAGAAAATTTACCGCAAGTTTGCAAATGTGAGAGAATGCGCTCCGATAAACTATGTAAGTAATTTTACCTCAAGGTGACATTTAAGGAGCATCTCTTGGAGAAATAACTACGAACGGTAGCAAATATTTTTTCATGCCGTCTTTTAGCATACTGGCACCTCTAAAAATGCCGTGTTCAAGTTATTGAGTTTTCACTATTTAATCATTTCGGCGTCGCTATCAAGGCCACCTTCCGCTTCCAGACACCCAGCGGACCCTTCCTCTTCCATCAACCGTCAATTCTTTCGGCAAATATCCCATAATTTGTATTTAACGGGACAAAAAGTAATTTTTTAGCTACGCTTCTTTTTTTTACGTGCAATATCTACTTGATTAAAAACTGTGCACTTTTCTCCCAGCTGCTACTTAGAATGTACATAATATTCTCTTTTCCTATCTCCGAAAGGCTTTTGCACTAGCACGTCGATCGGCCATAAACCACAGCGTTTTGCGACCTATTGTCACACGACGAAAGCAAACTGCTGAATATTAATAACAAAAATGATATTATGCAGCAGCATTTGAATATAGATGCATGCATATATCTCCATTCTACTGTAACTATCGCAAATATGACCGTAGCAATCCAATTTGAAACACAAGCTATTTTTTTTCTCGTCCATTTGATCAAATTTTTTTTGCGCGATCCGCTGCTTGGGATGGGCATCGTTGGCATGGTGCGGGCACGTCCATCGGCACCGCCAGCCGTGGCGTGGGTGCCTGCCTCCGCCACCTCGCCGTATATTTAGATTGTTACTGATAAGCCAGCCAGATCAGGAAAGCCCGAGACGTGGACGGAAGGGCTTGCTGCTTGCTGCTAAGAACAACAGGCAAAGGTGCTAGACAGGGTCACCGAAAGGTCTCCAGCGCACATAAAACACGGTAAGACTTTACGCGAACCGACGCCAGCAATCGAGTTGCTCGAAGGCAGCGTGCCAGGCTAACCCGGGGCCAGGCTAACCCGAGGCCAGGCTTACCTGAGGCCAGGCTTACCCGAGGCCTGGCGCTCGCACACCTCACGAATGAGCTGATCATCAACCACTCGGGCCGGCGAGACAAAGAATCTTATTCGTATCGCATTCGTAGCTGGCTTCGTTCACGCTGACTCGACCGACCGCAAGGTTATAACATTCCTTTAAAAAAGTAAATATCATTGAGGCTAGGTGCGTTGATGAAATGGGTTGTCTCAGCGAATAAGGAGGGATATTTCTGTCGGACATGTATATTAGTTTTGTCGAGATATTCCAAAGGAAGGAAAATGCATTAATTTTTTTTTTCTTTGTTTCGTAAAATTGCTTAGTTAATGTTGCCTGCGCGCGTGCAATGTGGTGCTGCACCCCGTCAGCTGTAAGTGGGTAAAATATTGCACTTGCATCGTGGGCCGACAAACTATCCCTCCCCGCTCCCACCCTTACATAATCAGACGTCATATTATGCAATGAAGGGTGGGAGCGGGTAGTGGCGCATCGTTAAGGCCAAGGGAGGGAGGGGGCGGGGGTGTCCACCAGCGTCAAGTGTTATTACTAGGGCTTCGCGAACGCAACTTGTGTTGCGTTGAAGATGAGCGTAACGGTTAATAGAGCAGATAAAAAGGTGAAGGTAGAAGGTGGTAGAAGACCCAATCCGAAAACCACGGAGTAAGATGACAGACCATTTCCTTCTCGAAAATTCCAATCACTTAGAAAATGTATACGGTTCTGACCTTTATTTGTTTCTCTCCGAGCTGTCAGAGAGCGAAAACATGTAGATTATGAACTTATTGAGTAATCAGAACGTAAATACATACGTAAATACATGTAAATGCATGAACGTAAATACATTTTTTTTTCAACATTTCTTTTATTCCTAGTATAAAGAATTACAAATTTTTATACAATTTTTTCTGAGGATTGCTCACAGAGGTTAAACCTGTGTGTGAGCGATATATACCATAAAATAAATTACAAAAAGCGTTACTTACATACAATGCGTGTAATTCCGGGGGGTGGTGACCCCCCTTGACGTCTTGACCGAAATCGAGGATTCAAGACGGAGAGAAAGGTATACTAGAATACAAACAGCATTGCCTTTGCGGCACACATTTGAATGAAATTCTTTTTAAGCAAACGTCGTAGCGACTTGAAACCAGTCTTAAAATAATTATTGATGTTTAAAATGGTAAATAAGATGCACACATCTAGCGTTTCCGTCGTATTTTTGCGAAGAAAGGTAAATCAATTCGCCACATGGTCGTAAAGTTGCAAACACACAAGTCCCACACTCGCCATTTTTGTTCTCCCTGTCGTCGTCGTCGTCGTCGTCGTCGTCGTCGGGACGCTTAGTATTGGTACATATGGTGTAAAGAGAGCAACCATGTCACCACAACGCTGTAGCCTAGTGCGATGTGTCTGTGCGTTACAAGCGGGGGGACTCGGATTGAAACGGGTAGCATCCTCTTTTTTTTTTTAAGAGATTTGCTGGTGCACGTCTTTCTATAGCTTAATCTCTAATAGCATTTACCTTCATTTTCACTTTATGCTTACAAATCTTGAAGAAACAATTGTTTATATCCGTAAATTGGCCACGTGTATTTATTTGCATAGCCTTCACATAGTGGGCGCTGCCAGTTTGTTGCTTGGACACTGCTCAGCCGGCACAGCTGATTTGTGTTCACTTACATATTAATACTGGCTCTTTGACCGGATAATTTGCATGGCGTGTGTTGATTATTAGTGTACTGATTATTAATTCGGGGGGGGGGGGGGGGTGGTAACCTCCCTTGACGTCTTGACCGAACCGTTGTTTGGGCAACGCAAGAGAGGTTTACATGAACACATTGGCGCGAATACACTTTTGAATAAAAATCTTTTTAAGCAAACTTCGTAGCGACTTGAAACCAATCTTAAAATAATTATTGATGTTTAAAATGGTAAATTTGATACCTAAATCTAGAGTTTCCGTCGTATTTTCGCGAAGAAAGGTAAATTAATTCATCACATGGTCTTAAAGTTGCAATCGCACAATTCCCACACTCGCCGTTTGTTTTCTCCCTGTCGTAGTGACGCTTTGTCTTGGTATATATGACGTAGAAAGACCTCAGTTGCCAACTCGCCACCGTGGCCTATGCGCTATTTCCTTGCGTTCTATGCGGGAGGCCCGGGATCGAATCGAGGAACCTGACTGTTTTTTTTTTTTTTTTTAGAGAATCGCTTGTGCACGTCTTTCTAGGAAGAGCTAAATAACACCATCTGGAATAAGACCATATCAGCCATTTTATGTCCCACCGGAAAAAAGCCATCTGACTGATGGTCTTGTTCCAGTGGAACAAGACCATAAAAAATATGGTCTTGTTCCAGTTTTGATTCACTGTCCCAACACCATCAGTCTGATGGTCTTGTTCCACCGGAATTAGACCATAAAAATTATGGTCTTGTTCCAGTCAAGTTTGACTGTCCCAACACCATATTTCTGATGGTCTTGTTCCAGTGGAACAAGACCATAAAAATATGGCTTTAATCCAGTCGGTTAAGGCAGTGGCGTGCGAATCAGAATGGAAAAAGCCATCTCGTGTATGGTGTTAGTCCACTGGAATAATACCATAAGAAATATGGCTTTGGTCCAGTAACGAGCCAACCCTCGTTGCAGAGGAGTGAAGAGAGATGCCTAGCTTGCAGGCGTCGGGGTATAAACTTATGAACAACATTGTGGACTGTTTTGATGTGCTTTTACACGAGGTATTGTTATAAGAAAAAAATTGACCCTTCAAAAAATAATATTCTTTCTTTATTATTTCGGATACACACACACATACACACACATTGCGATTTTTAAGGGTCCACGGTGATATATAATATTCGCTTTACTGCTCGCTACGCGACGCGTGTTCTTATTTTTAATTTATGAGCGACAGACATGTAAATATTATGCTACTAGGTGTACATTTTAGCAGCATTAACTTAAAAATCTTAAATCAGCTCATCGGGGAAGGCGAAAGGTATACATGAGTCGAGGCTAAAACACATGAAGTGATTAGGTCCCACCTATGTGGCGACAAATTAAACTAATTCATCACGATTCTGATGTTCTCTTTCGATATCTAATCCAAGTCTTGTTTTCACCACAAACAATACTTTTGTAGCATTGTCCCCGGTACCTCTGTCTATCTGCAGATTGAAAAAAGTTGGTTTTCTTGTTGTGCATGATTTAATTTAAAATTCTCTTGACTTTGAAGATGCCAGTTGCACAACTTCGTATGATTTTGGGTTTCTCAAAAGTATTTTTTGGGATTCGGCATAAAGCATAATAATATTTGAAAAGTTGTGCAGTTGCCTACTAACTATATCGGCTTTCAAAAATGATTTCCTTTCTGTGTAATGTTGAAAGCAATCTCATGTTTAGGGTAGAGCCAGCTACCAAAAATTAAATTCCCGATAAACATTTCGCGGACAGTTTGGATACTGGTATCAAAAATTTTGTCTTGGTGCCAGCTATCACCTCCAAAGTGTGTGCAACGCGGCAGGTGCGACTGGAACCCGTGGGTGGACGTTAAAGGTCACACGGGAGACATCCATTGAAAGGCGAATATCTTCCATAACATATGTCATGCTCAATAAATGGCTCATAGCTAAGTTTTGAAACTCTCGGCTGGTGTCCAGCAGCAGTGGGTCCTCTTGAAAGTTGCTAATCCACTCTCCTTCCGAACGTGAAATGGAGTTTAGGTTAAAAAACAATAAGCTATGTTCTTCACGCTGACATTGTCAGTCGAGGAAGTAACTAGAAAATATAAGTGAAACTTCATTGAGCATTGAAACCCCAGTTTGAAATATTTTCTTTCCAAGTTTGTGTTATATATAGGAAAAGCAGACGTGAATCTTCGAAATTTAATAAAAATGCTTCCCTTTTGGACTTGTATATGGTCCAGTATATGACAGTATGTCAAATTAGGGTGTGTCATTACCAGTTTAATATACTAGTGTATTACAATAAACTCTGTATGAGAGAGAGTGCATGCTGAATGAAACTTGCGTTTGCGTTGACGACGTTTTGATTGACTAGCTGATCTTGTGTCGTTTCAACACTTCGAGTGTACCTGGCTCTTGATAAGACTGTACATATTTTTCTTCCGTATTGTTTAATTTCCTGTGCCTGGCTATAAATAAGCTAACCCAACAAAAGGGTTATAGCTACCTGACCACTCCCTGCGTCGCCGGCGAGCAGGCAGTTGTCTCCGAGAACTGGCCTCCCGAGTTCGGCAGTATAACATTAAGTTATTCACATGCATCATATTATCAATGTTGTTTGTGTTAATTTGGTCAGCTTCCACACTTACAGATAATAATAGGATAGGAACCTGACAATCTCCAAGTCAAGTTCAGAAGGAATAAGCATCTCATTACAGGGCCCACCCACTCCTAAAAAACGTTAGAGAATCGCTAGATCATTAGAGATCGAGCATTGGAGATTGCATGCTAGGTTCAAATTGACTACGCGAAATCTGATAGATATGGAGCCTCGCAATTGAATTCCTGCTCCCTCGCCAACAAGTGTAATAGATAAAAAAATTAGTTTAGGGTGCCGGGAACTTCAATTATAACATTGTTTTACACTTTCGCCCATGACTATAGGTAAAGTTTAGGTACTGTGCTCTCGCTTGTGACTTAGGTTTAGTCTTTCTTATGCAAATAAAGTAAAACATGATTCCCCATAAAAGGTATATGTTCAAACTATACAGCCATGTGTGGTTGTCTCTACGATATGGTTACATCATATTATCACACTAATAATATTATATTTTTTCATCAACCGCTTACACCCCTTTCCATCATTTATCTCCGGACCAGCGGGAACAATTGTTAACAATATTGGGTGAAAGTGATTTAAAATAGTTCACATACCAATACCCAACGCAAACATACATACAATGGTTCAAAAATGTTTACGTAGTGCTTAAGTTATACGTAGTGGCTGCGTTTGACATTATTTGCATAGGACACAACTTTTTAAAATCCAAGTGCTGGATGCTAGGCATCTCGCTTTACTCCTCTGCAACGAGGGTTGACTCGTTACTGGACCAAAGCCATATTTCTTATGGTATTATTCCAGTGGACTAACACCATACACGAGATGGCTTTTTTCCGTTCTGATTCGCACGCCACTGCCTTAACCGACTAGATTAAAGCCATATTTTTATGGTCTTGTTCCACTGGAACAAGACCATCAGAAATATGGTGTTGGGACAGTCAATCTTGACTGGAACAAGACCATAATTTTTATGGTCTTATTTTGGTGGAACAAGACCATCAGACTGATGGTGTTGGGACAGTGAATCAAAACTGGAACAAGACCATATTTTTTATGGTCTTGTTCCACTGGAACAAGACCATCAGTCAGATGGCATTATTCCGGTGGGACAGAAAATGGCCGTTATGGTTTTATTCCAGATGGTGTTATTCAGTCGTCTCAAAAAAAATTAGTAATTTTCTTCATTTTGGCCAGAAACTCGGTAAGCACTCGGGCACACGAAAAACAACACACCTACTAAACCTTAACTAACTAAACCTTATTTCACGGTAAGAAGGAGAGTGTCTTCGCATCTGCCTCGTGGACTCTTTGCTGCTAGACACAAGCAAAGTGTTTCAAAACTGCCCATAAAACCTTTTGTCTGGCTCAAGACATGGCTTGTAAGTTTTGAAACTACGCTAATGTCTTGTAGCAGAGGGCCACGAGGTAGGAGCAAATACACCCTTCTTCTTAACGTGAAATGGAGTATACATTTCTCCAGCGAATGGCTCGCGCAGATGTTCCGGCCGATATATATATTTTTTTTAGAGGACCGAAAAGAGGTGCCAGAACGGCGTTCCGGTGCGTTCCAGCACAAAAAAGCACTGCAGTCATGACAGTGTTTTGAACTTTTAATTGGCCGATATAATATGTAACCAGTGGATACTAAGTATAAAACCTAATTATTAGTACTATGTAATAGACACGCTCGCTGACATTTGGCGCGACGCGTTTCTCGGTGCTAGTTATCAATTTGAGCCAGCATAATTCATACACTGTTTAATTAAACAAGATGCTCATAAACAGCTGCTACCGGATTATCAAACAAGATTGTTTTGGAAATGTAGGTATGAATTGTATCACTGTCTTTTGCTCACCTCGTATTCTATGTAGAGATGCGATTCAAGCGGATGTCTCATCAGTTTTCAGAGAGGAATCGATTGATGTAATTGAGAAAGTCGAATTCGAAAAAAAGTAACACTTATACCATCTAATCTCTTGCTAATTGGGCTTTCAACAATAGCGGCTTTCAAGAACAATTATCGTCCAGTGAGCTATCTAGTGTTTGTTGCGATGAAATAAAATGAGTAGCGGCATTAGCACAAACCAAAGGACTCGGCAGTCTCGGCAGTGGGTTGTATGGGTTCAACCCAAATTGGTTGAAGCGAAATGAACTAGCTACTAATGACCTAATCGCCAAACAATAACAAACATTCTTCCTCGAATGTCTGGTCATAGTAGGTCATAGTCGGTAGACCAATCAAAACCCATGTTATGAATTTGGACCAATCATGTAATTTGAAACTTTCTGTGACTAGAAAGAAGAAGATAACAATATCATTCCCTCTCTTACACAGCGTTACGCCCCTACGTATACTAACCGGGCGAAACTAGCTTGGCGCTTGGACTTGCTCCCATCGTTGGCAATGTCGCTAAAATTACATTCTTATGATTCAGATTTTGTGTTGTGTCAAAACCCATCCATTATTGCTTTTCAACAATTTGGTTTAGTATGCATTAATTAATTATTTAATTAATATTTTAGGACACTGATTACATAACGTATCAGCATCATCAGCACAAGATCATGTCATGGTCCCGGGACATTACCAACCGATACACCGCCATCAGGGGTTATTCGTGTTTATTTTCCCATTTTTTCCTTCTCGGTTGAAATATTAACTTTATACGTAATTGTACGCATTATTACGTAATTTAGCCCCATGGGAGCAGCGTTTGATGCACTGCGAATGCTAGACGTCAGTACAGCCTCTTCCGGTATCTTCGACACGGTTGACGAAGAACGCAAAGCACCATTGGACATAACGGTCGAATCTGCATCTGGACGCTTTCCAGAGCAGATACAGAGGGCAGAGGGCAGAGACAGCACAGAGAGCAGAAAATGCGCGACAAAAAACAAAGAAAAAATCGCCAATTCGCCGACGAAAAGCAACTCGAAAAATATAGCCGCCTGAGCCATCTCAATCATCTGGCATTTCATTCGTCGCGACATTCAAGTATACATTTTGCGTAGTTTTTTATAATATTTTTGTTTCTTTTCACTCTTTTTAATTTGATTGACAAACCAATACCTTTATTATTCGGAAACAAAGCGCAGTGTGTCTTAATACTTCAGTGGCAATAGCGACGCATAAAATAGAGTATACGTATAACAGTAACACGAACTAAAATTCATCCCAGAAAATCGTTCAAAAAAGGGTTCGCTGATAATTTTTACAAGGACTCCGATGGTTGCAATTAAACTATTCAGGTACACAAATCGATCGATTTCCTTCATCGACATGACCTGATAATTTTAGTTCTTAGTATTCATCACAAAGTGCTGTTTACAGTCAACGTCAAATGAGATTAGTCCAGATTAAAAAAAGAAACTGTGTGGGAAGTTTTGCTGTGGTCTAAATGACCCAAAGAACAGCCATTTGGCGAGCGAAAACTTTGATTCAACATCGATAATAATCAGCAATCAAAATCGAACCCTATCGTGTCAATTACAACTCAATTTATACAAGAAATTCTATTTTTTTTACATTTGATGATACGTGTTTAAGCTTAGCGCGATTCCCGGAACATTTTAATTGCATTAATCTCGGAGATTGTTGATTATTTCTGTGTTCGCACTTGCAAAGATTGTTGTGTTTGTTATCATAAGCTGCGATAAGCGCAATGCGGACTCTTAATTAAGTTCGCAATCCATATTCAAACGAGTGCGCGCTGGCCTGTCGGCCTAGTTATCTCTGAGCATTCGCCCGGCGTAATTCGGTGTCTTCCAATCTATGGAAGTACGATATAATATGTGCAACTTGCATTATACTAACTTTACCGAACGTAGACTCATGGTACCAATTTATATTAACCAACTCGGTCTAGATTTTTACTGAAACCTCAAAGCAAAAACGCCTATAGAATAAAAAGCTGCAACTTTTTATTCAGCATTCAGTCGATTTTTCAGTTCCGGCAACTTCAGAATTTAAAAATCCCTATATCTTGCTCTCGGGTGCACTGCTTGAAAGCAGAAGTAAATGAGTAAATGAGAAAATGTATTCAACTAAAACAAACCCTAGTGTCATAAAAAAATATTAAAGTAGCTGACAGTGACCTGGCAGTTACCAATTGCGGAGAACCATATTTCACTCGGATATCCAAAAAACACTTCGTTAGTCAACACCGAATTTTGCAATGTTTTCATTCGTGAATGACCGTGAATCAAAGATGGCAACCCCCGATATTGCGAGATGCAAATTCCGTGCAAACAAAACAATAAAATAAACATACATGTCATTCCATCCACAATTCCTTCAATTTCAATTACGTGTGCGTATATACTTAAAAATAATGCTTTATATGCTTAAAAATAATGTAAAATAATTATTATAATAATAAAGTCAAATTACCTGCGACATTTGCTTCTAATAATCATTGAAACTGACAAATGCACTGTTGTCAATTTAACATACTTGAGGAAGTAGGTTGCCAAACAATAAACGTGATTTTCACAGTTGAAATAAATGTGCAAAATAATTACAATGGAGACTGAATGAACGAAATCCTGTTGTTAAATCAGACACTTACAATCTGCCCAAATCAAAGGTTCAGGCGGAAAGAGAATACGTTGAACGACAGCAATGCCTAGTGAAGAATCACTGCTATCAAACGTATCATTCGACCAGTGTAATTTCTCTAGTACCTACAAACAAAATCTGTCCAAATATAAGATTCAGACAGACAGAGAATATTGAATCACAGCTGTGCGGGTGCCTAGAAAAAACGCTGTAATCGAACACATTATTCGACCAGTGCATAATATATTCTCTATAGTAAAGCAACGAAAACAGTAAACAAGAAAAATAAATACTACCTAATGAACTCACAGTTAAAAAATTTTGCAATATCACTAGGAGCATTTGAGACTGCATGAGCCTTTTCCAATTCTGAAAACAAAATTCCAACAAAAAAAATTCCCAAGAGTAACAAATTCAACCTTTGCTTTGTCAACTCCCAGAAATAATTCCCCCGGTTGACTAATGTTAACATCAATGGTAATAGGCTGAGGCTCTGTGGTAATAGCTTTTAAAGAAGAAAACAAAAGATACCTATAGCAAAAAAAAAGTTATGTAATGTTTTTAGTGAAATAAAACATCTACCTAACGTCAGTAAGTACACTTCTGAAATCATAAAGTGCGCGTGCAAATTTTAACGAGTCCTGACATACGGGCTAGGCTAAATAAAAGTGTAGTTTTAAACTGGTTAGGGCCCGATGAAAGACCCATATCCCAGCAATTGCATAGGAATTGCATTGCCAATAGGAAGAGCTCTTCGTCACGGGCTGATTTGGGTCGATCTGCTTTATCAATTCAATTCAATTCAATTCAATTCAATTGTTTATAATGCTCGAACATCACAATGTACAGGATTTGAGCTCGTCAACAAATAAATACAAATATGCCAAATATGAAATATACATTTATTTAAAACTATTTACAATTCTCCCATTCCTTTGACTGGATTTCATAAAATTCTTCAATATTATACAATGCTTTTTGTAATAACATACTCTTAACTTTGTCCTTAAAACAGTTTACATCTTTTGTTTTAAGAGTTAAAGATGCTGGCAGCTGGTTGTACAATTGTACACCTTTATTCCCTCACCAAAAACGAAACGAGTTCGCTTCAAAAAAAGCTTGACGTCTTTCCCAATTGCACAAACGAACCCATTGAAAACATTCAGCTTAAAAAGGATTTGAAATAAAAACAAGACGTCTACCCCACCCCCCTTTCCCACCACCGTCGTCGTCGTCGTCGTGGGTGGCTGTCGCACATGTTAGTCTTAGAGTAAGTTTATGAGACCTGTGCCCAACACAGTCTTCTATTTGACTAAACGTCTGAGTGACCAACAAACAAGTTGATTATTTAGCTACTTCTAGAATTCAATTGTCTTATTTAGAATGGAATAGTATATATTTAATCTTTCAAATAGCAATACATAACTGCATAATCATGATTAAAGAGTTAATCTGACTGAAGATGACATCTGGTAAGGTCTATACTTTAACCATGGACCTGTATGCCTACAAACCCATGCTTTAACGTTGCATAGGATACATACAGCGCGGAGCTAGTGGCGTATCCCGGCTAGCAATGGTCGAAGGAGTAAAGCTGTTTTTATATTTGCGAAACATCTACTATGCTGGCTACACCTAACCTTTTAATAGTTCCCCGCTCCAAGTAGTATCACTCTCAATTTTGGCTTGTACACGAGCGTTCTGTGAAAACCCTGATAACATCTACAACTATACCTCCAGTGTTACGTACGGCCGTTCGCAATAGATGGAACACATGCTAGTATCAGAGTCAATTTATGAGAATCAACAGCTAAAATAAAAGTAACCTACAGCAACAACATCTACCTTCAGTAATAGTATTAAAATTATTTGGCATTGGTGCGACTTATTCTTCGTACATTTTTGTAAATAAAAAATATACAACAGACTATAAATTGTTTGCTTGGCTTCATCCACCCACGACGACGAAGGTGGGGGGAAAGGGGGGGGGGGGGGATGGGGTAGACGTCTTGTTTTTATTTCAAATCCTTTTTAAGCTGAATGTTTTCAATGGGTTCATTTGTGCAATTGGGAAAGACATCAAGCTTTTTTTGAAGCGAACTCGTTTCGTTTTTGGTGAGGGAATTTCATTTATTTTGTAAGCGAAGCCACCTACCGAACCCCTACAATTGAAAACAATCTGCAATGACGCATAATAAAGCTCTTCGAATACTTTAGGGGACATAGGTGGCCATGAGTATGACGGCCACCCATCTAATACCTGACCCAGCGGAATGTTGCTTAACTTTGGTAGTCTCAGAGAACTGTCGTTTCCAACACGCTAAACCGTTTGGTATTTAGCTTGGTTGAATGCAAGTGATAAAAATATCACTGATCACCGACCGCATTGCAATCATGGATTACAGTGATAAGCCCCCCCCCCCCCAATCACTTGCCACCCTCCACGCCCCATCCGTGGACCCCACTGAATATTCAAGGTTAAGAACGCTGGAACCGAGAAATATGGATGATGGCGGATCGTGATAAGAAGTCAGAAGTAACACGCACACCAGGCTTTATAGTCTACATGCGATGCCAATAACTTTATGACCCAAAGTGCAAACGCGAGCCACAATTTACCTACCGCCAATAATCATTGCACATATTATCAGGTATCCGGATGTAGGTATGTAGGATAACTGATAATCGACGACAGTAAACCTGCCAACAGGTAAACGAGTTAGCAAATTGATTGGTGCTATAATTGCGAGGGCAATGAAAGTAGAAGGTATATTACGCTATATGAATAGGAAGGCGATGAATGATAACTACCAGAAGCTCAATATTTGGCAAACAGAAAGAAATATTTATAACAATTATTATTTACTCCAGGCCGCCAACGACCATGAGCAGACCAAGAAACAAAACGAGGCGCGAGTCTTCTGTAGGTGAACACACTTTTGTAGTTTGATTCATCAACATCACAAGATACATACATACAAATATATACTTTTACCAATAATTTTGGACATCATTTATGATTTCAAATATTGCACATGTATTCAAACATAGAGATGTACATGAACTATTGTGTCGACCGATTAAGTTGACCGCAAGTAATTTCGTTGCGGGACAAGTTAGTCAACGCTCGAAACTGTGGAGGCGGCTCAGCTGACTCAGCAACAGTCAATAGTGTCCCCTCAGGTGTCCCCCCAGAAGAGTTTGTCCCGATGTCGATTAGGTTTTGAGTTGACGCACGAATCGAGCCGGTGACTTGGACGACTTGTTAATTGGGTATAATCCCGTGGTCGCGAGTAAGGCGTGCTTTTTTTGGAGCCGTTATTTTTGTTACACCTTCGCTTCCAGCTCGAAGCTTCCAGTCCCTTGCCTGCGAACAGAGTAGAAAATAAATTGTTATACCTCGTTCACACTACAGAGTTGATCAAGATCAACTCGCTACGCCATCAAAGATGGCGTTGATTGGGTTTCCACAAGTCAGTTAACTATTTGATCGAGATGAAATCATTCGGGAATCGTCGTGAACGCTCGGAAGAGTTCGTGATTATTTCGAAATCCGCTACCGGAAACAGAAACATAACCAACATAACCTCCTCTCGGTTGTTGTGCACATCATCTCTGATCGTGGCCTCACTACAGTACCTATGTCTCAGCAAAAGAAACGTTGTAATAATTGGCAGAACCCAGAAGTGTTTTCCCTAATTAAAGTTTGGGGAGATAATCTTCACAAGCTTCGGGGAAACCGGCGAAATAAGCCAGTTTTGGCTGCAATGGCTACTCAACTTGCAAACCTCGCAGAAGTGCAGCTGAGGGAGAGCGAGGAAATAAAAAACAAGATAGCAAATCTCACAAGAGACTACAGGTATGTAAAGATAAACATTTTGAATAAATGATGACGGATGGAATTATAAATTGAGCTTTCTTGTGACACTATGTGATTTGGTTTTGTTCACAGGCGGGAAAAAGCAAAAATGGTATCGGGGGCCAGTCCATCAACATGGGTGTTCTACTCAGCGGTCCACAACCTCATCGGTGCACTGCCAGCTAATAACGATGATTTGGCTGAAGAGTCAATGGGTACTTTATTCCTTTTCCGTCGGCTTCTGTTGAAAATACCCAACTGCCCACGTTGATCCATTGCGAAGGTGTCGTTTTCATTGTACGTAAATATTTACCTGCAACACAACCCTTAAATAGAGTTTTTGAATCCATATATCCGGCATATAACTCCGCATATAATAAGATTCCATAATAAGTTTTAGCACGGGACTATTGATGTACGAAATAGTGACATCCTCAAACGTTGTGTTTTTAGGTTAGAGTAATTCCCGATGATGACACTATGCCAGAAGGAAATTCGTCGTCGGCCACGGGATCCGAGGGATCCGTCACGCCCCCACTGCCGACTCCTCGACCGCCAGCACTCAGGCGACGGAACTCGTCAACCAGCTCCGCCAACGACGGGGTGGCCGAAGCCCTTCGAGAGATGCTTGATCTACAAAGGCAGGCAAATGCTCAGGCAGAGGCAAGCGAGCGACAAAGTCTTTGGAGGCCAAATTAGCCAGCCTAGAGCGGTTTCAAAACAGCATGACGACACTGCTGACTCAACTTTTAAACAAAAAATGAATTGTAAATTATTGTAAATAAAGTTCGGAAACATTTATTGAACATCCACTGCGTAATGTACGTTATTTAATTTTAATCCACTCCAATTATCCAAGGACATACCTAATCGTTTAACTTCGAAATCGAGTTATCTGGCCAATAATTCTATTCATCTAATTCTAATAATTCTAATTCTATTCATCTAGTGTTACATATTATCTTAAAGCTGGAAATTGGCCCAAAACTATTCAACTTGATTGCTGTTAATATCCATGTCAATTTGCCTTTTGGTGTTTGTACAAAGCCCTCACAGCAGCCAAACAAAATTATATAATTTTGTATCAACCATGTGTCATTGATAGACAGCAGGCTTCCCACTCTCATTTCAATTCAAAAAAAGTTTAAACAGGAGGACAAATTTCTCCAGATTTTGCGTATTGCCATTACAGAATTCTGATAGATCAAATACCTATTGCAAATTGCATGAATTTTTGTGATTTATTCATGTAGGTAGTCACTAATTCATTCATCGCGAACCTTGTCTGACTTAGACGAGGATTAAATGAGCAAATGTTTAGAAATCATTTGAATTGTTTGTAACATCCACGGTTCTTTTAGAACGCATGGCTGCAAGGTGCTGCAAATCGCAACTAAACTCTTTTTCACGTTAAGAATGCTAGCGGTGTTTTACTGTCAAAGAGGCTCCCCTGCTGGTAGGCAGGAGCCAGAGGTTTCAACATTCACCAGCCGTTCGATTGTTCCGCTAAATGGTTCGCAAGTAAGGGTCTCCGGTCCTGAACCGTAAAATCTTTTGTTGGTACAATTGTGAAAATCTCAATTACGTCTGTTTATAGAATCGATAAGTAATTAATTGTATATTATGTTTTACACAAAATAAGTGTCTATATCTTATTTGGCTGATCACAATACTCTTTTAATGAAGTTTTTTGGACAAAAAATAGTCGTGTAACATTTTTACCAACGTTCACAAAGCACGATACTTGCGCAGCTACCAGAAGGAAATACCTATAGTCCTAAAATGATGATTTAAACTGATTTATGACCAGCATTTGCAGCACATACATTAAATCGTGTACTTTAACTGGATTGAATAATAAACGTTATTAAAAATATTGATCCGTAACCATTCATTCTTTGTATCAGATCGTCAATGTCAGGTAGCTACTACCTCTTCCTCACATTTTTAGCACGCGAAACCCTTGTAAAATATCCACACGACCCCGATGAGATGGTCTGAGCATCGAATGATTGACACCGCACTGTCATAACAAATACATAAACAATATGCATAACAATACTAGAGTTCTTCACGTGAAAAGGAGTTTAGCACATTTCTTGTAGGATGTCTAGAAGATGAGAGCGCAGTACTTTTAAAAACTTTGTAATGAAAAGCAATGTAGTAGCAGCTTCTCATGCTCTGAGATTACTCAAATAATGCAATGCCTTGCAATGCCCAAAAGTAGGAGTGACCATTTGTACTTTCCTACTAAAATGTACGAACAAGTAGGAAAGTAGGAACGCGACGGAAGCCTGACACACAGCAACGTTATGTCTGTCGCCGCAGAGACCCGGTTCTGACTTCGGAGTTAACAGAATCTGTTCTTGAACAAGTCAATTTTGTAACTACTGAAATATTAAAAATGGATTCAATATCAACGGAAGTGTAATTCACTTCCTGGTTATACAGCAAGATGTGAGTTTATATGACACTCACTTCTGCACTTACTTGGGAATAAAATTAATGTAGCAGGGAGGTCACTTAAGGAAGCTGAAAGGATACTGCATAGGTAGGTACATACATTCAATTTCATTCAATTTCATTACATTCATTTTATTAAAAAAAAAAAAAAAAGGCCGAATTTTTTAGGCCGTGTGCTCTTTGTAATAGAGGTGGTGAGCGAGTGATTCTCTCATTCTCTCTCCAGGTGTAGTTCTTCGTTCACTCGTCACACTTTCCGGGTGAACCTTTGGGATACCACGCAGCCACGCAGGCTCAACGATGTCGTTGCTCTCTTCACAAATGTTGTGCAACGTGCACGCGGCTTTCACAATGTTATTTACATTTTTTACATCGAACTCCATTCTCTTCATTACCGATCTAAACCTCGCTTTCAGCCTACCGAAACAGTTCTCAATTAATCTTATTGTTGCCGATAGTCTGTAATTTAAAAAAAACCTGCCATTCTTGCAGTTTTCCATTGTCGAAGTATGGCTTCATCATTTCTGTGGTTAAACCGAATGCTGAGTCTCCGATCAGGTGTGCCGGAATCTTGACGTCACCAATTAACATAAAATTGTCTTTGTACACACTGCTGTTCGCTAGAACCTTGGATAACGAACTTTTTGAAAACAAGAACGCATCATTGTTCCGCCCGGGAGCACCAATGTTTATATAGGTAAATTTATACGCATAATCACATACAGCAAATAAAACAACACTATAAAAACCCTTAAAATTATGGAAGTCTACACAATGTTCCTTTGGCGGAGAAATGGAAATGTGGCACCCGTCAATACACCCAAGACACTGTGGATAGTTCCAATTGTCCATGAAACCATTCACAGTAGCATCCACCTCGTTCGGAGTCGTCGGGAAGCGGATTGTTTCGGGCATCACCAGCGTTGCGATTAGGCCGCAGAACTCGTGAAACATCTCGCAGACGGTACTTCTAACCAGTCCAAACAAGTTGCCGATGGTTCGCATCTCGGAGCTCGATGACAGCAGGTAGAGTCCAAGAGCCACCCTCTTCTCCAGAGGTATGGCTTTGCGCAGCTTGGTGTCCTGACGTGCCATGTGCGGTCGAAGAATGTCGCAGATCTTCCGATAGGTGGTACGGGTCACACGAAAGTTTTCTTTCCATTCCCGATCGGACCAATTACACACGATTGTCTCCCACCAGCTGCTGTTTCTTGGGGACATCCAGATGGTTCTTTTAATGTTTTTCCTCTTCTTCCTCTTCTTCAGAGTAGCAGCCAGAACGCACATTCGGTGTGCAAAACAGGTAGCAATCAGTCTATGGGCCTTGGCCTTTGCATTCAGTTAAGCAATACGTGTGAACACATTATTTTGCTCAATTATAAAAGGGACCACGAGTGATAAAAACACCAACACACACTCTTCTGGCTCCATGATCTTGGTTCAACGGTTGATCTCGGGAACGTGTTCTGTTCTGTGTGCTGTGAGCTCGGTGATAAAGTGAGGTTAGATTCGTCGCGATTTCCGGCTGTGTTCGTTTCCCGAGCATATTCCGAACTTGTCCGAATGACTTGATCGAGATCAAGTAAGGAAACAATTGTGAACACCAACAGACTATTGGAACCCAATCAACGCCATATTTGATCGAGTTGAGGACTTGATCACGATCAACTCGTGTAGTGTGAACGTGGTATTACGTTCATTCGATATAAGTGAGCATGATATTCGATTTAAGCAAGGATTGTTTGGTAAGAGCAGATCATTTAAATGGATTGGCAATTTATTAGTCCATTCCAGACGTGTGATCCTAAGTAATAAACTTCGTCCAAAAGTACCTAATTGATATCTTTATGTAACATATTTTGTTAATGATGACAGCATCATGAAAATAGGGCTTGTATTAGACTTTTGTTGGAATTCCTCCCTTTGCACGGCTTCTATGTGCCACCTGCTCGTTCATCGGACGTTTATGTAGCGATCTGTTGCAATCAAAGATAATTCAGAAAATGCACTGTTAATAGTGTAACTTACATTTTTCATCTGCTGCCAACACTGGAACCCGTTTAGAAAATTGACAATTTTCAGCGCCTGCAGGGATCCAGCTGGAATCTCGTCTGCAACATAAAATCCACAATTCAACATTACTTCTGATATTCCAGTCAAAATCGATAAAAATCTGATCGGATTGATTTATGACAATGTAGATTAACCTATTTGACAAATGAGAACGAAGCAGGTAACTTACTAAAGAGCGTGACTGCCACGTCGCCCGGGAGCATGGGGTGATGAGCTTTCATGAATTTCAAAATCTCCGCTACCGGCGATTACTTTAGTGCACCGGCATTATATATAGTTGTCTATCGAATAGGCTGGTGTTGCCTATGGCGTAAAAATTGTTTATGCCTTAGTGGCTATCTAATTCTATCTAGAAATATAATGTCTTCACTTTTCTGATCATCGTATAGTTGTTACACACGGTAGAACTGTCGCATGAAAATTGAAAATTACAATCACTCGCATGGGGACATCGTGCATGGGCTGTTCAGTCCACAAACACTGGCACTAACGGGTTGGGGTGGTTCACTAGGGACCCGAAGAACTTGGTGTTGATGTCGGTCACGAAGTCGTGAAGTAGGGGGACGCCGGTTTGCCGGTGCACGTCGGCCGTACGGGTGAACATCGGCAGACGCAAGGCTCGGCGCAGCGCGCTGTTCTGGACCTTCTGCAGCCGTTGTAGATGGCAGCTGGCGCAGTGCACCCACACCGGGCTGCCGTAGGTCAGCGTCGGTCGGACTATGGAAGTGTAAAGCCGAGTCTTGGCGGCGACTGACATCGCTTTGCTTTGCATGAGGGGACGTAGCGCAGCTAGTTTCTGCACAGCGCGCGTGCTCGTCTTGGCGATGTGTTCCTTAAATGTCAGCTTAGCGTCAAGCGTAACACCCAAGTACTTGCAGGAAGGCATCCACCCGATGGTCGTGACCCCCATGGCAATCTCTGGTTGGTGGTAGAGGCGACGGCGAGTGAATAACGTCGCGGTGGTCTTCGTTGCGTTCACTTCAATGCGGGCTCGCAGAAAATAGCGATGGAGCTTATCTAGTGCAGTTTGCAGTTGCGTTTGTAAAGACAGGCCTGTCGTGGCCGTGCTGATAACGGCGGCGTCATCTGCGTAGAGTGCAAGTTGCGAGCCGGGGAGCTCCGTCGGGATGTCATTCGTGTAGAGGCTGTATAGTAGTGGGCTGAGCAGGCCGCCTTGTGGGACCCCTGCGGAGATCGGCTGGAGCGCGGAGGAGGCGTCCTTGTGATAGACAAAGAAGCGTCTGTCTCTTAGGTAGCTGGCGATCAGGGTGACGAGGCTATGGTCGATGTTGAGGGCGATAAGCTTCTCAATGAGGCCCTCGTGCCATACTCGATCGAACGCCTTTGCAACATCGAGGCATACGACTCCGGTCAGCTGCTTGCGGTCAAACCCAAGGCGGATTGCCTCGGTAACACGAAGTAGTTGGTGATTAGTTGAATGATTTGCCCGAAAGCCAAACTGGTGCGGGATCAGTAAATCTTCCGCGTCGACTTGGCGCTGGAGTCGTGATAGGATCGTTTTTTCGCAGAGTTTAGATAAGCAGGAGAGTAAGGAGATCGGGCGATAGCTGGATGGATCGCGGAGCGGTTTGCCTGGCTTAGAGAAAACAATCACTTTGGCTATTTTCCACGGGGTCGGAAAATGTCGTAATCGGAGCGTTGTATTTATGATGTCGACGAGGCGTGCGGCAGCAGAGTCACTGAGTTCGACTATGGCCTGGTTGGTGATGCCGTCGGCACCGGGGGCCTTTCTGGTTGGCAGGGTGGCTACTAGATTTGCTAGCTCGTTCAAAGTGACTGGAAGAATGGTGCTTTCTGTAGATGATTGCGCAGCAAGGAACTCTGAGACGTGCTTCTCCGTGTCTGCCGAGTAGCAGTTGGGTGGATTGGGCGTGAATTGCTCAGCTAGTGCGTCTGCCAGGACGGATGCCTTGTCTGATGGAGTGACTGCCAGGTGGAAGCGGCCCTGGATCGGTGGGCTCGGCGTTGGCTTGTTCAGTAGTTTCCTGGTCATGCGCCACGTGCTACCGTCTTCCTCGTTGAGTTCTCCCACCGTTTCTTCCCAGCGGGTTTCTCGGTGTTGTGCAAGTAGTTCCTGGAGTTGTCGCGTCTTCCTGTTGTAGTCTGCTTTTAAGTCTGCAGTGCGATGTTGTTGCCACAGGCGACGGGCCCTGTTTTTCATACGGACAGCCTCCATCAATCCCGGTGGGATATCGTATATCGAGCAGCGTTTCCGGGTGGAGATGGGGACGGCTGCAAGGATGGCTGACTGGATGGACTCGGTGAGTTGGTCAGTGGCCTCGTCAAGTTCATCCGGCGTGATGATCGGCGTCATGGTGACTGTGGCTTGTAGGCTAGCTCGATACTGGGTCCAGTCTGCCAGTCGGTAGTTTGGTCTGCTCGAGGCCGGCTCGGTGGCGACCTCGTCCCCGACCTTAATGATTACCGGGTTGTGGTCTGAGGTAAGTTCTGCCAGTGATTCTAGCTCGATCGAGTGGTCCATGTTTTTGAGGAGGGCGATGTCTAGGACGTCACCGACACCAGTATGATGATAGCGTGTGGGGTCGCGCGGACCAGCCACTGTGAAGTCGGCTGCCAGGGAGTGTCGTAGCAGGACGCGGCCCTTTTCATTACAGACGCGCGAATTCCACGCAGTGTGCTTAGCGTTGAGATCGCCGGCCACGATGGTGGGGAGCGGTGAGTCCAGCAGCGCATCCACGTCGGCGACGATGAGTCGTGTCCGTGGTGGGCAGTATGCGGCGATGAGGCGCAGCGGACCGGCAGGAGTATGCACTAACACGCCGGTCGCCTCGATGCTACGCAGTGCGGGTAGGCGCAGTTGTTCGTGACGTACGAGTCTGCGCACAAGCACGGCTGTGCCTCCGCCAACGCGGCCGTTGGCAGGCGCAGGCCGGTCACGGTCGCTCCGGTATACATGGAAGTTGGCCACGTCCCATCGTCGGCTAGGCGTGAGGTGCGTCTCTGTTAACAGCGCACAGCAGACATGGTGCACGTCGAGGAAGTGCGTCAATTCTGTTCTTTTGTGGAGGACTCCATTTCCGTTCCACGTCATGAGGGTGCTTGTTGGGGGGGTGTTACACATTGCAGGTGTCAGGGCCGGCAAGGAAGGTCGGCACAAGGTGTGCCAGCGCAGTCAGTGCGGGGTGGAGGTTGAGGCTGGCAACCATCTTTGCCAAGGAGATGAGCATATTGCGCCAATCAAACGACGCTAGCAAGCTTGCAAAGCTGTGTATATCGGGCTGGTGGGATCTGCTCTGAGTCGTCGGCGCAGCGCCGTCTTGAGCGGGGGGACTGGTTGAAGTGTCGGCGGCTTGGCTTGAGGCGGCCTGCGCGAAGCTGAGGCTGGTACTCACAGGTTTCGCTGCGGCTCGCTGCGGCATCACGTTGGGTCTACGCGTGGTGGTCTGCGCAGCTCCGGGTGCTCGGTGACGGCGCGCCTCCGCGTTTTTGAGATAGGTGCACCCGCGATAGTTTGCCGGGTGCTGTCCCTGGCAGTTGGCGCACGTGGCTGGTTGCGTCATCGGGACCCCGCAGTCGGCGGACATGTGGTTTTGGCCGCAGCTTACGCAACGAGGTTGGCGTTTGCAGAACTCTGCAATGTGTCCGGTGGTTTGGCACCGGAAGCACATTTGGATTTGTTGCTTCACGTCTCGGGGGGCTTCGAGAGAGACCACGCAGTTCTGCAAACGCGTGATTTTAGTCAGGTCAACTGGAGCGGTACCTGGTGCGCGAGCGTGCAGCGCAACGGCGAACAGAGGTAGAGGTTCGCCGAGGATCTTCTCGCCGGCCGGTGTCAGTTTAGCGTCGGTGTGGCGACGCAGCTGTGTGACGCTCCTCGATGGGATGCCGAGCTCAGAGAGTTCGTCGAGGATATCTTGGGTGTCCGCGTTCACCGGACAGCCCCTGATTACGAATCGCTGGGTCTTTGGGCGAGCTTCTGAGAATGTGTAGTATTCGTGGCCATCGGCCTCGAGGTTTGTCGTCAGTTGACGATAGTTTGCAATGGATGTAAGTTGCACTTTGGAGAATTCGCGACGGGGGGTCACAGTGAAATCGCACGCGACATGGCTGATATATGTTGTCAAAGCTTTGTGAGTGGAAAAGTTTTTGATGCACACCGGCGGGATTTTTGGTTGTTTTTGCTGTTCTTTTTGCGCACCTGGTTGCGCGGGGTGGATTTGTTCGCCGACCTGTGTGTCGGCGTCGGGCGCAGAGTCCGTATCCATGTCGCTTTCGCGATCTGAAAGGACGTGGTATTTGTTGTGCGTCGGTGTGGGCACAATCTGGGTAGCCGTGCGCTTCTTTTTGCGCGGCTCATTCGTCGGTGACTCGTCTTCGGACGAGGAAAGTTCTTTTTGGCCTCGCCGTTTCTTCGTCACGAGGGTAAATGGCCCTGATTGATAGTAATTGGGGCTTCCCTCGGTGACGGCGTGGAGCGCAGCGCTAACCGTACCCGGCGCCTCGGTACCGATAGGCTTGCCGCGTTTTGCGGCTGCGTTTTTTGTGCTGTGGCGAGGTGGCGCTATCGGGGGAAAGGCCTGGTCGTCTGTCAGCTCCGGCGGGGCTGACGGCGTCGTCGTCGCCTGCGGTCGGCACTCGAGACCAGAGCCCTCAGGGGCGCGGCCGGCTCGGAGACGTGTGGGGTATCGGGGTGACTCAGGGTCGCTTGACGCCTGACGCCCGGGTGGGCCTGGCATCGCGGGTTGTATTCTTGTATATGTAGCGACAAGATGGGACAATGGCATGGAATATTATCACTGCGTGCAAATTGCACTCCTGTTCATAATTGTTTTTTACACTTACAGTGGGAGATGAGATGTTTTAGTATATCTTCCACATGGTCCGTGTACTCTCACAACACTGATTTCGTGGTAATTCACTCTCGTCCTGTTAAACACGCGCCCTAGAGTTAGGGTGTGGCACTCATTGACGGTTTTGGCCAATTAAATGGCGTGCAAGCATTGGCACGTGTCGACACTGCACCAGATTATTGTTTATCACTATCTGTGTCACATGAGTTGAAATTCACAGTTGTTAATACGGAATTTTAGCAAAGTAGCTCTTTTAACGTAGAGCGACTCCTACACACGTCAGACTTCGCTGACATGTTATTTCACCGGCATTTGATCGTTTAAATATCCAGCGAAAAATGTTATTTTCAGTGCCAATACCACACAATCACTATCGTATAGATAAGAGATAGATCTGGTTCACGACAGGGCTGCACTGAGCCGGATCTAATGTATGGAACATTCAGCGTTGCGGGTTTGAGCGCTAGTCAGCGTGAACAGCTTTCAAACTGCAAATTGTTATCTAAAAGTCAGTAAAATTTGTGGACTGTAACAATCAACTCCAAGAACTCTCACTAAACGTATAAACATGAAATAATATTGTCTAGCCTACAGACCACGCGATCGAGGCCCCTGGGGACATTTTATCCGTCCTGGTCTAAGAAACGCAATTATAGTTATACTATGGTTTTTAATTTACTTCCCTGTAGGTAACACCGATACTGCAACATTATATCGTAGCAAAGTACGTAAATATTATTAAAGTTACTGTAACGAGGCACGATGGTGTACTTACATCTACAAAAGACTCGCGTCTCGTCTTTTTCGATGTCCGGTCCATGATCGCAGGCAGTCTGGAGCTAAATGCGCTGAACTTGAACCCTCTCGCATGTACGAGGTTTATTATTAATTAGCTTCCCTATAGAGGGCCACGTGCTGTGTGTGGCGGTAAAATGAGTGCCCACTCTATGTGAATTAACGGATACTGTCAATGCCATGTCGTTTCACTCACGTGGTACAATAAAAATACACGTGCGAAAAACACCGATAAAAACTATAGTTTCCCCACATTTCCAAATAATAAAGTGAAAATTAGGGTAAAGGCTATTACAAATTAAGCTATAGGAAGACATGCACCAGCGATTCTCTAAAAAAAAAAGTGCGGGTGTTGCTCGTTTCGTTTTTTGGCTTCCCGCTTGGAACGCGCAGACACACCGCACTAGGCTACAGAAAGTTATTCTAAAATTATCTTGGGGCTACAGCGTTGAGATGAGGTACGGCTGCTCTCTACGTCATATTTACCAAGGCATGTACCAAGGCAAAGCGTCCCGAGAAGAACAAAAGTGGCGAGTGTGGGACTTGTGCGATTGCAACTTTTCGACCATGTTGCGAATTGATTTATCTTTCTTCGCGAAAATACGACGGAAACGCTAGATGTATGCATCTTATTTACCATTTTAAATATCAATAATTCTTTTAAGACTGGTTTCAAGTCGCTACGACGTTTGCTTAAATTGAATTTCATTGAAATGTGTGCCGCGAAGGCACATGTTGTTTGTATTCTAGTATACCTTTCTCTCCGTCGTTGTAATCCTCGATTTCGGTCAAGACGTCAAGGGGGGTTACCACCCCCCGGAATAAAATACAGTGTGTTCAAAGATGCTCAGTCTGTGTTTTGGTAAGCAGAGCATATGGCTATTTCTCGTCTCTAGAGTATGTCTGATTGAGTTAAAAGAAGGTCCTTTTGTCGGAATATAAAAACAATTGATACTAAAATAAAAACACTTGGTATAGTTAAAATACATTCTTTTATAAATACATCGAATAGGCAAATAAAATAATAGCCGCCAAACATATTCTGCATCGGAATCTGATGATACGAATTAAATAATGTAATTAACGGTTGTTAAAAGTTCAACATGACAGTCCATCCAATTAAACTTTTCCCGATGTATCGAAATAATTTGTGCGTTGGTATATCATAAAATCTCCTGTTTTTGTAATCTCTGACTTGCCTGGGCGGGCAACCATCAAAAAGGTTGCGTCTCGGGACGATCGACTACCTTTATTGAGAGATAAAGAGACGCAATTAAAAGAATGCAAGTGAAATTACGTTCAGAAAACTACATTATCTCAAAAAGTGGAAAAGTAATGCTAGATTTGTGTTGGTAGTGGGGGGAAGATGCAGACACTTTTTTTATTTTAATTGCATCTTCAAAATTACATGTTTTAGGTAAGTAAATATGTGCCAACATCGTGCAAAACTTCAGAGTGAACCGAATCTTGCGTCTTTCCGATCGTCATTTGCCAGAGCAAAGCAGCTTCTGATAACGAAACGGGTTTTAAAATTGTCCCAGCTCGCAGGCTATACTTATAGCTAAATATTTTGTCTGAATTCAGCGATTGATGGATGCTAAGGTATGCGCTTGGGCCGCTTGTTGTCTATGCCTTATCTTTGTAGCTTGGTACTTGGCGTACAATCTTATTTCAAAGCCCAAATAGTTACCTATTCCAAAACAAAAAAATTACAGGCCATCGAATCTAGTATTCTCGGCAGCGTCAAAGAAGAGGCTGCAGTTATAAGGGTTTGGCATTATGTAGTTATTGGCAAGTACCTAACAGATCGCAAGTTTAAATTATTTTTATAATATTACCATTTTCAAAGTCCAGCGGGGTCCTGAAGTTTCTCAAGCCAGGATTGTGATTGCACCTCGGGCCAGTCCACCCCAAATGTCAAAATGAATGGAGAATGATTGATAACAATCCGCAACTGCGGAGACTGCCCTTCCGATACTTTAGCCTTGTTTTTCTGGGCAAAATTACTCCTATGTAGCAACTAAATTACCTACCTGTCAAAATAATTACAAGAACATCCCGTCAGAAATGTACCTTGTGGTTTGCTGGTTATCAAATTTCTTAGACTCATGTCTACTTTATCCTATTTTTAGCACTAGTTTTGAAAGAAACTATTTCAAACTGGGATTTGAATGCGAAATCAAAAGTCTCACTGGTTTCCCGAGAATTCGTAACATATGCTAGTACTTTATCAAGCTCTACTGACGTTAAAAATGTGATGCTAGTGATCCGTTGAACAAAAATCTAGTATCTATAACCATCCGTTGCTAGTAGTCCCCCCGGATAGAGCAAAAATATGGTCAGACCTTTCACATAGTGATAGAAGCACCAATTTTGGATATGTTATGCTCCTTGGTCTCAGCTTTAATTCCAGATATAGAACCACGAAATCCGACGTCTGGGGCGAAGTGGGGCGTCGTTTTAAGGCGTCGCGCCTTTTAGCATCCCATTTTTGATCCCATCCCAAATTGAGCCCATTTTTGATGACAAGTGGACATCTACTATGTTCAGAAGCCTAATATGTGAAGTCTTATCGGGAATCATGTAGGAAAGTTTGTTCCTAAAGGTTTCGATTATCGTTTTATTCGTGTACATTCGATCAACTCGGATATTACGTGCACTCCTCTCCATCTCTTATCCATGGCGGCCGTCAGGTATGGGGACGCCCGGCGCTCATTTATTTTCAAAAGGGCGAAATGTGCCTAAAAAAGTACGGCATTAAGTTGAAACTTTGAAATAATATTGTTTTAACCTTTTTCTTCACATTACATGTGTTTTAAAACTTTTTTACCACAATATTTAGGCACAAGCGGTTGAAACGTATGTCAATTTGCATTTTTCACAAAAATCGACCCCTAGGGGTCAAAATAAATGTTATTCAAGTTCGAAAACAGGGTTACACTCGTCAATGTTTCAACTATAACCTGTATGAGTTTCGCAAATCTCGTATGAAAACTGTGGACGCGGGATGCTAAAAGGCGCGACGCCTTAAAACGACGCCCCACTTCGCCCCAGACGTCGGATTTCGTGGTTCCATATCTGGAATTGAAGCTGAGACCAAGGAGCATAACATATCCAAAATTGGTGCTTCTATCACTATGTGAAAGGTCCGACCATATTTTTGCTCTATCCGGGGGGACTATAGGTACAGTTGCACATTTGATCACTGCTCCAGTACGGGCAGGGGCGGACTGGACCGGTATGCTGGTACAGAAATCCATACCGGGACCCTCTTAATTGCTTACCTTCAAATTAATGAAAACATAATAATATCCTTCTAATCACAACCGAACACTTGTTGTATTCGCGTATTTCAAAGCACGAATTAGCTCAGGACGGACTGCACCTAAACCAGCGTGGGAGCAGTTTTCTAGGACAACTCATGATTGAGAAAATAGAAGGATCACTGTCGGGAAACGAAGAGATGTCAGACTTATAGCAACCAGCATACCAAAGACTACAGCATTTTAAAGAAAATGAGGCTGAAAACCAGAAGAATGAAGCGCGAGATACCCTAATGAGACGAAAGACTGGAGAGGACAAGACTGAAGAAGTAGAAGAAGAAGAAGAAAGAGGAGGAGAAGAAGGAGGGGAAGAACAAGAAGAAGAAAAAGAAGAAGAGAGGAAGAAGAAAGAAGAACATGAACGAATAAGAAGAACAAGAGGAAACAAGAATACCGAGCATGCAGTGAATACGACAATACTTCACGTGAATCTGCGTGGCATAAAAAATAAACTGGACGTCTTAGAAGAGTTCATCGAATCCCTCGACACAAAGGTAGACATACTTTGTATAACAGAACACTGGCTCCCACCCAATTTAATCGAAAATGTTAAAATCAGGAATTACCTACTGTCCTCATACTTCTGTAGAGAGGTGGTAAGTCCACAGTCTCGGCTAACGCAAGCTGCGTAGAACAATTGCTGCAGGCAAAGGAAGAAAAACAGTCAGCGTTAGGGATTTTTTACGATTTCAGTAAAGCGTTCGATCTCGTGGACCATGAACTACTATTACATAAGCTCAATACGCTAGGTAATACAGGAATGGCTAATAAATGGATCAAATCATTTTTAAGAGACAGGTCACAGGTGGTCAAAATAAAAGATAGCCAAGGCCAAACATTCATATCGGAAGAGTTAAAAACAAACGTAGGTACCCCACAGGGGTCGGTACTCTCGCCGTTACTATTTATTATCTATACCAACGACCTTCCCAGTCATGTGGGCACTGAGTCACTAATTCAATACGCCGATGACACCACACACATAATAACAAAACCAAAACACGAGGACCCCGAGTCACAAAAAGAAAATGATGCAGTGATGGAGGTGTCCAGGTGGTGTGATAATAACGGCCTCATTCTGAACACCAGCAAAGTGGTAGCACTAGAGTTTATGCCAAATCAACGCAATGCATCCCCATTAATTTACTTAAGAAGTCGAAATACAAAAGGTAAAAGTATTAGAATTGATAAGGAAACAAAATACCTAGGAATTACGATTGATAGCACCCTAAAATGGACATCACACATCAGCAACCTGAAACTTAAAGTTCTAGCAGGCTGCTATTTATTAAAAAGAATTATGAGTATATGTGACGTCAAAACAGCAAAACTAGTGTATTATGCGTATATCAACTCGTACCTACAATATGGAATTGTACTATGGGGCCACGCATCAGCTGTAAAAAGGTTGTTCACGGCTCAGAAAAGAGCGGTAAGAATTTTAGCAGGAGCAAGTTTTAATCCATGTGCTGAGGTGTTTTATAAAGATAGCTGCAAACCTTTGTTTAAGGATTTTAAAATAATGACTATCTATAGCTTGTACATTTTTAATTGAATTATGTTTGCATATGACAACATTTTAAAAAATGACGGCTCGGTAAGAGCATATGACACTAGGCACAACATGTAAAAAGGTTAGCAACGCATAAACTTACAATAACTGAGAAGGGCCCTAACTATGCTGGGATGAAATTTTATAATTCATTGCCTATAGAAATACAAAATAAATCAAAAAACAATTTCAAACAAGAACTAAAGATATGGTGTACAGATAAATGTTTTTACAGTGTGGGAGAATTTTATGGAAGGGATTATAAGAAGGATGACTAATTGCGTTGTGAAATTTTAAAGCACATAATATGTATGTACATAGTGTATATTATTTTATTATTTTACTATTTATTTATATGTGTGGATGAGTGGACTTGTCCAAAATTATTGTATAATAATCAATTGGGACGAATAAACGAAATTATTATTATTATTGTGCATTTATGCGTTCTACAAACCACTCCATTGAATGATTCTTGACAGGGCCCACCGAGAATCCAACAACTACTATACCTAGTGTGTTACCCTTTCCTGCCCTAATAGCCAATACACACATACGCTTTCGAGCCCGTGTGCTGGGCCCGTTGGATTCTAAATCGTAGTGTGTATTGCAAATCCATATTGTTATCGGCATCTCAGAGCGTTTCGGGCTCCGACGGGCTCGAACGGATCCAGCCCACGGGCAAGTGTGGAAAAAGCATATGTGTGTAGGTACTAGTTAGTGGCTATAAAAGAATTCGAAGTTCAACTAGTTGAAATCTAACATGTGTTCACGTTTGGGCTAACTGCAACCAGGGGCGTAGGAAGGGGGGGGAGGTCCAAATCACCCCCCCCCCCCTCATCGGCCAGTCATCGGGGGTCAGGTCAGTTTACTCCCTCGGAGTCCCGTAACTGGATCGTGCCCGTAATTCAAATTTTACGAAACTTTCCATTTAGGTAATTTGAAACTAGGATTTCCTATTCTGATAACCATGGTTAATTTGGCCCAAATTTACCAGCATGTCTTAGCATGCAGCAATTACTGGATTCGGACAAAATATTGGGCTCTAGAAACTCTAGAAACCGTAAAATTTTCACCTGCATCGCAAAAAGTGTCATTAACTGGTGGTAAAATTACTGAATTACATCAAAATTAATTTCGAGGACATTAAAAATCTTTGCAGAATTGCTGGCTTTATTTATAGCTACGCCTATTTGCAATGATGGGTCTAGTTTTTGAACAGCACAGCTAGCTGAACTAAGAGCTACGGAGCTCAGTAGGTTTCGGAATTGCACCGCTGTCTCCGTACTCACAGACTCTACTCGCAAGTCGCAACTATAGCGGTAGTCTCGGAACTATTTTTATCTGGGATTTGCAGCAATCGAGCAATCATCTGCCTCATGTGTTTCATACTGAAACACTAGCAAGGGCCACACTGACCATGATCAAATTAACATCAGTGTGCGACATAATCACGGCCATGTGAAATTATTACCAAAAATACAAGGAAATGTTGAACCCATACAAAAAAACAACTGTTCCCAGCAAAACAAAACCCAAGAAACTTACGCTTAAAAACGTATTCAAATGTATTATTAGCATTGCTCTCCAAGTCACAAATAACAAAGTACATATTTCCACTATACTGCCAAAGTTTTTAGGAACAACAAATTTAATCCGGTAACTATATAATGCCTAAGGTTCATTGATCAAAAACAGGTCTAACGGATAACATCGGCCCAAAATTCAATCGTGACTTCGTAGATTTTTACTTATTCAAACATCTTTAACACGTACAATATAATATCTTCTTAATAAAAAGTATATTGAAACTATTACCATACATGGAAATGAATATCAACTTTTAATATTAAATACTTTCCTCGCGTGTCATATAAATTCAATTAATAATAAAATTACAATATCCATCTATGCCATTTCACTCTAAATATTCGATATCAAATAGCAAGTATGATGAAAAAACCTTTATTTACAAAATCACTTTTTCAAATAATTACTATTTCAACGTCCCTGCTCCAATTTAGGCTAGATCTACGATCTACGAAGATCTACGATATCTACGAAGTCACGATTGAATATTGGGCCGATGTTATCCGTTAGACCTGTTTTTGATCAATGAACCTTACGCATTATATAATTACCGTGGATAAAATTTGTTGTTCCTAAAAATTTTGGCAGTATAGTGGAATTATGTACTTTGTAATTTGTGACTTCGAGAGCAATGCTAATAATACATTTCAATACGTTTTTAAGCGTAAGTTTCTTGGGGTTTGTTTTGCTGGGATTAGATTATCTTTAAAAATGAAACATGACACACATATTTGTTTCGGTACCCACACGTCGTATATGTACGGAGAATCTCGTGCAGTCGTAGGGAAATGCAAAATGATGACATACAAACTGAATAAGTATGACGGACTGCGCTGCTAGAGACCCCTCAAACCTCAGTGTCTACAGGGTGAAGGTGAATTGATTGTTCCATCTTCATTCCGTGGCAGTCTAGGTAGATAGGTAGGTACACCGCTCTTCACTTCACGTATGACTGCAGCTAGTGCTAGTGCTGTGACTGGCGAGATTCCTATGACGAGTTATGCAAGCTCCCTTGTCTACTTCTGTTCCCTTAGGTGCCCGCCGGCCCGGGACCCAGTCCCAGTCCCCGTACACAGACCTACACACTCGCTATCATATTCAGAAGCATACTACCTATAACGTTCCATTATTAACGTTTCCTAACGGATGACTTTTCTTCCATACATATCCTTAAGGCAGTATATTTTTTTGCGCAAGTGCTTTTATTTTAAGCTTTCATAAGCTCCCCGGAACTTTTGATACTTTTTTGTGCATTATAATGAAATTAGAGAAGTATATAATATAATATTGGTATTTTTCTTTTTGCATTACAATGAAGTTCTTTTTTGCTAGAACTAGGGATGTGAATTGACCGGTCAAATACTTTTTTTTGGTAAATTGACCGGGCAATTGATATCAATTGACGTCAATTGACCGGTCAAATTCAAATTTCAACAAAAATGTATATATTGGTATGCGGTTTTATAAAAAAAAGGGGGCTTGGAGGATGTAGGCTACAATGGGTGATTTTTGACAAGACTGTATTACGGTAATTAGTTTACTGACAAATACAGAAAAAATTATTATGATGTACAATTAAAAATGGCAATTACTGAAGGAATGTGAGGAGCCCTCCTATGTAGGTTCTTTTTTTGTGTGTGGGTAGGAGGGCTGGCCACAAATCTGTGGCTATTTGGACACGGGATCCGAAACGAAATGACCTCAGAATATCACCGTGAAATCAAGTTTCTCGCAAAGCCCTCGCAGTAGCTAAGGGGAACCGTCGGGTAGCTGCGTTTCTTGCGAAATCAACGGACCATGTGTGAGGTTGGCGGCCGTAGGCCTCAGGGCGGAGTCCCTAGTCTATTGTAAACTTACAGGAAGACAGCAAGAGGCAGTTATGCTATTGCTGCCACGAATTACAAGTTTCATCAATTAAAATACCATACATAATTTAAAAATGTCAAGTGTATATTTTGGTCAATTGACCAGTCAATTGACCGGTCAATTGACATGGTGCATCCCTAGTTAGAACTTATTTCAAAAAGTATCAAGTCCCTGTTTATATAGATTCTAGTCAATAATATGAAGTTAGTTGTATATTCTCGGAACATTGCTGCACATCCTGATTAGCGAACATGCGCTGGTCTAATAAGACCAATGATGATAACGCATGCAGATGCTCCTTTTGGTCAGCACAGGTCTGCTGGACTTCATGCCTCACCACTTGTTTGGCCTGTCTGTTACTGATAGTATGCATGGTCAGCACAGGTCTGCTGGACCTCATGCCTCACCACTTGTTTGGCCTGTCTGTTACTGATAGTATGCATGGTCAGCACAGGTCTGCTGGACCTCAGCCTCACCACTAGTTTGGCCTGTCTGTTACTGATAGTATGCATGGTCAGCACAGGTCTGATGGACCTCATGCCTCACCACTTGTTTGGCCTGTCTGTTACTGATAGTATGCACACGTGTGTTTGATGGGTAAACTGAAATTTCAATCGAACCAGAGTAATAACGATGTTGTCGAACACTGCGACACCCCAAGGTATAAACAGAGAGGCTTAGGAGTCGCATACCATTGCTCTACCCCCCCCCCCCCCCTCCCCACCACCTCTTTGATGCTTCCTGCTGGCTGCTGGCTGCTGGCTGCTGGCTGCTGGCTGCTGGCTGCTGGCTGCTGGCTGCACTACTCGAAAGACGAGCACAGTTACTCTCAACTGCTCAGTTGCTCATTTTCTCACTACCGCATTTCGAATCACACGAAGGACATCGCAAAGGAAACTTCAACCAGATACATTTTATTAGTTGAGAGTGGGACTCGAGCTTGCTATCAATGAACAATATGTTTAATAAGAAACTTAGAAACTATCTGCAGTAACCTGAGTCTAATTATTTATCTTATTCACTAATACGTTTGTTTTAATTTGCTCCTTTGAAATAAAACAGCTTTAACACCTTGGTGCTTTCAGAATGTTTATTGCCATTAGTTTAGCGTAATTATATAATGATATGTACCTAGTACAGTCCTATGTGTTGTTGTATTGGTAGGGTAGATAAACATTCATCATGCCCCACTCACTTATGGTTTGAAAGGGCGAGAGGCGAGCTAGCCTGGTTAGGGTCATGTTTGTTTGTTTGTAAATGTTTATGGTTGTTTACCTTTGTGCTTATTTCAGTAAATTCAACTACTGGCTTGTCCACGTGAACGTTAATTATACTCATCAGTGATGTGCCGAGTGCCAACTGCCACTAGCCAGGATATTGGGATAGAGAGTTTAGTGACAGTCAAATGCACCGGCAAACTCATGCTGGCAGGAGCAAGAGATTCAAACACATCAACACAGCTGAGAGACCAGAATATTTTCCTAATCCAATGGTGGTGCCTCCGGGGCGGAACACGAGATTGTAAATAAATAGATATTCCATATTATGGTGAGTCACGTCAAGCGTATACCTACGCATTCGCACACTGTTATAATATACACATGGTTAATAGTTAATATTTTTGTGACACAAACTGAAACGTGTGATTTAATTCTGAATTCAGGAGCTTTACTTAATACTAAAAATAAATAAAAGAAGACTGTAAACTGGATTGGCTCTATATTTACAAACAAAGCAGAGTAGGTAATTATATACATTCAGCGAAAGAACTACGAAACTTTCCAAACGCAAGTGAAAACGAAGGCTCATTCACCACAGCACACACGCTTACTTCGGACGCTATCGTTAAGGATGTTCTTTTTGTGTAAAGAACGAATATAGTTTAAATGGTGCGAACCGTCCAACTCCCTCAGATCGCCTTTTCTTTTCCAAGGGAAGAAGAAACTTTTATCTATTTCTGAGCGCTTAGACGAAGGTTCTCTCTGTTAGGAGCAATCAGCATAGGCAGGACCTATATTCTAGGATGAAGGCTTAACAGAACAGTCTCGATCTCATTCGAAAACTAAAGAGAACAGGATTTCACGTGGGTTGCAATTTGCAAAGTATAGCGCTCCCCTTTTGCACCCCTCTGTCCCATATCCACGCCTACCAGCACCCATTCCACAGAATAACCAGACAGGAAACCACCGATTCAATCGATCCCTTTGAAGGAAGGAGGTTGCTGTTAGGTGAGGAGACAAGCGACAATTCTGTGCTTGGCAACCGCTAACTTACTCTTCCTATAATTCCTATCCATGCCTCGAGGTTGTTGCAAACAATTACTTTATTCTCAAGATAATATGACTTGGGTTAAGCGACTTGACGAGAGATAAGTTTGACGTATTCGTGTGTGCCATCCAATTAACACAGATGTGATGCAATGGAGGAAGGGGAGCGGAGAAAATATTATTTCTTGCTGTAAACAAGGAGCGGGAAATGAGAAAGAGGCAAGGAGCAAGACGACTCTATCAGCGGGTATGGCACTAACCCAGTGAGAATGACACTAACCCAGTGAGAATGGCACTAAGCCAGTGAGAATGGCACTTAACCAGTGAGAATGGCTCTAAACCAGTGAGAATGGCACCAAACCAGTGAGAATGGCGACTAAGCCAGTGAGAATTGCACTAACCCAGTGAGAATGCCAAAGACCATTGAGAATGGCCCTAAACAAGTGAGAACGGCAAAGACCATTGAGAATGGCAAATACTAGTAAGAATGACACTAATCCAGTGAGAATAGCTCTAGCCCAGTGAGAATATCACTAGCCCAGTGAGAATGGCAAAGCCCATGAAAAATGGCAAAGGCCATTGAGAATGGCAAAGGCCATTGAGAATGGCAAAGCTCATTGAGAATGGCAAAGCCCATTGAGAATGGCAAAGGCTAGTAAGAATTTGACACTACAGTAGCGAGAATGTGATAATGAAAATGGTATCAGTGAGCTTATGAGCTAGGGTCTTTTTGGTACTTGCATGTCAGCTAAGGCCCCCCCCCCCACTCCAGAACATTTAGGTAGAAAAATCACAGGATATATATATCCTGTGATTTTTCTACCTACATGTTATATATATATATATATATATATATATATATATATATATATATATATATATATATATATATATATATATATATATATATATATATATATATATATATATATATATATATATATATATATATATATATATATATATATATATATATATATATATATATATTTATATATTATATCACCTAATTAAAAGTCAATGTAACATTTTCAGCGTTCATATCCTAATTTGTTGTTACGGATGTCTTTGTCAGGAAATGAGCATGCCATCACATTGCCTCGATCATTTATTGACAACAACGAGTTTCAAAACGAAACATTAATTACGTACTACATCAATTAAGGTACACTGGTGCAACATAATTATGAAACTATACTCTAACGAGACAAGTTATTTCTGAACATATTACACCAAACAAAACCAGCGTTCTCGAATCACCTGCACATTCGATTGTACTCGCTCGGATCGAGAGCAATATTAATTGGTTTGCCTTTGCAATGCTTGTTGTGCATGCTGACTGGCTAGGTACGGTACCGCGGCCGGCCTTATAGACTCAATAGGCTCTATAGGCTCTATAGGCTCTATATGCTCTATATGCTCTATAGGCTCTAAGCACTATAGGCTCTTAAGGCGCTATAGACTCGGAAGTAAGGCAGGCGGCTAGGGCGTGCCCGCGGTGCGAGCAGTTCCGCACCACTAAGCACTAAGCACTGAGCACTGAGCATTAAGCACTAAGCACTAAGCACTAAGAGCCAAGCAAAACAATCGTGAGGATTGACCAAAGCATGCGGCATTGCTGGCACCCGCCGGTTGATTCCCGCAAGAGCGTCCATGCACGCCGTGCCGTGCCGTGCCGTGCCGTGCCGTGCCGTGCCGTGCCGTGCCGTGCCGTGCCGTGCCGTGCCGTGCCGTGCCGTGCCGTGCCGTGCCGTGCTGTGCGGTGGAGGGCCCATAGCCATATTGACCACTTGGATCTGAGATGCGCTTACAAACTGTAGCTGGATGTGGAAGCAGAGAGGCGATTATTTGTACTGAGACGTGACTCATTTTTATACGCATCCGGTCCGACTAGCGTTGGGGGCGGTTTGGACGTGTTGATATAGGTATATCTATATATGCATATATGGATATGTGCACATACCATTTGCAAATTCCATGTGTGTGTTTCTTCTACGCCATTTAGCAATATTGTATGTTAGGATAGGTATATACTTTTGTTCGGTATAGGCATTTGGGTTTCAATGTTATCATTCGGATTTCGGGGTTGATATTTGTTCACTATATTTGCTCGTGAAGCGAGGGTTTTGTATGTCTGGATGCAGTGGCGTAACTTCAAATCGGAGGCCCCCGGGCAAAATAAAACATGAGGACCCCCCCCCCCCCCCCCTCCACCCACCCAAACCAACTACACCAACTAATTTTTACTAGTTTACTAGTGCCTGTAGCTCCTTGCGACTTTTTCTTCCTCTTCTGGGACCCGCTTAAGAATACACGTTTGTTGGAGCTCATCGCACAAACGCACACGGCATATCAAACTAAGTTACTAATCGGCAAATCAATCAGCGCATAGATAAATCACGGATAAGATAAATCACGCATAGATAAATCCACTAAAAAAATCAACATTATAGGAGACTTAGGTACGCGCACACACCCGCACACGCCGATCGCAATCAGCTAACTTCAGCCTAACTTCAACTTCAGCATTTGTTTACTTTCTGTTTCATGGCGCAAAATTTTTGGGAATATTGGGAAAATCGTCTTTGACAATGTGCTTTTTTCAGTTGAAGTAAGCGGTATATATTCGAAATTTGAATCAAAATTGGTTTCTGGCAATTTTGCGTTCCTAGAAACGAGTGCATGTACCGAAACACACCACAGCCGGCTAACCCCCTCTCGCTTATACCCAAAGCCAAAGAATACTAACCAGAAGAAATCTTTTCCATCTAAAAAATGTACCATTTCAATTTTTACGAAATTTGAAAATACCAAATCATGAGAACGGTAGTAACTCAGAAAATTCTCCGAAGCTCAGGGGGCCTCTGCGAGGCCCCCCCTGAGTCGGAGGCCCCCGGGCTTTGCCCGGTCCAGCAGGGTGGTAGTTACGCCCCTGTCTGGATGGTGAGGCTTGCAAGTCGGAACGCAGGCATTTACGAACCGTTACTGTTCCCAGTTTTGGCGTGAGCAAAAGGGCGAATTTTTACGGTTGTTCGTCTAATAGAATATTTTTATTTGTTTCGTAGGTACGTTCTTATTATATGATATTGCGGAAGCTCTTAGTTTCTGATTAGAGAGCATAAGTGAAATTTAAAGAATGATGTAAATGCCATTGCCAGATTTTTTTTGTAATTTTACTGGGGTTTGTTCTCTGTTTTGTTTTCTGATAATCTCTTTTTGATATTTATATTTTAAAAACTCTTCGAGGAACATAGTTCATAGACGTATGAAATATCCTTTTTGGGAATAGCTTTTTCTGAAATGAACCAGGAATGACGCTACCTTCAAGCAAGCGCTTATAAATATAAAATCGGGAATTGCCTGAAGTCATCGAAAAGCGCTCATATTCTCTGCATTTTGCTGCACCACGACTGCACTTGCACTCATGCTATTCCGAAAATCCATGAAAATCGCTTGGAGATCAGTGATTATTTAAAAAAAGTAACATATACAGGAATTAGCGAGCACATAGATTCACTGCGTGATCATTATTCCAGAGCGGCGGATGCTGTTACGTCGTCGAGGCTGGGGCAAAAGAAAGCCAAGAGTTTTATGCTTGGGAAAGCAGTTCAAAATGTTTATGCAAAAGCTCCGAGTTCGCTGAAGGGGAGGAATAAATATAAATCATATAAATCAGTTCTCGATTGCCGAATGGCATCACTGATCGAGAATTCTCCCTCTCCGATCCGATGGGTATTCGGTGCAGAAAACACGAAGTGTTGACCGAAAATCCGTCATCTACTTCCCAAAACGTAAAACGTTGCATTTGCTACCGAGACCCTTACAGCACTAGCATAGCATCCTTTGTTAACAGCGTATTTAGCGAGATAAACGCTAGCGTTTTATAATTACGATAATCTAATTATTAGCTGTAAAATGCATACCGTATAAATACGGCATCAGTGTCCGTGTAAATTTATTATCCATATAGCGTGCATGTCACAGGGTTGTTTTAATATCTGGCGTCAGAAACGGGCTAATTGGTCATTCAAGACTAAAAAGGTGCATGACTAAACCACGCTAAGCTCTACACGTTCTACTACGTGTCTGGCAACAGAAAACAATGCTACGTACTATGCAAGCTAGGGTACGTTGTCGTCGAAGTGGCTAAGAGTATAGCCGTCAAGCGTATCATGCGGCGCGTGAGAGGTGTCACATGAGTTTTATTGTCGATCGCACTGCTATACCGTGTTCGCCCAGCATTTAACCATTGTTGCCTGTTAATAAATTTATCTTTTATATAAATCATTTTGCCACTTTTGTATAATATTATAATATTACGAAGTCGTGGTTGAATTGGGGCTAAATTTAAGGCGCTGGGTTTCTCGAAGCTCCTTTGGTTCACCCTCGGCTTGGTAGCACCTCCGCACGGGGGCTCAGCCGTCGTCACTTTCCGTCGATTTTCCGATTTTCCCTTACTTTCCGAGAGGCATGTTCGGAATGAGTCGGCCGAGCGCCGAGCGCCGAGCGCCGAGCGCGCAGGGGGCCGTCGCTCGGCTTCGCCGCTTCAGGATTCACGATCCAGTCGTCGTGTGGCCGTCATGTCGGGGAGAGGTGTTTCGTGCGTGTCTGCCGCACTTCTGTCATCCAAACAGTGCATCAAACTGGCCCCCTTTTTGTAAAGTGTTCTGTGCTTTCGTGTTTTTTTTGTGTCTTCGTTCGTGTTCTGTGGGTTGTGACACTAGTCGCAAATAGTGAATGTCAACCGTTAGAATATCTGTGTTTGATCATATTAGCTTGACATGAAAACAGTTTAGCAACTATGTCTGCAGGAGCTATTGGTGTACTTATTTTCATCCTCGGATTCGTACACGCACTTGCTGGACGTGTCTTCGGTGAGTCTTCCGCTTATTCGTGCCATTCATCTCGAGTTTGAACCTTGCAAACACGTTACAAGTAACCTACACCACGTGCACGTAAAACACTTTATAGTCCATTCTCGCGGTATTCTGAATACATGACACGGTGTGTTGTGTTAGTGTTTACTCAAATGCTGATACAAATTATAGCTAGCATCCAATTGATTAATTACAAACACGTGCGTGTAATGAAAATCTATTGCATTCGGGAATCGTGATCGTCCGCGGCAGCATTATGTCTGGATGGTATGAGGATGATCAGTGATCACCTGGCAGTCATTATGTTGGGAGTTGGGACGATCGGTACGGCAGGCAGAGCATTCTTCTCCGTCAAGCTCCATTGAACGCACGTGCATTGCTTGATGCGATGCCACAGATGGATTATGACGTTCTATTGGGGATAGCCATCATTTGAATCGAGTTTTAAACCGAAAATAATAACGCGGAACAATGAATTGCAGAGCACAAGGCTAGTATATAAATGGTTCACAATACACGCTGCTTGCCGGCTCTGCAGGCATATTGTTTAGTACCGGAGGGCGACGTGCATGATGGCAAAACTATTCCGTGTCGCATAGATAGGTACTAAGTTCGAAAACACATGGCTTTTGAGTAATCGGGGGAATGATATTCAGATAAACATGTGGTTTTTTTTATACCATGCACACTTAATATTTTTAATTATATATTCGGGACGGGGGCAAATTGTATTTGAAGGTGGCGATAAGGTGATAAGCAGACAGGGTATAGGTGTGACCGTGTGAGTATACTGTATATGCCTCGTAGTGAAACGGGCCGATCGTAGATGGTGTACAACCTTGTTTAACATTAAGTAGTTGGTGCACTGCACGACTCACGAGTCGCTGGCGCCTTTTGTCACAGCGAAGGAAATTGATTTGGTCCAAGGCAATCGCACGGGGCATTGCTTTCACGCACAAAATTAAAATTTCTTGAATCGGGAACTGGAAATTTCGCGACAAATTAGAGCCGAATTCGGATTCAAGCAAATTATGTGTTTGCACTTGGCGGTAAACTTTCTATTCATAATTTATTTTCATGACGAACAATTCAATTAGAACGTCATCATATCAGATTTTTTATTACTTTTGACAACTTACTTGAGACCCCTTTATCGGCGGCAGAGGTTATACGAACTATAGTGCTAACGTGACTTTCAGACGATGGAAAACGAAACTAAATTTCCAATTGGTGATTAACGGTCATCTTCCCTTTCAGTGTATAAGGCATAAGAGCCTCTCAATTTAAGCTAAAGGTAAACTCACTCAGGTAGTGATTAGTTAACGACACTTCCGAGCAAAATATCCGGGGTAACTAAACTTGGTTCACAAGGTCACCCGATCCCTTAAAAAACTACACCATATTTATGCACCATTTATGCACCTTTTTGCACCCAAGTATCGATTTTTGCACCCCCATCCCTATCGAGATATTCGACTTGAAAGATGGGGGAGCCAGGTTTAGTGCTTCTCATAAAAATGAAAATTTCAAACGTAAATATAGCCTTCATTTATGCACTATTTATGCAACTTTTTGCACCCAAGTCTTGATATGTGCACCCCCACCCCTATCGACTTATCAGCCATTCAAAATGGGGGAGCCAGGTTCATAGAAAACAAAAATTCGAAAAAACCTATTTCAAACTAGCCTACATTTATGCACCTTTTTGCACCCAAGTTTTGATTTTTGCACCCCCACCCCTATCGAGTAATCAGCCATTCAAAATAAGGGAGCCAGGGCCCGGATTCACAAAGAGTCTTAACTTTAATACCGCATTAGAGATAATACGGTGTTACTATTACCTCACTAATACGGCATAACTTTATTACCGTAATAGCGCTATTCCGAATTCACCAACAAAATATTAGCGTGGTGTTAAATTTCGTCACAAACTCAGGGTGTTGTCATGACATTTGAAATTTCGACCAATCAGTGCAGAGTGCGCATTTATTTAAATACCGTTTGTCTGCTGTACTTTTGTCGTCTGTCAGTTGGAGCAGTTGGAGCGAAGTGTCAAAGAGGTTTGAAGTGTCAAAAAAGTGTAAGTTTTATTCCTAATTCATGGGAATATTGAAAAATTATCATAGTGCTACACCGAAATATACATTAAATGTTATTTGTGAACAGACAAACAAAAATCTCACAGAAAATAAGACATTAAAATTTAAATGTGATGGTCATAACTTCACTAGTACCAGTTGGGGCTGGTATTAGATTTAATACCGAATAGCGCTCTTATTACTGCTTAATATTCTTTGTGAATTGGGACTGTGGCCATTCTTTCATTACCTTGATATTCGTCATAAAGTTAATACGGTATTAGTAAATAAAACCCTTTGTGAATCCTGGCCCAGATTTAATAGAACCTTGGCATTGGCCCAGGTTTATAGAAAACAAAAATACGAAAAAATCAACTTCAAACTAACCTACAATTATGCACTATTTATGCACCTTTTTGCACCCAAGTAAAGGTTATTACACCCCTACCCCTATCGAGTTATAGGCATTTCAAAATCGGGGAGCCAGGTTTCATTTCTTTCAGTTTCAATTTTCAATTTTAATCAATTTTAAACTAGGCGATATTAATGCACCATATCTTAGATCAGTAGGACTTTCCAATTGGTAAGGTTTTTTCTTTTCTAAAAACCTGGCTCCCCATTTTGAATGGCTGGTAACTCGATAAGGGTGGGGGTGCCAAAATCAAGACTTGGGTACAAAAAGGTACATAAATAGTGCATAAATGTAGGCTAGATTTATGTTTGAAATGCTCATTTTTGTGAGAAGCACTAAACATGACTCCCCCATCTTTCAAGTCGAATATCTCGATAGGGGTGGGGTGCAAAAATCAAGACTTGGGTGCAAAAAGGTGCATAAATAGTGCATAATTGCAGACTAGTTTTAAATTGATTTTTACGTTTTTTTAAAAATAAACCTGGCTCCCCCATTTTGAATGGCTGAAAAGTCGATAGGGGTGGGGGTGCACAAATCAAGACTAAGGTGCAAAAATGTGCATAAATAGTGCATAAATGAAGGCTATATTTACGTTTGAAATTTTCATTTTGTGAGAAGCACTAAACCTGGCTCCCCCATCTTTCAAGTCGAATATCTCGATAGGGGTGGGGGTGCAAAAATCGATACTTGGGTGCAAAAATGTGCACAAATGGTGCATAAATATGGCGTAGTTTTTTTTGGGGATCGGGTGACCTTGTGAGCCAAGTTTAGTTACCCAAATATCCGAGTTGTTGTGGGTTATGGAAAAGCCCAAAGAGTAAGAGATTGTAGTGTTACGAGTTCTTTGAAATTTTTCACAGTATTCAAATAAGAAAAGCGAGTTTTTTTAGAATTCGAAGTTCTCAATAACACCAATCGATTAATCTCTGAAAACTGATCAGTACTCCATTTGAATCGCATCTCTAGATTGAATAGGAGACGCGCCAAAGGCTGCGATTGATTCATTAATTTTCAAAACAACCTTGGCTCCTATAATCCTCTCTGTTTTACGAGCATTTTTGTGTAAGCAGGTTACGTCAGATGCGATAAGATTCGAGCTCGTAGTGTTTCAACACCTAGGGATGGGATTTTGCGGGTTAAACACTTTGTCCAATAGATAGCCCAAACTGTACTGTCCAATTGAAAATTGGACCATGAGCCGCCCTGAACATTTGACAACTCCACTATTCCAAATTCTCCTGTGATATTTCTAATGCGTGTTTTTGTGGGGACAAAATGCAGAGGATGACAAAAAAATTCCAGAACACAGCCCTTAGCTCGAAATTACAATTTTAATAGCCAGGGAAAATGAGAAGGGTTCCAGCTAGGTGGTGTAGAATTTTGGTAGTTTCCAACCAGCCATTATCCATATCCACTGGACAAAAAATGCATAACTTTAACTACGTTTATCTGTGTGCGATTTGGTATTTCGGTACTTTTTTACAAACTGTTCTCTAAAATGTTGTCATCTTTGAGGTCGATTGAAAAATAAGCAATTTTTCCTATAGCACAATAAGAAATGCTTTCTAAAGGAGTTGTCTACAACGACCTTAAGTAAGCGACGCTCTATTTTCGAAACATTATTTGTTCTGTAAGAAAAATATTGAAGTTGCGGAACGAATATAGAATTGTTCATGCAAGAAGTAATAATTTAGCTTATAAAAACGATCGCTGATCGCGCCTCGATTAGTGGCGGATCACACGGAATTCCGTCGCGTGCTCCTCGCAGCCCAAAGCGCAGCCCAAAGCGCAGCCCAAAGCGCAGCCCAAAGCGCAACCCAAAGCGCAGCTCAAAGCGCAGCCCAAAGCGCAGCCCAAAGCGCAGCCCAAAGCACAGCCCAAAGCACAGCCCAAAGCGCAACCCAAAGCGCAGCCCAAAGCGCAACCCAAAGCGCAGCCCAAAGCGCAGCCCAAAGCGCAACCCAAAGCGCAGCCCAAAGCGCAGCCCAAAGCGCAGCCCAAAGCGCAGCCCAAAGCGCAGCCCAAAGCACAGCCCAAAGCACAGCCCAAAGCGCAACCCAATGCGCAGCCCAAAGCGCAGCCCAAAGCGCAGCCCAAAGCGCAGCCCAAAGCGCAGCCCAAAGCGCAGCCCAAAGCGCAGCCCAAAGCGCAACCCAAAGCGCAGCCCAAAGCGCAGCCCAAAGCGCAGCCCAAAGCGCAGCCCAAAGCGCAGCCCAAAGCGCAACCCAAAGCGCAGCCCAAAGCGCAGCCCAAAGCGCAACCCAAAGCGCAGCCCAAAGCGCAGCCCAAAGCGCAGCCCAAAGCGCAGCCCAAAGCGCAGCCCAAAGCGCAGCCCAAAGCGCAGCCCAAAGCGCAGCCCAAAGCGCAACCCAAAGCGCAACCCAAAGCGCAGCCCAAAGCGCAGCCCAAAGCGCAACCCAAAGCGCAGCCCAAAGCGCAGCCCAAAGCGCAACCCAAAGCGCAGCCCAAAGCGCAGCCCAAAGCGCAGCCCAAAGCGCAGCCCAAAGCGCAGCCCAAAGCGCAACCCAATGCGCAGCCCAAAGCACAGCAAGCTTCGAGAAAGCCATGAAATGCCACCTGGTTCCAGTCTTGGCCTGCCTGAGACAATGACTCGTTTTCTTATCAAAATGTGTGCGTGTTTATTTCCCCTTTGACCCGGCGTTCTTACACCAATCGTAGCTGCATCCGTATTAAACTGCAGTGTGGTAAACACAGCCAGTTGGCGCGTTAGATGTTCGGCTCAAAAGGAATTGTATTTCGCGTCCAAATGTTGGCATCGGGTCGCCTGCGAGTCATGGTTTAATTTTAATTGGGTGGAACCACGGAATCTACCTATTTCGCAAACGCAAACACTCGAATACTCCCAATAGATGCAAGAAACCGTCAGTCATTTTTATCGCCATCTACAATTTTCTCGTGCTATTCTATTTTTGATCGCGAATTCGATTTGTAAAATATGAGATTACTCTAGAAAATAATCCTAGGCTCATCTTTTGCTCGAATGACAATCCTTTGAAAGGCATTTTCGCGCGCGCCTTACAGCAAATCTGACTCTTTCCACAATAAATAGCACATTTAAGCGAGTGCAAAATCCATTATTTAGCGCGGAGGCTCTACGCTTTTAATCTGCAATTATAAATGAAATGCCCTTCCCGAAAGTTATCAATTACCAGTTTCTCGTTAAAATGGCTCGTTCTCTTGAGCCGGACGAGAACACGATCTTCTTTGAGACAATAGCCACATTACTAATTGACTAATAATGAGTAATGTTTCGCGGAGAGCGGAATATCAGATCAGTCATAATATCCTGAAAACCACACAATAACGAAGAAGTTAAATACCTGCTTTACTTTGCATGGGGTCAAGTTAGAATTGACTAAAAATAATCGGTTGCGTAATCATGATGTGGGATTGACGTAAGAATATTTGTGTAGTGCCACGGTAATACGATAGCTTGTGTATGCTAAAGAAGATGATATACATTCTCATAGTGTTTATCCTGTACTTTTAATTACTTGGTATTTGCACTTATTTGGTATAAAGTTTGGGTACATTTGACCACCTCGATTAGGTAAAACAAGAATGTCTCATATTTTAATCAGCGAGCCACTTGATAAAAATTACTACGCAACTACAATTACTGCATTTCATTATATATATATATATATATATATATATATATATATATATATATATATATATATATATAACATTTGCATTTGCATAATATACACTCGATATAGTTATCTTTATTTATTGTGAACGTGATGCTCATCTTTATTGCGCAGCTTTTTTGTATGATTTATCCAGCGCTTATGAAAAGCAATTATCAAGGAGCGAGCCAGCAATGGCGAAATTATGCCGCATTCGGAATAAATGGGAGCAGAAAGCGCCGCGCCACGCTTTTCATGAAAATGGCGTCAACAGAAAATATGAACTTCCTTGTGAAAGTAAAGGGGTGCAGGCTGGCTCGGAATTGGTAGACCTTCGCGCATAGACGCTTCTAAATAGGTATGTAGGTATTAGGTACTTGTCTCTTTGTAATAACTTTTTTGAAAAGAAAAATATTCGAAGGGAGGGAATTTCAATTTTGTTGTGGCCCTCTTTTTTATCCGCCCTGCTTGATTATGGTCGTTAAACGCAATTTGGTTAGTTTCCCGTGGAAAATTTACAAACGAGGAGTTAGTAAAGCCGGATTTTTTGTTGCTTCATGATGACAGTAAAATCGGATGCAAAAATAAGCGTCTGCCGCTGGAGCTGGAGCTGGAGCTGGTGTCTTCATAAGCGATTCGTTCGGTGGTTGGTCCTTTCTGGCTCATGCGACGCAGCCTCCGACGCTCAGCTGTCTTGTGATCATTAGGCTGATGGGTCCTTCGTTCGGCGTACGGCTTTCGGGTGCACGCAACCAGCTCACTTTTGATTTGCCTCTAGCATGGCACGTCCGTCTGAACCTTCTTGGCTATTAGTCTTTCTCAAAGCTCCTCTCGCCACTAGCCAGTTCGCGCAACGGCAAACGCTCGCGTCATTGCTCCACTAATGTATTAGTATTTCGGTAATGCGTCAAGTCTGTTTCGCTATCCTTTATTGAAACCCATCAACAACGCAAAAGAGCTGTGAAAAAGGAGGAAAATGAATTATTATATTCCTAGTCGAAAATATTTACTTCGATATTTATGTAGTTCAAAGCGTTGATTCCGATCCTGAACTTTCGAAGTCGAAAATAGCAATCTATTTTATTTCAGCTCAGTATACAAAAAAAGCACGCGAGCTACTTTTTTTCTCGACGCTGCGGGAAAATTTTCTCTTTGTGCTAACTTTATCACCAAATGTATATCCATTTCGCTTTCTATCGAAGCCCCATCATTCTCTTGGAATTACTATAGCAAGTAGGTATACCAACCAGCAGCCCAGCCCACTATCATCATTTATCCGACACCCCTTAAGATAGCTACGAACATTAAGTATGTTTAACAATCTCTCATTGCATGGAGGTACCTAATATCTATCTACCTGCAAACTCGCCACCAACTTCGACGATTAATCTTGCTTGAAATTAATGCATAATATCGATTTGCCAGCTTCGAATGTTGCGTCAATTTATAATGCTTTTAGGCTTGTATGCCATTGTTGCTGTGATCTTTATTTGATTAAAATATTAATATGGCTTGGTTTCATCTACGCGCTTAGGCATTGTTGGACTTGAACGTCTTGACGAGCGTGAACAATAATGACAAGGTTACATAATATCTTGCCACGGTGCGTATTGGACCGCGTAAGTTTCATCATATTTTAGCTCGCACTGCTTTCTTTGTGCGCAGAAACGTGCCCCGTGTCACATTTTCATTTCTGCCTCGTAATTTTCACCGCGTTTCACGTGTTGACGGGGCTCATGGAGCACAGAGTCGGTGTACGAAAAACATATTGTGATCTAAGCAGGAACGTAGGAAACAACACACACAAACACAGAATACCATAACAATGCAATTGCATCTTACATTTATTTATATCTATATTCAAGTTGTGCACGTGAAACAGCTGATCAATTAACAGCGTTGAAGGTTCATCACAACATGAATAGAAATGTAATATTCCATTAAGAAATTCACTTTGTATATTAATTCGTGTATTAAAAAAAAAATCGATTTGATTAATATTGGTTTTGCATTTGCGTGAATTATGTTGAAATCCAGCATAAGCACTGCTAGATAACCTACCGATGCCGGCCTCATGTGCCTGCCGGGCAATTAGATCCAACCCATCCAGCATAAGCACTGCTAGATAACCAACCGATGCCGGCCTCATGTGCCTGCCGGGCAATTAGATCCAACCCATCCAGCATAAGCACTGCTAGATAACCTACCGATGCCGGCCTCATGTGCCTGCCGGGCAATTAGATCCAACCCATCCAGCATAAGCACTGCTAGATAACCTACCGATGCCGGCCTCATGTGCCTGCCGGGCAATTAGATCCAACCCATCCAGCATAAGCACTGCTAGATAACCTACCGATGCCGGCCTCATGTGCCTGCCGGGCAATTAGATCCAACCCATCCAGCATAAGCACTGCTAGATAACCTACCGATGCCGGCCTCATGTGCCTGCCGGGCAATTAGATCCAACCCATCCAGCATAAGCACTGCTAGATAACCTACCGATGCCGGCCTCATGTGCCTGCCGGGCAATTAGATCCAACCCATCCAGCATAAGCACTGCTAGATAACCTACCGATGCCGGCCTCATGTGCCTGCCGGGCAATTAGATCCAACCCATCCAGCGGATTTTGTTTGAGTAGTTATTTTTGGACATGTGCTCCGTACAGGCTGAAAAATTGAGCGGGTCACGTGGCTTGATCAAATACGAGCACAAACAAGTTTATATCGAATTAAAAATAACATAAAATACCAACGAGAATTATCACCTACGCGTTACGCGTGCTAATTTACCTAAAGTCTTGGTCGAGTGGACAATTTATAGCATTGACATTGGCACTCCGTTTGTACATAATGCGCTATTGGCATATGTTACCTTTCGAAGCATATCCGCATTACATCACTGAATGCTGCTTGAATCGTTTAAAATACCTCGCAATTCTAATAGATAATCAATATAGTATCAATTGTTTCCAATTATATACGTATCTATTTCGAGAATTGTACACAATTTTTCACATAAATTATGTGGCAAGTTTAGATGATAATGAAATATTCTCAACTCGTCCTTGCGGGGGATATTTCAAACAAGGGGCACACTGCATACAAATGAGTGACATTGATTGAGCCCCAACTGATTAGCGTAAGGTAATTAGTGTCGCCGGAATGCCAGCCCCAGCGCTCCAGCCCCAGCGCTCCAGCCCCAGCGCTCCAGCCCCAGCGCCAGTGCCAGATACCAATGGCCCTGCGTTTTCGTCAAAGACCGCCAGGTGTCCGGTGGCTTATTGGTACACGTAAGAGTACCTCTACAGAGAACATTCTACAGAGTACATGCAGGCATTGCTCACACCGTGAACATCCCGTCAAAGTTGTAAGCTTCATTGACTGCCGCAGTCCAGCATAGCATACCAGCTGTAGGTACGCTGTACCGTGTTCGGAACATGTTTTCGAAAGCATACTAATTACCCATGGGTCAATCAGCCAACCGGACCAAACATACTTTCAGTTCCAACTTCCCCCATTTGCCACCGTTACGACATATTACTCAAGCCATGCCGAGTGCCGCTTACGCTTACGCTTCTTACGCTTTTTACGTGCGTTGGTACCGACGTAAGAAAGAACGTTCGTGTGGCCCGTTATCTTTCGGCTTTGGTTGCTAGTGGGAACCGAAGATCGGGCGCTACCCTTTTGCCAACGGAACGCTTGAACCGCGGTTTATGAATATATTTTTCAGTTGCGAAGGGTTTTATGTTGACTGGTGACTGGTGACTGGTGACTGGTGACTGGTGACTGATGACGGCATGCAAATAGAAACATGCGTTGTCGCGATACGCTGGTGTCATGGCTTGCGCTGCCTTGAGCATGGCATGTACCCAGATGCAATGCTAGATCATCCGGTGTGCAAATGTTCTACTAATGTGCGTTTTAATGAATTCGTTAGTTATTTATAATATGACAATTAACTAAAATGAAAATGCTGATTGCAGCTGTTATGCGTTTAAATTATACACGAAGTAGGTACGATGAGACTATATCTGTGCGAGTGGGCCATTATGGCAAAATATTTTCGAAGGGATAGCATATAACGATAGAACCATGGCTCTATTTAAATATCTAGATCTATATTCATGAAGAAGAAAGCCACTTCATTGTCTGTACTTTATCTGCAGTGCTCAATCTACAGTTTTCGAGCAAGTAGTGGCTAAGGTTTAGTACCGGGCCGGTAACTGATTGCAGTTCGATCGTGTCCGATCATTTCGCAATTGGATGGACAATAAAGTGTGCATCGTATGGGAACAACCAACCGTCTGTGTTTTCCTGTCCATTCCTTGTTCCTTGCCCCTGCCCTGCCCTGCCAGCTGTCCCACGCTCTCCGTGCTCCTGCAAATGTTCGTTCGAACCGGCTCAGCGCGGAAGGGAAGCCTATGTGCCCATGTGCCATGTTTCTACAACGTCGTAGTCACCCTTCCAATGATAAAGTTTTATTCAACTTTTTATCTATTACAACTTCAATTAAGTTTTCTCTATAACGAAAAATCATTGTATATATGCAGCAGAGAGAAACAGTCCTGCACGATTGAAAGCAGTGCAGTCAGCAACTGGACATATTATAGATATTATTAATGGGGCCCTCCGTATTGCTTTTCAAAGAACATATAGTGTACAGAATACCAATTAATTAAACATCCCGTTTAAATTGTTTGAAAAAAAAAAATTGCGTCGGAATAATCGCACATTTTCGTTTTGGCGTGGCACCTCCTCGTGACGTATCCTTGGTGAACGGCTAGCGCCAGCAGCATGCGCTACGCAGTGGCAATTGCATCTCAATGGACAGCGATAGTACATCGAATTGTTGTAAAGAGCCGTTTCAAATACGAGAGTTGTGTCAGGAAGGCGAGTGCATTACTGAGCACGGTTCTTTCGATGTAATTACAAAAAAACATTGATGTGCTAAACAAAACAGACGCCACCAGGTATTTCCTGTCAAGTAACTCTCCTCGTCTCCTTTCTTCGGCTAGTTTAACATTATTTTCCGCGCTTTCTGTTTGAGAGAACTTCGGATCCATACACTACATAGAGGTCCTGCCATTTTCACTCCACATCGACAAGCGACCCGACCGCGAAAGCTATCGGCCTAGTACTAGACACTACGTATAGCGCGGCCGAGCGCATGCTGCTGGCGCTAGCCGTTCCCCAAGGATACGTCACGAGGAGGTGCCACGCCAAAACGAAAATGTGCGATTACTCCTACGCAAAATTTTTTTTCAAAACATTCAAACGGAATTTTTAATTAATTGGTATTCTGTACGCTACATATTCTTTTAAAAGCAATTCGGAGGGCTCCTTTAATAAATACGTAGTAATATATGCGTGGAATTTAAATCGGGTCGCGTGAAATTTTACTGCTGCAATTTCAGATGTTAACATCAAAACGCTGCATCAGAATGATGTTCTACCTATGGTTCTACGTAAGCGCCGGCCAGCTTGACTCGCCGCCTGCGTAACATCGGTCGAGATTAGGCATCGCAGCCACTTTTCGTGATTCATCATTTCATTACAGCAATTTATCAATAATCTAATATATAAATCTATGCCATCATTATTGTGATTCAATGATATCCCCTCATGCTAAGCTTGTGGGTGGCTATAAAGGACCTTTCGTCGTCGAAATGGGGAAGCCAGGGTTAGACTGGCCCCTCCCCAGCCTCCAGCCTCTCCAGAGGGTGACTTAGATTGAGAGTGGTTGAATTGAGTTGCGTCAACTGTTGTGTGCGTACGTGAGGGTGGGGGAGGTGGGGAAGAGGGGGGGGGGGGGGGAGGCGGCTCGGGGTAGGACCAACTCATTTCGAGAAATGTGCTCTCATCAGAAGGATAAGAACGTTCAGTTGAGCTGTGGCCGTTGGATGCGACTATACATTTGTCAAGTCTTGCCGGGGGGTAAATCTTACTATGTTTTGTATACGAGGCGCGGCACAGTGCTCAGTAATATGATGAGATTCCAGATCCAACTCATCACTCCTGAGATTCGAATGCGATGGGAATATTTTTATTGTCTGCGCTTCACAAAGTTCAATGAAAGGGGAACATATCTTATTGTGTTGGTCCTTCTATAAGGATTTTTGAAATGCCAATTTAGCACATTATGTGCACATCAAATTCCAAATCATACGAAACAAAATGGGAGTTGAAAAGAAAAGTTTCGTTTTGATCGTTTTGATTCGTTTTGAACCTGGAAACACGAAGTTAAAACAGTAGTTTTGGCTGCACGTGATCCTGTACTTTCTGAGGCTGCGTCAGATTCATGCTTGTTTAAAGGGCCTGCCTGTGCCATTGCCTGGTCTCAGCCTTGCTTCGATACCTAAAGCTATATATTATATGGTACCTCTGTTCTTTGTATGTATACCTACCAAATAGGTAATGATTTGCGTTTTTTGGACATAGCTAATTGTGAATATAAGATTGGCAAATAATAGTTTACTTTTGTTTAAAACATGCAAATATAGTTTCTAGCCATCGTCGGATCGTTTGCGACGTTCGTTTAAATTTCCGGCTCACTAAATCGGCGCGAATGAATTGAGAGCAGCATAGCAGATATTAAAAGTTGCTTCCTACGATGAAAGAAATATGGTTAAAAATATGTTTCAGTCGTCGCCAATTAGTCTATCGGAAAAAAAGTGTGGCGACGGCAAGGTCGGGCTGCATCTCGATCGGAGGCTGGAGGCTGGAGGCAGTGAAGCATTCGGCACCTCATCCACGTTCGCATTAGCTGGGATATCGAGATTTCTATGGACGCGTCACGCATGATCTGAGAGTAGAGGCCAAAGAATTCAAGAACTGTTCGGGCTCCAAGCTGTGTTCTCTCTTTAGTACATATGCCGTGCCGCGTTCCCGCTCCCTCTCTCTCTCTATCTCCCTCTCTCTCTCTCTCTCTCTCTCTCTCTCTCTCTCTCTCGCATCGAAGATCGACTGCACATGCTTACGGTCCCCATGGATAAATGAGAAGGTTCAGTTTGTAATGGCTTTGGGCCAATCACCTTCGAAGCATTGCACGATACTGAACCCTCGTAACACGTCTACTATCATCCCCATATTTCTTTCTCTTTTCTTCTTACTAACATTTTACTCATCGCCTCTCGTTTCGTTTTGAGTCTCGACCAAGTCACCCGAATACGTGCGGTAAAGCCAAGTGAGAACGGAATCTGAAGAAGGCCTTCATCGTCCCAAACGCATTTAAGATTGGCAGAAAAGGAGCACATTGTGGACCGTTTTTGGAGAGGTTCGGTGTTTACCAGGGATGATTTCGTGACCCTTGGTCACACTCGCGTGTTTATTGGGTGAGTCAGCCCTCTGGGAATTCCCTGACGAGACCTGTCTCTACTCGGCGTCCCTGTCCACGTCGCCGTCGCCTTCGCCTTCGCCGTCGCCGTCGCCGTCGCCGTCGCCGTCGCCGTCTCAGACTCCGTCTCGAGACACGGACAGGGACAGGGAGGGGCATGGCTTGCCCCTCGACTCCCGACTGCGGCGCCTACCTCCGCAAGATGACGCCACCGACAAACCGAAAGCTTTACCCTGCTTTCCCCTGCTTTCGTTTCGTCTCGTTTCTTATACACGGCAACAGTCAGCCGACACTTTCTGAAACGTTTTCGAACCCATCTTCACATTTAGAGCTCATGAAATGTTTAGCGAGATTCATCGGGATTCGGCACTGTATTTTCCTTTTTTGGATCGTTGAAAGGGCTTATGCAGCTTGAATCGAGCACACGCCGACGCTATGCGGGCCGTCGCTTAGAAAACAAGCCGTCTCCAGTCTCCCGGCTCCCGGCTCCCGGCTCCCGGCTCCCGGCTCCCGGCTCCCGATGTAACGGCGAACCGAAAAACGATCTTCTTGATATTATTAGCATTCGCCTGTTTTTCCTTCCTTGATATTTCCCAGGATCGTTGGTCGCTCGGCATTACCATTGCTGTTACACGTGGGTCCTGGTCCACGAGATGCTCGGATGCTGCGCGGAGTGGGGGGATGGAAACTGAACATTTTCTTTGCCGAATGAGACAGTTATGTCTACTGCTCTGAATGGGATGTTAAGTCCAAGATCACATTATATCTTTCACATTATATAAACTTAAAAACTCGTTAAAAAAATCCCCTTCCCCCTCCTCCGCCAAAATTCATCGCCCAAGAGACCGAACTTTCGCTTCTCGCTTCACACCTTCCACGCGGCATAATTTTTGGCATGTAACCGAGATTTTCTTAGCAGCTTGCCTTATACAATATACAAACCGGGTCCAAACTATGTATTGCAAAGATTACAACTGGTAGGGAGGAGGGAAGGGGCTCATCCTTAACCACTCCGGCGCATACAAAATCAGTATCGGCGCGTGCACACTGCAGACCAACGGCAGAGCGTCCTACGTGTCCTAATCATATAATACGAGTCTGATGGCACGGCCATGATCCCGTTCCCGCGGCACCTACCTGGATTTACAGCCAAACTATAGTTCGACGTTGACAAAGCGCCGGTGTGTGTCGACCCGACGCACGACGCACGACACGCGACACGCGGCGCACGGCGCACGGCGCACGACGCAATACGCCTCCTTCACCAATCTCGTTCTCAAGTTGACGAGGGAGGCTCGAAGGTGCTGCATCTGCATCTGTCAAATGCGGCGGCGCCGGCCAGGATCGTTTAGCTTGGCAGGATGCCCTGGGCGCACTTAACGCTTCATGCTTGGGTTAATCCCTTCCTATATACCCGATTGTGGCTGCAGCTTTTTTCCAGCACGCTTCATTCAATTGTGCTGCTTGATTGAGTGTACGGTGATATAGGTAACCCATACAAAAAACAGTTTGTTTTTTAAACACATCCGAAGTCCAAGCAAAACAAAAACCAAGAAACTTACGCTTAAAAACGCATGGAAATGTATTATTAGCACTGCTTTCGAAGTAAAACATGATTTCAAATAACTTCAAAGTACAATTTTCCACTATACTGCCAACAAGGTCGTGCAAAATCAAATTTCATCCACGGTAACTAATGCGTAACGTTCATTGGTCAAAAACAGTTCTAACAGATACAATCGTCTCAGCGCACCCAATATTCAATCGTGACTTCGTAGATTTGTTCAGCCCATAGGAGTACATGTACATTGGAGCCATGTATAGGTAATAGTTTCAATAAACATTTTTGAAAGAAGATTATGTTGTAAGTGTTAAAGCTGTTTGAATAAGTAAAAAATCTACGAAGTTGCGATTGAATATGGGGTGCGCTGAGACGTTTTTATCTGTAAGAACTGTTTTTGACCAATGCACGTTACGCATTAGTTACCGTGGATGAAATTTGGTTTTGCACGACCTTGTTGGCAGTATAGTGGAAAATTGTACTTTTTAGTTATTTGAAATCATGTTTTACTTCGAAAGCAGTGCTAATAATACATTTCCATACGTTTTTAAGCGTAAGTTTCTTGGTTTTTGTTTTGCTTGGACTTCGGATGAGTCTAAAAAACAAACTGTTTTTTGTATGGGTTCAATATTTCCTAGTATTTTTGGTTATTGTTTGATATGGCCGTGATATGGTCGCACACCGATTTGTGGAATAGGCAGTGTTAGTTAGACTTTATAGGGTTAGTGATTAGCCATCTCTGCGTATGGGCGCCATGTTTTTACCAAATTGATTTTTTCAACATCCCTTTCAGCAGTAGTTGATACGTTACGATCTTACCTCACCATGCACATAATACGTAGATATACAAAGGAATATGATAAACTCATCAAGACAACTGCCACGCCCACACGGAAGTACATATATGGAACACATATGGTAAATTTGTATGAAACATATATGGTGTCCATATGTGAATCCATATGTGAAACATATAAGAAAACGATAGAAATTTCGAACAGTGGAAACTATGTGAAACTTACATGTCTGACATATATGTCTGACATATATAAGAAATTAGAGAGGAAAACATATGGTGATTCATATGGTTCATAGAAACTACACTAGCCTAAAACAAGCACAATGTACAAGTACATTGTACAAGTACATTGTACAAGTACATTGTACAAGTACATTGTACAAGTACATTGTACAAGTACATTGTACAAGTACATTGTACAAGTACATGGTACAAGTACATGGTACAATGTACAAGTACAATATACAAGAACAATATACATGTACAATGTACAAGTACAGTACAATACATGTCTCATATACATGTATTGCAAATAAAATGAAAAGCATATAATGTACATCACCAAATGATAAGAATACTGCAATACAAATACTAATTGCACCCTGCACGTATTATAAAAACTGCACTCACCTACCTTTTAGCAGATATGCATGACACGTAAACCAGTTGAATGGATTCCTGTGCGACGTTCGCATTATCAATCCGTTTGCTGACAACCATGGTAATCAATATCAACCAGTACCTATGGATGGGGATATAGATGGCCAATTGTACTATTGCAATAGTGCAAAAATTACCATCGAGGTAGAGGTGGGCAAAAACAACAGTTTGATGGACAAAGACAATTATTTACATAGATATTTTTTAATTGATGAAAGTAAAAAGACCCCCACTATTAAACAATGCAAGTCTATCATTTTTTTGTTCCAAAAAATAAATACAGACATATAATAAAACTGGCTACTCGTAATAAAACTCTTATATAAAAGCAAAGTTAATTATCTTTGTATTTTACTCTGGTTTTACATAGTTTTTCAATTACTAGTTGTTTGAATTAGGAGTTACAACTGAATTGGCTGTTGCCATGGTAAAATTGTGTTTTAAACAAACGCATCAAATGAGTTGAAAAGGGTTTTATAACGGGGCATAAGCAGCATTATTGCTTTAAAATTGATCTTTTTTAAATGCTACTTGTTGATAGGCAATGATAGGCCCAATATAAGAATAGTATCTTAGGGCCCAATGATGGAGGATAACTGTCTTAGTTATAATTGCATGAAACGTAAATAAAATAGTTAAGATGTCAATTCTATCCCATTGTCTTGGGTTAAAATTGTTGCAAAATAGAAAATAACCCGAACAATCTGAGCAGTAGGTAGGTACCTATATCAAAACCAGTACTACCTCCATTCAAAAAAATAATTGTTGGATGAATGCAATGTAGTAGGTAACACATTTTGAATTTTTTGAGTGGCATGATCTTTCTCTCAAAGTTGAGATTAAAAAATGAAACTATACTAATAAAAGGCAACATTATTTAGCGATCACAAGTAGATTGAACTGGACACCATACAAGTTGGTTCATACCTGGGGAGAAAGAATTGTCTCAGGCTATGGAATATCACAGATAGTACCTAACTCAAGCTCACTTTTGTCCAATAATTTTAAAAATATATTTCCCCATGTAATGCAATATATACATATTTGAAACTAAATGTTCATAAAAACACCACAATATTGAGCCCAAAATTGAGCTTTAATAGGTGGCAGTATCTTCAAAATAAACAATAAGCACCCTTGCTACATAAAAACATTTCAATGAATTGATTTAAGTTTGTTTCACAGCAAAAATCAAATAATTTGTCTAAAGGAACGCATATTTGCAAACCATCTTTGTAAAATAACTGGTTAAACGCTGGTTAATACCAGACAAATAGCGAAAAACTTTGGCAGCAGGTCACATGCAATTCATTTAAAAATTTGACAAAAATTGCAACAACTATAGGTACTGCTTCAGGTTTCATGAATCATGACAAACACCAGAGAACTATAGTTTCTACTTTCTGGGGTGCATCGGAGGTGGGACCTCTTCTAGATTTCAGAAACAGTAATAGATAATGAAGCTACGTACTACCTACTTGCATGTTGCTCTGCCTATCACTCCGACGTTTAAGTTGTACAAAATGCCGTTGACGATTCGTCGCAAATCGTTGCTCGACTCGGCTTCGTCGAGGGCTGGTGGTTGTCTTGGTACGCGGACAGAGATCTCTGGTAATACGCTGCGATTCTTTGGTCTGGCAGCAGCCTGACATTGTAGTGACGTTCTTCTAATGCAGCCTAAAACATAATTCCATATTTCAGACAAACCTACAAAAGAATTGAAGGTTAATGCTCGCGTTAGCATGAAGGTAGCCGCATTTTTTGGTAATAATATGTATGATTGTGGGAAGTGGTAAGCATGCAATAGGGCCCAGTCATCCAGAGATTTGCCAGTAGGTAAGGTACTGCAATTCATTTAAAAATTTGACAAAAAATTGCAACAACTATGTACTGCTTCAGGTTTCACGAATCATGACAAACACCAGAGAACTATAGTTTTAGCTTCGACCATTGCGAGCCGGGATACGCAATTAACTCAGCGCTGTATGTATCCCATGCAAAGTTAAAGTAAAGGCCTTACCAGCAGACATCATCGGTCAGATCAACTCTATAACCATGATTATGCCGTTATGTATTGCTTAAAAAAAAAGAAATATATACTAGTTCATTCTAAATAAGACAATTGAATTTAAGCAGTAGCTAAATAATCCCCTAGTGTGTTGGTTTTAATCAGGGATCCGAACCGGAATCAGAAACGGAACCCGATAGAACCCCTATTTTCATGGAACCAGAACCGGAATCAGAACCGTTATTCAAAAATATTGAGAACCAGAATCGGAATCAAAACCGTTATTTAATTTTTTATAGAACCGGAATCGGAACCGGAATCGCTATTGGGATCGAAAAAATATTGGTTCCTCTCAAATTCATAAAGGTTCCACAAACTTAAAAAAGCAAAATAAAAATTCCAAGTTATTTCCTTCGATGGGGAAAATGTAACATTTCAGTCGTCTGTGGCCTAGAGTGAGTTGCAACTTCGTAGAGCGAAGCACTGAGATAATTTGGTGCAGGGATTGAGTGTGCGAAGGTAAACAATTTCAGTAAAATTATGCATCTTTTGCCACTTCGAAGAAGACCGCGAACAGTAATGCGTCAGCATTTGTGATTGTGGATTGACGTGACGGACCTACAGTGTGGGTGTGACATATTGTAGCAGTAAAATTACTAATAAATCGCTTAACGAAGTTGCTTAAGACATACCAAGGCATCGACGGAAATAATAATCTTTAGCGTGCCGTTAACGGGACCGTAATTTAAAAATTGGAAGGCAAACTTCAAAACGTTAATCTTTCATTGGAACCTTTATTAGAACCTTTATTTTTTTGGAACCGGTATTGGAACCTAAATTTTTATCCAAAGAACCGGAACCGAAATCGGAACCTGAATGAATTGTTTCAAAAACCGGACCCAGAACCAGAACCGCCAATCAAAATATCATGGAACCAGAACCCGAACCAGAACCATAATTTAAAGTAATTCAGAACCAGAACCGGAACCAGAACCGATATTTAAAAAATCAGAACCAGAACCAGAACCGGAACCGGAACCGTTATTGATTTCGGTTCGGATCTCCGGTTTTAATGTTTATCCAGTTTTAAGATAACGCAAAAGTGGCAACAAACATCGTGAATGCAGTAAGAGCTGGCTAGGCACGCTTGTTGCCTATCCCGTACCGGAGCAGTGATCGAAGGTTTTAGGCAGGTACTACCATACTTTCAGGGTGCATAGGAGGTGGGACCTCTTCTATTTCAGAAACAGTAATAGATAATGAAGCTATGCATTACCTATTTGCATGTTGCTCTGCCTATCACTCTGACGTTTAAGTTGTAAGAAGTGCAGTTGATGATACAACGCGATACGTTGCTCGACTCGGCTTCGTCGAGGGCTGGTGGTCGTCTTGGTACGCGGACAGAGATCTCTGGTAACACGCTGCGATTCTTTGGTCTGGCAGCAGCCTGACATTGTAGTAACGTTCTTCTAATGCAGCCAAAAAATTCCATACGTCAGACAAACCAACAAAAGAATTGAAGGTTAATGTTTGCGTTGCATGAAGGTAGCCGCATTCTTTGGTAACACGTATGATTGTGGAAAGTAGTAAGCATGCAATAGGGTCCAGACATCCGGAGGGTATTTTTCACTATCACACTTACCATAGAAAGTTTGAATCCAAATTCAACTGTTGAGCGCGCAAAAGATGACATGGGCCTGTAGACTGACTGAAAACTGGCTTCGTTCGAACAAATCTGAAATAAATGACCACCAATTTAGAAAATTCTTTCAGAAATTAGACTGCAGTTTAAGTTCAAAGTATACATAATTCAATACAAACCATGTTTGCGTTGTTCTTTCCAATATATAACTTGAAAAGCACCAAACATCAATCTGACGCATAAGGTAGCTGCCGAGTAACGAAACGTCGAACGAGTTAACGACAGGACAGAATTCAAGCGGGCGACTGGGGCGCCACTAGCGGTTCGCCGCACACAGCTGCCATTCCGGACATCGCGCGGCGCAATACAAATAGTTTGGGATTCATCATTATAATATGTATTATTGCTCAGTGGATATGGTTTTATTAACCGCAGAAAGCTGTAATCGAAGTAAAATAATATTTTTAAGTTCAAGTGCTTCGCGAACGCAATTCGTATTGCGTTGAAGATGAGCGTAGCGGTTTGTATTGCAGATAAAAAGGTGAAGGCAGGAGACCTAATACGAAAACTGCGAAAACCATAAAGCACCAAGCCAGACCATTGCCTTCTAGAAATTTCTGATCACTTGTAAATTTAGACGATTCCGACCTTATCTTTGTTGCTCTCCGAGCTGTCAGATAACAAAAAAATACAAACTATGAGCTCATTTAGTAATGAAAACGTAAATACATAAGTCATAACTTATGTCCGAATTGTTCTTATTAGATTGGAGGTATACCTATCTCTGACGCGAATTTACTTTCAGTTACTTCCAAAGCTACTTGTATAAATATTAAATAGGCTAAACGAATTTGACTAAACTTCTGCTACCTGTCAAATCTATGCCTTGGCCATACCTGAAATGCGATTGTGTATCTTTATTTCGTTCGATTTGGCTCGAAATCATTCGATTTCAAATCACTGCCCACGTGTTGCACCACGGGGCAGTGATATTGAAAACGAACGGTTTTGAAATCACAAAGTTACACCTCCCTGGTTACATAATTGCCCCCTGGTAACCCAGGAAACGAAGGAAACTGGACTCTGATGAATCAGGCGTTAACGAAAAAACACTCCAAAATGCTAATAAAAACCAATCGGAAAGTCCTACCGTCCTCAGATTTTCAGGCATGATAAATATCTATAAGATCGATATGTGTATAAGTTTTGGTGAAGATATGTCAAGAACTAATTGACATTTATACAGAGAATACAAATTTTAATTAAATAAAAAAATCACTGTAAGTTAAATGTAGTGTTCCATACTAGAAACACATGCTTACAAACATATACGAAATGTATGTGGCAGACATACATGTTTCTTGCATTTTCCATACACAAAACACATAGTTTTCTTATATTTTCTAAACACATAAAAATAATATATGTAAACCATATGTGTCACACTATAATTTTCATACACGAAGTTTTAGAACATACATCTGCCATACGTACCATATATTGTACCATGTATGGTGGCATATATGAAACGTGTATGTACTTCCGTGTGGGCGTGCTTCGTGCTAGGCTTGGTAAAAACATGTCGTCCGTTTAGCATGGGATTTGTACAGCCAATAGAAAAGTGTCATGTTGGCCACTCTCTAGCCCTATATAGGCTCTCTAGGCAGCGTGAGTGTGACACTTGGTAGTGTTTGCCGCTAAATGCGAGTTCGGATGAAAATAGCTATTGACACTGCCGCTCGCTGCGAGTTGTGTCTAAATTGTGGGAATTTGTAATAAGTTATGGCAGAGAGTTAATAACGTTGATTTTGTTAGCATATAATAAGTTATTATTGTAATAATAGTTTTATTGGTTGGTATTGGTTTATTAGTTTTATTAGATATGGAATTTAAATGAGATTAGGTTTTTGGTTTTGAGGTTTGATGTGCTCTCAAACTGATACGTACCTAAAATAGTGTTTGGTAGAAGTTTTATTTGGACTGAGCATTACCTTTCTTTTATGATCTACATGTTTCTCTTCTTTTGTTTGTTTAATAAGCTGTTACATTAGTCAACTGCTGATGTGATTTGGGAGAGTTGAGAAAAGAATGAGGTATTGATTAAATTAATCACTTTATCGGGTACTCTTGTTCTTTTGACGGATTTCAGTTTTGAGAACAACACTATAGGATCATTGCAGTCTCAAATGCATCTACAGATTTTACACATTATTTGAACTGTGAGTGAATTAGGTTTTTTCTTTTTAATTGTTTACTGTTTAATTGTTGCACTGCTCGAACAATATGTTCGATTACAGCGATTCTTCTAGACTCTGTGTAGTTCAGTAAACCGATATTGTGAGTTTCTGTTTTGAAAACAGGATTTCGTTAATAGTCTCAAATTTACTTATTTACCATATTATTCGTACTGTGAACATAATGTTTATGGTATACTGTCGATCAATATTCTATTTGTGTCTGAACCTTTGATTTGGACAGATTGTAAGTGTCCGTTTTGAGAACAGGATTTCGAACATTCAGTCTCAAATGTACTTATTTTGCACATTATTTCAACGTGAACATTACGTCTATTATTCGTCATTTACCTACCTACTCCCTGAAATAGGTTTGTTCAGTCGTTCATTTGTTGACAATGGATTTTTCAGTTTCAATGATTATTAGAAGGAAGGAGGTAATTTGCCTTTAAAATATGTAAGTGTTCTGCAAGTAAACGTTTTGACATATGGGCCACTCAGAAGCCAAAGGACTTAAGTCACATTTCCAAAATTCCGAGATAATTATACCTCAATGAGAAGTGAAATGGTAAAATCCTGGTTTGTTGTAGTGTAATTTTAACTGACACATTAGACAGAGGATAGATACAGGCAACTATATAAATCAAATGTCGTTAAATTTTTATATCCGTACAGATGTTGCATATAATTAAAAGAAATTTACGTGACTTACATCTTTTGTCCTCTGAAATATAGTTCAAAATTTTCGTGGCTGAATAGAAGGAGTGTGGCAATGATTTCAAAAATGTAATTTCAAAACACTTCAATAGAAAATGTATCTCAAATCACAGTTCACAGTTCACAAAATAAGGCTGCACCTTCATTAAATTATGTCGTTTCTTTTTAAAATAAATTTAAAGTTTAATTTCATCGGTTTTAAAGTGCACAGTGGCGTAGTGACCACCACCATTGACTCCGTGGTGCGGGGGGGGGGGGGGGGGGCGCCCGGCCCATGGGAGTCTCCTGACCCCCGACGCCGGCGTCGAGAGCCAAGCTCCTGACATTGGGCCTGGCTCTAAAACTGGGCGCCAGTGTCTTCCGGCTGGGACACACCGGAAAGACGATGTACCGTCTTTCCTTGCCTTTGCTTAAAGCACCGGTCGTACACAGCCTCACCTGAAGCCTCTAGAACCGTCAGCTCCCGGTTCTTGGAATCGTTCCTCAATGTAGCCAGCGCATGCAACCCACAACATACTGCCAACACAACACGCCATTCAACACGCGGCGCCCCGTCTCTTGCATTAACTTACTTTAGCACCGGTCCACCACGGTCATACCGGCCGAAGCCTCATGCCGAGCCGCCCGCACCGTAAATGCTATCGGTTCTTTAAAATTTCAATTAATCCGACGTGGCCCGTGCCCGCCAAACACATGGCCACTAGCACGTTATCTGGCAGCCCACCCTCGACGCCCGAGGGCTCGTACGATGCCGGACGCCCGGAAATTTACCACATGATGACTTTTCCCTTTAAACATTCAAGGACATACCCATACATTTTCGTGGTCGCCTTTGGCGGCCGCAAGAGTGATTCCTGTACCGTTTTGTGTCTCGTGACAAGACACAATTTCATCAAATTTGAAACTAGAACCAGCTCCCAGCAACGCAGGGTTTCCCAGACGAAATTAGCTTTTCCCAGGAATACATGAGGGGCGCCATCAAATGTTTTGTGGGGGGGGGGGGGGGGGGGGAAGGGGGTTCTTAGAGTTTGGCATTCTAGGACACATCTCTGTTTCGTCCATATAACTTCTATAAAAACAAGTACACAGGTACAAAGCAAGGAAGTCAGGAACGAAAATGTGACTTACTCCTTTTGCCCTCTGAAAAATGTACAGATAAGCGCAGAAGCCAAACAAATTAGCGCATCCTAGGAGCTAACATCAAATCTAAACGACTTGAGTCTTTTGCCCTCTGAAAGAAAAAAAAGCGCTGAATTCGAATATCGTACTAACTCAAAAATGAAAAAATGGTGACTTAAGTCCTTTGGCTTCCGAGTGGCCCATATCCGAGTGAAATATAATTTTCCGCTATTGGAAAAGTGCCAGGTCAGCTACTTGAATACCTTTTTACGACACTAAGGTAATCTTTGAATTGAGTAAATTTACTAATACATTCGTTTTCTTTCACGCAGTGTGTCTGAGAGCAACATAATTTTTATTCAAAAGTTGCCTACTCTGAACCTTCTCGCTAGCTAGGGAGTTCGATTTTGTGGCACACAAGTATAGGTGGCGACCTCTGTCGCCGATTATGGTGGTCAAGTGAACGATGACAAAGACTAAAGGGTATACAAAGAAAATGAGCGTTCTCTCTATATGAAGCAATATTTAATAAAACGCCATTTGAAAATCATGAAAACTATCGCATATATTTTGTATAGCCATGAGATGAATTTTCAGTCTCAGATCGATGAAATATCTATAGTGATTATATAAGTTTGAATGTGACAAGGTCGACGATTGCATTTCTACTTTCATGCGTTGTGCATCCTTTAAATATTGACTGAGGAAAATATCGGAGTTTTTTACTCTACAGCCTTTTTTGCTTTGAGCTGTTGAGTAAAATATTGACCGAGTTGGTTATTGTAAATTGGTACAGTGAGCGTTCGTTTGGTAAAGTTAGTTGACGAGCGTAGCGAGCGAAGCGAGCGAAGCGAAATCATCAATTTCACTACTGCTAAAAAAAACACTTGTGTGTCTTTGTTTGTTTGTTTGTTTGTTTGTTTTTTGTATTTTTTGTATGCGTGTTTGCGCGCGCTCCACAGGCCAAACGCCTGCTTCGATTGGGATGGAATTTTCAGGGTACTACTTTTGTTCTCAACTTAGACCCCCTGCGTTTTTCAAGAAAATCCTCAATACCACTCCCCTTCAAATCAGAAAAAAGAGCAATATTCGACAACTGGGCAAGTTTGGAAAAGTACGGAAATTTATTTAAAAGTGCGTATTTTTTTCAAATTTTCCCAATTTCGATTTGCCTTTAGAAACCATCGAAACCAAATCGAAACATCACACCAGATTTTTTTACTTGAAGATGATTTCAAGATTATACAGATAATAGAAATTTTGTCAATTTCGTGCATGCAAGTTTTTGAAAGTAAGTCCACGGCATATGTATCACCAACCTAATAAAAACCCTTGGGCATGAGTTACATCTATGCATAAACATGTACATTGCTCAATGACCTCAAAATGAGCACATTTCCGCTACCGGACAGCTCGGACAGAAACAAAGAAAGGTCATAACTCAGAATCGTTTACAATTTCAAGTGATAAGAATGTTGGAGAAAGCAATATGGTCCGGCTAGCTGCTCCATGATTTTCATAGGCTTTTGCCTCAATTTTTTTATGCGCTAAATACAAACCGCTACGCTTATCTTCAACGCAACACAAATTGCGTTCGCCCTAGTATAAATGAAGTAAGATGCACATAATATTTTGTACTTTCATAGATTGGAAGACCAGCATCTGTGCCGGGTGGATCGTCACAGCTAAGTACGGCAGGCAGACCGTCGTGGCGCGCTCGTTTGAAAATAGAGAAATGCACTTTTTTGGGTTCGGGAACTTCGCTAAGGGCAAAATTTTGGATTTTTTATAACTTCGGTGACGGTCTGCCGACCGTCTGGATGAAGCGGTGCACATTACCGGCGCAATGAGGCTGGGTCCCTGCTCGCGACTGTTCGGTCACGCGCAGAGGCGAGCTGCACAACCCGGGAACTATAAACTAATAGCCCGGCAGCTTAGTGCAGAAATAGGCCTTTATTGTGCACATTGTGATAGAAGCATGAAATTCTCAGCGTTTGTAGAGTTTTTCTTCCTGATTCTTTATTTTAATAGCACCAAAATATCCGACGCCTGTAGCGTCGCGCAGCGTTGTTTTAAGATTTTACGCACGCCTTCGCCTTATCGCTTACCCCGTCCAGACCGGTGATAACAGAGTATCCAAACTTGGTAAAATTATACTATAAACTATGACGATTGTTTTAGTTTTTGAAATGTTGCAATTTATTCATATTAGCGGAATTTATTACCCAAAAACAAAATAACACATTTTTGTTTCTTGTTTCCGGCATAAATCCCACAAAAGTATACCGTTTGTTGTTGAAATTCGTGTTATCTGTAGCCAAAGAGATAATTAAAACATTCCGCAATTTTGAAGAAAATCGAATGATAGAGTTACGAGATGTGGGATCTCAAAGTTGTACGAGGATTATTGCGAAAAGCCTGGGACTGGTACGTTCGATGCGTTGAGCCGACTTGGGAGCTTGTGAGGGGGACAAAGACAGCGTCATAGCAGTTATACGACCCAGAGAGAGAGAAAAGAAGGTTCGCTCGGCGATATTTAGGATGTATAGGTGGGTATGTATGGTACAATATTATTTCCAAACGTCTACACATCTTACGGCAAATTCCTATGACGCTTCCAAAAAAAATTTTTTTTTGCCTATATTATAGAGATCATGCCTATATTATATATATATTATGTCCGTTGCAAAATATAATAATACAAATAATTTGGTAATTGAATGGCAGGTACGGGCCACATATGTATGGCAGTTGGTGGCTTCTGTAGGTATACGACTAATTTTTGTTGGAAGAACTAATACAAATTGGTCTTAAATATTTTACCACCATTATTTCATGAGGGTGGTATTGCTCATGGGAAGATTGAACCAAATTCGAAAAATGTATATGAGGTCATATCACCATCTCAAAAAGTGTATGATTTCAAAGACAGTATATGGGAAATGCGACCAGTTTGCCTGCCTATTATCAATAGACCACAGGAAAATTCTGTTCTTCTACATCCCGTATGGGAAATTCGGCCTCTTTGGTGGAGGTCTATTCATGCCATAGTTAACAAAAATTGTGTTCTTTTTGAGTTGTTGCCAATCATCCGAGCTATCGATGGGAAGAGACCGTTCCATCTAGTTCTGAACTGTGCGAAGTACGAGACTATTTTTATAGTGCTGTTAGTTTAATTTCTGTACCTACCATGCGAATTTGACAGCAAGTAAAATCAGCATCATACGCTGACTGAACAATGAATTAAATATTATACATAATAAGTAACATGGAGCTGTATTAAAAATAAACGTCATCCATTACAACTGCAATGGATTGGCAAAGTGTGGCCACTCGTAGGAACACCGTTCTCTGTCCTCCCGAAAACTGGGACATTTCACAGTTTTCCCATGTGCACACTAGGAATCTGACACCACGTGTCATTCCCCATTGTCTCGAGTCTAGACCATGTAAGACAAGGACAAGTCAAAATTGCAGTTTAAATCGTATAGACACCGACGTCTTTGTTTTTGCCATAGTCCACTTTAAAACTGGGAATGAGGAGATTGGCAGAGAAAAATACATTCGCTAGTATCGCAACTATCGTTTTACGCAGTTTTATTTTTCAACGAGAGGAGGAAGAAATCGCTTAGGAAATCTTATCGATGTTGGGACATGAAATGGTTCTGCAGGTTCTGTCAGAATCACCTCCAAAGCTATCAGCATATTGCCAGGCAATAACCGAGAAATACGTGGTTCTGCTTTAACGATAAGTCCAGTGAATGCTATAGCGCGAACATGGCTTGTAAACAGAGTACTATCAATTATCAAACATTCCGTTTTCATTGTCGGCCCTCCCTAGTAAAGCATGCAAAGAGAGCCGTCTGACATCTGGCTATAATGTGTGGTACCAAGCTCATTTCGCTAACCCACAATTATTGCCGAATCCAGTTGGATAGGATCATGGATGAGTAACACAAAAAGGTGAACATCACATTGTATGACATTACCCAGGGCATCCAACGCTTGCAAATAGCTCATAAAGTGTGGGTGCAAATAAAGTTTGCAACACCTGCACTTGACGGGAAAGCCGGGCTTCGATTAACAGACCCATGCGCTTTTCCGGTGGTAGTTGGTGCCAATCATGACCCGATCTGATCTGCGTAAGTAACGCATCTTGGATGGACGGCCATAGGTAGTGAATAATTATAATTCCTATTTAATCAGTAATAGTTCGTTGTTTAAGCCAGCCTCTTTGGATAATCTGCGATCCTTGGCAAATAAGCACTGTGAATTACTGAGCAGATTCTTGTGTCTGAAATTTCTGCCTAATAATGAGACTATTTTTGTCATTTTTATGTATTTACAATCATCCGTGATTGACAACGTGATATGTTAAGAAGGCGTGGAATTTGCATTTGAAATCTTGATTTTTGTATGATTTGTCGAGATAGAAACAAAGTACCAACTGAGAGGAAATTGTTACTGGTATACGCAGATACCAGTATGCCAGTATGTAGTGCCAGTATGTGGTGCCAGTAAGAAGTGTACCAGTAGCAGGTGGAAGGGAGGCGAACCTGGAAAAATGTGCACCCGAACCGGGATACGAACCCGGGTTCGTATCCCGGTTCGGGTGCACATTTTTCCAGCTTAGCTTCCCTACCAGAGTACCAAATGTATCAAAATAATTATAGGTACCTACCATGAAAAGTATAAATATTTCCCTAAAAAAATTATAAGCATAAGTTATCATTATATTGTTCATATATTTCAAGTGTTATAATGTGTTATTTATATTGAGTATTTCAAGTCATACAAAAATGTGTCCTGGTCCCTCACAACACACTTTTATGATGTTTCCATGTTATTAAATAATTTTGTTCTTACTTTGCAGGTAAACCGATATTATGCTTTGTCAAAAGAATAATTACAGTACATTGCTTTGCATTGCATAGCATTTATGAAGTACTTTGGCCAATACACTTACCCATTGCATTTTCACACCAATATCGGCGAGCGACCCTTCTTCTCTCTTTGGGTCGTATACCTGCTATGACGCCGTCTTTGTCCCCCTCACAAGCTCCCAAGTCGGCTCAACGCATTGAAAGTTTTTCGAAATAATCCTCGTACTACGTTTAGACCCAATATCTCGTAACTCTATCACTCGATTTTCTTCAAATTTGCAGAGTATTGTTATTAATTCTTTGTCTAAAGATAACACGAATTTCAACAACAAACGGTATACTTTTGTGGGATTTATGCCGGAAACAAGAAACAAAAATGTGTTATTTTGTTTTTGGGTAATAAATTCCACTTATATGAATAAATTGCTACATTTCAAAAACTTAAACAATCGTCATAGTTTTGAGTATAAGTGTACAGAGTTTGGATATTCTGTTATCACCGGTCTGGACGGGGCAAGCGATAAGGCGAAGGCGTGCGTAAAATCTTAAAACGGCGCTGCGCGACGCTACAGGCGTCGGATTTTTTGGTGCTATTAAAATAAAGAATCAGGGTGAAAAACTCTACAAACGCTGAGAATTTCATGCTTCTATCACAATGTGCACAGTAATTACACTAATCAGCCGAGCTATCAACAGTTGGACAGGTGACAGGGACAGGGGACAGTGGTTCGAATGTTTTCATCACATTTTTATAGCGATCATCTTGAGCGTGATTTTTCCTGCCAGTTGCCACTGCAGAGTACGGGCTTGCCGACGTCTTGCCTGGAGAATAAAGCGTTCTGTGCGCAACTCATAGCCCGTTTTACACGGTCACATTTTTCGTCGCACCCTTGCATTTAACTCTTGCATGCAATTCCGTCAAACCATTGCTCCAATGAAAATGTGAAGGGCTTGGATGAACCATTTACACGATCCAATAATAATTTGACGGAATTGGGCGATTACACATAGAAGGCGGGGACAAAGCAGCTGATTATGGTGTCAAGTGCTTTTAGGTTATGTCAACGATGAGCGTTCCAGGCTTGAGCCTTCTTTGCGAGCGCCATTTTGTGACAACACAGTAACTCTAGGCTGTGATTGGCTGGTTTCCGTCCAAGATGTGATTAAATGTGAAGAAATTAGGACGTGTCCTAAATGAAAAAGTTTGATGCCACCATTGAACACAAGTCTGTGATGTGACGGATTTTCGTCAAAGTGTCTGTTCACACGGTACAAGGCGGTTGCATGCAAGGGTTGGATGCAAGAGTGTGACGAAAAATGTGACCGTGTAAAACGGGCGAACGGCAACTTTTTGAAGGAGATGTTTCATTATGCATGCATTTTAGAGCCAATAAAATTAGCAGGCCTAGGATAACGGTCTCATCGTTATTATTTTAATTCACATATCTTTATGGCATTTTTGTTCACCTTGAGTGGTCCTCGGAGACCATTGCTCTCAGCGCAATTCCACGCACACCTCCAGCTGGAACGATTTTGAAGTCCTGTGCCGCTGAATGGTTCCGCTTTGTTGGCTGGTAGGGGGGGGGGGGGGGGGGTGAAAGGGCTTACCTCTTGTGCACTGAGCACGTCGATCCGAGCACAATGATTTACCACGTTTGCTTGCGTCTGGTACAGCCAGACGCCAAAGATCACGGGCCTCCCAGCATCTCACGGAACCCAGAAAGGCGGGGCACCCACTGTAATCTTGTTCCTCAGTCAGTCAAAACACGTACTAGTTGTATGACCTATTCGCATCTTCGTATGGCTGCGCGCACTAGCACTAACTTTTCCAGTGCGTATTTTCTGTATTTTTTATTTATATTTACGCATTTTTTATTTGAGTTACTATATTATTATGTTTGCTTTCGAAATGAAATCTCGGGCACCACAACAGCTGGCATAGGCAGTAAAGCTATTACCAAACAGAGGGCATGTCAAAAGCTGCTCACAAAAAGTTGAATTTTGGGAGAGAATTCCGATATTCAGAAAGTTATTCGATATCAACCCATGGCACTTTTTTGTGCGTATATATGTTTTCGTTCGACTACAAGAAAGATAGTGCGTTTTTCAGAGCAGACGCGACTTTCTTGAAATAATCCTTGATATAAAATCGATGCAGACATGGTCTTGCAAAATTGAATTGTTGATACGTAATAATTTTAGACACCTCTACTCTTATAACCTACAATACAATACAATATAACTCTACAATACAAAATAATATGTAAGCATCGGAATACCTATAGTCTATACACGCGGTACTATACTATATTTTTTTTAATCAAAAAGTCGTTCCGTTTGTTTACATTCATTTTCAAAATTTTAAAAACCGTGGTCATGTTTACAGTGATATTTGTATCACTCCATTATTTCGTTCTCGTGCTTGCTACTCGCAGCTCGTAGCAAACGCGTAGATGCAGGTCGATGGGCACGCATCGTAAAGTATTTACCCAGCCTGCATGTCCCGACTGGATCTGCCGCGATGCGCCCACTTTTTGCACCTTGTCCGGGCAGGTAGCGAACATCGGCCGGCCCATCGAACACTTCACTCCACTCCACTCCACTCCAATCCACTCCACTCCACTCCACTCTACGACCGAAAGGACGTGAGACTTACTGTGTAAATCGTTCTGTTGTCGTCAAACGTAATTCGGATTTGGAAAAAGATAAGCGAATGGCGTCTGATGTCTCTGAAGTGAACGTCAATGGCTGATTAATGAAAACAGGCAGTGTGTTGTGCCGAGAGGTCTGCACTCTGCAGCACCTATTGTTGCTCTCAACGAACACGAACGGCGTGTTTTTTCAGGTAGACATTCATATTGATCAGTGGAACGTGCGCGTCTGATAAATATATACCATTTTATGTGCAGAGCCTGTCCTAATGGAACGTTTTCAACCTAACTATCTTGTGCCAAGGAAAGTTAATTTCCGGGGAAACCTTAGAACATTTGTAAACGGAAAACAAGGAACCATTTTGTGAGTCTCAAATAGGCCTATCTTGAATAAATGTTCGCATCTAAACTAAATGGGTCGCCATGTACATATCACCACTTAAATCAATTTAGCAAACGTTATTTGATTTTTGTACATTTCGTCTTCGCTCTAGTGAATTGCGGGTGTTGTTTTAGAGGCAGGTCTGGACCTCTGAGCGTTGGATCACCAAGATCGTATATTTTTAAAATGACCTAGCAGGAAGACAAGCTTCAATGTTTGAACAACACCCTTTAAGAAGTGGACCTCAGATACATCTTTGATTGCGACTTGCGAGCTGATAGCTGAAATGTAGAGGGTCCGTACTAAGCCACTGGTATATATCACATTATGCGTTTTGTGAAAAGACGGACCGATCTCTTCGAGTCCATTCACGCAGTGAAACACCCAATACTGTGAATTAGCTATAAATCTTGTCATATATATTCCAATTTGCTTTACGCAGCTAATAAAGCTAGAGAGGCAAAGTAAAAGGAGTCAAATTTGCACTTAAAGATAACTTCTCAGCTGTGACCTCAAACTTAATTCATTAGTGCATTTTGATGTTCCCTTATATAGTTGGACGATAAATTGAATGCAAGGCTAATGTGCTCCGCTCTGCAGTGAAAACCCATTAAAATAAGTGGCGTTTTTCCTCGGTTTTCCCGATTGCGATGATAAGTTTTCTTTCTCGAGACACTTTTATAACAGTCGAGAGACAGTACAGCCCTAGAAATGTGTTCTCTCAGAAAATTCTTTAGCTCCATTATATATAATTTTCTTTTCCATGTGAACGTCAGATTTTAAGGTTGTAGGTATTTACCAAGCTGATTTCCACCGTATCCTGACGCATTTCTTCGTCCACGGCTATGATCTCTTATTCCTTGTTCCCTTTCACTAAACTGCCAAAGATATTGAATGGCCGCAGAAAAGCCGTAAAATATCTGCGATTCTCGTCCGAGGCACGCCCTGCAGCCCAGGGCTTGCAGCTAGGCTCGACTGCGAAGTGGATTATAGATATTTGTTTCGGCCAACCGTTTATCTTGGTCACAGCTCCAGCATTTCACCAACACGGGATTGTTTGGGCCCGCGCTGCCCCGGTGCAGACCGTCGTGGGATACACCTCCCCCACCCCCTCCCCCACCCCCTCCCCCTCCCCCTCCCCCTCCCACCACTCGACGCTTATCACACGGGTTTACAATTCGATAACCGCTATTAAATGGGGACTTGACTAACAACTCGCGATTGGGATTTACGGCTTTCGTCCATCCGCTTCGGTCACTTTTACGTGTCGTACGACGGTATACCAGCAAAGCACCGGACGCACATTGGTTCCATCTCCAGCCAGCTACTCGCGCTCTTTTCACGGGGCACGTCCTGCCAATACTTCAATCCATTGTGCTTTTCCCTCATTTTATGTGGCACACAGACGTCGCAAGCGGCAAGCGGCAAGCGGCAAGCAGCAAGCAGCAAGGTCCACCTTAGGCTTTGAAATAACTCAGGCGGTGCTGCTTGGTGCAGCTCGTCCGTTGTTTGGCGGTGCTCTACGCACTACGCACGCGTCGAATTGTGCACGAATCCGTGTCGCTTGAAATAATACGCGTGACTCGTGATTTTTTCGGAAATCCAAACACATGTTACATGCGATATAGCAAATTCCTTTTCATCTGCGCAATAAAGTGAATTACCAATATATAAACACTTTTTGTGTGCACTATCGCTGTGTGCACGCATTACACATCAATTTACTCCTCGGCTTTTCTGCGCCTCAAGCCCTTGGGTGTATATAAGTTTATTTTAAGGGATGGCTTATTTAATGGCAGCCGCGAGCCGGCCCAGCCGAGGGCTAGTTGCGCCGGAGCCCGCATTTCGATATTGATAGGGGTAATATGTACCACGACGATCGTGTGCCATTGCCTCTGTGCACGCGCTGGACATCTAACTTTGCCACGAATCTGATATTTTTTTACGCAGACATCTACATTTCTACCCTGTCCCCCCCTGCCCCTTGCCCACCACCCTCTGCGCCCCCCTCCCCCCGCGCCCTTATGCCAACCTCTATGTGTCTGAATTCTGAAGCATCTGCGAACAGTGTCACTCGACTGGAGCCGTTCACATTCAAGCACGGACCAAGGGTCATTACGAAATTCCATCAATCAATCAGTAATTAGACAACTGCATTAACGTCCGCATTCAGCTAAATAGTTTATACCTATTGAGGGGACGCTTTGTTTGCTGTGTGCATTGTTGGTTGGCGATGCCCTGGGCTGGGCTGGGTCGACTTGCAGCAATTACAACAAGTGCAGCACGTGCTGCGCGTGCTGGGCGTGCAGCACGTGCTGCGCGAGCTGGGCGTGCTACACGTGCTGCGCGAGCTGGGCGTGCTACACGTGCTGGGCGTGCTGCGCGTGCTGCGCGTGCTGCGCGTGCTGCGCGTGCTGGGCGTGCTGGCCGTGCTGCGCGTGCTGGGCGTGCTGGGCGTGCTACACGTGCTGGGCGTGCTGCGCGTGCTGCGCGTGCTGCGCGTGCTGCGCGTGCTGGGCGTGCTGGCCGTGCTGCGCGTGCTGGGCGTGCTGGGCGTGCTGGGCGTGTTGCGCGTGCTGCGCACGGGGAGGCTTACAGGCACGCGCCAGGCAGGACTCACTAAGAATAAAGCACACATAGACGGGCGTTAGAAAAGTTCTGTTTGCCACAAAGCAAAGTGAAAATCTGGCTGCATCTATACCGCCGGATGCCATCTTCTAGAGTCTGGGCGCTTTCTAGAGTCTGGCTGGCTGGCTGGCTGGCTGGCTGGCTGGCTGGCTGGCTGGCTGGCTGGCTGGCTGGCCGGCTGGCTGGCTGGCTGGCTGGCTGGCTGGCTGGCTGGCTGGCTGGCTGGCTGGCTGGCTGGCTGGCTGGCTGGCTGGCTGGCTGGCTGGCTGGCTGGCTGGCTGGCTGGCTGGCCGGCCGGCCGGCCGGCCTGCCGAACCGTCCCCAACTGAAATTGCGGAAACTTTGCTCGGTGAATTGTATAGACAAATTTCGCCCAATTGCAATTTAATTAAGATTTAGATGTCACAGGGGCGCAGCTCGGGGCAGTAAAGGTCAGAGTGGGTCGGGGGGCCTCGCCCCGTGATCTAGTATTGCTTTAACCAATAAATCAATACATGCGGGTGGGTGGGGGGAGGGGGGGTGGTGGGTAGCACACACCAGTCAGAGTTTGGAAACTTTTCTTTTAATCAGTAGAATTTCGCTCACCTTCTCAATTCTCTAATTTTCTTAATCAGATAACTGCTGATTAACCAAAGATCTAATTTAATTGTAATTGAAAGTTATAAGCGTCGTTCCTTTCCGCGACAGTGCTCGATTAATAATTCACATTATCTGGGATGGTGGTGGATCTGTTTACTCATTGCTTATCTTGTTTTAGCAAGAGATATTTCGAGACATCTAATTCTAAGCAAACAGGGGCAGGCGCGTAGGAACGCTTTTCAAGTTGGGGGGGGGGGGGGGGGGCAAACTGCAAGACAGACTGTGGTGAAACCCGGACTGTGGGGGAGGGGATATATTTTTTAAAGCAAATCTGAGGGTTTGAGATAAAATTGCAGCCTGGGACCATGGGGTTAAGAAACATACATTTAGAATACTTAATTTAAAGATATCAAATTAACGCATTACGAAAATTACCATCACGTTTTTTGTGATGCCTGTAAATATCGCACATCGAATACAGCAGAGCGTCTTGCCGTGGCGAATTTCAGCTCTACACTAGCAATACAAAATCCTTCCTCTCCCTCTCCCAGTCTGGGTGCATGTATGACTCAGACTATAACATAAACAGTGTTAGTCTGCATTTCTGCTACTGCTATAGTCATATTCCTGGAAATGATTTGTTTTTACGAGTCAAAAGATTTCGTTCAACATCAGCTAAGCAGAAACACTAGGTATACTCAACTCTGAGCAGGAGACAAAATGACTGATTTCAACTATAAAATTTGCCCCCCAGTTGCCCCCCTATGCCTAAAAGTTGGGGGGGGGGGGGGATTGCCCCCCTTGCCCCCCCCCCCCCCCCCTGTTCCTACGCCAGTGAACAGGGGCGTAGGAACTATTTTTTTAGTGGGGGGGGGGGGGGGCGGGTCAGACATAATTAAGAAATTTATGGGGTTAAAAAAATGTTAAGTTCAAGGGTTTTCATTGGAGCAAATCTGCGCGTTTGCGGTAAGTTTGGGGTTTGAGAATGAGTTCGTCAGAACTGCATTTTTCACGGTTGATTTATGCTTCAAGAATGTCCCATATCACACTTATGTTAATTAAATAATCGTGTATCTTACAATGAATTTCATTGACGCATAAATTTCTAAAGGCTTTACGCAACCAGTGGTAGACTGGCTTGAAAACACGCCGTATGCTGTTCAAAAATTATGCCCTACATTGCAAATGAGGCATAGCCATATAAAGCAAAGTCAGCAATTCTGCAAACATTTTTTTAATCTTCAAATATAATTTAGGTGTCATTCCATAAATTTTACGGTTTCTAGGATTTCTAGAGCCCAATATTTTGTTTGAAATGCATGCTTTATATAGTTATGCCCGCGGGCTGCTCGAGGACTCTTGCATCTCGAGCACTCTTTCTCGGTGCCTGGTGTTCCTATACTTATTTAAAAGCAAAATAGAGACCAAAACTTCATTTCACGCTGAGAAGGAGAGTGGATTGGCATCTTCCTCGAGGACCCACAGCTGCTAGGCACGAGCTGAGAGTTTCAAAACTTACAAGCCATGTCTTGAGCCGGACGAAAGGCATGAACCTTTAACACTTAACTAATTTCTAGCAGCAGTTGGTCCTTGGGAATGATGCTAATACCTATACTGTTTCACTCCCCTCCTTAACGTGAAATGGAGTATAAACTGAAACAAAAAACTGCTATTCACAAACGAATAAAATCTAGTATTCCAGAATTAGTATTTAGTTTGAGCCAGATATTTTGCCGACTTTATTCTCAATCAAATGCAGGACTAATCTATACCGTGGTTATCAGAGTAGGGAATCCTAGAAACAAGTATCTCATTATTAAACTATAATACAGAACCATAATAAAAAAGACTATTAATATAAATTAAATTTCAATCACGAGCACGATCCAGTTACGCGACCCGGGGGGAGTTATTTGGCCTGACCCCCCCCCCCCCCCAGTGGGGGGGGGGGGGGGTCAAGCCAATGTGTGAGGGGGAAATTGACCCCCCATCTCCCCCCCCCCCCCGACCGTTCCTACGCCACTGTAAGCAAACAGCTGAAAGGCAAGCCAAGTTGTTCCGGTGTGCAGACTGATTCTTCCTTCGAATAACAATGTGCTTTACTTGTGAGAACTCATCACCGGATTTGTGCAATGCACGTGACATATAATATCTCTCCGATATCGCCGAAACGTTTTTCCGCCATGGAGAAGTAATATCCCAAAGAAGAGTGGGCGGCTGCTGTGATCCCCTTGCAGATTTGAAAGCGTAAGAAGACGACAAAGTGCGATATTTTTGGTTTTGGTCCATTTATCGTCTGAGATCGTAACTCGGAACTCCGATATATCTCGAGGCTTAATCCGATACATAATATAATGCATGATGTAGGAGTAGGTATAGTGTTGTCAACGTAGCTTTGTAATTTAGTACCTTCTTTTCAATTACTAGAAATGCATGAGTCAACAAAACCTCAACAAACTATAACTTCGCATCAGTACTGCAGAATTATCCAGTCGCGGAATTGTTCGATTCCTCGCATCTGTCAGCTGTCGGGTTTTCATTTCGCCTAACGTAATACAGGTATATGTGGTATGAAAAAAACGGCACCAAAATAATAATAATCTCTTTATTTAATGAAATTGGATCAGTGTATGGCTCACATTATTTTTCGCAGCCGGATTTTTCTTATCGCCGCTTTTTCAACCGAAATAAAGTGGGAAATAAAAATTAATACAATATGTCTGAAACTCCCGTCTAAATTGTCGGCAAAATGCGCGACAAACAGTGGCATAAGTTTGACGTAATGCTTCACGTTATTTAGCGGCATTTATACTAAATGCCTACCGGTTTTTAAGCTCTCAAGCTTTCCGTGTTTGTTAAGTTCAGAAATATAATTTTCATTCATATCCCCCTCCCCCCCCCAACAGTCACGTCCTGGATTCACGAGACGCAAGGTTCGCTCCTGCTGGACCAGTACGCCCCATGCCCCTGCTAGTCACCTCTGGGTGCTCAGACTCTCAGTGGAGCTCAATCCTTAACGCCCTCCAAAATATCGTCACCTACTTGTAAGTCCAAACCAAAATTCGGCCGGGTTATTTTTACACTTCTTCGGGCGCAAGTTTATCGTTATTTCGTATCATGTATTTTGCATGAATTCATTCACCAAGACAGCCATCACAGTTTTTCGATGAAGGAGCGAATTTTTTTGAAAGGTATGATGCAATAACCCATGAGGTCCCATGAGGCTATACTTTCGTTTATCACTAGGGCTTCGCGAACGCAATTTTGCGTTGAAGATGAGCGTAGGTAGCGGTTTTTATATAGCTGATGAAAAGGTATGCAGACAGAATGCCTATGAAAACCATTGGAGCACCAAGTCCGACCATTGCCTACTGAAAAATTCTGATCACTTGGAAATGTAGACTGATTCAGCGTTCTTTTATTTCTCTCCGCGCTGTAGCGAAAAAATGCAGATTATGAACTCATTGAGTAATGATACCGTAAATACGTAAGACATAACTTATGTCACAACCGTGACTGGTTAGATCACGGTCGGCGCTTAGGTAACGTTATTTGCTGCCACCACAGTGTGTATGTCACACTGAAACATTGTGTCAACTGACCAGAGTGGTCTGAGACACTTAGATATTATGCATGTGGATCAAAGTCCAGAAAGTATAAGTAGCTATAGTATTTAATAGGACCAGAAGGGTCGGATAATAGAGTCATGCATCAAAGACAAATCAAGTCAAGATTGCAGATTTATTGATGAGCGTAGCGAGCGGAGCGAAATCTTCATTTTCACTAGCCCCAAAAAAAAAGCACTTATGTGTGTTTTTTTGTTTGTTTGTTTGTTTTTTTGTTTGTTTGTGTGTGTGTTTGTTCGCGATCTGCTGTCCAAACGGCTGATCCGATTTTGACAAAATTTGCAAAGGTATTTCGCTAGGTTCTAACTTAGACCCTGTGCTCTTTTCAGCATAATCTACTAAATAGTTTTTAAACTATTCAAAATCGGAAAAAAAATCCATAATTTCCGAAAAATTTGTCCAAGCTATACAGCCGAAAGTTCTCGATATTTTTTCACAAAACTTTACAATGTTATGAGACGTGATAAAACCAAGCATTTCTTAAGTTTTGAGGCATTTAGGACTTTCCGTTCTCTTTTTATTAATACATTTCTAACATTTTTTTAGTACATTTTTGCGATGTTCAAGCAAATTTTATTCAAAATTGTCTAAAAAAAGATTTCCTCTACTCTTTATAGTCCAACGCATTTATTTATTTATTATTTATTTATTTATAATATTTATTTATTATTTATTATATTTTTATTATTTTATTATTATTTTATATTATATATTATATTATATTATATATTATTATTTTTATATTTATTTATTTTATTTATTATTTTATTTAAACAATTTATTTATTTATTATTTATTTTCAAGACAGGGATGACTTATAAAAATATACTCAATAGAATTACTTTCTGCGTTTTCCATGCTAAAATTAAATGCACTTACAATTGTCTTGAATGAAGACGTATTTCTAAACTAAATTTGGAGTATTTTTTTCCAAGCAAAACCATTTTATTCACTATACAAACTGCTATATACGCTCATCTTCAACGCAACACTGCGTTATACCCTAGTAATGTTTATTGTATGTTTTAAGCGAACATTTACAAGCAAGTAATAAGAGAAGATGTGTAACTTACATGGTCGGTGTCCAGGGTGCGTATCCAATAGTAGTTGCAGAAGACAATAGGTTGAGTGATCGAATGATGATTTAGTGGTGAATCCGTGGTTCTTTTATACTCATATCTGAAGGATTTTTGCCTAGTGATAGTTGTCTATCATAGGTGCATAAATAGAGCACTTCCAGGTAATGTGTAAGTGAAAGTGTCAAGTGCTCGAGATGTGTCGAGCCTATGGAGGAGCCATATAGTAAAACCATATAGACTACCTTCCAGGGGCTGAGAGCTAGCATAGCTCGTGACACTTATGCCCGAGGGTTCTTATTAGATTGGAGATAAATTTCTGACGCGAATTTACTTTCAGTTACATCCATAAAAGAAATTTACGTAACTTCTGATAACTGTCTAATTTATGACTTGGCCCGAACTGAAATCAACATTGCTGGTAACCGAGGAAGTCCAAGTGGTTTTTATTAGCATTTTTGTGGTGTTTTTTTCGTGATTTGACGGCTGATTCAATACGAGTCCGGTTTCCTTCGTTTCCTTGGTTACCAGCTTTGTTGACCTCGAAGAGAAACAAAGGAACGTTAGAATCCGCATACATTTTCAAGTGATCAGAATTTTCGAGAAGGCAATGGTCAGGTTTGGTGCTCCATGGTTTTCTTGTGACTGCTGCCTGCACCTTTTAATCCGCTACACACAAACCGCTACCTACGCTCATCTTCAACGCAACACAAATTGCGTTCGCGAATCCCTAGTAAATATGTTTAAGGTCGACATGTTTATAAGTTGAAGATATGTAAATAACTTTGACATTTACAGAGATTCAAAACTTTGAAAAAATCGAAAAATTCCGTAAAAATTGATTTATTAAAGAATTTCTGAACCGATCATTTCCAAAAACTTGGAGGATCTAAGTTCAGAACAAAGGTAGGTCCTCTAAAATTTTAATCTAAATCGGTTCAGACGTTTGGTCTGTAGAGTGCGCGCAAACACACATACAAAAAAAAAACATACACAAGTGACTTTTTTTTGGGGGTAGTAAAATTGAAGATTTCGCTCCCCTCGCTTCGCTCGCTACGCTCATCAATAAAGCCTATGTCGCTTATGTATCCGAACTTTGCAAGCTCCCTAGTTTTATAGTACGGCTTAAAGAAAGCACTTGGTCCTTTCCAGTAACCGGCTTCACAGGTTACCCTGCTGCCGATTAATATCATCTCCGGCGATCTATGGTCTCTCATTCCAAGTTTCATGCCAGTCAGAAGGCTAGACGAGTAGCATTCTAATACTTTATAGTATAATATATCAGATTATACAGTGAACAGTGGGTGATGGATGGATTATTGCTCCGAGGGGATAGGTACCTCTTATATATACGTGGATCCTTTCGTACAGTGTTTTTTCGGTAGCCTTTTTGTGACGTTCTTACTGCTTAAACACTAGCAGCTAGCAGTTGTTTCTATAAACCCGTTGAACAATAGCAAAACATGCCGGAAGAAGCTTTCTGTAATTTTGCCCGACCTCCGATAGAATGTGGAGCTGAACACACTGTGATGATTGAACACAAAATCATAGTGAGCCAGAAGAATCAGGTACGCTCCCTTAAGTCTTTCGCCGGTATCAAATTTGAATGCCCTGTTCACAAGTCGGTCTAGAAATATCTTTTAATCTTCCAGAAAACGATGCCTTCCTACATTTAATGCGATTGTTCTATAAAATAAAAAAGAAGATAATGATATTCTTACTACGTATAACGCATTAGACAGGGTATGATCGAGTAGAATGGAAACCAAAATTTTTTGTTATCCAACAAAACAACTGGCCACCGTTTTTTATTCTCCTTATTTAGAACTCCGGAGAGTAGGAAATAATTTGTTACTGCTTGATTGAAATTGAACAATGTCAGTATGCGACAAAAAACAGGCTAAACGCGTTCCAATGTCCAAAGTATGCAGAGATCACCGGTAGCTCAATTCTTCGAGCAAGTCTCGAAAGAAGGTGCACTATTATGGAATCTGGTTAGAACGTATTCCCTTTTACAGTAATAACGCGCCATCTACAGGGATTATTATTGACGATCCTCATTTCGGGTTCTCAGGCACGTCGGGACGCTCGACGCTCAAAGCATGACGTTACACGCTACACGCTATTAGCTAGACGCCATACGCCAGACGCTAGACGCTAGACGCTAGACGCTAGACGCTAGACTCCAGACGCTAGACACTACACGCTACACGCTACACGCTAGACACTAGACACTAGACCCCAAAGTGGTATGCGCTAGACGCTAGACGCTAGACGATAGACGCTAGGCGCTAAACGCTACACGCTAGACGCTCGACGGAAAACGTTCTATGCTAGACGCTAGACGCTATATGCTAGACGCGAGACGCTATATGCTAGACGCTAGACGCTATATGCTAAATGCTAGACGATACACGCTAGACGCTAGACGCTATAGACGCTAAACGCTAGAAGCTAGACGTCAGACGACAGACGCCAGACGCCAGACGCTAGACGCAAGACGCTAGGCGCTAGACGCTACACGATAGACGCTAGACGCTACACGCAACACGCTACACGCTAGACGCTAGACGCTGGACGCTAAGTGCTATGCGCTAGACGCTAGACACTAGACACCCGACGCTAGACGCTAGACGCTAGACGCTAGACGCTAGACGCTAGACGTTCTATTCTAGACGCTAGACGCCATATGCTAGACGCTATATGCTAGACGATACACGCTAGACGCTAGACGCTATAGACGCAAGACGCTAGAAGCTAGACGCCAGACGCCAGACGCTAGACGCCAGACGCTAGACGCTAGACGCCAGACGCTAGGTGCTAGACGCTATATGCTAGACGCTAGATGCTATACGCTACACGCTAGAAGCTACACGCTAGACGCTAGACGCCACGCGCTAGACTCTAGACGCAAGATGCAAGACGCCAGACGCCAGACGCTAGACGCCAGACGCTAGACGCCAGACGCTAGACGCTCGGCTAGGCGCTAGACGCTACCCGCTTGATGCTACACGTAAGAAGCTACACGCTACACGCGATACGCTACACGCTAGACTCTAGACGCTAGACTCTAGACGCTAGATGCTTAACGCTACACGCTAGACGCTAAACGCTACACGCTACACGCTACACGCTAGACATTTGACGCTAGACCCCAAAGTGCTATATGCTAGACGCTAGACGCTAGACGCTAGGCGCTAGGCGCTAGACGCTAGGCGCTAGACGCTACACGCTAGATGCTACAAGCTAGAAGCTACACGCTACACGCTACACGCTACACGCAAGACTCTAGACGCTAGACGCTAGACGCTACACGCTAGACACTAGACGCTAAACCCCAAAGTGCTTTGCGCTTGACGCTAGACGCGAGACGCTAGACGCTAGATGCTACACGCTACACGCTAGATGCTAGACACTAGACGCCAGACGCTAGACGCCCAACGCTAGACGCTGCACGCTAGACACTCAACCCTAGACGCAAGACGCCCGACGCTAGACGCTACACGCCAGACGCTAGACGCTAGACGCTACACGCTAGACGCTACACGCTACACGCTACATGCTACATGCTAGACGCTAGACGCTAGACGCTGGACGCTAAGTGCTATGCGCTAGACGCTAGACACTAGACGCTCGACGCTAGACGCTTGACGCTAGACGCTAGACGCTAGACGCCACACGCTAGACTCTAGACGCTAGACGCCAGACGCCAGACGCCAGACGCTAGACGCCAGACGGTAGACGCCAGGCGCTAGACGCTAGACGCCAGACGCTAGACGCCAGACGCTAGACGCCAGACGCTACACGCTAGACGCTACACGCTCCACGCTACACGCTACACGCTACACGCTGCACGCTTCACGCTACGCGCTGAAAGGAACTCGCTAGGCGCTAAGTGCAATGCACTAGACGCTAGACGCTAGACGCTAGACGCTTGACGCTAGACTCTTGACGCCAGACGCTAGACTCTAGGCGCTAGACGCTACACGCTTAATGCTACACGCTAGACGCTACACGCTACACGCCTTACGCTACACGCTGGAAGGTACGCGCTACACGCTTGACGATACACGCTAGACGCTAGACGCCAGACGCCAGACGCTAGACGCCAGACCCCTTAGTGCTATGCGCTAGACGCTAGAAGCTACACGCAGGACGCTAGGCGCTAGACGCTACACGCTAGACGCTCGACGCTCGAAGCATAACGCTACACGCTAGACGCTAGGCGCTAGACGCTACACGCTAGACGCTAGACGCTACACGCAACACGCTACACACTAGACGCTAGACGCTGGACGCTTAGTGCTATGCTCTAGACGCTAGACGCTAGACGCTAGACGCTAAACGCTAGACGTTCTATGCTAGACGCTAGACGCCATATGCTTGACGCTATATGCTAGACGATACACGCTAGACGCTAGACGCTAGACGCTAGACGCCAGACGCAAGGTGCTAGACGCTATATGCTAGACGCTAGATGCTATACGCTACACGCTAGAAGCTACACGCTAGACGCTAGACGCCACACGCTAGACTCTAGACGCTAGACGCAAGACGCCAGACGCCAGACGCTAGACGCCAGACGCTAGACGCTAGGCGCTAGACGCTACCCGCTTGATGCTACACTTAAAAAGCTTCACGCTACACGCTATACGCTACACGCTACACGCTAGACTCTCGACGCTAGACGCTTGACGCTAGACGCTAAACGCTACACGCTAGACGCTACACGCTACACGCGACACGCTACACGCGACACGCTACACGCTAGACACTAGACGCTAAACCCCAAAGTGCTTTGCGCTAGACGCTAGACGCGAGACACTAGACGCTAGACGCCAGACGCTAGACTCTAAAAGCTAGACGCCAGACGCTAGACGCCCAACGCTAGACGCTACACGCTAGACACTCAACCCTAGACGCTAGACAATACACGCTACACGCTAGACGCTACACGCTACACGCTACAGGCTACATGCTAGACGCTAGACGCTAGACGCTGGACGCTAAGTGCTATGCGCTAGACGCTAGACTATAGACGCTCGACGCTAGACGCTAGACGCTAGACGCCAGACGCCAGACGCCAGACGCTAGACGCCAGACGGTAGACGCCAGACGCTAGACGCTAGACGCTAGACGCCAGACGCTAGACGCCAGACGCTAGACGCTACACGCTACACGCTAGACGCTACACGCTACACTTTACATGTTACATGCTAGACGCTTGACGCTAGACGCTGGACGCTAAGTGCTATGCGCTAGACGCTAGACACTAGACGCTCGACGCTAGACGCTAGACGCTAGACGCTACACGCTAGACGCCACACGCTAGACTCTAGACGCTAGACGTCAGACGCCAGACGCCAGACGCCAGACGGTAGACGCCAGACGCTAGACGCTAGACGCTAGACGCCAGACGCTAGACGCCAGACGCTAGACGCTACACGCTACACGCTAGACGCTACACGCTACACGCTACATGTTACATGCTAGACGCTTGACGCTAGACGCTGGACGCTAAGTGCTATGCGCTAGACGCTAGACACTAGACGCTCGACGCTAGACGCTAGACGCTAGACGCTACACGCTAGACGCCACACGCTAGACTCTAGACGCTAGACGTCAGACGCCAGACGCCAGACGCTAGACGCCAGACGGTAGACGCCAGACGCTAGACGCTAGACGCCAGACGCTAGACGCCAGACGCTAGACGCCAGACGCTACACGCCAGACGCTACACGCTCCACGCTACACGCTACACGCTACACGCTACACGCTACACGCTACACGCTACACGCTACACTCTTCACGCTACCCGCTGAAAGGAACTCGCTAGGCGCTAAGTGCTATGCACTAGACGCTAGACGCAAGACGCTAGACGCTTGACGCTAGACTCTTGACGCCAGACGCTAGACTCTAGGCGCTAGACGCTAGACGCTAAACGCTACACGCTAGACGCTACACGCTACACGCTACACGCTACACGCTAGACACTTGACGCTAGACGCTACGCTAGACGCTAAACGCTAGACGCTACACGATACACGCTACACGCTACACGCTAGACACTTGACGCTAGACCCCAAAGTGCTTTATGCTAGACGCTAGACGCAAGACGCTAGGCGCTAGGCGCTAGACGCTAGGAGCTAGACGCTACACACTTGATGCTACAAGCTAGAAGGTACACGCTACACGCTACACGCTACACGCTAGACTCTAGACGCTAGACGCTAGACGCTAGACGCTTAACGCTTCACGCAAGACGCTACACGCTACACGCTACACGCTACACGCTAGTCACTTGACGCTAGACCCCAAAGTGCTATATGCTAGACGCTAGACGCGAGGCGCTAGGCGCTAGACGCTAGGCGCTAGACGCTACACGCTAGATGCTACAAGCTAGAAGCTACACGCTACACGCTACACGCTACACGCTATACTATAGACTGTAGACGCTACACGCTAGACGCCACACGCTAAACGCTACACGCGACACGCTACACGCTACACGCTAGACACTAGTCGCCCGACGCCAGACGTCCGACGCTAGATGCTACACGCTACACGCTAGACGCTAGACGCTAGACGCCAGACGCTAGACGCCCGACGCTAGACGCTACGCGCTAGACGCTCAACCCTAGACGCTAGACGCCCGACGCTGGACGCTACACGCTAGACGCTAGACGCTAGACACTACACGCTAGACGCTACACGCTACACGCTACACGCTACATGCTAGTCGCTAGACGCTAGACGCTGGACGCTTAGTGCTATGCGCTAGACGCTTGACACTAGACGCTCGACGCTAGACGCTAGACGCTAGACGCTAGACGCTAGACGCCACACGCTAGACTCTAGACGCTAGATGCTTAACGCTACACGCTAGACGCTAAACGCTACACGCTCCACGCTACACGCTAGACATTTGACGCTAGACCCCAAAGTGCTATATGCTAGACGCTAGACGCTAGACGCTAGGCGCTAGGCGCTAGACGCTAGGCGCTAGACGCTAGGCGCTAGACGCTACACGCTAGATGCTACAAGCTAGAAGCTACACGCTACACGCTACACGCTACACGCGAGACTCTAGACGCTAGACGCTACACGCGACACGCTACACGCTACACGCTAGACACTAGACGCTAAACCCCAAAGTGCTTTGCGCTTGACGCTAGACGCGAGACGCTAGACGCTAGATGCTACACGCTACACGCTAGATGCTAGACGCTAGACGCCAGACGCTTGACGCCCAACGCTAGACGCTGCACGCTAGACACTCAACCCTAGACGCTAGACGCCCGACGCTAGACGCTACACGCTAGACGCTAGACGCTAGACGCTACACGCTAGACGCTACACGCTACACGCTACATGCTACATGCTAGACGCTAGACGCTTGAGGCTGGACGCTAAGTGCTATGCGCTAGACGCTAGACACTAGACGCTCGACGCTAGACGCTTGACGCTAGACGCTAGACGCCACACGCTAGACTCTAGACGCTAGACGCCAGACGCCAGATGCCAGACGCTAGACTCTAGACGGTAGACGCCAGACGCTAGACGCTAGACGCCAGACGCTAGACGCCAGACGCTAGACGCCAGACGCTACACGCTAGACGCTACACGCTCCACGCTACACGCTACACGCTACACGCTACACGCTTCACGCTACGCGCTGAAAGGAACTCGCTAGGCGCTAAGTGCAATGCACTAGACGCTAGACGCTAGACGCTAGACGCTTGACGCTAGACTCTTGACGCCAGACGCTAGACTCTAGGCGCTAGACGCTACACGCTAAATGCCCACGCTAGACGCTACACGCTACACGCCTTACGCTACACGCTGGAAGGTACGCGCTACACGCTTGACGATACACGCTAGACGCTAGACGCCAGACGCCAGACGCTAGACGCCAGACCCCTTAGTGCTATGCGCTAGACGCTAGAAGCTAGACGCAGGACGCTAGGCGCTAGACGCTACACGCTAGACGCTCGACGCTCGAAGCATTACGCTACACGCTAGACGCTAGGCGCTAGACGCTACACGCTAGACGCTAGACGCTACACGCAACACGCTACACGCTAGACGCTAGACGCTGGACGCTTAGTGCTATGCTCAAGACGCTAGACACTAGTCACCCGACGCTAGACGCTAGACGCTTGACGCTACACGCTAGACGTTCTATGCTAGACGCTAGACGCCATATGCTTGACGCTATATGCTAGACGATACACGCTAGACGCTAGACGCTAGACGCTATACGCCAGACGCAAGGTGCTAGACGCTATATGCTAGACGCTAGATGCTATACGCTACACGCTAGAAGCTACACGCTAGACGCTAGACGCCACACGCTAGACTCTTGACGCTAGACGCAAGACGCCAGACGCCAGACGCTAGACGCCAGACGCTAGACGCTAGGCGCTAGACGCTACCCGCTTGATGCTACACGTAAAAAGCTTCACGCTACACGCTATACGCTACACGCTAGACTCTCGACGCTAGACGCTTGACGCTAGACGCTAAACGCTACACGCTAGACGCTACACGCTACACGCTACACGCTAGACACTAGACGCTAAACCCCAAAGTGCTTTGCGCTAGACGCTAGACGCGAGACGCTAGACACTAGACGCTAGACGCTAGACGCTAGACTCTAAAAGCTAGACGCCCGACGCCAGACGCCAGACGCTAGACGCCCAACGCCCAACGCTAGACGCTACACGCTAGACACTCAACCCTAGACGCTAGACGCTAGACGCTACACGCTAGACGCTACACGCTACACGCTACAGGCTACATGCTAGACGCTAGACGCTAGACGCTGGACGCTAAGTGCTATGCGCTAGACGCTAGACTATAGACGCTCGACGCTAGACGCTAGACGCTAGACGCTAGACGCTAGACGCCACACGCTAGACTCTAGACGCTAGACGCCAGACGGTAGACGCCAGACGCTAGACGCTAGACGCTAGACGCCAGACGCTAGACGCCAGACGCTAGACGCTACACGCTACACGCTAGACGCTACACGGCCTACGCTACACGCTACACGCTACACGCTACACGCTACACGCTACACTCTTTACGCTACCCGCTGAAAGGAACTCGCTAGGCGCTAAGTGCTATGCACTAGACGCTAGACGCAAGACGCTAGACGCTTGACGCTAGACTCTTGACGCCAGACGCTAGACTCTAGGCGCTAGACGCTAGACGCTAAACGCTACACGCTAGACGCTACACGCTTCACGCTACACGCTACACGCTAGACACTTGACGCTAGACCCCAAAGTGCTATATGCTAGACGCTAGACGCTAGACGCTAGACGCTAGACGCTAAACGCTACACGCTAGACGCTACACGATACACGCTACACGCTTCACGCTAGACACTTGACGCTAGACCCCAAAGTGCTTTATGCTAGACGCTAGACGCAAGACGCTAGGCGCTAGACGCTAGGAGCTTGACGCTACACACTTGATGCTACAAGCTAGAAGGTACACGCTACACGCTACACGCTACACGCTAGACTCTAGACGCTAGACGCTAGACGCTAGACGCTTAACGCTTCACGCAAGACGCTACACGTTACACGCTACACGCTACACGCTAGACACTTGACGCTAGACCCCAAAGTGCTATATGCTAGACGCTAGACGCGAGGCGCTAGGCGCTAGACGCTAGGCGCTAGACGCTAGACGCTACACGCTAGATGCTACAAGCTAGAAGCTACACGCTACACGCTACACGCTACACGCTATACTATAGACTCTAGACGCTACACGCTAGACGCCACACGCTAAACGCTACACGCGACACGCTACACGCTACACGCTAGACACTAGACGCCCGACGCCAGACGTCCGACGCTAGATGCTACACGCTACACGCTAGACGCTAGACGCTAGACGCTAGACGCCAGACGCTAGACGCCCGACGCTAGACGCTACACGCTAGACGCTCAACCCTAGACGCTAGACGCCCGACGCTGGACGCTACACGCTAGACGCTAGACGCTAGACACTACACGCTAGACGTTACACGCTACACGCTACACGCTACATGCTAGACGCTAGACGCTAGACGCTGGACGCTAAGTGCTATGCGCTAGACGCTTGACACTAGACGCTCGACGCTAGACGCTAGACGCCACACGCTAGACTCTAGACGCTAGACGCCAGACGCCAGACGCCAGACGCCAGACGCTAGACGCCAGACGCTAGACGCCAGACGCAAGACGCTAGACGCTAGACGCCAGACGCTAGATGCCAGACGCTACACGCTAGACGCTACACGCTCCACGCTACACGCTACACGCTACACGCTTCACGCTACACGCTTCACGCTACGCGCTGGAAGGTACTCGCTATGCGCTAAGTGCTATGCACTAGACGCTAGACGCTAGACGCTTGACGCTTGACGCTAGACTCTTGACGCCAGACGCTATACTCTAGGCGCTAGACGCTTCACGCTAAATGCTACACGCTAGACGCTACACACTACACGCCTTACGCTACACGCTGGAAGGTACGCTCTACACGCTTGACGATACACGCTAGCCGCTAGACGCTTCACGCTAGATGCTACATGCCACACGCTACACGCTACACGCTTGACGCCATACGCTAGACGCTAGACGCTAGACGCCAGACGCTAGACGCTAGACGCCAGACGCTAGACGCTAGACGCCAGACGCTAGACGCTAGACGCTAGACGCCAGACGCCAGACGCTAGACGCTACACGCTACACGCTACACGCTTCACGCTTCCTGCTACGCGCTGGAAGGTACTCGCTAGGCGCTAAGTGCTATGCACTAGACGCTAGACGCTAGACGCTAGACGCTAGACGCTAGACGCTAGACGTTAGACGCTGGACGCTAGACGCTTTATGCTAGACGCTAGACGTTATTTGCTAGACGCTAGACGCTATATGCTATACGCTACACGCTAGACGCTACACGCTACATGCTACACGCTACGTACGCTACACTCTGGACGCTAGACTCTAGTCGCTCCTCGAGAGTGCATCGAAATATCTCTAAACACTCGTGTCTCTACCTAAGGATAAACAGTCCTCAATACAGGCACACAGATATATGTGTCTCACCACTTTAATTAATTTTTCTATCTGATACTTTAAAAGCAGCTTTGCAGCTTCACTGACGATCAGTTTTCCTTTACATCATTTAATTACATACTAAAGCTTCTGTACAGTATTTTTCTCTAACTTAACTGTAGTCTAGCGTAGTCGTTCCTCTTTTTGTGTCATTCTGTAGTTGAACACCTATACACAGTTCGAATGCTATGGAATGCAATATTGTGGACGGTTGAGTAAACATGGGTATTCTCATCATAAAATTAAGGCCGATCTACACTACGCCTATAGAAAGTATTTCTGGTTGTTCTACTAGAATTATTGATTCTTTGGCAATCACACCTCAAAGATGACATTATTTTAGAGAACGATTTGTAAAAAAGTACCGAAATACTAAAATCGCACACAGATAAACGCAGTTAAAGTTATGCATTTTTTGTCCGGAGGATATGGATAATGGCTTGTTGGAAACTACAAAAATTCTACACCACCTAGGTGGAACCCTTCTCATTTTCCCTGGCTATTAAAATTTAATTTCGAGCTAAGGGCTGTGATCTGGAATTATTTTTGTCATCCTCTGCATTTTTTCCCCACAAAAACACGCATTAGAAACATCACAGGAGAATTTTGGATAGTCCACGACATGTCAAATGTTCAGGTCCAAATTTCCATTATCTGCTAATAATAGTTTGGGCTTTCTGTTGGAATAAGTGTTTAACCCGCAAAATCCCATCCCTTGGTGTCATACGACACCATGGTCTAGAATGTGACTTGACGGCCGAGCACAAAGAGCTCGAATCTGATCGCGTATGACGTAACCTGCTTACACAAAAATGATCGTAAAACAGAGGATTATAGCAGCCGAGATTGTTTTGAAAATTAATTAATCAATCGCAGCCTTTTGCGAGTCTCCTATTCAACTATAGAGATGCGATTCAAATGGAGTACTGATCAGTTTTCAGAGAGGTATCGATTGGTGTTATTGGGAACTTCGAAATCGAAAAAAGACACACCTTTATTATTTGAATGGAGATGTTTACTGTGAAAAAATTCAACGAACTCGTAAATCTCTAATCTTTTACTCATTGGGCATTTCCATAACCCACAACAACTTGGATTTTTTTCTTTTTGATTTTTTTTTTACACTGTGACAGAGGAACCTGCTTTAACGGTCTTTCGTATATTTCGAAGAATCGAATACGAGCCTCTAGGAGGGCGCCGGCGCCGTCGCCGGCGTCGGCGTCGGCGTCGGTCTCCGTCCGTTTGACTGGGCAAAGAAGGCAGGGCAGGCATGTTCGGGGCATAGCCGGCTGACACCGGTAATGCAGTTAGGGCTGCGTCCGCTGACAGTTGCCAGTTTAGCCATGTCGCGTTCAGGAGAGAAGGGCACGGCAGGCCACGAACGGTCGAAGTGTGCACCAGGCCGACCCCCGAGCCCCGAGCCCCGAGCTGGATGTTCATATGAAAATTCTCTGCGTTATGTTGAGAAGCACAAAGAAAGATATACAAATACACTTATTTGAGCAAAGATAAAGGGTTTGTCACATGACAGATTTGTTTGGGGATTGCTTCCGTGAGTTCTTGGCGCTGTCGACTGCAAGTCAAAGGCCACGGGAGAGGTTGAGGTGGCGATGTTGCTATTGCGCTACAGGGAAATGGTTTTGGAAACCCCGTTCTTCGAAGTGTTCCATTTCATTTGTGTTTTCTACCTGAAATGTGTAGAAAAAGCACTGCGAAGTACAGACGCGTCAAGAATGCACCGAGTGACACCTTTTAAATCTCGACGCTAAAAACTCTTTTCACAAAGCTGCGCGTCCTTTTCACGAGCGAAATACCATATTGTCTTTGTTTACCCATCCGTCGCTAATTAAAAGCTCGTCGAATTTGAAAACATCCGCGATGCATTCGGCATTCAGCATTCAGCATTGTGGATGCTCAAGCATTCAGCATTCAGCATTCAGCATTGCTTCATTCAGCATTGCTCAATCAGCATTTCTGCATTCAGCATTGCTGCATTCATCATTGCTGCAACCAGCATTGCTGCAATCAGAATTGCTGCATTCGGCATTGCTGCATTCAGCATTGCTGCAATCAGCATTTCTGCAAACAGCATTGCAATCAGCATGGCTGCAACCAGCATTGCTGCAATCAGCATTGCTGCAATCAGCATTGCCGCAATCAGCATTGCTGCAATCAGCATTGCTGCAATCAGCATTGCCGCAATCAGCATTGCTGCAATCAGCATTGCTGCAATCAGCATTGCTGTATTCAGCATTGCTGCATTCTGCATTTCTGCAATCAGCATTGCTGCATTCAGCATTGCTGCAATCAGCATTGTAATCAGCATAGCTGTATTCAGCATTGATGCAATCAGCATTGCTGCATTCAGCATTGCTGCAATCAGCATTGCTGCAATCAGCATTGAGCATTCAGCATTTCTGCATTCAGCAGTGCTGCAATCAGCATTGCTGCAATCAGCATTGCTGCAATCAGCATTGCTGCAATCAGCATTGCTGCAATCAGCATTGCTGCAATCAGCATTGCTGCAATCAGCATTGCTGCAATCAGCATTGCTGCAATCAGCATTGCTGCAATCAGCATTGCTGCAATCAGCATTGCTGCAATCAGCATTGCTGCAATCAGCATTGCTGCAATCAGCGTTGCTGCATTTAGCATGGCTGCGATCAGCATTGCTGCAATAAGCTTGCTGCAATCAGCATTGCTGCAATCAGCATTGCTGCAATCAGCATTGCTGCAATCAGCATTGCTGCATTCAGCATTGCTGCAATCAACATTGCTGCATTCAGCACTGCTGCAATCAGCAGTGCAATCAGCATTGCTGTATTCAGCATTGCTGCAATCAGCATTGCTGCATTCAGCATTGCTGCAATCAGCATTGCTGCTTTCAGCATTGCTGCAATCATCGTTGCTAAAATCAGCATTTCTGCAATCATCGTAGCTGAAATCAGCGTTGCTGCATTCAGCAATGCTACATGTGGTCCAGAGTTTAAAGTCCAAAAAAGGGCCAAACCCGCCTCAAATTGCAACAGAAGCTTTTGTTATGCCATTGGAATCAGAAAATTAAGCTCTCTATCATAGTAAAAGTCTACCAAAATCTAAGAATCGGAAAAGGGTCTAATCAGCTGATTAGTCGATTACTAATCAATTGATTTGACGTTTTGTGACTTCTCCAAAACTAGTCGAGTTTGGTATCACACGATAGCTCATTTTAAGCGCAATTCAGAAAAATAATAATAAAAAATCTATTTATCAATATTTGGGAAAAATTGTCAAAATTTGAAAAAAATTGTAAAATCATCGAACAAATAACCAAACAGTTCGAACCACTGGTTCTTGAAATCCCCAGCAGATGTTGTAATTTTTTGCGCATTTGCATGTTTCCTGCCTGGGATTTTTAGTGTAGTATATGCCACAAATTTCAAATCAAGTTCATCGAATAGAGCAGGAAATTCTGAAGGGTGTAACATATTTTCGATATCGTGGTGCTTTTATTACTGTAGTAGAAAAATTTTCAAAGTGAAAAAAAGTGCTCGCCGATCTAGGCGCTTGTCCAGCCTTAATAACGTTTCTCTCCCACCACTTTTTGTTTATGCTAAAATAAATACTACCACAAAGTTTTATCTTTGAGGGAGGAGCAAGGTACTCAATAAGTGGTGAATCGACCAATTATTGCTAATTTACCTTTCAGAAAGTCTAAATTTTGCAATTTTTGGGAGAATTACTCGAATTATTTAAAGTTTTTTGGGATGTGATTTCAAAACTATTTAACGGATTGATCTCAAAATAGCACTTGCTCATTACCGAAAGGAACTGAAGGTTATATACAAATTTGGTAGAAATCCGTTCATTCGTTTTGTATTTAGCTCGCCACAGGCAATGCGCTAATAGTTACACACAGATAGGGAGAAGTATTCGCTCGCTACGCTCGCTCATCTTTGGTTGATTTTGGTAGACTTTTGATATGTTGTCAGAAATTTTATTCCAAATTGTTTGGTGCATAGTACGAGTCTGTATCTCTTATAGATGTGTCACATAAATATAAACAGCTTGTTCAATGATTTTACAAAATTTTTTCAAATTATGACAATTTTGCCCAAAAATTGATAAATCGATTATTTATTTATTTTTTCTGATTTGCGCTTAAAATGAGCTTTCGTGTGATACCAAACTCGACTAGTTTTAGAGAAGTCACAAAACGTCAAATCAATTGATTAGAAATCGACTAATCAGCTGATTAGACCCTTTTCCGATTCTTAGATTTTGGTAGACTTTTACTATGTTATAGAGCTAAATTTTCTGAATCCAATGGTATAAAAAAAGCTTCTGTTGCAATTTGTGGCGGGTCAACTCGTTTAAACTCTGGACTAATGCCCCGTGCCCTAATTGAACTTCTTGAAGCCACGGGGAACTACGTATCCGCTCTGAGTGGAGTTTTTTATGTCGTTCCACGTTGTTTGCAGCCAGGGACAGGGCATGAGACGGAAAGGAACAGGGCCAGGCACAGGGCCAGGGAATGGTAGGGCAGGGGCGACACAAAATCCTCTATAGTCTCTGCAGGAGCGCGTGCACTTAACTCTTGGTTGCTTATTTGCCTATTTCATATGAGGATTTAGAAGCTTTAAGTACTAATTTTGCCGAGTGTGTGTGTGTGTATGTATGTGCATTGGGTGGGTGTGGGTGTGTGTGTGTGTGTGTGTGTGTGTGTGTGTGTGTGTGTGTGTGTGTGTGTGTGTGTGTGTGTGTGTGTGTGTGTGTGTATGTGTGTGTGTGTGTGTACTTACTTGAACACCCTCGCTCTAGTAAGAAAGTAAATCGTTCGGACTCTGTTTAATCCGCTTGGGCCATGCCTTGTTGGCATCTCGCTCACATCCCTGCATCCTATCCCGGTATAACCCTGTCTATCCCGGTCTATCCCGGCCTATCCTGTCCTGGCCTATCCCTGTATTACGCATACTGTAGCACGGCAACTGGGAAGTGAGGAAGGATTAAATGTAAATATTGTAGTTACCAAGAGAGAGAATGCCTGAGGCTAGCCGATGCAATTAATCAGCTAATAAAATAGTAATTCGTTTGAACGCAACGATTTTCTATTAATTAACACCAACTATAAACGAGAGTATACACCTTGTGCTTGTTACTTGTTGGGGTTTCATTACATCCGGTAATATGAGAGTAATCTGACTACTATTTTTACTTTATGGCGTCGTCACAATAAAGCCGAGGAAAATTAAGCGAGAGTGGATCAATAGGGAATTTTCACCGTTAGGCGCTTGGCGCTTGGCGCTTGGCGGGCAAAGCTCGCTTCACGCGCCGCGTACTATATTGTCTTCTGAAAACGCTCGTGTTGCCCTTTATTTTAGATGCAAACTCCACGGAGTTGACGGTATCGACAATCAGCTTGCCAGCCAAGTCTGTGGACTTAATGTGTGAAACTTTGTTACCCTTACTAAGCTAGAGGGCGAATGTTATCATTATTCTAGGATAAATCTATGAGCGATTTTGAGGGTTGTTTGTGTGGCTGGCTTGCCGGCTTGGTGCACTGTGCGGCTTGTACGGCTTGTGACTCTGATTGTTGACTTTCAGATGTGACTGCCATTCCAGTGGAGACTGTTACTTGGGAAGCCGGCTCCAATGTTACCCTGGCCTGTCCGGGGGTGTCGGAACACTCTCTGGTCAGCATGCTGGAATGGAGATCTCATCTCGTCAAGTTGGTTGAGTACATGGGGGAGAGTACCACGGTCTGGGAGCACCGACATCGGATTACGCTCCTTCCTGACTCGTTCGCGTTGCATTTCTACCCTGTGACCGCCGAAGACAGTGCCGAGTACAGCTGTCTCTTCAACAACAGACCGAAACCCGAGAAAATCGTCAAGCTGGTGGTGCAAGGTAAGAGTTAAGGAGCGATCGACCGAACGAGCGGCGCTGTCGATGTGGATCCTCTCGTCTGAATTGGACTGAGTCGTACCCAAAAATAATTTCTTGGCTGGGAGCGACGCCACTAAGGCAGATGTTGTTTTTGGGCTGACATTTGGAAGTGTTGTTTTCTATGCTCAAATTGGTCACCCCGTTTTTATTTTATAGGACAGCGTTCAAAGTGACAGAAACGCTTGAAGCTTGGAAGTGTGCGGTATTCGGCTCTCATTGCCACCGAGGAAAGCGTAAGCGCAGTTTCCAATTACAAGCACTTTGCGTACTTGGCGTACTTGGCGTACTTGGAGTACTTTGCGTACTTTGCGTATGCGTACTTTGCGTACTTTCCGTACTTTGCGTACTTTGCGTACTTTGCGTACTTTGCGTACTTGCGATATCGCGGACGAATGCGCGGCGAAAATGATCCAATTTAAATTACCTTAGGCAAAGGCGCGAATCCTGATAATGAATAAAGCATATTCTTTTATGTCGGCGTATAAGCTTCTTAAATTTCTGGAATAGATGGGTAAATTCTATAATGTGAGGGTTTCGTATGGTGTGCCTAAGAGAAAAAATTGATTTATTCATTAAAGCAGAAAATATGCTAAAAGCCCGCGTCAATCGTCATAAATTTACTGCAAAGACTTCCTCCGCGTTCTGTTCTAACAGTTTCGCGTGTTTTTGCTGATAGAAGTGAAATATTTATGTGTCCCTAGAAAGTACATTAGCTTCCAGAGAAAACGTTCTAACGATGTATGCTCATCCGGACGTGAATATCGGACTTACGCCGAATTTGTCGAGGGAAATGATCGGCTCATTTGGCGGCCTCCCCCCTCCCCCTATCGCGGTATGACCTCCCCCCCCCCCCCCCTCCACGCCACGCAAGTAACGGCCGGCCCGCATTTCAAACTGCTGTGTGTAAAACGCAGATTCTTTTCTCTCCCCTCCCAAACGCAATTTGCTGCATCCTTTTCCTCGAACACAGTTTGTCTTTAAGCGGGACTACCCATATCCGGGGAATACTTGCGGGACGCGGTGCGCATTTTCCCTTTCCACAATTTTTACGGAACGACGCTGGTCTGGGCCATGGTATAAGTATTGCCTGGGTGGCGATTGTCTAGCTTTTAACCGATCGGTTACCGATCGATAGCAGGTATAAAAACCAGTCTCGAGGGATAACTATTCGATAAAATAAATCAGCGATTGTATATATAAGTATCGATCGACAAGCTGCCATGATATCGATAAAACTAACGATATCAAAAAGGTGTCGTTAGCTCACTACCGATCGACAACATGTTTATAACCTGCGGAGTTTTCACTCAATTTTCAGAAATATGATACGCATGCTTTCAAAGAACAATGCTTTATCATTGCTTTTATAAGTCAGAATGTTTAATGGGAATTTTAAATTAAAATACTTTAGGCAAATAGTCTAAATGACAATGCGTTGAAATAATATGAGGTTCTATTAGTTGGTTTTTGGGCGTCCTATTGCAAACAGGATGCTTATTTACCTATGAAGTCGGATTTCTTAGCAAGATAAGCAAAAATGAAACAGTAAATGCATTTCCACATTTTTAATATATTTTAACATCGAAATAATAATTGAACCTTTGCTTGCCGCTCCGAAAATGTTATTATCATGTTCGTCCCGTTGATTTAGCTGTTAAAAATATTGCATATTTCTTTATCGGTATTAGAATCATATTATACTGTTCCTGTTTGATTGCAGACAAATCACGATGCATTGTGGTCATATTCGTGTTAATAATGCATTCAAAAAATTGTAGATTTACTGAAAAATACATTAGTGCCATGAGACGACCTTGTGATTTAGTAACAAGGCCTGTCAAAAATGACAAACAACTTAATTGGCTTTGTTTTAACATTTCCTTTTTTATCACGATAAGTTATAGGATTTTATTATATTCTTGCAAAGATTATCATTAAATAGTTGGTATTTGTAATATTAATTGAGATATACATATTTTGTGCATAGCTGACAAGATATTCTTTTCATATATCAGCATATTATTGTATCCAGAAAAACACATTTAAATAATTCGCGGTGGGAGTGCGATTGTATACCTTTAGTCAGGTATCGATCGAAACGGCTAACGAGAGATAACTCTATCGATTCGATAGCTTAATAGTGATTGTCTATCGACGTCGTTAGTGCGAGATCGCTTACCGATAGTGGCTCATGATAGTCACGTCGAGCTGTATGTAAACTCATTGTGCGCTTGCGCAGTGTACGTTTTGTAGCCACCGCGAATTATTTAAATGTGTTTTTCTGGATACAATAATATGCTGATATATGAATAGAATATCTTGTCAGCTATGCACAAAATATGTATATCTCAATTAATATTACAAATACCAACTAATTAATGATAATATTTGCAAGAATATAATAAAATCCTATAACTTATCGTGATAAAAAAGGAAATGTTAAAACAAAGCCAAATTAGTTGTTTGTCATTTTTGACAGGCCATGTTACTAAATCACAAGGTCGTCTCATGGCACTAATGTATTTTTCAGTAAATCTACAATTTTTTGAATGCATTATTAACACGAATATGACCACAATGCATCGTGATTTGTCTGCAAACAAACAGGTGCAGCAAAATATGATTCTAGTACCGATAAAGAAATATGTTATATTTTTAACAGCTTAATCAACGGGACGAACATGATAACCGAAGGTTATTATATGGTATCTTTGAACATGATAATAACATTTTCGGAGCGGCAAGCTAAGGTTGAATTATTATTTCGTTGTTAAAATATATTAAAAAAGTGGAAATGCATTTACTGTTTCATTTTTGCTTATCTCGCTAAGAAATTCGACTTCATAGGTAAATAAGCATCCTGTTTGCAATAGGACGCCCAAAAACCAACCAATAGAACGTCATATTATTTCAACGCATTGTCATTTAGACTATTTGCCTAAAGTATTTTAATTTAAAATTCCCATTAAACATTCTGAATTATAAAAACAATGATATAGCATTGTTCTTTGAAAGCATGCGTAGCATATTTCTGAAAATTGAGTGAAAACTCCGCAGGTTATAAACATGTTGTCGATCGGTAGTGAGCTAACGACACCTTTTTGATATCGTTAGTTTTATCGATCTCATGGCAGCTTGCCGATCGATACTTATTTATACAATCGCTGATTTATTTTATCGAATAGTTATCCCTCGAGACTGGTTTTTATACCTGCTATCGATCGGTAACCGATCGGTTAAAAGTTAGACAATCGCCACCCAGGTATGGCACTCCGGCCGACGAGTTTGGGACCGGCTCGCGCATGACGTCAGCTTGGCTACAGACCGATGTAGTCGAGCAGGCCTCGTGGCCGGCCGGCCGGTAGCAATAATAGCGTGTAACGGGAATTGAGAGATGCAAGTAGGCGAAAGCCTATTAAATTGTTTTGTATGCTCCTCACACAGGTAAGATTTGCTATTGACAAGAGTATAATAATGTACAGCCTGTGCTTCCTGATGCAATTCAGACACTTGTCAGAATGCGTTAGAGGCAAAGATCATGTCGCCGGCCCAACTGCACGATCCTTTCGATGCAGATCGTTAACGTTTCGCTTTTGGTAATTGTTTTCTGGACAGCGGCGGCTTGATTATTGACAACATTGTCTATGCCGATCCACTTTCGATCTTTTGGGCCACGCAATAAGCCACAAAGAAGGTAAAAAGCGCTTTGAAATTGTGTTATGTGGAAGGCATTATCACATCAGAGAAGTGGTTGCAATAACATGAAATTATTGTTAAAACTTTCAACCACTGCTTTTATGTGATGCACACGAGCCAAGTCCCGGCGAATCCAACGATGTCTTCTGTGACTTGGGCCTCCATTAAATTATTATATAGAAGTCAAACTCAATGCTATTTGTTGCAGTCTTCCCCGGGAATTTGTTCTGGCCTATCATCTAAAATTGTGCTAATCATATTTGAAGTAGTAAATGGTCTTGTCTACATACGTGACATATTTTTATAAATAACTCAACTCGGTTGCAATATCAAGTTTGTGGGTGTCGTTTGTTCCCCCGTTTGCTTCGTGTGACAACACACCCTCAGTTCGCACTAAATTCTAAAACAATATGAGATCTGATGCGGCTAGAGAACTCGGCGGAAGGGGGTGATCGTGCAAAAGACCGACCGGCCGTCGGCTCTGATTGCGGAAATAAATTTTCTGACACATTTTGATCGAGGCGATATGTTAATAAATATTTTACATTGTACGTACGTTCTAACTTAGGTAGGTAAAACAATTGACTTCGAGCTTTTAAGTCATTCTTGTTATTGTTATTCTTGTTTGAAAGGGAGCAAGGGATTGTTTTCCACACACCGCACTATAATGTCATCTGTCATAGCGCGTTCAAGGTGCTAATCCATAGCCGTCAACGATTTCACTTCGGTCTGGTGTCTTGTTTTAGATATCAAACCAGACATTCTATAGTTTTAAAAGAGCAGCATATTCCGGCCAGGTTTCTGACTTAATTAAGCCTCCCTCGCAACACCAACGAAGTGCACTTGCATTTATATTGGAAAAGACTTTGCCTGGAATTTTCACGGTTAGGTGGTGAAGTGTCAACATACAAACCCTTTCGAACGCGGCAAACAATGTTTCAAAGAGCACGGATCCATTACCTACCTCATCTTGCCATTCTTTAAAATTAATCTAAAAACAATAAATGTGCCATTATTTTCGTATTGTCTGCTGCAAGCATGAGATTGTGAGCTCCGGCTGGATCATGTGCCGGCCACGTGCTTGGCCAGGCAGCGCTCGGGCCGAGCTAAGGGTCGAGTCGACGGTCTGTATTCTAGGTGACGTCACGCAGAGCCCGGGTAGGAGGGGTGAGATGCGCAGTAGCATACCTTGTAGACCCAACTATTCGTATACCATGGGTCTGGGCCATTTGACGGAGGCTCAGAACCACATGATATTGTGCGAAACACTGCTACCGTATAAGCCGATTTGCGATAAGAATGTTCCGAGAGGCTTTAATCCAATAATTATCGCAGTCAAAAAATGAACAGATTCAATAAAATTTCTTGCAAATATTTGAAGTATACCGTTCCACTTGTCTTTTTCATGTGATTTTAAATCAATTTGAATATTTGATCTAGTGTAAGAATTTGCCCTCTGTACCATCAATTGATTGCGACCACTTCATGGCAGATTTCGCTTGGCCTTCCTAATCCATAAGCGGAGCTACCAAAACAACAGCGCGGCAAGATTTCTTAGAATCACTAATCTAAAATAAGTAGCTCCTGGACCAAAATACCAATCAGATCATCGATATTGAAAATTTAAATGAATCCACCAGATTGGCATCGACTTTTTACACTAAAATCTTTATTAAACTAACTCGTGGCACCAGAATTGACCCCGTTGCAGGTGACCTTTCTTACAAGCCCGGGATGTAGGTGCTCGAATGCGTTATTTACACGCCTGCATAGGTATACATTACATAAACATTGAACATTTTCAGATTTTTTAAATTAATTTCATGAAATATCATCAGAACGTATCGAGCCCCCCCCCCCCCCCCTTCCTACTCCAACTATGGCATTCACAGAGGAGAGGACACTGTCAGAGTAATTAATTTTATCAATTCCAATTAATTCGCAAGGCGCAACATACAACATTTTATTCATCTCTGTTATCAAAGTATATACTATGGTCCACATAGATTCTATTGCCCGTGATCTGACCAGGTTTTTGTGTATTTTGTGATTTTCCAAAATTGAAAAACATTTAATTTCATATGTTTATAGAACAACGCGTTGCTGTTTCCTATTATTTTTATTTGTAGGCACTTATTACTTCTTTCATCTATATATAGCACATACCTCGATATTTTGGCTGATAGGCACAACGGGAACACTGGGGGGGTGTGGGGGGGGGGGGGAGTGCACAAATTGGGCTGACATTGCACCAGGGAAACATACGAAAAGACATTGAGATCTGGGTTCAGGATTCAGGATTTCTAAAATTTTGGATTCCGGTTCGGGTCGGGTAGGTACCAGTAAGTAGTTCATTGTAGTAGTACGTAGTCATTGGCTATATATATATATATATATATATATATATATATATATATATATATATATATATATATATATATATATATATATATATATATATATATATATATATATATATATATATATATATATATATATATATATATATATATATATATATATATATATATATATATATATATATATATATATACTAATTTTGCTTAGTTAATATAAATCAAATGGTGCTGTTAAGATAACCTGTGATAACCTATTTTGTTTTAAAGTATAATACATTTCTTTGCCAGCCATCTTTACCCAAATTTTAATTAATGTTTTAAATTGATTTACATTCCTTAACTTTCTTATATTATCTGGTAGATTGCTGTACATGAGTGACCCAATGTATGGCCTATATTTGTATGCCGAAATGGAACTTTGATATTTGAATTATTTTTACTAGTTTTTCTAGTTTTGTGTATTGGGGATACAGAAATAATTGTTTGTGCCTGACTTGATGCATTTAAATTTTGGAAAATATTTATCAGTGAGGTTTTAATGAATAATTGCCTTACATCTAGAACATTTTCTAGTTGATACAGCTCTTTAGACGAAGATTGTTTTGGTTTTTTGAAGATAATTTTTAGTATATGTTTTTGTGAAATTTGTAAATTTTTTATAAAATATTCTTAAGCCGCGCCCCTACCAAGTATTCCGTATTCGATTATTGATTGAGCCAGTGCTTTGTATATAGTTAAATTTAAAGAGATGCTCTACTCGACTGAGACTATATAACAAATAAACTATTTTCCTTAATTTCATAACTTTATAGTGGAGTGAGCATTCCATCGGAGATGTCTATCAATGACCACTCCAAGATATTTAATTGTATCCTCTCGCCTTATTACTTGGCACAGACAGTTGGGATCGTTTGTGCAAGAGTAAACGTGCATTTTGATTATTTTATTAGAGTTTGACTGAAGTTTTGAATCTATTAAAAAAGGGATATAAATTGTTTTGTTGTTATTCAATGTTAGCATATTAACATTTAACCAACCTAAAACAGTTTTAAGATATTTACTTGCTAATTGATAAGTAGTTTCCCAGCTGTCTGATACAAATACCAATACTGTATCATCAGCGTAGGATACAATTTTTCCACCAACATCTAATTACACAGATCGTTTATATATTGAGTATAAATAATAATGGTCCAAGCAGAGTCCCTTGCGGCGCCCCACAGCTGAGACAGTTCTCTCTGAGCTTGCTGTACCCATAACTTTTACCATTTGTTTGCGATTTGAAAGATAATTTGCGAAGAGTTCTAAGACCACACCTCTGATCCCAACTTGTTCTAGTTTATGTAACAATATATTTTCATGGTTCAAAATCCAAGAAAACAGCTAGGGTTTTTTTGCTTTTATCCAACTTGTATAGATATTCTGTTAGATTATCCAACTTATTGTACAGATATTCTGTAAGATTATATAGGCATTAGTTGTGCTTTTGCCTGGACGAAAGCCATATTGGTTGTGCGACAAAATATTTTCTGCGTTCATGAAGTTTAATAACCTTAATTTAATACTCTTTTCTATAATTTTAGCCAACGGAGATGTTAACAAAATTGGCCTATAGTTTTCGGCTTTAGTTCTATCTTGTGCTTTATGTAACGGCATGATAGCAGTTTTTAGTTGTTCAGGGAAAGTATCAGTTTCGTAACAGCAGTTAACAATATGAGAGGGCGGATTTGCTATAAATAAAGCGGATAGTTTGACCATTTTAACTGTGATTCCATCATGGCCACATGAAATACTATTTTTCAGATTTTATATCAGATCTTATATTTCAGTTCTGTTTGTAGGAACCAACAACATATTGTTCTGGTTAGTATTATAAGGACGAGTCAACGTTCGCACTATTGGTATGACATGTGATTTTGTTTAAAATGTAAGAATTCGCAATAAATTCACCGGAAATACAAGAAAATTTTGGAAATAATATATTTATTTTAAAATATAGTCGAATTGCAGGAGCGAAAATGCCGCTTTAGCAGTCGCCGACGTCGCTTACGCCTAGATCCGGTCCTGTCTGCTATTAACAAGTATTGCATTTTGACTCGCATCCTAGGGGCCAGAGGGATTAGAGGGATTAAAGGTCGGTGTAGTCAGTCGACCTTAATAGTCATATTCCTTTTTATTCGATTTCATACATTTTTAATTAGAGTTCTATACAGTTTGGCCAGTTAGTGAACCATTAAAATAAGCAGTATTTCGAAAGTTGAGCGTCGCAACTCGCAAGCAGGAGTCTGCTCTGTGCGGCATTCGCTAGTCGGAGAAAGTAATTAAACGTGTATGCTGCTCCAGTTGTGTCATTAGCTGTGGACATGTAATCAGTTCCGAAAGCCAGCCCAAGAGTAAATCCTTGATAGGCTCAGACTGCATTAGAATCATATCGATCATCGCCAACTCAGACCTCACTTCGCATTCACTTCGCCTTCACTTCGCCTTCACTTCGCCTTCACTTCGCCTTCACTTCGCCAACCTGCATTAGATCGGACCAACTTATTGAAAATTTATCGACTTTCTCATTTTCGTCATTAGGTGTTTTTGTTTAAAGCATAATGTAATTCCCGTTAAAAAAAATCGTTACTGTTACCCCACGAATGTGATGCCATTACTGCGTTTAGACGTGCTTAATAACCCAGCTCTTTTCTATGGCCAAAGTTAGGAGAACGAGTGTATAATTAATCCTAGCCAAATGAAGGTGTAATTAGGCTGAGAACGAGCATGCCAGGTTGTTATGACAAGTTAGTTGTGAGGGGAACCTCGTTGACGAGCTAGATGCATGGACCAGTGAAGAGCAGCCATGATGCTGGCATGCACAGACAGATGCGGAGAGATACGTGTGTATGTGTATATGAGCTCTCATCGTGCAACTAATCATGCGTGATACCTCTCAGAGCCTCCATGCTTCATGTACCCTGCACTGCACTCTGCACACGTTTTACTTTCCTCCTGTGCTTAGACTTAATCTTAGTGACCAGAGCAATTAGTTTCAACACCCGTCACGCGGTATTGTCCTGCACTATACGTCTGCAGTGTTGCATATCAGCATTGCGACTTGCTTGCGACTAGCTTGCGACTTGCTTGCGACTTGCTTGCGACTTGCTTGCGACTTGCTTGCGACTTGCGACTTGCTTGCGACTTGCTTGCGACTTGCTTGCGACTTGCTTGCGACTTGCTTGCGACTTGCTTGCATCTTGTTTGCGACTTGCTTGCGACTTGCTTGCGACTTGCTTGCGACTTGCTTGCGACTTGCTTGCGACTTGCTTGCGACTTGCGACTTGCTTGCGACTTGCTTGCGACTAGCTTGCGAATTGCTTGCGACTTGCGATTTGCTTGCGACTTGCTTGCGACTTGCGATTTGCTTGCGACTTGCTTGCGACTTGCTTGCGACTTGCTTGCGACTTGCGATTTGCTTGCGACTTGCGACTTGCTTGCGACTTGCTTGCGACTTGCTTGCGACTTGCGATTTGCTTGCGACTTGCGATTTGCTTGCGACTTGCTTGCGACTTGCTTGCGACTTGCGATTTGCTTGCAACTTGCTTGCGACTTGCTTGCGACTTGCTTGCGACTTGCGATTTGCTTGCGACTTGCTTGCGACTTGCTTGCGACTTGCGATTTGATTGCGACTTGCGATTTGCTTGCGACTTGCTTGCGACTTGCTTGCGACTTGCGACTTGCTTGTGACTTGCTTGCGACTTGCTTGCGACTTGCTTGCGACTTTTTTGCGACTTGCGATTTGCTTGCGATTTGCTTGCGATTTGCGTGCGACTTGCTTGCGACTTGCTTGCGACTTGCTTGCGACTTGCTTGCGACTTGCTTGCGACTTGCTTGCGACTTGCTTGCGACTTGCTTGCGATTTAAGTGCGACTTGCTTGCGATTTGCGTGCGACTTGCTTGCGTTTTGCGTGCGACTTGCTTGCGTTTTGCGTGCGACTTGCTTGCGACTTGCTTGCGACTTGCTTGCGATTTGCGTGCAACTTGCTTGCGACTTGCTTGCGTCTTCCTTGCGATTTGCGTGCGCCTTGCGTGCGACTTGCTTGCGATTTGAGTGCGACTTGCTTGCGATATGCGTGCGACTTGCGTGCGACTTGCTTGCGATTTGAGTTCGACTTGCTTGCGATTTGAGTGCGACTTGCTTGCGATTTGCGTGCAACTTGCTTGCGACTTGCTTGCGACTTGCTTGCGATTTGCGTGCAACTTGCTTGCGACTTGCTTGCGACTTCCTTGCGATTTGCGTGCGCCTTGCGTGCGACTTTCTTGCGATTTGAGTGCGACTTGCTTGCGATTTGCGTGCGATTTGAGTGCGACTTGCTTGCGATTTGCGTGCGACTTGCGTGCGACTTGCTTGCGATTTGCGTGCGACTTGCTTGCGATTTGAGTGCGACTTGCTTGCGATTTGCGTGCGACTTGCATGCGATTTGCTTGCGACTTGCTTGCGATTTGAGTGCGACTTGCTTGCGATTTAAGTGCGACTTGCTTGCGTTTTTCTTGCGACTTGCTTGCGACTTGCTTGCGATTTAGGTGCGACTTGCTTGCGATTTGAGTGCGACTTGCTTGCGATTTGCTTGCGATTTGCGTGCGACTTGCTTGCGACTTGCTTGCGATTTGTGTGCGACATGCTTGCGATTTGCGTGCGACTTGCTTGAATGGTTTTCTTGTGCCGTTATTATAGGCACGCCGCTAGTCGCGAAGATGTTCCATGACAAAATGGAGTCTCCCTCGAGATTTAAAACCTTTGGGGCATGTTTTGTCATCAGCAAGGGTTTAAAGCTGACCCACAAATATTATTAGCGCGTTTGTGATTCGATTCACCCTTTTAGGAATTTAACATTTCGCATTGGCTTTTTTTCTCATAGACATAGATTACGTAACGCAGTTATCTAAAACCACCAAATAATTTGGAGAGGGTGGTAAAGGGGATGTTCTTAGAGGTATTTCTGGTGAAACCACCCTTATCTAGTCAGCGGTGAATTCTTAAAATCAATATTTGACGGTTTTTCCGACAAGCTCGTGTTTAAATATGTGGGAGTCCCAATCTTATACTTACAGGTTTGCCCCAAAAAGACGAGACTGTCTCTTCGAAATATGGCCATTCAGAAACATAATCAGGTATCAGGGTTCGGGAGACTTTCCGGTACTTTGCAGCTTTAACGCTACTGACGAACAGCGAGCTCTGATCTTTGATGAGCGTAGCGAGCGAAGCGAGCTCTGATCATTTATGAGCGTAGCGACCGAAGCGAGCTCTGTTCATTGATGAGCGCAGCGAGCGAAGCGAGCGAAGCGAAATCATCAATCCCACTGCTGCTAAAAAAAACACTTGTGTGTGTATGTGTGTGTGTGTGTGTGTGTGTGTGTGTGTGTGAGTGTGTTTTTTTTTGTTTGCTTGTATGTGTGTTTGCGCGCTCTACAGACCAAACGCCTGCTTAGATTGGAATGAAATTTACAGGGTGTCTACTTTTGTTCTCAACTTAGACCCCCCTGCGTTTTTCAAGAAAATCCTCCATACCTCTTCCCTTCAAAGCAGAAAAAATAGCAATATTCGGCTATTGAGAATTAGTTTGGAAAAGTACGGAAATTTATTTAAAAGTGCGTATTGTTTTTAAATTTTCCCAATTTCGATTGTTGCCTTTAGAAACCATCGAAACCAAATCGAAAAATCACACCAGATTGTTTGACTTGAAGTTGTCTTCACGATTTGACATATATTAGAAATTTTGTCAATTTCGTGCATGCAAGTTTTTGAAAGTAAGTCCGCGGCAGAAATTTATCTCCAACCTAATAATTATAAACCCTTGGGCATGAGTTACATCTATGTATTAACATGCACATTGCTCAATGACATCAAAATGAGCATATTTCCGCTACCCGACAGCTCGGACAGAATCAAAGAGAGGTCAGCATCGTTTACATTTTCAAGTGATCAGAATTTTTGAGAAAGCAATGGTCCGGCTTGCTGCTCCATGATTTTCATAGGGTTTTTGTCTCAATCTTTTTATGCGCTAAATACAAACCACTACGCTCATCTTCAACGCAACACAAATTGCGTTTGCGAAGCCCTAGTTAATACATCTAACAAAGCAACTGCAATGAGACGGGGTTGTAGGAAGTGGGACATTGGAATGCTGGCTGGCTGGAAAATCCGATGGATAACGACGATCACGCACCATTGTGTGCCACTATTGATGTCTTATCTAGAGTAAAGCTTAGCTTCCGTTATCAATATTTTCGGCTTCACCACTAGAAATCCAACCTTTTAAAAACCTGCTTGTCAGCCTTAGCTTTATATACCCCACCGCCAAATTGTCTGGAATTGAACGTTGTTGTGATTGAGTGTTACATAATACAAGCGTTGCCAGTGACCAGCGGAAGGAATGCCTGTCGAGACGCTTATTTTCTCTCTGATTATGTCTTATCAAGTATTTAGTTACCGTAAGGCGCTTTTCTCCTGTAATGCGATCGATACTCGCATCCAATGTTCCAATACTAGAAGCACCTCATTTTTACTTGCGTGCGTCCTGCTTGCTCACGCTAGCTAGAGGGAAGGCTTAATATCACAATTCCTTGTCGTCCTGAATGTCCTCATCCACGATTCTCTTACCAATATGAAACGTACGTGCGGTTAGGCTGGAAGTGCAGGCTACCGCCAGACCAGGTTAAGTAGATAGTAGAAAGCTCCCTGAAGCTGCCTGCCCACCAATCTAGAATCTAGATGCCGTAGAATGCCAAGGGTGCGAGCACGCAGCTCGGGCTGGGCTCGGGCTGGGCTCGGGCAGGGCTCGGGCAGGGCTCGGGCTGGGCTCGGGCTGGGCTCGGGCTGGGCTCGGGCAGGGCTCGGGCTGGGATCGGGCTGGGCTCGGGCTGGGATCGGGCTGGGCTCGGGCAGAGTTCGGGCTGGGCTCGGGCAGGGCTCGGGCAGGGCTCGGGCTGGGCGCGGGCTGGGCTCGGGCAGGGCTCGGGCTGGGATCGGACTGGGCTCGGGCAGAGCTCGGGCAGGGCTCGGGCTGGGCTCGGGCTGGGCTCGGGTAGGGCTCGGGCTGGGCTCGGGCTGGGATCGGGCTGGGCTCGGGCTGGGCTCGGGCTCGACTCGTTCTATCTTTGCATCTTTTCACGAGACAAACGAGGCGGCGGCTCTTCAAAATAATTAAATCTTTCACGGATGAATATTATACAAAACAATGGGCTGGCGACGCGATGTAAATAACCTAGGACGCAGTAAACAGGCGCCGGCTACTGCAATGATGTAATACTGAACCCCTCAATTCTCTCTCTATTATGTATATACTATAATGTATGCAGGCATGTACCTATATATGTATGCTATCCTTCTGTCATCATTGTGCACTCATAAAACGGGGTAGTTAAGACCACGTTCGAATTTCGGAGGTTACGAGATGATAAAATTGTGTAGAGGCTCTACGGGAGACATTTAAAGCCGTTAAAAATAATCTAGTTCGTGTCGAGCACGACGTCGTCGCCGACGCCAACGCCGACGCTGACGCCGAAGCCGACGCCGCCGGCAGTTTTGGTATCTCATTAAGCATGCCTCAATGACGTTCCAGTTGCCCCCAAGACATTTCGACTGTGCCTCACGTGAGTATAATATGTTTGTATTGCGACAATAACCTCTAACCCCTCAAACGTATAGACGACGATCATTGTCCATTTCGGGTTTCAATCATGAGGTAGCTGCTGAAGGATTTCTCTCAGCACAAAACTAAGCGTTTCTTTCTAAACGCCCTCTCTGTCACACTTGGCCCACAATATGTCATCTCGACCTGTTTGCCCCTTAGCCGGGGTCTTACTTTAAGCCAACTCGGACGTAACTCAGGAAATGACGGCTGATTCTTAATCAAGCCCCTCGTGTTGAACTCGACGTAGTACCACGGGTGTGTGTTCAAAGTCAAGAAATGACCAACTAACTTTTTATATTTGCGTCACGTACCAGCTATCGCGTAAAGTCCCTCTAGCCTCTTTGCTAGAAGCATACAGCCTTCAGTGATGCCCACGTCTAGTGATTAAAGTTGGTGTCTGGACATCACAACGTTGCCCCATAGCGTCACTACTCGAGCTTATGACAATAAACTGCGGGTTCGTGCCACACCTGTTTCCATTACTACGTCATCTATTGTACACCGTTCACCGTTCACGATGTCTTATAAAGTCGGCGTCGGCGTCGGCGCCGCGTCGTAAGGCGTCGTCACTAAAGACACATGACTGACGAGTCCGTCTCGAGCATTCGTGCCGCCTCGAGATTGAATTTTGAGGAATTGAGATTCCTCGGGGATTTCCCTCTCGTCAGACCACGCGAAACGTCAATAGTGGTCCCTTTGTTATTGCGCTCATCATCAGAGCCTGGGGGTACACACATGTATACGTAGATATGTGCACATGAATGCGGTGCGGTGCGGCTGTTCGCTATTCACATGCTTACGTTGTTATCTTTTTGAAGCCCTCTCCTTGCCTTTCCTGGTCTCGGTGCTGGCGTTGCCGTTGCCGTTGCCGTTGCCGTTGCCGTTGCCGTTGCCGTTGCCGTTGCCGTTGCCGTTGCCGTTGCCGTTGCCGTTGCCGTTGCCGTTGCCGTTGCCGTTGCCGTTGCCGTTGCCGTTGCTGTTTGCCTTGGTGTTGGACTAGTAGTCCAATTCAGAATCGACTTTCCGTTTGCAATGTGCGGGGACCTTTTTTATGATTGATTATTGTAGAGGGTCACTAGACGATGAGAAAAAGCGAGTATATTTTTTCTTAAAAGTGGATTCTTCGGAGAAATTTGGGTTTTTTTGGATTTTAAACTTTCTACCATATCTCCCCAGATAACAATGTTATCAAAAAATAGTAAGAAGATAATATGTTTGTCTATTCAGTTGTCATAAGAAAAAAAATGTGTAATTATTTTATGTTTTAACAAGTACAGTCAGTGACATAAGTTCCGAGCGCAGGTAATTTACGCGAACATTTCCGGGATTCACAGAAAATGATATTTTTTCCGAATTAATCAATTACCACCATAATAACGACAAAAAAATTACAAATCGATGAAGGGTATTGCCGTTCTTGTAGCTTCAAAACTTATGCCAAAAACAGCGGTTAAGAAGTAGCGTCTTATTTGAACCCAACGGTTTCACGGCTGAAACAGCCGTAATCTCGCTCTAGCGCAAGCCTACGTGGGTGTCCGCAGCCAGCAGTATTGCACGTTTTCTGTCTGCTAGGCGACTTTCGATGCACATGGTCCCATAGGAGGCCATGGAAATTAATTGGTGGTGGAAAGGGGGGAGGGGGGGCGGTGTACAGAATATGTACAAGTTACCTGTAATGTGCAGTGCAGCGTGTGTTTGCTTATCCAATGTGTGCAATTAGGTTGATTTGTTATGTGGATTACCCAATTATTACGATAAATCAATTTTTTGGAATCAAATAATATCTGAGCTAACCTCATTTTCAAGCTACATTTTTACCGTCGTAACGTTACAGGAGTTTTTCATTTAATGTAGTGACAGATAGCACTTCTTCATTATTAATTATCCTGATTCTGGAAGAATAATGGACACCCCATAATCTTTCCACTATAATACAAAAATACGACTTAATTATTTGCCTTCGTATTCAGTTGCCCAAAAGTATTCCTACTTTGGTCGACGTAATTTTCAAAATAAGTGTTTATTTGTTTGTGTGTACTGATATTTGAAGGGTTTCAAGTAATTATAGTAAGATAAAGTCCATGATGTGTAATGTGTAATAGGTGTACAAATAGTGGTGCCATCCGTCAATGTATTGCCTGCTTTCTGCTTGCACCTTGTAATAACACGTAGATTGGTGAATTATACATTTTCTAGTCAAATTAGCCGGCAAGGATGATAAGCGTCACACATTGGATCTCATGGGTTACTTCGTAAGTGTGTTATTATTCCCATTCCACCACCAATTAATTTCCATGGCCTTCTATGGGACCATGTGCATCGCAAGTCGCCTGGCAGACAGAAAACATGCAATACTGCTGGCTGCGGACACCCACGTAGGCGTGCGCTAGAGCGAGATTACGGCTGTTTCAGCCGTGAAACCGTTAGGTTTAAATAAGACGCTACTTTTTAACCGCTGTTTTTGGCTAAAGTTTTGAAGCTACAAGAACGGCAATACCCTTAATCGATTCGTTATTTTTTTGTCGTAATTATGGTGGTAATTGATTAATTCGGAAAAAATATCATTTTCTGTGAATCCCGGAAATGTTCGCGTAAACTACCTGCGCTCGGAACTTATGTCACTGACTGTACATGTTATAACAGAAAATAATAACACATTTTTTTTCTTATGACAACTGAATAGACATACATATCATCTTTTTGCTATTTTTTGATAACATTTAATACAAGAGTAATAAGGTTTGAGGTAGACAAAAATAGTGTCAAGCTGAATTTTGCAGGATATGTTCACAAAGCCTCCCTGAATATAGGCCAGAAAGTTGATAAAAATCAAACAATTTCGTCATTGTTTTTCACCCCTATTTAGGGGTGAAACTGCATAAATACGCAATTATTGGCGAAGATACGGGAGATATCAAAAACGTTTCAGCGGCAATGTTGTAGCTTATTAAATTACGCAGCAAACAGTATCATTCACATTTCAAATCCGTTCAGGGGTGACCAAGATAATGTAGTTTAAAGATAACACATCTTTTGCATTTGCTGTATTTGGGGCAAATCTTGGGTTTTAATTATAATACTTTGAGTAATATCGACGAGGAAAGCCTATTCAGAGTACCTAATACCCATTCGTACACAGTTTCGGCAGATTACATTTTAGTGGCGCATATATTATCATAGTAAAAACTCGAATAAGGGTGTATTGAACTGTACTATATGATAATCAGATAATAATGTGTTAAAAATGTACTGATTGTTTCTGCACTTTTATTGTAAAAATCTTATGCAAATTGATTACGTAGAGTACCTGTGGTAGTACTTTTTGTTATCTATTAGTACACATTGTTAGTTTAAATATGTTAGAGATGATTGGCAGATTTTTCTGCCAATGGTTGATTGGCAGATTAGCCACGTGCCCGACATCCAGAGACAATCCAGCGACAGTGCCATAAGCAGCCCAGGAGGCGCCAATGCGGGTAGAATCGATAAGTCCTCCACTTTTACCCCTCGCAGTCCTGGGCTTGAGTTCTGTTTAAAAGGTAGAATAGCAACCGTACCGAGCTGTCCGATGACTTCTGCGGATGGTAACTTCTTCAATCGAGGAAGGTTTCCACACGTAGTGACAGCTGACACAGGTGTAATGCACCGTATGCCCCCCATCACGTGAAATGTCCCGTGGCCATCGATGGTGCGAACGTTGAAGTCCGCATTATCAAACAATATTTGAAGGAAAGCGTTAGGATCGACTGTGGTTTCCAAATTATATTCCCATACTTGAAAGGATATCAAGCAGGTACCGAGAGGCAAAGTGTCTGTGGAGATGTACGCCGAGGGCATACTGCAGTGGCGACAAGAACGAACGCGGACGAGTGGCAGCAATAATCTGGTGCTCGATTGCAATGCACTTTCTCAAATTGTTTTCATTGCGCTGCTTGCCCTTTAAAACCACTTCTTCAGTGAAGAGGCGCAAAGTTTCAGGTATTAAAGATTCGTTTGAGAGAGATGCGGGTGATGGAAACTCATCGGAGTTGTAAACTGTTGATCTGATATCCTCACGGATGATTGCTGCAGCTGTTTCTACAATTCTTCGTCGTTCACTGACTTTGTCAGTGTATCACTTGTCACTCAAAATTTTAGCCGCATTTCCAAGAAACGACACAGTACTTACTTTTCCAGGCGTGTTTGAAATTATAATTTTGCCTCCAAAGTGCTGTGTTAGCATTCTTGAAAGATGTTTAATTGAGTAATTTTCTGTGCTGTCCGGTAAAAAGGAACGAAGTTTCTCACTCAGCTCGATCAGTGAGAATTGGCACTCTTCGTTTGATATCAAGAAATTGCAAAGTTTCGCAAAAGCCTCGCTCTTTTCTGGAAGTCTCTGTCGCCCCACTGGCAAACTGCTTTTTTGGGGTTTGATAAAATCCAAATAACACACACGATGGTAACGAGCCTCGGCAGACACCATGTCGATGGCACTGTCCAGTCGAGCCAACACTTCGCGCCCCCAATCGTCGCACCGCACCGGCCCCATGTCAGGTGTCCCGAGCACTTTCAGTCGCACAGTCTCTTTCATTTCTATTGTACTGGCCTTACTTATTCGAATTCTTTTGGAAATTTCTTTCTTCCTCTCAAGTTCCTCATCAGCTAATTTACCACAAAAGAGACAATGCATTTTGAAATCAAATTGCGGTAGTGATGACCTACGATTTTCAATGTTCACACCAAAACTGGATGCACTGGTTTTTTCGGCACAATGTTTGGAAATATGATATGACGATATATAATTGTATCTGCAGTCCCATGTGTAATTCTATGGATTCTATGGCCTCAAATGCTTTCACTAGTCCATCATTACGCAAAACACTTGATTTGTGTAGTGTCTGCAGCCCTTTCGCCCTCACAACGATAGAGGGCTTTAAATAGAGACAGCCGTCGCAGATAACACAACGTAGAGCTGGAACACTTGGATCACCACCACCTTCCAATCCATTACATTCCATTTTACTACAGACGAGTTGTATTTTGAGTATTGAGTAAACAAAACAGACACTTTCACGTATTCGATATAATTGAACAACAAAAAAAATCCCGTTAAAAAATTTTGACAACTAAAGGAACACTGGTGTACGTAACTACAAATGTCAACCGATCATTGGGTTAACTTCCTTGGAACTGATTCGTGAAGAAAATTATCTAGATAGATTTTTTCATCTATTATCTTTTTTCTTTTTTCTATCTTTTATCTTCTATCTTTTATTGATGATTTTTTAAAAATCATCTATTATCTTATCTAGATAAAAAGTTTGCTTATTATCTTTATCTTTATCTAGATGAAAAAAATTATCTAGTCACAACACTGCTTATTGAAAGATAATGATCTGTTTTTAGAGTATTTAACGAGTACAATTGTTCTAGGTCAGACGAGATTGATTTATGGTCCATCACACTGTTCTCACTGTTCAATTTAGTATCATCGTCAGTCCGCCCCCCCCCCACCCCTCCGTCAGTGGAAAGCACTCGCCGTACCAGTCTTGACATCTGTCCTAGAAGGTTTCATCAGTTTCATCTCATTATCTAATTACATGAAATCATCGGCAGTCTCTTATTTAAAGTAGCAACAGCTAGTCGACAACAAGAACTTTTATACCGTGATTAATTTAATGAAAACAAGCAGCACCCTTTCTCTCCCATGGGAAAATGCAATCGCATAGAAACAATAGCATATAAGCCCATCCAGTGTGAAACAATGCGAATTTGAGAGACCTTAGGGAAACTGTTGTGCGTATATTTCTTATAATTAATGTAATAATGTAGATATCTTCAGAGATGGTCGTAGATACAAAGAAGCCAGGGGAGGGTATTCGTGTAGAGCGCGGAAATACACTATTTAAATGTCACCGGCGAAACATTATTTGTGTCAAGTTGGCAACTCGTTATCTCGTGCATGAGATAGCACTGGTTTATTTCTTCACCCACATTGACATTTGCGTGCTGCCTCTGTCGTTGGCAAGCCTGCGACGGAGTGTGAGCGTGGCGAACTATCGAGAAAGCAGATGCGTGCTTTTTCTCGGCGAGTCGTCGACGAATTTCGGCTGTTTACATCACTTGTCGCACCGTACACACAATTTCAATTAATATTAGCGCAATGTGTGACTTGTCCCGCGGTAACTAATGCTGAATGTCACGAGACCATCATTCGAGACATTTCCGCGGTGGTACTTTGTTGGCGTAGGTTTTGTGCGGTGGTGTCACGGAAGGAGCAATGGCAGCAGACCTCGACTCAGTTGATACCACCTAATACCTAGCCTAAGACTTACTATATAGAAATCGTTTAAAACTGTGTGTTACTCAACTATACCCTAATATACTATACCCTAACTATACTCTAATTTATTGGTTATGCGAATCTAAATCTAAGGAGATCTAAATCTAAATCTAAAAATTAAGGATAAAGTCATCACTTACTCTAAAACCTGTCGCCCCTATAGCAAAAAACACGTACATACTTCTTTAATTTTTTATGAATCTGTAGGGGAAGTCCGTTATTTTAGTGAGCAGTTAGTTATGTACGCTGGATTGCTCTTTTTACCAGAAAATTGAGAGCTAGATTCTCGGCTCTTCGATATCTTAGTGAGTTTCCTATTCTAGGTCCTGCAAAATCGCTAAAATAAATAATTTCTCTGCTTGACGGCAAGCCATGAAAGGAGACGTGATATTATAGAAGTGAATGAGCAAGGCCCTATAGCAAAGCGTCCCCTATCGCTCTGATCACTCCTAATTTCTTTTTCTGAATGCCTTCCATCTTCCACCCCCTCCCGGCCCCCCCCCCCCTCCCCCAGCCCACCTCAAGCTGCCCCGACGCAGCATGGAAACAAAGCGCAACTATACCATCAGTGATGCGCAAATCACGCTCGTTTGACAGCTTCTTCCCTCATCAGAGTTTTTCATGCGCAGCATCGGCGCCGGCGTCGGCGTCGGCCTGATATCTCCCTGTGTGGCGAAGGAGGTGATGCTTCCCATCTTGCCTTGAGCTAGCGTAACTTCGGCGTGCATGGCGGGCCGATTGGGTGCATTCTGGCACCCTACCCCTGTCTAATTATCTCGTAGCAACGCAACGCAACGCAGCGGACGCAAAACGCTGCACCCTTTGCAAAAGTTTTCCTCTTCCCTTGTTCAGCTGCTTGCTGCTCGTGCTTTCTTGTCGGAATAATAAAAAGAGGCGTATTCATTCATCTGTAATGAGCGAGCAATGGTGGACCAGGGGATAAATCGAGACATAAGCGAACGGAGACTGTTTCTGACTAGCTATTATTGAGTAAAAGTTCGGAAAGCAAAAACAATTGCTCCAGATTGTCATAAGCTTGAAAACGTTCTTGAATCTCTTCAATTAGCCGCTAGACATATTAGATTGGATATTAAATTGAGAGGATATAAATGGGTCTGCCAATCGATCATAATTAAAACCGATTAATTTCAGGACAAAATATAACTTCGCCGGTATTCATATTATCGTCGCGGAACGAATACTTTTTAGTATACGTGACGACTGACCATATCAACGAGCTGGATGCCCCAGAACTGAGCTAGCTGTGCAGATGATATTTCCACTTTTAATATAGTTCATACCGGAAGATGTTTGATTTTCCGTCTCTTTCTCTGTTAAAATTCTTCTTTTGTCCAACTTAATTACGTTATACGTGTATACCTCACTCCCCTCCCTTCTCCCCCTACCCCTCTCCACTCCTCTCAAGAATGATCCCCTTATGCGCATCTTCAACTCTCGGATTTTCGCTCGGATTTTCGTTGAGTCAAAAAAAAAATAATACAATCTTTTCTATGCGATCACGCCCCAAAGGTATATAAAGGCATACTTTCTGATCGCTTGGGACAAATATGGCGACGCCGACGCCGCCGACGCTGCCTCCGTGGCCAGCTACCGTTGGATTAAAGCAATCAAGGAGAATGCGTCCACGACTCGACATAGATACCTTATGCCCAGGTCTGGCTCAATCCAGGATCAAAGACAGATGTTCAGTGAGCTTCAAAGTTTCCTTATGAATGTCTAATGTTGACAACATCGCTGCGTGGAGAAAATTAATGAACGGCTAGGAGGGATCAGCAGCGAAGAGCTTACTTCCCAATTTAATCAGAGGAACATCAAACATCCATCAGTTTGTGCTAAAAGCTACCTACACTGCTGCCACCTTCGATCTCCGTCCCGAGTCCGTCGATTTCCCTCTGCCGGCATGGTGTGCCGCACTGTGCATTACTAAAGAACGGGAACCGTAGAGCGTCCCCGGCCCGTCCCATCTAGGCCGGCTCGCGAATTGTTTCTAACTGAGACTGCTTTCATAACTTTATAGCCTTGTTTAGCGTTTTAGATTTCAGGTAAGTGGCAAATGCCGAGTTCTCGACGGCACTACGGGGAGCCGTTTAAGGGTAACTAATAACTACATAATGTGAGTGCAAATTGTTCCCGACTCTGTTCCTCGTCAGCCATCCTTGCTTGGCAGGGTGCCTCGGATCTCATCGCGGCGAGCAGCTGATTCTTCTTTAGCCTGTGCAAAGAAGCAGTCGGGGACGACTGGGAGGGGGGGGGGGGGGCGAGTTAAAATTGCAACGAAGGGATGTGTATGTTTCTTTAGATATGGGGAAGATTTGGAAAGTTTGGCGTAAAACACGGTTATTTGGTTGGTGATGCTTTGAGCGTATCACAAGAGCAGCCCCTGGCGGTGACAGTTTTCTACTTTCTCAACTGTTACGGATCAGTCGCTTAGGACAGACAAGTGATTATTCATTCATTCCGTTCCTTGTGCAAAATGAAAATCCGGTAGTTGTGCTGGTTGTTCCATGGAAGATGTTGTTCTATCCAGGTTCACCCACACCTACCTACTAATTACGCCAAATTTTACGCACTCTGGAGAATTGAAATTTCACAAATATTTTTTGCTTTGACTTTTCGTTATCGCTTACTGTTTTTTGTCGAAAACTGCTATTCTCTTTTTTCAGTCTACGTATTGACTTCAACATTTGAGTAAGTACTTTCGTGAACAAACGTTTTGTGTACGTTCTAGCATTGGTATATAAGCATTCAATGAAATCTAATCATTTAATCAACACCAACCGATTTTCTTGTGATTTTCATCCGTAACAAAATTTGCTTTTCAGATGTTGAAATTAGGGTGCGCTACGGGCGTCTTGTGTTACCATAGCTCTCTTGACTTTTACACTTACGGGTAACTCTTTCCATAGCGCCCTCACTCAAAACCCTCACTATCTCAGAACTTGACGAAGTTTACAGGAGGTCTAACACACAAAATAAGACACCGTGATTCTTTACATAGATGTAGGTATATGATGTTTTTCGTCAGATCCACGCGGTCATTTTGCTCGGCAGACACAGACCACGTATATATTGACCACAGACTCATCTCATGTTTCTAACTAACACACAGGCCCCAAAAAATGACATCTTTACAACGGAATCGAAACATCGGATTCCCTACAACTTCACATTTTTCAAGCTGTAATTATGCTATGATAAGCTGAAGGTAAAATACGGCTCTTCTGACGGCAATTTCACATACCAAGCTTACATAGGTGCAAAATCACAACTAAATGCGCACGCATCTAAACTTTAAAAAAATCATAACTTTGGATACAATGGCCGACCATTATTTCAATATTATTTCTTAATAGACAACTAGCCGGAGATGCTTGAAAAAAAAATATGCCGAAAATTAAGAGGTGATTTCTTGAGTTATTAAGGGTTGAAATTTAGGGATGGATTTTTTGCACTCTTAAATTCAATAAGCAATAAATTTATCTTTGTGCACTATTTTGTCAAAGAAATTTAGTCATTTTAGAACAAGTCCCATCCTTCTAAGTCAATTTGTTCACACGCTAGAGTGAAAACAGTGATTCGCTGTGTGGGGCAAAAAGTAAAATGCTGGGTTTTTCCGTGCCCCGCCACGGGCAAGCCGTTGGGCGTATGGCAAAAACCTTGAAAATGGGTGACTTTTTTCTGTGTTCTAGACTTCCTGTACATTTCGGGAGCGTCCCAACTGTGCGCCGTCCCAACTGTGCGCCGCGGCGCACACTTCGGACGGCGCACAGTTCGGACTGACGGCCAGTCCCAAATGTGCGCCGTCCGAACTGTGCGCCGGCGCACAGTTCGGACGGCGCGCAGTTGGGACAGAGCCTAAATTTCGTCAAGTTCTGAGATAGTGAGGGTTTTGAGTGTGGGCGCTAAGGATAGAGTTACCCTTAAATGAATATGGAATGAAGCTAGGAGAAGATGCATATCATCTGAGATACGATTGCATGTGTTTTGCTCGGCACTTAACTATCCCAACAATGTTTACCTACATGCTAGAGCCATTACGGTATGTGCTGTGTGTAGGTTTATATATATATATATGAGAAGAGAATAGACTCATAGTAGCAAGCTCTGTTTTCACTGCAGATACAGACGTGAATTGCGGATGATTCTTGTGTTCTTTTTCTTACCATTGTTCTCTTATCTCCAGGTTTTGTTATGATTACCTACTATATTTCTATATATACATGCCTGGACTTCTTAATTTATAGTCCTCATATGCTCTAGATAATAGAATAGATCCCACACGGAAGTACATATAGGGAACACATATGGTAAATTTGTATGAAACACATATGGTGTCCATATGTGAATCCATATGTGAAACATATAAGAAAACTATAGAAATTTCGAACAGTGGAAACTATGTGAAACTTACATGTCTGACATATATGTCTGACATATATAAGGAATTAGAGAGGAAAACATATGGTGATTCATATGGTTCATTGAAACTACACTAGCCTAAAACAAGCACAATGTACAAGTACATTGTACAATGTACAAGTACATTGTACAATGTACAAGTACATTGTACAATGTACAATGCACATTGTACAATGTACAATGCACATTGTACAATGTACAAGTACAATACAAGTACAATATACAAATACAATATACAAGTACAATATACAAGTACAATATACAAGTACAATATACAAGTACAATATACAAGAACAATATACATGTACAATGTACAAGTACAGTACAATACATGTCTCATATGATACATGTATTGCATATAAAATGAAAAGCATGTAATGTACATGACCAAATGATAAGAATACTGCAATACAAATACTAATTGCACCCTGCACGTATTATAAAAACTGTACTCACCTACCTTTTAGCAGATATGCATGACCCGTAAACCAGTTGATTGGATTCCTGTGCGACGTTCGCATTATCAATCCGTTTGCTGACAACCATGGTAATAAATATCAACCAGTACCTATGGATGGGGATATAGATGGCCAATAAACTATTGCAATAGTGCAATAATTACTATCGAGGTAGAGGTGGGCAAAAACAACAGTTTGATGGACAAAGACAATTATTTACATAAATATTTTTTTATTGATGAAAGTGTAAAGACCCCCACTATTAAACAATGCAAGTTTATCATTTTTTAAGTTCCAAAAATTAAATACAGACATGTAATAAAACTGGCTACTCGTAATAAAACTCTTATATAAAAGCAGAGTTAATTGACTATGTATTTTACTCTGGTTTTACATAGTTTTTCAATTACTAGTTGTTTGAATTAGGAGTTACAACTGAATTGGCTGTTGCCATGGTAAAATTGTGTTTAAAACAAACGCATCAAATGAGTTGAAAAGGGTTTTATAACGGGGCATAAGCAGCATTATTGCTTTAAAATTTACCTTTTTTAAATGCTACTTGTTGATAGGCAATGATAGGCCCAATATAAGAATAGTATCTTAGGGCCCAATGATGGAGGATAACTGTCTTAGTTATAATTGCATGAAACGTAAATAAAATAGTTAAGATGTCAATTCTATCCCATTGTCTTGGGTTAAAATTGTTGCAAAATAGAAAATAACCCGAACAATCTGAGCAGTAGGTAGGTACCTACATCAAAACCAGTACTACCTCCCTTCAAAAAAATAACTGTTGGATGAATGCAATGTAGTAGGTAACACATTTTGAATTTGTTGAGTGGCATGATCTTTCTCTCAAAGTTGAGATTAAAAAATGAAACTATACTAATAAAAGGCAACATTATTTAGCGATCACAAGTAGATTGAACTGGACACCATACAAGTTGGTTCATACCTGGGGAGTAAGAATTGTCTCAGGCTATGGAATATCACAGATAGTACCTAACTCAAGCTCACTTTCGTCCAATAATTTTAAAAATATATTTCCCCATGTAATGCAATATATACATATTTGAAACTAAATGTTCATAAAAACACCACAATATTGAGCCCAAAATTGAGCTTTAATAGGTGGCAGTATCTTCAAAATAAACAATAAGCACCCTTGCTACATAAAAACATTTAAATGAATTGATTTTAGTTTGTTTCACAGCAAAAATCAAATAATTTGTCTAAAGGAACGCATATTTGCAAACCATCTTTGTAAAATAACTGGTTAAACGCTGGTTAATACCAGACAAATAGCGAAAAACTTTGGCAGCAGGTCACATGCAATTCATTTAAAAATTTGACAAAAATTGCAACAACTATAGGTACTGCTTCAGGTTTCATGAATCATGACAAACACCAGAGAACTATAGTTTCTACTTTCTGGGGTGCATCGGAGGTGGGACCTCTTCTAGATTTCAGAAACAGTAATAGATAATGAAGCTACGTACTACCTACTTGCATGTTGCTCTGCCTATCACTCCGACGTTTAAGTTGTACAAAATGCCGTTGACGATTCGTCGCAAATCGTTGCTCGACTCGGCTTCGTCGAGGGCTGGTGGTTGTCTTGGTACGCGGACAGAGATCTCTGGTAATACGCTGCGATTCTTTGGTCTGGCAGCAGCCTGACATTGTAGTGACGTTCTTCTAATGCAGCCTAAAACATAATTCCATATTTCAGACAAACCTACAAAAGAATTGAAGGTTAATGCTCGCGTTAGCATGAAGGTAGCCGCATTTTTTGGTAATAATATGTATGATTGTGGGAAGTGGTAAGCATGCAATAGGGCCCAGTCATCCAGAGATTTGCCAGTAGGTAAGGTACTGCAATTCATTTAAAAATTTGACAAAAAATTGCAACAACTAGCTACTGCTTCAGGTTTCACGAATCATGACAAACACCAGAGAACTATAGTTTTAGCTTCAACCATTGCGAGCTGAGATACGCAACTAACTCAGCGCTGTATGTATCCCATGCAAAGTTAAAGTAAAGGCCTTACCAGCTGTCATCATCGGTCAGATCAACTCTATAACCATGATTATGCCGTTATGTATTGCTTTAAAAAAATAAATATATACTAGTTCATTCTAAATAAGACAATTGAATTTTAGCAGTAGCTAAATAATCCCGTAGTGTGTTGGTTTTAATCAGGGATCCGAACCGGAACCAGAACCGGAACCCGATAGAACCCCTGTTTTCATGGAACCAGAACCGGAATCAGAACCGTTATTCAAAAATATTGAGAACCAGAATCGGAATCAAACCCGTTATTTAATATTTTATAGAACCGGAATCGCTATTGGGATCGAAAAAATATTGGTTCCTCTCAAATTCATAAAGGTTCCACAAACTTAAAGAAAAATAAAAATTCCAAGTTATTTCCTTCGATGGGGAAAATGTAACATTTCAGTCGTCTATGGCCTAGAGTGAGTTGCAACTTCGGAGAGCGATGCACTGAGTTAATTTGGTGCAGGGATTGAGTGTGCGAAGGTAAACAATTTCAGTAAAATTATGCATCTTTTGCCACTTCGAAGAAGACCGCGAACAGTAATGCGTCAGCATTTGTGATTGTGGATTGACGTGACGGACCTACAGTGTGGGTGTGACATATTGTAGCAGTAAATTTACTAATAAATCGCTTAACGAAGTTGCTTAAGACATACCAAGGCATCGACGGAAATAATAATCTTTAGCGACCCGTTAACGGTACCGTAATTTAAAAATTGGAAGGCAAACTTCAAAACGTAAATCTTTCATTGGAACCTTTATTAGAACCATTATTTTTTTTGGATCCGATATTGGAACCTACATTTTTATCCAAAGAACCGGAACCGAAATCGGAACCTAAATGAATTGTTTCAAAAACCGGAACCAGAACCAGAACCGCTAATCAAAATATCATAGAACCAAAACCCGAACCAGAACCATAATTTGAAGTAATTCAGAACCTGAACCGGAACCAGAACCGATATTTAAAAAATCAGAACCAGAACCGGAATCGGAACCGTTATTGATTTCGGTTCGGATCCCTGGTTTTAATGTTAACCCAGTTTTAAGATAACGCAAAAGTGGCAACAACCACTTGAATGCAGTAAGAGCTGGCCAGGCACGCTTGTTGCCTATCCCTTACCGGAGCAGTGATCGAAGGTTTTAGGCAGGTACTACCATACTTTCAGGGTGCATAGGAGGTGGGACCTCTTCTATTTCAGAAACAGTAATAGATAATGAAGCTATGTATTACCTATTTGCATGTTGCTCTGCCTATCACTCTGACGTTTAAGTTGTAAGAAGTGCAGTTGATGATACATCGCGATACGTTGCTCGACTCGGCTTCGTCGAGGGCTGGTGGTCGTCTTGGTACGCGGACAGAGATCTCTGGTAACACGCTGCGATTCTTTGGTCTGACAAACCAACAAAAGAATTGAAGGTTAATGTTTGCGTTTGCATGAAGGTAGCCGCATTCTTTGGTAACACGTATGATTGTGGAAAGTGGTAAGCATGCAATAGGGTCCAGACATCCGGAGGGTATTTTTCACTATCACACTTACCATAGAAAGTTTGAATCCAAATTCAACTGTTGAGCGCGCAATAGATGACATGGGACTGTAGACTGACAGAAAACTGGGTTCGTTCGAACAAATCTGAAATAAATGACCACCCATTTAGAAAATTCTTTCAGAAATTAGAATGCAGTTTAAGTTCAAAGTATACATAATTCAATAAATACCATGTTTGCGTTGTTCTTTCCAATATATAACTTGAAAAGCACCAAACATCAATCTGACGTATAAGGTAGCAGCCGAATAACGAACCGTCGAACGAGTCAACGACAGGACAGGACAGAATTCAAACGGGCGACTGGGGCGCCTCTAGCGGTTCGCCGCACACAGCTGCCATTCCGGACATCGCGCGGCGCAATACAAATAGTTTGGGATTCATCGTTATAATATTATGTATTATTGCTCAGTGGATATTTAGTAATGCAAACGTAAATACATAAGTCATAACTTATGTCCGAATTATTCTTATTAGATTGGAGGTATACCTATCTCTGACGCGAATTTACTTTCAGTTACTTCCAAAGCTACTTGTATAAATAGGCTAAACAAATTTGACTAAACTTCTGATACCTGTCAAATCTATGCCTTGGCCATATACCTGAAATGCGATTGTGTATCTTTATTTCATTCGATTTGGCTCGAAATCATTCGATTTCAAATCACTGCCCACGTGTTGCACCACGGGGCAGTGATATTGAAAACGAACGGTTTTGAAATCACAAAGTTACACAATTGCCCCCTGGTAACCCAGGAAACGAAGGAAACTGGACTCTGATGAATCAGGCGTTAACGAAAAAACACTCCAAAATGCTAATAAAAACCAATCGGAAAGTCCTACCGTCCTCAGATTTTCAGGCATGATAAATATCTATAAGATCGATATGTGTATAAGTTTTGGTGAAGATATGTCAAGAACTTTGACATTTATACAGAGAATACAAATTTTAATGAAATAAAAAAATCACTGTAAGTTAAATGTAGTGTTCCATACTAGAAACACATGCTTACATACATATACGAAATGTATGTGGCAGACATACATGTTTCTTGCATTTTCCATACACAAAACACATAGTTTTCTTATATTTTCTAAACACATAAAAATAATATATGTAAACCATATGTGTCACACTATAATTTTCATACACGAAGTTTTAGAACATACATCTGCCATACGTACCATATATTGTACCATGTATGGTGGCATATATGAAACGTGTATGTACTTCCGTGTGGGATGGTCGAAGCTTCTTGATAGATGTTTGTCTATTTTGGGTAGCAATGCATCCAAGGTGACAGTTTCCAGCTTAAGAAAAAAAACAGTTCGACGGATTGAATTCAAATACTCCAACTCTGTGCAGGTTTGAAAATTCTGAAAGAGTGTGCAGTAAGAACTGCAACACGCAAAACGAGAGGTCCAAGTGATTTGACAATTATTTGTCTGAGATAACGTGGGGAATTTTGTACAACTGCATCTCTTGAATGCAATTCTAATTTCCTCTCTAGTGCATCTAACTTTGATGAGCCACATCTACATGCCAGAACTGGCACTTCACCGCATTTTCATTGTTATTAATGAACTGCATTCAAATCAAAACGAGCTTGCAAGTGCAAGAAAAGAAACTATTTACTATTCAAAAAACGGAATAGCTGTATAGGTACACCGAGAAACTGAACTCATTTTCTACTAAACAATAGCATTGTTTATTATATAGCTTAGCTGCTCCAGTGTATATACTGTTAACGAACAGTAAGGGCAGGCAGTGACGTAGCTGACACAGTGACGTTAGCTGATTATCTATAGGTAGGTAGGTAGGTAGGTAGGTTTTTTTTGTTTGTTTGTTTATTCGAACAGTGTTTTTTATCACTTACAATTTGATAGTGAAACAAGTATAACAGTGGTTTTCAAATTGGAAGTGTACAGTTCACATAATAATAGGAATGGCAGCAATAAAGGGTAGTGAAAGTACTTGAAATCTAAATGCAGAAAACAAGGTAGTCGTTGGTGACCTTGCATAAAAATCTCTTTTTGGCCCATATTTGGTTGAATTGTGCCAAATTGTTTTGCCGCAACGCGTAGTAGTATTCTAAACTTATTCTTTGTCTTATTCTGTTTTTGAGGATAGTGAGTGGGTCGTCGGAGTTTGAAACATCAATAGATTTTGAGATGAACTTATATACAGTGGATTTTGCTATGTTGACTATGTAATTTGCTAGGTCATTGCATTTTGACTTAGTTAGGCCACAGATAATGTCATTCATGCTCACAGCTTGTTTTTGTGTGGCACGTTTAACAAGGTGTTTGATGAAATTCCATAAGGGGGTGACTTTAGGACATTCGAACAAACAATGGATGGCAGTTCCGAGCGCAGTACAGTGCGGGCATTCGGGCGTCGCGCGTAGACCCCATCTGTGCAAACGCACAGGCGTCGCGACGGCGTCATGTAGAATGCGGTAGCAGACGTCCCCGTCCGCGCTGCTGGTCGGATACTCGTACAGGCAAGCCCAGTTCGCTGCCTGGTCGACCCACACAGGATTCCCGGAGAGTTCGGTCTGTGGCATCTCCTTGGAAAGTACATGTCTGTAGAGGTGTGAACGGCCGAGCACGTCGAGCGCAGCCAAGGTGTCGCCAGGGCACATTGCGTCCCACGCCTGGAAAACTGAACGATAGAAGGAAGGAAGCCGGCGAAACCAGTCAGTTCGGATGGGTTGGAGTAGAGACGAGGGGAAAGGGGTGCCTGGGCTGTAGAGGTTGAAATGATGGGTTTGGAGATGAAAAAGGTGGGAGTGTTCGGTGGTCGGAGAGATGAATTTGCCAAGGGTTTTCAAGCGGAGAGTTATGGCTGTGCAGGATATGTGTTTTACCCCTATGCCACCGACATGTGGCGGGGCGAACACTACTCGTTGGTTGAGCCAGTGTCGGCCACTCCACAGGTATTTAATCAGAATACCATGGAGTTCGTCAACAAACTTCTTTGGGGGATCGAGAATGCTGATGACGTGTGTGAGTTTTGATCCGAGGAGTTGGTTGATTATTATTCTGCGTCCTCGCATACTTGTGACGTGGTTGAATTTTCGCCAGCGACCGATGCCTTTTTTGATCTTCTCTTTAAGTATGGACCAGTTCTGCTCATGCCATTCTTGGTCGTTACCAAGGCATACTCCGAGAAAGCGCAAACCGTCATTCCTCCATTCCATGTCCAGTGGTCGGTCAGATCTCTTCTTCCAGCAACCAACGAACAGCCCTTTTGACTTTTGAATGTTGAGTCTTGCACCTGAAGCATGTCCATATATCATGAAGTTGGTGTGAAGTAGTGGAAAACCTCTGTCATCGGAAACGAAAACGGATACGTCGTCGGCGTAAGCAGTCGTCACCAATGGTGCAGTGGATCCAGGGATTGTCAAGCCGTAGGGAGCGAGCGTACGCCTGCACAGGTCGAGGAAAGGTTCGATCGAAAGGGTATACAAAACCCCTGAAAGTGGATCACCTTGGCGTATTCCTCTATTGAAGGGGAAAAAAGGCACAAGGGAGTTTCCGATGCGGACTGTGGATCGTGCGTTGTGGTACAGAGTTTCAATGAAGCTCATGAAACCCTCTCCAAAGCCGAAAGCGTGCAATGTTCTAAAAAGGTAGTTGTGTTCGACTCGATCGAATGCATTAGCCTGGTCAAGTGACACAACAGCCAATGGTAGGTCTTCACGATTAGTGTAGTCGATGACGTCTCTTATCAAGTGCAGATTGGAGTGGAGATTCCTGTCTTGTACACAGAATGTTTGGTCGCTGTTGATGATGCCAGGGAGAACTTGCGTGAGACGGTTTGAAAGAACGCGGGAGATTATCTTGTAGTCCGTGTTCAGTAGTGAAATGGGCCTCCAGTTTTTCAACTCAAGTTTATCCCCTGGTTTTGGAATCAGTGCAAGCACGGCGAGTTGCATAGATCTGGGGAGACGTTTTGACTGGAAAGATTCTTCGACCACACGGACGAAGAGCGGTAGCAGTTTATGCATGAATTTAGCATAGAAGTCCGTGGTCAGTCCGTCAAGGCCAGGCGACTTACTCTTGGTCAGTTGTTGCACTGAGGTTGTTATTTCGCTCGGCGAGATAGGTGCATCAAGTTTGTCTCGTTGAGGCTGGGATAATTGCGGTAGGTTTTCGTACAATTGGGGAGTTTCAGTGTTGTTGTCGTTCGAGCGCTCATACAAGGTGGCGTAGTAATTTCGAATCGTGTTTTTAATTTCCGTTTGATTTGTAATCACCGTGCCTTCAATCCGAAGTGCGGGAATTTGATTGGTCGTTTTCTTTTCCTTTCCAAGTTGATAGAAGGTAGGCGAAAGTTGGTTGTAATCTTTGTACACACGATTTGATTCCATCACAAGTGTTGCTCGAGCCTCCGTGTAGTGCGTGCGCCGAATACGTGCCAGGCACTCGTTGATCTCGATGCGTTCGGCCCTGCTTAGATATTCGTGCCCTTCGATCCGACGCAATCGGTGTTCGGCGTGCCGCAGCGTCTCGCTTGCGCAGCTTGCCAGGTGCGCCTCGTAGCGCTGCGTCACGACCCTTATTTCAGATTTGAGCTCATCCCAACGTTGAAGTAGGTCGTCACTAGATGGCTTGTTTACTAAGTGTTCGATGACGTTCAAAATGTGGCTTTCGTAGATTTTGTCCTTTAACAAACGATTATTAAAGATCCAGTACGGTGGTCTGTTGGTAGAACTGGTCAGAGAAAAGCTGAATGACATGGATGAGTGGTCCGAGAATGATGGCTTGATTCGAGGGAAGAGGCAATTCGGAATGTCGTTGCGTCTGACGTAGAACCTATCCAGGCGTGATCGGGGGCGCGTATCTTGGGTGCCCACGTAACTGTACTCACGCATATCAGGAAAGGTGTGTCTCCACACATCTTCCAAGTCCTCGGCAGCGAGTAGAGATTTCAGCAATTCTGCGTGGAAAGTTCTCCTTTCCGTGTGTCCCATTCGGTCCTTTGCGTCGATGGTGAGGTTCCAGTCTCCACCCAGGATTGTAGAGTGGTCGTGGAGCACATTGTTTGTCATATACTCGCGAGTTTTCTCGATTACTTCAGTTGCAACCGCGTTGTTGTGTGGCATGTAGACATTTATGAGGTGGCAAATTTTCTTCTGGATGCATATTTTAACAGCTTGAGTGTAGCCGGGTACAATGGTGACCTGGCTGGCATGCTGCAGGGGTTCTCTGAGAGCAACAATGGTGCCGCTGCAGTTTTGAACTGGTGCGTTAATGATGAAATTAAAATCAGTGAGAAATGGCATGGATGAAGTTATCGATGAAATGTTTGTCTCTTGGAGGAAAAGAATATCCGTTCTGCTACGCCTAAGGAGATTACTTAGCAGTGTCAGCTTGATGTCACTGTTAAGGCTCCTTACATTTAGAGTCATAACTTTAACCATCCTAACTCTCAGCGGCAATGGCTGCAATTATCCTTTGGATCCTTCGCCGTAGGTTGACATCCGGTTGTTTTTTTGCATAGATTTCGAGTTCAAGGCTGATGGCTTGGTAGTCTGACGTGTATTTTTTGATAATCGGAAGAATTTTCTTAAAGTGTCTAGTTGCCTTTAGGAATTCTTTGAATCCTTCAGGGGGGATGATTGGTTTAGTCACTGTACTACCGTTAGTTGGGAAGTCGACTTCCGTGAGAAGGACAGCCGTGGATTCGGTAGCCGACGAGGACGACCCCAGCGACATTACTGACTCACGGTCGGACTCATATTCGTCTTGACTGTAATAAGTTTCGGTACGCGACCTCTTCGCGGATGAGCCACCGTCCGAATGTTTGCTGTTTGCAGTTGGGCTTTCGTAAATAGGCGACGGTGTGACCGTGTCTTGAGATACGGTGCTCAGCAAGGGAGTGGCATTGGTATTCAATTTCTGTGACTGTTGAAGCTGCTTTATTCTCTCTTCAGCGCTTTTCACGTTCACTTTCAAAACAGTAGCAGTATCTTTACTAGTGGAGGTGTTGTTGTTAATTTGCCGATTAATGCCTTCGTCACTGACATTTACCTGCGTATCAGGCTTGAGACTAATTGGTTGGGTATCTATCCCAGCCGTTGTACCGGCTGTAGCGTTCGCGAAAGAACGGGACGGTAGATCTGGAAACGAGTTTAAGTTCTGTGTTGGCGGCGGCTGAGGGTTTCCCGTCGCTTCTGACACAGCTTTGCAGTTTTTCATTACATGGCCCTTGCGCTTGCATTTGTGACACAATACATCGTCCATTGAGAGAAAGACTACGTGATTTAATCCTTCTACTTCAAACCGAAGAGTTTCGGGCACACGAGTCAAGTCTTCGACCAATACATAAGCAAGTTTGCGGAAAGATTTTACATGAGAGCACTCACCAATCTTTGATCCCGTGGAAATATCGCGAAAGGGACCAGTTAGCTTCCCAAATTGGTTGATTTTGCTCACCAACATTTCGTTGGTTATAAAGGGATACACGTTGGAAAGCATAATTTTTGTGGCAGCTGTACTGAACCTGCGGATGGGAACCATTTCATTGTTGACCGCGATGAAACCATCTTCAGTTATCGTGGAGACCGCGTCTTCGTTTGTTAAGAAAACGCAAACACGCCCTCCCGAGATTCTTGATGCATGAGTGATTTTTTGACCAGCGAGAATATCAGTAATTCCTTGCAAGTAATCATCGATAGTGGAGTCGGGAACGTTGTCAATGATGACCGCTAGCTTGGGTGAGATTGCCATTGTGAGTCTATTAATACTGGTGAGTCACTGTGCAGCTCGTTTACCTACGTTTAACGACGCAAATGCCATGAGAGGCTACACGGCAATAACATAGGTTTTACATATTGCACCGTAAAACTTGCGTAACTTTGCCAAAAAACAAAGAACCAAAAACGCACTTTCACTAGACAGTCAGTTCACAGTTCGTACACAATTTGTTGAAAAAACGCGAAACTGGCACACAGTAAACCGCCCGAGAAAACGAAATTTCTGGGAGCCGATGTGATGCACGTCCTCCCTGTAGGTAGGTAGGTAGGTAGGTAGGTAGGTACCTTGCAGAATTAATCTAACTAGGCACGTAATAGTAACGTGACGGCGTACATAGAGTTTGAATTCGGTCTGAAATACGAGTTTATATAAGGTTGGCACATCACATAGGCTCATAGCAAGCACTGCCACGGCGTATGTACGAGCGTAGCATACCTACGAGCGTAGCGTACCTACAAGCGTGTCGTACCTACGAGTGTAGCGTACCTACGAGCGTAGCGTACATACGAGCGTAGCGTATCTACGAGCGTACGAGCGTAAGACTGCGATTACGAAAGCTAGGGCTGCAGCTAGAGCGTGGGTCTACTCTATAGCTTCGTATGCCAGTGCCTTCAGTGCCTAGTGCCCAGGGTTGGATAGGGGGAAAAATCCAGCCCGGGCATTTCAGAAAAAAAGTCGGGCACAAGAAAATCCACTCCTTAAAAACAAGTCACCTGCTTTTCCGAAAGTCATTCAATTAAAAAAGACTTCGTCACTCTTGTGAGGCCTTCCATCCTAGTGGGCCTACCCTGCTAGTGCCTACTGGAGCCCAATTCTCGAATATGTGACCTAATGACAATACCTAATTACGCTATGCCCTGATTTGGCCCATCTTTGGTCATGGTTGCATGGTTGCATGGTTGTATTCTCGAGCTGCAATGGCCGAAGTGACACTAATTAGGCCCGTTTTCCCTCCTTTTGGTCTATAGACCTAAAAACATCACGAATACGTCATTACTATCACGTGACAGCACGATTGAGAAGTGTCGAACAGTGTCAGCATGTAATCAGTTTGGTAAACAGATTTACCACAAAATCTAAGACATCGGAATGAGAATATTGTTTTGCAAAAGAAAACTAAGTGCAAAGTCAATGGGTGTGTGGTCATTCAATGGATTGACTTATCTGACATACACAATGTGTATGTAAGTTCATATTATTGTTGATACAGCAAAATTTGCAAATATTAATGATGGGCTTTGTTTGCACAAACCAAGGTATTGTCATTGTTTCCTTACAGCTTTGCTCTGTTTTCAGGAACCTTTTGAGGTTTTGCACAAAATGCCTTTGAATAATCCACCTCAGAATCCTTCAACCAGGGGCTCCGGTTTGCATTTGTAGAAAATAACGATTCTGTTGCTTAATCGGTGTGCAAGATGAAAGGGAGTGTTTTCTTGATCCAGACTGCATCAAGAAATCACCAGTTGAGGTGGGTACGGGTATCATTTGAGATGCATACTGTGTGAAGCAGCATTCAACATGCGTTTATTGTTTAACTTGCCGCTACAGGTCAGAAACTCAAGCTAAATGCATCGAGGACTTCCCATCAGTTCCGTCACGCCTTCCTACTGTGGATATGACAATTGGGCAGCGTTGGTCCGGAAGCGCTTCCACTCTACTCACATTATGTAATTGAATGAAAAGCAGCTCGGCTTTATTGGGTTCTACTCATGAAGCAACCTATGTGGAAATATCTTTGTTCAGTGCAGATAACTAGGTACACATTTGCTAAGAACAATTGCATTATTTTTGGGAAAAGAACCTCTTGGTTGTTGGTACAAAAGATGATTTTTACCTAGTTTTTCAGGCTGTTACAGGCAGGCATTTTCAGTGTTACTCAAGTTCAACTAGTGCCTACCTACCTGCAGGAGATTCGTGATCTAAAAATAAAATTTGAAGTTATTATTTTTTTAAAGGTTGATCCATCGCTTCTACTCTCAGATCTTGTTTATTAGTTTTCTTACTGTATTCAATAAATGTTCTATTGGCTGTTAATGTTGTTTAGTAAATACTTTTTGTTCTGTAACTGATTTTTGCCAATTAATTTCTTGCTTTTTGGGCCAATTCTACACTTAATTGATCATCCTCAATGCTTACCGCAAAATTAATTGAATTGACAGAACAAACTGTCACTATGCGGACACATGGATGGAGAAGACTGGAATAAGGTTTGCACATAGGTTTGCTTCTGGACAATTAAATCAATCTTTCAAGGCAAAAATTTACTAAAACAATATGACAAGCTCTCAAGGCACAAATATATTCAAACGCTGGTGCAAGAAGGTAGGTGCATACTCAGCTATGCTAGTATCTGTTCTTTCCAAAGGCCATCGCAAGGTTTTTCCCTTTCCCACCGCTTTGTTTGCACGTATTTGCCCAGTCGATTAACCGATGCTCAACTAACCGCACAGCTACTAATGTAAGTGTGTTGCACCGGAAAGTTTCCTTGCGTTTCCAGGCCGAAACCCGCACGTACGTTCACAAGCCGCCTCTGCGCACGCACAGTTTGCAATGAATCGTCCGCGCAACGCACACTTAATGTCGTAGGTGTTGCACCGGCAAGGTCCCTTGCGTTTCCAGGCCGAAATCCTCATCTACGTTCACATGCCACCTCCGCGCACGCACAGTTTACAATGAATCGTCCACGCAACGCACATTTAGGGTCGTAGGTGTTGCACCGGTAAGTTCCCTTGCGTTTCCAAACCGAAACCCTCATCTACGTTCACAAACCGCCTCCACGCACGCACAGTTTACAATGAATCGTCCGCGCAACTTACACTTAGGGTCGTAGGTGTTGCACCGGTTCCAGGCCCTTGCGGCCCTTGCGGTTCCAGGCCGAAACCCTCATATACGATCACAAGTCGCCTCCGCGCACGCACAGTTCACGATGAATCGTCCGCGCAACGCACAGTTCGCGCAAACGTGGGGCAAGACTTATTATTTGTGACAACTTTCGTACATACAGTTTTCGTGGGACATAGTGCGTTTAAGTGAAATCATGGAGGTGACGCGTTTGGCAAAGGACGAGCTAACATATGAGTTATGGATAAGAGGTATCATAAACATAGCAAACGGTGAAGAAATGCGTAAAGTGTGGCGCCGCCTCAAAGCTCTCGAAGCTACGGGTAAATCTTTCTTCGTCGCTCTGCCCATTAACGAGGAATTTAACGAGATCGCGACCTGCGAGCAAAAATGTGGAGAAGTTCGCCGCGAATTGAGCTCTCATAACCCGCGAGTGAAAAAAGTCGAAACAACGTTAGCGCATTTGCTCCCGCGCGTGCAAAGACTCTCGTGCGACCACGATGTGACTTTCGAGGCGCGGTCCGAGCTCCTTGCGCTGATCCTGGAACTTTCGGAGTTGCTTGAATCGAAACGAGGTAAAGCGTAAGATGCCGCGGATGGGGAAGATGTCGACGCACGTTCGCGAGGCTCAGAGTCCAGCAAGGGCGAGAACGACGGGGACGGCAACAACGAAGCCAACGACGCCGACAAGGCTGAGGCCGCATCTCGTCTGGACAGCACGCGGCCGGGGGACGCAGACAAGAAGGTCGGCGACCGCGAGAGGCAATTGCGCGAATTGTCCGCGCGGCTACGTGCTCAGGAAACGCAGCTCGACGAGGCAGCAGGCAGGCCGCACCAGAACATTATCAGGCCGTGTACCCCTGTTTGTCAATGGGGTTTAAAGTTTATGGGCGAGGGTACAAGGCCAAGCGTTCACTCGTTCATAGAGGAAGTGAGCTACGCGAGGCCCGAAACATTTCGTTTAAGGAACTACATCGCACGGCCATCGATTTGTTTTCGGGGCCCGCCAACTCCGTCCAGCGCCTCACTGCTTTCTGATTGCCAGATCGATTAGAGACAAAACGCATTCGTGGAGTGAGACGAGCCTATTGTTGAAAGATGAATTTTTGCTATATGACTACGATAGTGACCTAATGGAGGAGATTAAAGCTCGCACCCAGGGCCAAGGCGAGAAACTTAGCAGGTATATTGCAGTTATGGAGGCCCTATTCTGTAGGTTAAGCGATCCCATAAGTGAGAAACAAAAATGGTCAGTCATAATGCGCAACATTCTGAGATCCAGTCGATGCGGGACCTCGCTGCAAAAGGGCGATGTCTAGAGGAGTCTTGGCGCCGAATGGCAAGGTACAGATCTCCACCGTTAGAGGGGCAATGTCTAGAGCCGGACCTGCGATTAAAGGGGACCTCGGGTCTTTTAGGGGAGGCACGACCAACCCTTTCCCAAGCTGCTGGCACTAAAATCAAGTGTTTTGGCTGTGGTCGGCCGGACACCATACGCAGAAACTGCCCGGATTGCTCAAAAAACGGGCAGGTGGACCGCGCGTAGTCGATCTAGCGTCCCCAGGAATCATGGATAAGACTAAAACCATTAACATGGCCGAGGGCGACACGCGAGGCGACAATAGGCCCTACGCCGAGGTGTTAGCTCTGGGCAGAAAGTATAAGGGGCTCGTGGACACCGGCTCCACATGCACGATCATGGGGATGGATGCTATGAGTCGCTTGAATAGAGCGGGTGTCTAACTCACGAGGATGGCGGAAATAAGTCAGGTGCAGGTGGCCGACGGGAGGACTCAGGCAGTGCTAGGAACCTGCGATATACCGTTTAGGTTTGGTGATAGGATTGAATCCTTGAGAGTGTTGGTGTTCGCGCCATTTCGCAATTTACAATTACTTTAAGTAATTGTTTTGACTAGTTAGTTTTAGTAGTGATTCTGACCACACCGATACCTTTTGGTGGGTCAGGTCTCTTATCGTTGTCAGTCTGTCGTTCGTCGTGGGCCGTGCGTGTCGGCAGGTAGCCGTTGTTTTCTCTCATCTTCGGAGAGGACACTCGTTAGCGATTAGTCATTTCAAACTACTATTCATCGTGAAAGTGTAGCATCTCAACGCAAGAAGGCAGTAGTGTTCTCATTTTATTTAAGTTACTTTCTAAGCCTTTCCTCTGTTTCCCTCCCCCTTGGTCGCTTCTAACTGCACCTACCCTAGGCACATCAAATTTCCATCCGGCCGTGACCCCGTCACCGTGTTGAGTCGACAATTGGTAAGTCAGTTTTATTTTCGTTCTTTCAAATACAGTCCACTTCATTTCGTTTTGCTTTACTACCCCTGGCACTCCGCGCCAACATGTTGGTCCCTTGAGCAAGAGCTTCAGCCAGTTTTCGTCATCACTCATTCGTTAGTTCGTGTTTTCTCGTTTTGCTCAGTTTTTCGTAAGGCAATTTTCCTCGCTAGTTTCTCGTGTTATTTGTTAGTAATTCTCGTAGGGGTTTGTTAGGGCCTGAAAATGGAAGCACAACAGGCCGAGCAAAAGCTACTCATTTCTCAACGGGAGCAGATTTTTGCTCGTGTAAATCGTTGCTATGACGCATTCAAAGCGATCACCTCGGAGAACGCAGCTACATTGCAGCCTCGTTATGATCGTATGTTATTGTTGGAGAATAATTTCGATGCCATTAATTTGAGATTGACGACGATCAACTCGAAGCTCATAGCTGGAATTGAACCGGTCGAGATAGACAAAGTTCAGGAAAGCTTCGAAAAGATGTTTTATGACGCTCAACAGACGTTCCTCGTAGCGTCACGACCTCGGGTGACTGGTGAACCTTCCATTCCGCATATTGCCTCTAATATGCAGGTAGGTCAATTGCCTGCTATAAACATACCTGATTTCTCGGGTGAGATAGTGGAATGTCCTGAATATTATTCTCTGTTCAAGTCACTCATCGATGAAAACGTATCTCTCAATGACGTTCAGAAATTCCAGTATTTGCGCTCCACGTTAAAGTCCTCCGCGTATGCTATGGTATCTGGTTTCCCGATCACACAAGCTAATTATTCTCTCGCGTTACAAGCTCAAGTTTCTCGGTACCAGAATCCTCGTTTGCTGGCTAGTCTCTACATTAAGCAGATCGTGGAATTCACGCCGCTTAAATCCTCGTCTCATTCCGGTTTGCAAAGTCTGCTAAGAGTGCACAAAACCTCTGTTGCTGCACTCAAAGCTCTAGCCTTTCCCGATTTAGCAGACTACATCCTGCTCACTCTTACGCTTTCTCATCTCGATGTCTCGACTCGCAAGGCGTTTGAAAATCGCCAATCTTCGCAACTCACTCCAACTTACGATAGCTTAATTGCTTTCCTAGAGGAGCAATCCCGGACGTTGGAACTGTGTGGCTACAATCAGCCTACAGATGGCCATTCGAAAGCCAGTCCCTTGACTCCAAAACGGGTCAACTCTCTGTTCGTTGCCGAATCTCGGAACAACAATTCGATTCAGACCAAGTTCACCTCAAAGCGTACGGAATGTTCGCTGTGCAAAGGCATTCATTCGCTTTATAGTTGCCCCGTGTTCATAAAGCAATCCATTGCCGAGAGGTACGATTCGCTGCGGCGCCTGCAGCGTTGTTTTAACTGCATGGGCGCGCATATTCGGTCGAAGTGCACGTCTCAGAGCGCTTGCTCTTCATGCAATAGTAAAGAGCATCATTCCATGCTGCATACGCATAAGAGGTCTTCTTCTCCCGTCATGTCGTCTGCTGACCAATCCCCCTCTCAGGATAACAGCTCCCCTCGTCAACAAGCTCTCGCATGCCACGTAAAAGGCAACAATGCTGTTCAACCGACTGCATTGTTAGGAACGGTTCGCGCGTTGATACGCGACTCTCTCGGACAGCTGCAACCCGTCCGTGCTGTAATCGACTCCGGTTCACAAAACTCGGCTGTTACCAACTCGTTGATTCAACGGCTCGGGCTCAAGATACGCCCTAGCCACTCAGAACTGTCAGGGATTGGCAGTGCGTCCGCGCGGGTATTCGGTATCGTGCAATGTAGCATTGCTTCCCGTTTAGCTCCGGAAGTCCCTCTCAACGTTCAGGCTCTTGTCCTATCCTCCATTGCAAGTGTTTTGCCCTCAAATTCAGTTGCACTCGATGTGTTTGAGCGTTTTCGTGGCCTCTCGCTGGCCGATGACAAATTTCACATTCCCGATCAGGTCGATCTTCTAATCGGCGCTGACTTGTACCCTGACATACTGACCAAGTCAGGCGACATGGTGATCGGTGGTAGCCCGTCAGCTATCAACTCGATATTCGGTTGGGTAGTGTTTGGACCGATTCGTTCGACGCAAATCGAGTCCTCGCCTCCGTTGTCTCTCCTCGCTTGTACAACGACCCCTATAGATCGAACTCTTCGTCTTTTCTGGGAGTCGGAAGAAGTTTCTCGTCCGACGCCAGTAAATCCTGATGATCAACAATGCGAAGATCACTTTCTCGCTACGCACCAACGTGATTCCTGTGGACGATTTTCGGTGGCACTTCCTTTTAAGACGCTTCGATCTACTCTAGGCTCTAACCGCGTGTCCTCCGAACATAACTATCTACATTTGGAACGACGTTTGAAGCGAAACCCCGAGCATGATGATGCTTATCAGAAGTTCATGCAAGACTACTGTGAGTCGCAACACATGCAAACTGCTCCAAATCACTCAAGTTACGTCATTCCGCATCACTGTGTGCATAAGACAACTAGTTCCAGCACGAAGCTGCGAGTAGTTTTTAACGCCTCTGCTCCTGACGACAAAGGTGTGTCTCTCAACGAGCAACTCTTGAGTGGACCTAAGTTGCAGGGTGACCTTCCTTGCATTCTTACGTCCTTTCGCATTCAACCCATTGCCGTGTGCGCGGACATTCGGCAAATGTACCGTCAAATCCTAGTCCAACCATCCGATCGTGCACATCAGCACATCTTTTGGCGACCCTCGTCATCCTCTCCCGTCGAAGAGTTTGAACTAAACACTGTAACTTATGGACTGACTCCATCCGCATTTCTCGCCCAGTGTGTTTTGCGTCAACTCGTACATGATGAAGGTGATAAGTTCCCTCTAGCTTCTCGCGCTCTCACTTTTGAAACGTACGTAGATGACATTGTCTCCGGTGCTGCTAATCTCGCGCAAGCTCGTGAGCTGCAAACACAGTTGCAATCTCTCCTCGCTCGTGGAGGCTTTGAGCTTCGAAAGTGGTCAAGTAGTGATCCTGACGCTCTGATTGCACTCCCCAAGGACCATCTAGAGTCCCCCCTCGCATTCTCAAATGAAGATCAAGGAATTAAGATTCTCGGTCTTTTGTGGGATCCCCCCTCAGACAGCTTCTCGTTTCGCACTAGCCCATTCGAAGGACGCGTAACAAAGCGCACTGTACTGTCATACATTGCGCGGATTTTTGATCCCCTTGGTCTTCTCACGCCCTTTGGTTGTTGGATGAAGTTGTTTCTCCAGCAACTTTGGCTGCTCCAGCTACGCTGGGACGAGCCTCTCTCCGCTCAACTTAGCTCCAGTTGGCTATCATCCGCCGGTGAGGTCTCAAACCTCGCGGATTTTCGTGTCTCGCGTTCCATTCCCGGCGATGGTACCTACCGCCTAGTAGGGTTTTGCGATGCCAGCGAAAAGGCATACGCTGCAGTACTGTACCTGCACTCCGTAACTACACTCGGTTCTCAGGTCACGCTGCTAAGAGCAAGAAGCAAGGTATCCCCTGTCAAACCGTTGACACTTCCTAAGCTCGAGCTCTCCGCGGCCTTGTTACTGGCTCGGTTGCTTCAGAATACCGTTCCCTCGCTCAGTTCCATCTCGTTGGAATCCGTTTCGCTTTATTCTGATTCAACTATTGTTCTCGCTTGGCTTGCCACGCCCCCGCACCGTCTCAAGACTTTTGTTGCTAATCGCGTGGTTGAAATTCTTGAGCATTCATCACCCAGTGACTGGGCCCACGTTCCCTCCGAAGAAAACCCCGCTGATTGTGCATCTCACGGTTTGTCTCCCTCCCAGCTCTTGGAGCACTCGTTGTGGCTCCCCGGTCCATCGTTTTTGTACAACCCGTACGATGCATGGCAACGCTCCGTACGTTCTCTCGACGTCGATTTGCCGGAAACGAAACCTTTCGTTGCCACGCTAATCGCTCGCGTCACCCCGGACCTACTGCTCGAAAGGTTACTAACCTTCTCGACGCTGTTGAAAGCCCAGCGCGTATTCGCCTACGTTTTTCGGTTCTCTCGCATTCTCCTAGCTAACCGAACTGGAAACCTCCCCCCTAAGGGTCCGTTAGAACCCCTAGAGATCCAAGAGGCTCTCGACAGTTTTGTAAAGGCCACCCAGCGGCACTATTACTCTGCTGAGATGCTTCAAATTGCCAACAGTGGTCAAGTTCAGTCCAAGCTCGCTTCGCTGAAACCTTTCATTGACCCCGCTGGTTTCCTGAGGGTGGGCGGACGGCTGCACCGATCTTCTTTGCCCGAAGAAGCACGCCATCCCCTTTTACTCCCTAAGGAGGCCTATCTCTCCGCTCTATTGTGCGACGCTTATCATAAAAACTCGCTTCATTCCGGACCTAGAACAGTACAGGCCCTGATACAGCAAACTTATTGGATCGTGTCACTTCGCGGGCTGCTCAGGACACGAATACATCGTTGCCTAACGTGCCACAAGTTTCGTGCTCGTCCTTTACAGCCCTCAATGGCTGACCTCCCCTCCCCTCGAGTTCAGGCCTCCCACGCGTTTTCCCATGTTGGGACTGATTTTTCCGGGCCTTTCGCGGTAAAATCGAGCAACAGGCGCAATCCTCCAATCACGAAAGGTTATCTGTGTCTTTTCGTGTGTTTGGCATCGAAAGCCACCCATTTGGCTGTCTACCCAAGCTTTCCTAGCATGCTTTGACCGATTTCTTTCTCGGCGCGGCTTACCCAATCATGTTTTCTCTGACTGCGGCACCAATTTTGTCGGCGCTTCTCGTCAATTGCGCGAAATGCATGCCTTTCTTACTGAGCACGAAACGCATATTTTCGATTCTCTAGCTACCAAGCAGGTGCATTGGCATTTCAACCCTCCGTATGCACCAAATTTTGGTGGACTTTGGGAGGCTGGCGTGAAATCGGCCAAAAATTTGTTGCATCGCATTATCTAGACACTCCTCACACCTACGAAGAGTGTGCTACTCGATTCGCACGCATTGAGGCAGTGCTAAATAGTCGTCCTCTGTGTGCCCTCTCAGCTGATCCCGCTGAAGGTTCAGACTATTTGACCCCTGGTCACCTGCTCATCGGCAGGCTTCTTCCCGCACCTCCTGAACAAGCCATTCCGGTAAAATGTTCACACTTGTCTCGTTGGCACAGAGTGCGACAACTTCACCAAGCCTTCTGGCACCGATGGTCTTCTGAGTATCTGAACACGCAGATGCAGCGTGGCAAGTGGACTAGGGCCAACCCCAATCGCCAAGTCGGAGACATCGTTTTTTTGTTTGGAGAACATAGTCGCCCTCTTTCTTGGCCTATCGGACGAGTGGTCGAAGTTCATCCTGGCCAGGATGGAGTGGTTCGAGTCGCCTCTATTCGCACAGCGACCGGTGTTTTGAAGCGCCCAGTGAACAAATTGGTAACGCTTCCCTCTGCTTAGTTGCAAATCTTTCTCTCCTATCATTTTCTGTTAAATTACTAACATTTAAGGAATGTTCATGGTGGGCGGTATGTTCGCGCCATTTCGCAATTTACAATTACTTTTAGTTATTGTTTTGACTAGTTAGTTTTAGTAGTGATTCTGACCACACCGATACCTTTTGGTGGGTCAGGTCTCTTATCGTTGTCAGTCTGTCGTTCGTCGTGGGCCGTGCGTGTCGGCAGGTAGCCGTTGTTATCTCTCATCTTCGGAGAGGACACTCGTTAGCCATTAGTCATTTCAAACTACTATTCATCGTGAAAGTGTAGCATCTCAACGCAAGAAGGCAGTAGTGTTCTCATTTTATTTAAGTTACTTTCTAAGCCTTTCCTCTGTTTCCCTCCCCCTTGGTCGCTTCTAACTGCACCTTCCTTAGGCACATCAAATTTCCATCCGGCCGTGACCCCGTCACCGTGTTGAGTCGACAATTGGTAAGTCAGTTTGTTTTTCGTTCTTTCAAATACAGTCCACTTCATTTCGTTTTGCTTTACTACCCCTGGCACTCCGCACCAACAGTTGGTCATGCCAAGCGTGAAAACTGAACTAATATTGGGAATAAATTTTCTCAGGGCATTTGGGCTCATTCTAGATTTCGGTAGGTTCAAAGCCGGCAAACTGGCGACCACCGGAAAGAGCATCACATTAAACGCTACTGCCTCAATTGAAGGAATCAGGGGCATTGATCTTTTAACGGCCGAGGAAAAAGTTCAATTGGAAACAGTTGTCTCAGGATTCTTCAAAAAAATTGGGAATGCGATAGGGTGTACCCATTTGTTGGAACACAATATTGACACTGGCGATGCCCTGCCCATTAAACAGCGTCATTTTCCTGTATCGCCGGTCATTCAAAAAGTAATTAATCAAGAAGTGGACGACATGTTACGAAATTATATTATTGAGCCCTCGTTTAGTGCATGGTCGTCGCCTATCCTAGTCGTCAAAAAACGAGAGGGGGATGGAGATTCGTCGTTGATTTTAGGAAAATCAATGCTATAACCAAGAAAGATGCGTACCCACTACATTTCGTCAACTCAATACTAGACAGACTGCGTGACGCAAAATACATTTCGTCCCTGGATTCAATCAGTGCCTTATGGCAAGTCAAATTGGCTAAAGATGCGAAAGAGAAAACGGCTTTCTCGATACCGGGTCGAGGCTTATTCCAATTAAGAGACTGCCCTGTGGTCTTCATAATTCAACTGCTACGTTCATGCGTCTGATTCAAAGGGTGCTGGGAGGCGATCTTGAACCTCATGTGTTCGGCTATGTCGACGACATAATTATTGTCACGTCGGACTTCCAATCCCACATGGAGATCTTGACTAAGGTGCTACACGCCTCCACACGGCGGGACTCACCCTAAATCAAGACAAATGTAAATTTTGCGTGAGCCAAATGAAGATACCTAGGGTACGTAGTGAACAAGGACGGTTTGACAGCGGATCCCGATAAAGTGAGTGCCATCTTAAGTATACCGAAACCACTACCGTGAAACAGGTTAGGAGAATATGTGGGATCGCCTCACGGTATCGACGTTTCATCCCCCAGTTTGCGACCCTCATGCAACCCTTGCACAATCTTACTTGTAAAAATGCAAAATTCGTGTGGTCGAGGGAGACGCGGAAGGCATTTGCAGCGATGAAAAGTCATCTAGTCAATGCTCCTCTAATTGCATGCCCAGATTTTGCGAGCCCTTTCTTTGTGCAAACAGACGCATCTGATGTGGGTATCGGGGCGGTTCTGACCCAAAATAGGGCTGAAGGGGAGGTAGTGTTAGCCTACGCCAACAGGGCCCTTTCTAAGGACGAGAGGAAATATGCGGCCACTGAGAAAGAATGTCTAGCCGTTATATTTGCCTAAGAGAAATGGAGGGCGTACGTAGAAGGGGCGCAGTTTACGGTTATCACCGACTGCCATAGCCTACTGTGGCTACATAACTTGAAAGAAAAGTGAGGTTGCAGCAGTTTGACTGTAAATTTGTGCATCGGCCAGGGAAACTGAACGTGGTCGCAGACACTCTGTCGCGTTCAGTAGTGCAAATAGATCTTATTACCGTGGAGGAAATAAGCCCTGAGGATGAATGGTACAAAAGAATGTTGACCCAGGTTAGCGCCCACCTTAGAAATTTCCCCGATTGGCGAGCCGAGGGATCACAATTGTATTACCACATTGAAGCCAGATCGCAGGGGCTGCAGAACGGATGGAAATTAGTGCTACCAAAAGAGCGGTACCTGGCCATATTGCAGGAATGCCACGATGACGAGGCAGCTGGCCATTTGGGCGTGTTCAAAACTAAGGAAAGAATAAGAAATATGTATCATTGGCCCAAATTAGCTATTGACGTGGCCGCATATGTGAAGCGTTGTCAAACCTGCCAAGCCCACAAGGTGGAACAGCAGTTGCCGGCAGGAACGATGGGTAGGATGGTGGTTGCTGAGAAGCCCTGGCAAGTGGTCTGTAGTGACCTAATGGGTCCTTTTCCAAATTCAGGAAGGCAAAATAGGTTTCTGTTGGTGGTGGCGGATTGTTTTAGTAAACATGCTCTATTATTTCCAATGCGCAAAGCCTCCGCAAAGCGAGTAACCCAACACTTAGTGGAGGATGTAATCTACCACTGGGGAGCTTCGCAATTCCTAATTTGTGATAATGGGGTGCAATATCGCAGAAAAGCTTTTATGAATATGGCCGAGAAGCATGAAATAAAAATATTATTTAATGCAAATTACCATCCTCAAGCTAATCCGACCGAACGAATAAACCGAGTAATTAACACGATGATCTCCTCCTTTGTAAAAAAAAACCCATAGAAAATGGGATGTCAATCTACCTAAACTGGGTTTTGCCCTGAGGACGGCCACCCACGAGGTAACGGGCTTTCCGCCCGTCTATATTAATCTGGGGCGACAGTTGCATCTGTCGGGGAAGGTTTATGGAAAGGTGACGGAAGACTAGGACCCCATGGTTGAGTTTGGGGATAGGGCTCCTTATGTGGCTCACCTGCACGACATTTAAAAACAATGTAAGTTGTGAAAAGTAAATTAAAAGAGGCATATTTAAAAAAAAAATCGAGTTATGACATGAAAAGAAGAGATTCTCACAACTATGTAGTGGGAGAAATTGTATTCAGAAAAAATGTTGTACAGTCAAATAAAGCAAACTATTTTTCTGCTAAACTAGCTCCTAAGTTCATAAAATGTAAAATAAAAACAAGTGTCACCACTCACTTACGAGGTCACTGATCTTCGGGGTCTCGATGGAGGTATCTGGCACGTAAAGGACTTTAAAAAATGTTATGTTTGACTTCCAGTCTGGCGTCCTATAATGTTTGGTTTTGTAAGATTTTTTGTATTGATTATTGTTAGTAACACATTGTACGGTTGTAAGTGGCATTGTAGATAGCTGATGTAGAAATTCTGCTGTCGGAATTTTTTGCTTTTTCACTGACTTGGAGAATTCATGTATTTTTCATTGTAGAGTGGTAGGAGTTATACGTGTAATATTTTCTTTGTATTTCTTTTTTTTTTTTTGGAAGCGAAGGGGTGTTGTAACGAGTTTGCTCATACTGGGCGGTTGATAACCTGTTTTGGTCGGTGGAGGGTCGGTCCGCGGGCTGAGGACAAGGCAGTCAGTCAAGCCGGGACGACGAGGTGTGTTGGTTGAAGCAAGCAATAAACCGAAACCTGTACGATATCGTCCGTGACTTGTCGTTGTTTTTCTCTCTCCCAAAACAACGTGGGCCCAAAATACCAATCCCGTCATAGTCACTAAATCTTAACGGGGAAACCAAGTCCACAAATCCATAAATTGATTGAATTAACATTTTATTTGTCACTAACCTGCTTATTATTCCGCGAGATGGACGAGATGTCTTCCACACGTGCATCCGACGAAGGCAAGTGATGGGGGGCAACCTAACCCCAAAAGTTGTCAGAAGTAAAACGTCATTTGTGTTAATCCCGTGCTTGTTTTCTACTGTTGCATCACATAGATCACTTCCAATTAAGTTGATAAAGAACACAAAACACTTTATTTGTATTTCTAAGTCAATTTTTGTTAAAATGCGAGAGTGACTAAACGAATTGGCTCGTACATTAGGGCCTGAATGCAGAGACGTCACTGAGTGCGCACTCACACTCATTGTGCACTCAGTGCACACTTAGCTGGCATTTGCAATGTTAAATTGTCCCCAAAGTGCGCTCTGAGTGCGGACTCAGTGTGAGTGTGCACTCAGTGTCGACTCTGCATTCGGGTCAAAGTCACGTCTCTAATTAGGCCCCGGGGCCAACCGCTTTAGGGCATGGACCTAATGTTTGAGAATACGAACTTCGAGCAAAAGTGTCCAAATGTGATCACGTGACATATTACGTCCTATGACTAAGGAGGGGCCTAAACTCGAGAATTGGGCTCGTGCCTACTGTGCCTACAGTGCCTACTGTGCATACTGTGCCCGAACTCGCAAAGCATTCTCCTAGCATTCTGCGCCAGATAACACGGGCCGCTGCGTTCCCTTTGTTCCACATGCACCTCGATGTTTGTTATAAGACACGACAGAAACACCGGCGCGCCCTACAGTGCAATTTCGCACACCAACAGTCTGGCGTCACCATTAAGGTCTTTACTTTGACATCAGTTTAGAGTCTGAGGCGTATCTAATGAGGCTCTCTCTTACTTAAATCATGAGACTAACACCCCGACATTAACCATGAATGAACGAACATTTACAGTAAACATCGCGACATATTTTTATGCCATGTTTTATGTTTGCTGATTACATCATTAATTGCGTACCTAATTAGATGTTCGTGAGTTCAGTAGCAATCCCCGTGCTTCTTCCAATTTCCGATGCACTGCTTTCTTGTGCGTGGGACTTGATGGAAAAAAAAGTAACGCCTATATTATTACGATGATACGCTTTGGTCAGCGAAATGTGGTGATTTATTGGAACACACGTGCCCGTTCATGTCTGTTGAATGCTGAATGCTGATATACGCTATTGTTAACATTTAATTACAGGCGTGTAAGTTAGCACCAAAGTCGTGCTTTTGCGGCGTAGCGTACAGCCAAATAAAGCGGCTGCTTTGAACCAAATAACATGGATTTCATATATTGCCATGATTTCAGTTGCGCAGTTTTTACGAGCACGGGCGACAAAATTTCACAGATAACACATTAACTAAATCCGACGGCCTGACGTCCCACTGGCTGCTTATCTTCACTCCCCACTAACTCATGGGGTAGAGTGAACTTTGGGTAGCGAAAAAAGGCCCAGCTTATAAAATGTAGATTGAGGTATTTTCGTTGCGCTGACTGCTTCATAAGTCATGGCCCATGACAAGTGACAAGTGACCACAAGCATGCAAGCTTACGATTACTTTTCATAATGAGGAAACACTAATAGCTAGAAACTCACTGCTCTATCGTTGCCCTGAACTCGACGAAGTTTCGAGTGTATTTTTGCTTCTACGTCTAAACAGACATTAAAAATGGTTAGTTGAGTTTTTTTAGAATATGCAAAACGCTAGCTACAGCAAAGGCACGCTGTACAGAGTTTGCTGCTCAAGCTGGGTTCAACTTGTTTTGGCGCGGCAGGCTGGGAGGGGGGGGGGGGGGGGGGGAGTTAACGAGAGTTGCAAAGATTTTCCATAAGAATACAACTACATGGGAAAAGCTTTAAATTGTGTATGATAGGCTTTCCAAGGTACTATACTCGAAGCGGCCACCACCTTTCTTGACGCTTTTTCCTAACTATGCACACCTACATAACAGGGCTATGTTACGCTGTGTCAGTGCTTGCGGGCTGCATGTACCGATCCGGACAAGCAAGCATTTTCCTCGAAGGGTTTCCCTGGTATCGTCCAGGGGCGCATCACCTTGCGCACAAGGAGCTGTGGAAAATGTCAGATGTTTTAATTTGCTTGCAAGCCACAGGACATTAACTTCTGTCATAACAACTTCGAGCTCACACCGTAACACGTTTCCTATACAAATCAAACTCCTCTTCGTTCACAGATATTGTAGGTTACTAATTTGATGCGCCTTGTGACATACATGACATTTTCCATCAATTTTTGTTAACCACAATATCTCGTCACCTATTTCCGTGTAAGTCACTTTTAGGCAGAGCATAAGTCTTAATATAACTTTATTTTTGACAAAATTGGATGAAAAGCCACTCCAGTTTTTTCTTTATAAATCCTCTGGAATTTAATCTCATTTCTTGCTAAATTTTCGGAGAAAAACCCATTAAAGTGAATTGCGGAACTCTGTTCCTAGTTTCCACGTCGAATTTAATTTGGAAATAATGGACTTATAGCTAAACGCACCTGTCGATTTTCTCGATACTATGCAAAAAACGAATGGACTTTTCCCACTGAAAACGCAACAGCGCCACACATTTTAACGAACAGAGCATTGGAGTCTATTTTCCTGGTCGGCCCAATCCAGAGTCCAATGGCCGCCATTGCAATTGCGAGCAGCGTGAAACTGTGTGCCCCTCCGGCTGGCTGCAAGGCTGGTCTACAAGCAGGACCAGCGAGGGTACAGCTACATCTCATCAGTTTCGCATCAACTCATCCTCGACGCAGTGAACTGGAACACTCTCCTGCCCTGTCCTGCCTAACCTAATCTGCCTGCCCTGCCTGCTTGCCTGCCCTGCGTGCCCTGCGTGCCCTGCCAGCTTGCCTGCCCTGCGTGCCCTGCCTGCCTGCCTACCCTGCCAGCTTGCCTACCCTGCCTGCCCTGACAGATTCCCTGCCCTGCCTGCTTACCTGCCATGCCTGTTTGCCTACCCTGCCTGCTTGCCTGCCCTGCCTGCTTGCCCGCCCTGCCTGCCCTGCCAACTTGCCTGCCCTGCCTGCTTGCCTGTCCTGCCTGCCCTGCCTGCTTGCCTGCCCTGCCAGCTTGCCTGCCCTGCCTGCTTGCCTGCCCTGCCTGCCCTGCCAGCTTGCCTAACCTGCCTGCCGTGCCAGCTTGCCTGCCCTGCCTGCTTGCCTGCCCTGCGTGCCCTGCCTGCTTGCCTAACCTACCTGCCCTGCCAGCTTGCCGGCCCTGCCTGCTTGCCTAACCTGCCTGCCTGCTTGCTTGCCCTGACCTGGCCTGACCTGACCTGCCCTGCCCTGAGTTTCTGCATCCAAAACCATCCTAAACCACCCGCGAAACCACCCGAAACCACTCGCGCAGAGCACACCTTGCATAAAGATAAAAACATCCGTGGGAAGGAAAATTATCTGCGCTGCTCCACGCCCAGGCATATGCATAATAACATATATTATAGACTTAGCTATAACGTTTATTTTTAATAGAAGTAATAATGGCACGGAATTTGCCGTCATTTGCAATGGCATGGCATGGGCGTATGAGTGCGTGGGCTCCTAAGCCAATTCCGACCGGATTTTGGCCGTTTCAACAGTCTCATTCCGAGGGTGCAAAGTATGAGGTTAGCCCTCGATTGTACATGGTAATTTGCTACGCTGTTAATGCGGCATCATTGCGAAAAGAAAGGCTGTTACTCGGCTGGCCTTATTTATGTACGTTTGATCAAATTGTGGGTGGGGGTCGAGAAAGGTGTTCCGATTGATGTCCAATGACACCCTTCGTCACGTTTTCCTGGACATCTCTTTCTATGACTGGGAAATTTCATTATCAAAATATAACTTTCTAAATACTCATTTTAAAGCACATGAAATTACGAAGATCGTAATAAATTAAATAGGTGATAATGTTACTGATTCCAAAATGTTATTAATCTTAATAACCAGCGTTTTAAACTTCGATATCAAACATTGAAATGAGAAATGCGCAGCGATTTCTCGCATTAGCTTGTAGACTTGGCGTTCTTAGGTTATAGCCAGTTCGTAAATTAATCACGAATACGTAAAGAAGTAGGGATATTAAATTTTCTCCTCCACGGCAACTAAGTGAGATTTCTAGTAAACTTTGCGCTTCAATTTAAGTGCAACGCCTTCTTTAATCAGTCGGGAAATGGCTCGGAGAACAGCGAGTGACATGAATAGAAATTCAGAGACATTCTTCCGTTCAATAAACAATACCTGATGCACTCCAAGTCGAAGTAGTGAAATATTATGAATCGCGCTCGTCCGCCTTTTTCCATTTGAACCTTTTGCCCAGATTCGACACTTGCAGCACCTCCCCTTCGATAGAACGGCAGACATCCCCCCTCCAACCCCTTTTTACCCAGCAAGGAACCCTCAGCTGTCTTTTTAAGAGATTAATTACCAAAGTCACCTAATGAATGGATCGCTACTGATGAATCAAGCTGTCCACATTCATTTTGAAACTCGTTAGAAAATTCAAATTTACAAATCCACGTTTCGTTTTTAAACTGATTGAAATTCATTTAATTGCTGTAACCCCGTGAAAATGCATTATTGCTAGGCACGAGTCGCGAGTCGCGAGATTTAAAATAAAAGGAAGTTACTCAAGTAGAAGTCAGTCAGCCGAGAAAAGGGAAAATCTCCGGTGGAAACTTTTAATCTTCCATCGAGTGTAAGAAATCCGCGAGGTTTTTGTCTCTTGGCGCTGGCGCTTCCGTAATGTGGTCGGTTCGGGACCCGGGACTAGGTTCGGGAGCGAGACTTTCTCGGCTCCACAGCCTCCGAGATCCAGACACAGGAGGTCCGGTAGCATTGATCTCACCATCGATTGTATTTAATGATTACTTGTCATCGAAGTATCACTTAAGATTTTTATGATTACAGAAAAAATATATACGAAATCTATAGCTAGTAGGCGAAATATATACATCTCCTCCCCAATCTTCACTTCCGTTTACGCCCATTGATCCAAACAATGGGTTTTCCCTGGCGTCCTCAAGGCCCGGGGCATGATAAGTGATAAAATAATATCAAGCAGTACCTGCTCTGGTCGGGTCAGTTTGGCCCACACTCAGTTGATAATTGCGCACAGATTAACCCCCCCCCCCCACCCCGGGGGGGGGGGGGGGGGGGGGGCATCATAATTAATACACGTGTGGCACAGGAGCCAAGCCATAACAATGCAAATGTCGCAAGGCAGCCGCGTGTTAAAATGGTTCGGCTCCCCGACCAAGGTCCACCCCCGTCCGCCCCCGTCTACCCTCGTCTACCCCCGTCCGCCCCCGTCTACCCCCGTCTACCCCCGTCCGCCCCCGTGTAGCGAGCGCTCGCGCTGCGCTACCAACTAATATACGAATATTTTACACGAAATTGTTTCACATAATAAATTCGCCTTGAAGGAGCTGGAGCAGGAGCAGGAGCTGGAGCAGGAGCTGGAGCAGGAGCAGGAGCAGGAGCTGGAGCTGGAGCTGGAGCAGGAGCTGGAGCAGGAGCTGGAGCTGGAGCTGGAGCAGGAGCTGGAGCTGGAGCTGGAGCTGGAGCAGGAGCTGGAGCTGGAGCAGGAGCTGGAGCAGGAGCAGGAGCAGGAGCGGGAGCAGGAGCTGGAGCATGAGCTGGAGCAGGAGCTGGAGCAGGAGCTGGAGCTGGAGGAGGAGCAGGAGCTGGAGCTGGAGCAGGAGCTGGAGCAGGAGCTGGAGCTGGAGCTGGAGCGCGAGCACAGGGGGTATACCGCCAGGATGAGTCAGTGAAAAATGGTCGAACGCGCCTCGCCATCCAAGATGGCTGCTGAACGCTCAGTTCTGCTCTGTTCACGAGCGTGCTGCATATTTTGCATTGAGGGAGAGATGAGGAGAATGGACGGCGACGGTGCAGTGAATTTTGTCAAAATTTTAGCAATTCTGTTTCCGTAAGAGTGAGTTGAGAAGTGTGTGCAGTCCGTTGTCGGTAACACCAATGCTTGTCGACTTTGACACAATTTACGGCTGTGCACTTTACTCTCGCAAGACATTACTTGTTTTTGACTCTGAACGTAAATGGGATTGTGAGGAGTTCATCCATGAAAAACTTGTATTGCTTGTTTCCGGATCATTCCCTTCTTTTATGAATGATAATTCAATATTTCTGTCAGTTCCTCAGACCCCTAGCTGACTATTTCAGGAGCAAATAGAGGGGATAAGACGGTTATAGCTATCCATACGGACCGAGTGAGATATGGTCTTCACTCGTCAGTAAGTTCCCCCAGGACAGCATTCAAGCGTGCCTCGGCTCTGGCGACAATTCGCAACGCACATGCTTTTTGCGAAGGGCGACGCGGTCAATGCAATGAGCAATTGGAACAAGCACTAGTACAGAATTTGCCCTTCAATCTTTTCATAGGACCAGTTCTTCCTCTGTGTATTTCCTATATACGATAATCGATTTGTCTCTATCCAGCCAACTGAATAATGCATAACGTCGCTTGCTTTCCGTCCTCGAATCTCATAATCTGGCAAATCGCGTCGGGAATGCTTGCCCCTGGGCTGGCTTCGGGGAGGGCTAAAGTCCGACTAGTCCCTCTCGCTCCCAAATGGTCTGACGCCTGCACGGGTTGACGCCTGCCCGTGCCCGCCTGCCCGCCTGCCCGCCTGCCCGCCCGCCTGCCCGCGTAGTCGGATCCTTTCCAGCCACCGGCACCCGCTGCCCAGTTCCACACGATTTGCGTGTTCGCACACACTATATCTATAGGTATACCGATAGGCAAAGGCTCTAAAAGTGATCAAAGATAGCAAAGAAGTCGCTTCGTTATGTGCGTCTCTCTACATACTTTTTTCTTCTTAAAATCGTACCAATATTGCTTTAGTTATATCCTCAATAGAGCCACTTAGGGCTGACTAATCGAGCGAAGGATTAACGCTCTTCACCAAATCAAACAATGGAGGCGCCGGGTTTAAGGTCTACCCACAATTGACACAACGCACAAGCACAAGCACATGCACAGTGCACAAGGAAGTTAAAACATAGGTAAACACATGTAACTACACACAACACGACACAAGCCGTACACTGTCACATAACTTCGAAACGAAGTGCATAAGGAAGTTCGAATATTCCATCTCCTTGAGTACAGGGCTTGTGTCGGACCAATCACAGAGCAGTATTGAAAACATGGCGGACACAGAGCAGCTGATCTGATCGGTGCGGGATGTCAGTGCGAGGAAACTTGGGAGTTTTCAAACACAAGTTTGTTGTTGATATTTTTTATAACTAATACATTTATTCGTAATTCGTCCATAAGGACGATTAAGCCTAAAAATTGTCACGAAGAGACTGAAATAAAATATATATCAACTCAACCTGAAAAGCTCAAGGAGGCCTATGTGAAGTGACCTTCAAGCCTTGTGTGCATGTGCTTGTGTTTGTGCGTTGTGTCAATTGTAGGAAGACCTTTACAGTCACCATCACACACCAACCTTTCACCATAACAAACGACTCCACTCTGCAGCCGCGATTAAAATTTTCTGAAAATCTTGTATCAAAGCCCTGTCGTAAATTGATCACACGCTCGTTCCGTTTCGCCCTCCTTTCGCGTTCGGTGTAAATTACTAGTATATACGAGGTGGAGAAGAGAAGCCCGAGCATTTACTGGCCGCTGCAACAGAACTGTCGGCGAGCTCTTTAGTGAAGAGCCAGTGGCAGTGCCAGTGCCAGTGGCAGTGGCAGTGGCAGTGGCAGTGCAGTGGTCAGTACTTCCATACCCTTCTGGGGAAGAGATAGGAGCAAATGGCTGTGCTGCATTTAACAGGGCGTGTGATCATAAATTCGATCTACGGCATCACTAAAAGCATCCCCATGCTCGCGACACCAACGAGTCGAATGACTGCCTGCCTGCCAGCCATGGCCGTCTGTATTTGTGTGCTCTGTGCTCTGTGCCCTGTGCCCTCTGCCCTGTGCCCTGTGCTCTGTGCTCTGTTCTCTGTGCGCTCTGCCCTGTGCCCTGTGCCCTGTGTCCTGTGCCCTGTGCCCTGTGCCCTGTGCCCTGTGCCCTGTGCCCTGTGCCCTGTGCCCTGGCATAGAACATAGAACATCTTATGAGAGCTACTGCTCTGTCAGTGGTTGAAGAGACTAGCGACTGGCGACTGGCGACTAGCGACTGGCGACTGGCGACTGGCGACTGGAGACTAGCGACTGGCGACTAGCGACTGGCGACTAGCGACTAGCGACTACTGACTGGCGACTGGCGACTAGCGACAGGCGACTAGCGACTGGCGACTGGCGACTGGCGACTGGCGACTGGCGACTGGCGACTAGCGACTGGCGACTAGCGACTAGCGACATAGAGACTAGAGAATAGAGAGTAGAGAGTAGAGAGAAGAGAGTAGAGACTATAGAGACTGTAGAGAGTGCACATGGAGATAGCAGCTGGTCTATAAAAGAAGCGGAAAAGAATATACGAGTTTTGTTTTGTTTGATAGTCGAGTGAACCTTTGCTTGTGTTTCTACTTTCTACGACCCCTGAGAGAGTGGGGAATGGGAGGACGAGTGCCGCTTGCCGTCACTTTTCTCGCTACCAGATTGAGTTAATTATTATAATGAAACTCGCTCGGGCTTCTCTATGGTGTTTTCAAATTTTGTGCTTTCATTGTATCATTTTGGCAGGCACATGCTCAGAATAAATTGAAGTTTTTCTGCGCTTGTTTTTTGCTACGGCGACGAGAGTACGTTTTCGATATGATCATAGGTTGGTATACCTACTTTATATAAATAATGGTTTAATAGCGTGAAAAACTGTATATCCTCAACGGTATCAAAACGATAGAATGTCTGATGTAGTACGTATAGAAAATAGAAATAGCTAGTGGTGTCTCTCAAGTGAACAATAATGACAAGGACTCACAGCTGACGGTTCCCAGACGGCAGACGCACAGGCGGAATGAATGTTTGCTGGGCAAGCCGGATGCTAGAACTACTCAGCCCAATTGCCCAGCCATCTACTCAATGGATTTCTGGGAATGAGTAACAAGCTTTTCGCTTTTCACACCTACCGCGAAACATGGAAACAATGAAAAGAAATGGTAATGTCGTGAGCAGTGGGTGCCGGTGTGTAGGCACAATAGGTGTGATGCGATGCCGAAGAACCGTGTCGTGCGTTAGGGACGCCTGGCCCTAATGACCAGCACTCAGCAAAATGCTGCCTGGCTATTGTACGCTATAGTAAAAGACGCTCGCATTGTTTCTTAAACCAGCCCAGCCCAGCCCAGACCAGACCAGACCAGCCCAGCCCAGACCAGCCCAGCCCAGCCCAGTCCAGCCCAGCCCAGCCCAGCCCAGCCCAGCCCAGCCCAGCCCAGCCCAGCCCAGCCCAGCCCAGCCCAGATCAGACCAGACCAGACCAGCCCAGCCCAGACCAGACCAGCCCAGACCAGACCAGACCAGACCAGACCAGACCAGACCAGACCAGACCAGACCAGCCCAGCCCAGCCCAACCCAGACCAGACCAGACCAGACCAGACCAGCCCAGATCAGACCAGCCCAGCCCAGCTCAGACCAGCTAATCGTTCACAGTGTTTAGCAAATAAATTTTGAAGTTTCCAAAGGAAATCCACCACAAAGTTGTCACGTTTCAAGCGTGCTTGTGTTACGGGACATAGCTTCAGCAAGTCATAATAGACGAGGCAGAGTGGGAATAGAACATGAAATGCAATTACGGTATCCATGTTTATCGCGATTCGACGCGTCTATTAACGTGTATTCATTTTCAATTAGGCACTGAATTACGACAACCACCATGCCAAATTTTAATTAATAATTATCCAAGCACCACGACAAATTCTGTCGGTGACCTGCTGGGTCGGGGGGGGGGGGGGCAGGGGGCAAGAGGCATTCCGTGCCTTGGATTCCCGCGTCGGGTCCTTTTCAGAGTCGCACACCATAAGTTTTGATATCAACAGCTTCATGTTCTTGTGGACTTTCCGAATAAAAACGTACTGCGCCTATACCTAAAGGCTAGGCAGGCCTGCGCTGACATAAAATTTCGACGAAACACCGCTATTTTTTGTGTACTACACGTTTTTATGCATTTTGAGTGGATCATTTTGCCACAGAAAAAAGGGTTCGGTATATGGGAAAGTGTACATGAGGGTGATAGGAACGTTCGAGCTCGTAAGAGCTGTCAGCTATAAGTTGTTATGCTTCTCAAGTTCTAAAATTGCCAGAAACACACATTATTATTGAAAATTACGCGTACATTAAATGGCCCAAGACCATTTTCAGCTCATGCATCAGAAATGCAATTTGTACTTAAAAGTTAAAGTTAAATTAAACAGCATCTTTACTGTTGTTTCTTTTTCTTGATGGACCTGCATTTCAATCTTGTGCCCGACCATGCCTTGAAATGCAGCTCGGACAGGTGACGCCACCGACGCCACCGACGCCAGCAGCGTCCACTTGAGTGCGGCTGATTGATGTGCGTAGCCTCCGAAAGAGCGGCCCAAAATAGCGGCCCAAAATAGCGGCCCGAAATAGCGGCCCGAGAACCCGGCGGCCCGAAGACCCGAAAGTCTGATGGCCTGAAATCCGCTGCATGTTATTCCCGGTTGCCAATTATTATAACGAGTGATGAAGCGCAAGCAATTACGACAAACCCTTTTCCATCTCAACTTGAGAACTTGAAAATTGAAATTCTTTGTCAATTATTGTCAAAAGATTTTGCAAACCAAACCATTTTTGCTCGTTAACTTTCACAGTTCGTTTGCATTTTTGCTCTGTCGCTAAAAAAAACCCGTATGATTGAAGACTCCAGTTTTTGTAACGAAGTACCTACGTTGCATTTGGAAAAGATCGCATAATATATCATCATCCAGTCTCAAGTCTCCTAGTGGAAACGGTTATTGTCCGTCGTTGTTCGCTGTCCCTTCTTTCCACAAAACTCTCTTTCGGTTGTCCAAAATCTCATTTTACTTGCGCCTCGGGCACCTATTTTCTTAAATGGCATTGAAGATTGTTCTCCGAGAGGGAATATTTGAGGCGTCCAGCTATTAGGATAGGTGCTCTTGTCGTATAATGCTCTGCACCATTGTGATGGTCTCCAACGGCTACGGCAGACCACTGGACTCCTTAGGCAATACGCATACTTGCTTGCAATCCTAGCCATCGATCGCGTTCCATCACCCCTCGTCCAGGCCAGCCGAAGCTAGGGAAGAATGCCCCCCTCTCCCATTCCCCAGCACTCACCCTAGCCGCCTTGCTTTAATGGCAGCGCCGACGCCGACGCCGACGCCGACGCCGACGCCGACGTCGCGTCTTCGAGTCTTCGTATTCAAAGCACCTGCGAGTCTATGGCTTTGTCAGATTCGAGCCCGGCAGCCCAGTAGCCCGGCAGCTCAGTAGCCCGGCCACCCAGTAGTCCGGCAGTCCGACAGCCCCGGCCCCCGTGGCCACGGGATCTGCCAGTTTCCGAGCTCCGATCCGATTAATATCGAATGTGTTAAATATTATTGGGGAAGCTGACCACATCTCCCCCGGTGTGCACGCTTCAATGGGCACAGCTTCTGCCAGGAATATTTCCTTCTTTTAATAAAATTCCCTGCAAATAGCGTATTTTTGTTTTGTTTTGTTTTGCCAGTGCCGCGATATATATCGCCGTCAACAATACATTAAAAAGGTGGCTGGAAATTAAAATAAATCCGATGTCAACTTATGAATTAATGTGTGGGGGGGGGGGGGGGGTTACGCCTAAAATAGTGGTTTTTGTCGTATAAATTGACCTGCACGATGAATTGTCCTGTGAGCTGATACCATCGAAACGAAACGCGCCCCATGCACCCACACTGACCCAGCACGGCACACATGGTTCAGACCAAGACCTATGTTCAAGCGAGTGTGTATATGTGCGCTTTTTTCTGGCGCTTGCGATTTTGCCAAATAATGGCATCTATTATTCATTCAAATATAAAAGAACTGTTAGCTGCCGCGCGTGGTGATCGCACTGTGACACTGACACTTATGCGTCACTTTGAAGGCAATTGCGTCACTCTAGTCACTCTAGTCACTAGTCACTCTCGGGACGCGTGACGGCGTAGCCCTTTGGGCCCGTGCCGCCTCACAACGGGGAACACGCCTGCCCATGATAGATTGTACACAGGCCGCGTTTACAGATCGCTAGCCTCGAACTCGACGCCGACCATTTTGCCTCGTCGACTCCGACGCTGCCATACGCGCCATCCTGCGCGTCCTGCGTCCCACAGGACTCAGGACGAAGCACAGGACGAAGCACAGGAGGAGGCACAGGACGAAGCAGATACTGGAGAACGGCACGCTGGGCCTCTACTTGCCCCGCACTGCCGCTGTCCAGACAACAACCGCAAAAAAAAACAATAAATCTTCCAAAATTGTATTTTCCCGATGACCTTTTTCTGTTGGTACTTGGATGGAATGGTCTTAGTGTGGAGAATACGAAAAATACGAGAAATGGTGTTTGGATGTCGACTTGAGTGGACTTTTTGTTGGGATAATGCAGAATTGTGACATAAAGCGCGCGGCGAGCCCAAAGGGGTATAAAATATGGGCGAGCATAATGTCGTACGTGCCCTGGGCAGGGAACACAAACACATGCATGCACCATATTGTCAGTAGATGAACAACATTACGTCAATGGCCTGTCCGGCGGGCAGCGTTCGGGCAGCGTTCGGGCAGCGTTCGGGCAGCGATCGGGCAGCGTTCGGGCAGCGTTCGGGCAGCGTTCGGGCAGCGTTCGGGCAGCGTTCGGGCAGCCCCTTCTGGTAGCACAGACCATCGTGTCCGGCGTCGTTAAACCCCCCCCCCCCCTTTCCCCTCCCCTTGCCGCAATCCCCTCTGCCCGTCATAGTAATGTTTCTCTCGCGGAATTAACAGTTTCGGGTGCAGTGTGTATTTGTTTGTGTGAATGTGGATTGGATTGGGTGGCCCCATACCGAGTGGCTGCTCGTATCCTTCATCACTGCGTTGCTTTGCCTTGGCATGTACTATCACCATTTTTGCTGACAACACTCTATTTTGGTCACACGAGGATATAGTTATTTCGTATATTAACACAATTGCTACTTGTTAATGGTGGTGATTTTTCACTGTGCATTCGTTCGTGGCTTTTTAATAGCTGCCTCCTATTTTTCTACCAAGCTCGCGTTATTTCAATTATCGAAATTATTTTAATTGGGCGCTGCCTAATGTGCGAAAATCGTGCTAGAATTGAGTAAAGAGTATAGATGTGCAGTTAAATCGTGCGTAGCCCTTTAAGATACTTTGATCGGCAGCACGTACGCAATCATTACCTATCATATGCAACAAGTTTTCTCCTCTTTTCATCGTATTTGTTGTGCTCATTTATATTTCCGTGGTGTCTTTAGCGGTTCGAGCAAACTTTATTACATTAGGGGGGAGGGGCGTTTTGATTCGTTGCAGGACTCCTGAAAGCATTAATTATGAGTCTAGCAGTTAGATGACTGGAGTTTAATCCAGATAAATTATTGAACGCCAAATAATTGCGGAGCGTTGACACAACAGTTTGTGAAAACATCTGTGCGGCTATAAAATTTTTTAGACTCATGTCTACTTTATCCTATCTTTAGCACTAGTTTTGAAAATAACTATTTCAAACTGGGATTTGAATGCTAAATTAAAAGTCTTACTGGTTTCCCGACGTTTCGTAACATATGCTAGTTACGGATGTTTTTTTGTTTTCTCTTGGCTTGCTACTCGTGTTGAGTTTCGTTTTGTTTCGTTTAAGTTTTATGTAGTCATTTCGCATCTCTCGTTCTAAAACATGGTAAAAAAATATTTAATACAAACATTGACAATTAATTATACGTAATATATTAAAAATAATTTATCAATTGGTCAAATCAACAAACAAACAATCATTGTTATTATCGAAATTCTGGAGAAGTAAACAATTTTATATTACCAGCAAAGTTTTTTTTTTCACGTTACGCAGTGATTACAGGCAACATCACAAATGATTGTTTTCGAAATTAAATTACCCTCCCAATGCATTTTACTTGAGGGTATGCCCGTATACTCGTATTGCCCAACACGTGTATCGTCACACTAATAATACATTGTAATTCGCGAAATGTTTTGCCAGGTCTATGTGGCTTTGTGGCATAATTTACATTGGCGATTTTTTAAAATCCCTTTGGCGACTGTGCATTAGAAAGAACATGGACATATAATTAGCTGAACAACGGAAGGCAAATCACGATTTAATATCTCCCTCCCGTTACCGAGCTGCAATATCAACGCTCCAGCCTCCCCTGTACAACCATCAACGCTGTCGACGCCGACGCCGACGTCGACGCAGAATCCGGATTTATCTCGGTAAATGGCCATTCATTGCCGCTATCTCATTTCTTTCTGATATTTGTCATCAACTTTGATCGACCTCCCCCCCCCCCTCCCCCCTCCCACCCTCACCATTCCGTGTTATGCATGATTAACGCAGTCAAATTCTTGCAAAAATCTTCCATTAAGAGTTTCTACTTGCGGACGAATCGCGAACATTGAAGCGTTCATGGCGTTCGGCGAGGTGAAGTCGCTTTAATAGCTGCTCTCTTCATCAGTGAAATTTAAATCTGCTTGACTGACAGATACCTTTTAGCGCGAGTATGTTTCTAAAATAGGAATTAGTTACACATTATGCAATGTTGATCTTAATTAGTCTAGGAAATTTTTGGGAGTGAATTTAACTGAAACGAATCTAGCTTGTGAAGCGGTGGTGGGTGGATGGTGAGCGAGTGGGTGGTGGGTGGGTGGTCGAGTCGGGGATTATACTTATTCTATCTGTTGCGCCCACCGCACAAGACAGAACCCGGCCAAACCAAGGGCGTAATGGCAGAACATTTCACCCCTCATGAATACCAAATTCGACTGGCTTTGCCTCAATTAGCCAAAGAGAATAGCTGACCCCCAAGCTTGTGGCCGGTCGCCTCAAAGAATTCATCTCAAGAAAGTCTATTATAGGTCGAAATACGCAGCATTTTGATTTGTTTGTGTTGGTTTATGAGGTTAGTTTGCGCTTGACTCCATAACGCGAGTCACTTGCCAAAGTGTCGACATAAAAACGGCACATTTGTGCAGTAAGAGAGGATAGCTGCCAAGCTTGTTACAATATTATGATCATTCCATATGTAACTGGAATAACCGAATTATAGTTTTCGTGTGGCTCGATATCCAACTCACCGCATTGCAATTCAATCAGTGCCATTCCCTTCCAGTCATTTGGAGTTAATTTCATAGAAATTATGCTAAAGTACGGCGAGAAATCAATGCCACTTTTATTGGAATTCTCCATCTAGAGGTGTTCGAGTTTTTTCACACATTAGAGCTCCAGTTCTTTTTAATTGATCTAGGAACCTTCGAAACAATACAATTTAAGCTTTTCACAGCTGAATTACGTCAAAACAATGAACTTTCTCCAATATAACTTATCCCAGTGGAGGAGCCGAATCCAGTTGCTCTGCGGGTTGCATCCAGGTGATTCGTCCAGGGGTTTCGATTATACTCGGAAAATCGTCGGCAATGCGTAGCTACCACAGTCTTGCTTGACTGCGAACGACGCGTATAGTGACATTCCCCACGTCGACAAGTCTCGTTTTGCGGCGGTGTGGTGGAGGTGCCAGGTCCGTCGCGCTAGAGCTTGCTCTGCGGGTTGCGTTCAGGGGTCGACTGAATACAGATATCGTTTGTTTGAAAAAATGTTTCACAAAGACGCGGAGAACGCATGAATGGTCTACAAAACAATAACTCTAACTCTTTGGTGCACACTCAAGTTATCAAATTTCTCAGTTTCTTTTTTATCTAGTCATTAATAATCGCCGAACATTTTTAATATTCTCATATTTCCGTAGTTTGCTAGAAATTAGTGCTGATCGCATCCCTCTTAACTTTCAAGTTATAAATCTCTGCGTTTCACTGAATATGATAAAATTTGCTCCGCTTTTCCATTGAATCTAATTCGATTTCGATCTGAAGACTGAAGACTGGAGAGTGGAGAGTGTGTATGCGAGTCGAGTCGAGGCAAGGCGAGGCTTGGTGGTCCTTGATCTCTCTTCCTGTCCGTCGGTTGATGAAATAAAGCGGCGAACGAATGGTTTCTCAGCGGGCTTGAGGTGTCACAAATTATCATAGAAGCGGCAGATCTTCTGAATCTCCTCAACCTGTCATACTTGGTGAGTAAGTGCCCGCCCAACGTAAGCTTCACTCTCCTCTTTGTTCGCTGCCTCCCCGCTCCAGCCGGCCTTAGCAGCCAGCCTTAGCAGCCAGCTCCCTCAGCTCACAAAGCTCGACGGCAAACCGATTTCAGAGAGCGTAGTGAGGCTTTTTTTCTTTTGACGATTGTTTTTTCTTCTTCTAATAAATTGGTTCAAGTTTTTCAGTTACACTCCCATAAAAGATTCAAATATCTCGGGAAGTGAAAGAAGAAAGGAAATGCTACAGTCTGCACAATAGATGACTTTGTTCCCGCAATTTGAGAACGAATAATTTATCTCACCCAAACGTGTCAATGATGTTTTGTGACTTGGCATTAAATTTGGATAATTATTTCTGCCCAGCGGATCAATGTCGCGTTATATTATTGCTGTGTGCATGCGTTTTGAGATCCGATCTCGTGCCAGCTACCTATTCCAGAAACTGACGTAATATGCGACTGGCATTATTTTCCTGTTTGCCAAGGTAGCAATCATACCACCCATGTATGTAGGAAGGTGGGTATACGTATAAAGAGAGAGAAGATAATGTCTAGTGTTGTACCATACAGCATGCATTATTGTGATAGTGAATGCCAGTTACATTATTTATTTGCTTTCCCGTTATTATCTTTAGTCAACGTGTGCGCTCATTCCAGTCACCACTCACCACTCACCACTCACCACTGCGAATGCAAGACTGCAGACGCCGAACCCTCAGCTCTTTTGCTAAGATGACTGTGCTGCTGGATTGTAATATATTTACAGCCTGTGCTCGTCACATGTTAGGTGCTAGCAGAGCGCCCTAGTTCCTTGTTGTTTCATACTATATTTCCACGCTTTGATATTTTACCCTTTTACAGCGCTATGCCCTTTACGCCCTTTAAGACACTGAACATGTCCAGGGAATCACGCAATTCTATGATCCATCATCTCGCCTTTACAATTCCATTCAGCATTTTATCAAAGTTTATTTCGTCGGAACACGTATATAAGCAGTGCCTCCGCTAGAAAAGTGAGTTGACTGATTCGGTTAGCAATCGCACTGAGCTGGACTCCATTTGGAGTCGATATGTCAGCTGTTGGTACTCGCCGACCGTCCCAGTCATCTAGCCGTTCGTGAGGGTTTTGGGCCCCGCCCCGCCCACCCCACTCCCACACACCCACACACCCACACGCCCACAACGTCGGTATCCCCCGCAACGATACTGCATGTATGGTACCTATCATGCAGTAACATGCCGGCAAATCTGATTTTCACTATAGAAGAGAATCGAGAGAGACTGTAAGAGGCGTCCACTCATTTTAGCTTTCAGACTTGCCAAAATAAAATCTATAACATCCTAATATCAAGATATCTCTTGCCTCCGCACATCAAGCTCACTTAGTTTACGGCCGATCAATAACTTGCGCAATGTATTGAACTGATGGCTGCTGCAATACTGATCCTTCATAATTCAAGTCGACAGAATCGGCGGAATGGGATTAGAGTCAATAGTCGAAACTTTCAGGCCACGCTACTTCATTTTTCGAAGAAATGCCATGCATCAAAAGAAGAAGTTAATGTTATTGAACCGAGAGTATAAAAACGGGCGAATATATCGGCTGACTGGCGATATAGTGAGTGCACAAACGCTGGGCGAATGCAGCTCATGCACATGGGCGCCCGCAGGATCCTTTCCAGGGGGGGGGGGGGGGGGGGGCATATTTAATGTGTTTTGTTTTAGCTTACCCCGCTGTTACGGCAACTCAGCGCTGCTGGCGTCCTCGCTAAACAGCAGTCGTAACCGTCGCGGGTTCCTCCCAAAACAATCGATGATTTCTTCTACTAATCTAATTTCGTTCGCTTTTACAAATTCTCGGTGTACACTGATTAGACACAATCCGCTCAATCCACTGTCTGTCATCGTAGACCGAAGCCAGGTTTTCACTCTTCGCAATGTACTAAATGAACGCTCCACCGTACATGTTGTCACTGGCAAAGTCAACCCATACATGATTCCTTTCGTGATGCCAGGAAAGAGTGTTGAATGTTTCAGTAAGTCAAGGAATTTAAGATCGTTGACATTAACTTCGGGTCTCCTTTTCCACATTTCGAACCACGTCTCAGCCTCTAGCTGGAAGTTTTCAATTTGGTACCTCTCGGAAATTAATTTGGCGTTTTTTAGGAATTCATGTAGATCTTTTGTTTTAAATTTTTCCGGGTGTAGTTGTAGCAAAGCGTATGCGTTTCGATTAGTGTCTGCAAAGCTTTCTGACAACGATGAAATGACGGAATCTAAGTATGGAATGAACACGGCACATCGGTAATATTCTTCTGAAGTCTTTGAAGGAACATTTGCTCGATATGTTTGGTGAGTTGCTTGTCGTGGTACCGTGATATCCACCTCGAGTTGGTCAGCTGTCAAATCAATGTCCGTCATTAGCGACTTGAACCTTGCAGCAGCGTTATCGCGATGTTCTTTTAAAATGTCGCTCAGCTCCTTCACGTGTGCCTGCATTTCAAGTAAATCTACTGATACCCCTTGTAGAGTGTTAGCTACTGGTTCTAAGATTGCCGAGTACTTTGCAATGATATGCAGTACGACAATAAACATAGGGTGTGAAGCAGAAATCCATAACTGATTGGCCATCGCTCTGGTTTGAGAGTTATTGCCATCTTGCGATAATTTCTTCAGTGCACCCATAATTGCGTTAAAATTCTCTTTGAAAATTCGAATGCTTTTATACATTGAAGACCATCTTGTTTCCGAAAGCATGGGGATATTCGGAACAAGTCTTAGTCGCAAAACACTTTCCCTAAAAAACCTGATTACACTTTTCACAGTGCCAAATGCATTGCGCACCTCACTAACTTTGTTCAAGTCATTCACTACCAAATTCAATTTATGGGAAGCACAGTGAAAAAATTGAGCTCGTCCATTCGTGGCCTCAAATATGAATTTTTAAACACCTCCTTCGTGTCCCGCCATTGTAGAGCAGCCATCGTACCCCTGGCCTATCATCTTTTCTTTTCATCCAAACCAATTGTTGATACATAATTCATTATTTTACCGGCAATTGCCTTAGCGTTTAATTCTTCAAGAGGTGCAAATCCTAAAATCTCTTCCCTTACGCACGCAGTGTCATTAGCAGAGTCCAGAAATCGAACGCCGATAGATACCAGAAATGTCTGCTGTTTCGTCAGCCAACACTGAAAAAGCTTCAGAAGCGTTCACGGCCGAAACTATTTTTTTTGAACTACTAGTCCCGCTATTTCAACGAGTTCGTTTTGAATTCGATGTGAAGTGTATTGTGCATTTTTATGACATTTCTCGAAATGTTCTTGCAAAATTGCATCTCCTGCATCTAAACGAAACTCTAACATATCCCGAAAAAACCCACCAGATGAATCTTTCCCCCGAAGTGGAGCATCATGAGTCCCACAAAACAAAATTGTTTTACAATTGGAACTAATTTCCTTCTGTTCGATTCTATTGTTACTCGATATGCGCTGCTAAGTTGCTCTTCGACGCTTAGGGTTTTCCTGTTCATGACATCTACAAAGTTAGCAGCCAGCTCAGTTGATTGTCGGTGCCATTCAGACTTGGCATGAGCTCTCGCAGATGCATTAAAATCTTTATACTTGGTAAATGCTTTTTTTATAAAGCCGCCTTGATATCCTCTGACAATAGTTGGTGGAAACAAGACGCAGTTGCGGCAAAGGGCACCTTTCGCAATTGAGGAATACACCAACCATGGGTAATCTTTGATCCATTGGTGCCGAAAGGCACAATGGTCTGACGGAACATCGTTCTTAAAATCATACTTCTCCGAAGGCGTCCATGGTTCAGTCATCAATTGATATTTTAAGTCGTTTGACAAAGACCTCCATCTGTCTCCCTGGTCGAGGACATACAAGCCAACTTCTAGTTCTGCTGGTGCTGCTGGATCCAACCTATTTGGTGCAGTACCATTTTCGGTCCCAGATACCGAAGTTGAAGCACTTGCAAGAAAATCAATCGTAATGATTATATCGTCGTCATTGGCTTCATTGTTTTGCGATTGTACCCGATCTGTTGCAGCTTGTAGAGCAGGCACTTTCGGGGGGGGGGGGGGGGGGGTGACTACAGACGCGTCTGGGATATTTTCGACGAGCCTTGCCGTGCTTAGTAACCAACATTTTACCACGCTCATCGCGGCCAAGGCGAGATTTTTAATGGTTACATGTTTTGAAAAATGTAGTCCTAAAATAACTTTCAGGCCGCCATACCATTTTCACTTTCACAATAATTTCCGTTTCTGATTGAGCAGACATGTTTCCCCACTTTTCCTCACTTTCCCCACTTTTCGCAGCGGCCTCCACTCGTGGTACCTCTCCGACTGTCACTCTCAACAAAGCCAACTTTCATGAATGTACATGAGCCCATACATTCGGCGAGTAGTGCCGTTGGGTGGGATGGAGGGGAGAGGGGGGGGGGGCTGACTGTCCTGACCCCTCTGCAGCTTACAAACCCAAGGGGCTTACTCTCCATTTAAAGTCAATTTGAAAAATTCTTCAGGAATGTTCCTGCGCTGCATTTTAGACCATACCCACAGTGGCCTTACCTCTTCTAGTGAATTGTGCGTTATAAAATTGTCCCACTTTGCTTCATTTTAGTTGCGTGCTATGCAAGGGACTGTGAAGATAATGTCAATATAAAACGGGAAGTTTTGGTAAAGACTCGCTGTCAAAATAAAAGTCACGTTGAAGAATTATGACATGGCAGAACGGCACTGCTGCTGAACTTTGCGTGTCAACTTATCTCTCATGCGGACATGTCGCAATTCATTAACACGCTGCACGTGATAGAGGTGGAATAAACGTACGCGTTCGTACGTCATGCATCACAAGCATCACAAGCAGCGCAAGAGAACAAACAGCACAAACAGCACAAACAGCACATATATCACAAACAGCACAAACAGCACAAACATCACAAATAGCACACATAGCACAAACAGCACAAACAGCACAAACATCACAAACATCACAAACACCACAAACACCACAAACACCACAAACACCACAAACACCACAAACAGCACAAATAGCACACATAGCACAAACAGCACAAAAAGCACAAACAGCACAAACATCACAAACAGCACAAATAGCATAAACAGCACAAACAGCACAAACAGCACAAAAAGCTCAAGTGGGCGAACGATGACGTTATCTGAGAATTTTGACGCCGTCTGTAAGAAACCAGCCTATTTTAACACACTTAAAACCAGGGATCCGAACCGGAACCGGAACCGGAACCCGAAAGAACCCATATTTTCATGGAACCAGAACCAGAATCAGAACCGTTATTAAAAAAATTTGAGAACCAGGACCGAAATCAGGACCGTAGTTTAATTTTTGATGGACCCGGAATCGGAACCGGAATCGCTATTGGGATCGAAAAAATCTCGGTTCTCTCAAATTCATAAAGTGGCGAAGTGGTTCAGAGCCGTGGTTAGATGGTGTAGTGTAGTACGGTTTTGCCCTGGTATGACTGACTTTTGATCCTAAAAAAGGACCGTGGTCATAAAAAAGTCCTAAAAAAAGTGGTCCTAAAAAAGGACCATGGGAAAAAAGTCACTCTTACCAGAGCAAAACCGTACTACACTACACCAAATCCAGAAAGGTTCCACAAACTTGAAACAGCAAAACAAAAATTTCAAGTTATTTTATCCCATTGGAAAAATTAAACATTTCTGTCGTCTGTGGCCTAGAGTGAGTTACAACTTCGTAGAGCGATGCACTGAGAGAATTCGGTTCAGGAATCTATTGAGCGGAGGTAAACAATTTTGATAACATCAGGCAACTTTTGCCACTTCGAGGAAGACCGCGATCAGTAATGAGCCAGCATTTGTTATTGTGGATTGACGTGACGGACCTACAGTGTGGGTGTGACATTTTTATAAGTAAAATTTACCAATAAATCCCCAAACGAAGTTAGCAATAAGGCAGCGATGGAAATAATACTTTTTAGTGGAACATACAAAAAAATATATGAAACATATATGGAAGGTTCAAATTTTTATAAGAGACGTATTATAAGTATCTTATAAGATATTGCACATTCGTATATTTTCATCTATCATATATGTTCCTATATGCTTTTTCGTGTGGGTATGGGTGCCGTAGTAAAAAAATTGGAAGGAAAACTTCAAAACGTAAATTTTTCATTGGAACCTTTATAAGAACCGCTATTTTTGTTGGAACCGATATGGGCCTAATTTTCGATCTATGGAACCGGAACCGATGTCGGAACCTGAATTCATTGTTTGAAGAACCGGAACCAGAACCAGAACCGTTATTAAAAATTCATGGAAACGGAAGATTTCGGTTCGGATCCCTGCTTAAAACCAAAACAAGCTGTGATATTTTTACTCCATCAAATCCCTGCCATTGTTTTTCAAAAACTTGTGATTTGATCAACATCTAAGCGTGCAGCTCTGGGGCGCGAGACGAAAGCCCCAGCACGAATTGGGCAGCTTTCGGTCTGTTCGGTCTGTTCGGTCTGTTCGGTCTGCTCGGTCTGTGCGGTCTGTGCGGTCTGCTCGGTCTGTTCGGTCTGATCGGTCTGTTCGGTCTGCTCGGCCTGTTCGGTCTGTTCGGTCTGTTCGGTCTGTTCGGTCTGTTCGGTGTGCTCGGTCTGTTCGGTCTGTTCGGTCTGTTCGGTCTGTTCGGTCTGTTCTGTCTGTTCGGTCTGTTCTGTCTGTTCGGTCTGTTCGGTCTGTTCGGTCTGTTCGGTCTGTGCGGTCTGTTCGGTCTGCTCGGTCTGCTCGGTCTGTTCGGTCTGTTCGGTCTGCTCGGTCTGCTCGGTCTGTTCGGTCTGCTCGGTCTGCTCGGTCTGTTCGGTCCGTTCGGTCCGTTCGGTCTGTTCGGTCTGTTCGGTCTGTTCGGTCTGTGCGGTCTGTTCGGTCTGTTCGGTCTGTTCGGTCTGTTCGGTCTGTTCGGTCTGTTCGGTCTGTTCGGTCTGTGCGGTCTGTTCGGTCTGCTCGGTCTGCTCGGTCTGTTCGGTCTGCTCGGTCTGTTCGGTCTGCTCGGTCTGCTCGGTCTGCTCGGTCTGCTCGGTCTGTTCGGTCTGCTCGGTCTGTTCGGTCTGTTCGGTCTGTTCGGTCTGCTTGGTCTGTTCGGTCTGTTCGGTCTGCTCGGTCTGTTCGTGTTCGGCCAAGCAACCCGGGTTCCCCCTGGCACCGAACATTGTCCAAATGGCAAGAGCACAAACGCTGTAACAGCAGATTCCATGTCTTGCCACGGCAGTATCAAAAACCCGCCCCCCCCCCCTTCCCCACCCCTCGCCGCCCTTGCTCATCCGTGTCCCGCCGTGGACTCTCCCGGTTCTGCTATTTATCTCTTTGCTCATAAATCGGAATCTAACGCAGCTCGGGCAGCCAGAGCTGGCCAGCGCCGGCTCTGAAGTGATAAGTGTGGAAAGTTGGACTCACGCTTCACATCATGGCCGACAGACGGACTCTTTTCATTGACCCGCTACTGCAGCCCACACTCCACCACCAGCTAAACAAATTAACCCGTCTTTCTTACAACCAAACATTAGCCAATCACATTGATTGGCGCTCCCTTTTTTTCTCCCGCAATTGAAAAGAGGCTAGGCAAACCTCGTCCCCCCCCCCCCCCACTCTCCCACACAACCAACAGAAGCAAGCTACGGCCGTAGCGCGTTCGCGTTCGGACATTTTAGACACATTCTGGCTTGGAAAATGTGGTCTATTATTACGTGGGCTTTCATTTTCTGAGTGAGTTTCAACGAACACAGCTTTTATTATTAATTTTCTCTGGTTATTTTTGTTGTTGTGTATGACGAGACTACATGAGAATAAATGTAGAAAGCATGATTGCACAGAACGATTATTTTTCATTCACATGAGTTGAATTCTATGGCTCTTAGCAATGAAAAACTCAAGTCCAAGTATATCATGTGATGAAAAGGGTACATGCGAACGCAAGAGATGAGCTGTTGTAATTTGCCGAGACTGTATTTCAAACGACCGAGGCTAAATATCTCTTCAGCTCTTTTATATATAGCGACTCCGATTCTAGATTAATAATGGCATGAATGCCTAAAAGGCTACGTACAAATTATTCTGCCCGCTCATTATAACTGTACATGCATTATACTTTTTCTCAAAGGAGCATTAGTGAAACAATACATATTTTACTGAATTTCTGATTGTGTTCGAAATAATGTAAAAGCCTCAGAAACAGTTGCATATTTTGCTGCTTAAACGTGTTCATTGTACAATTTAATGTATGGATAAGATGGAATTGCCATTTTTATTGGAGTAAGCCGTTGATTGCGAATGCGTCGAGCGTTTAGTTGCAGAATCGGAGCAGCCAATCGGCTGCAAAAGAAGTCGTTTGAATATACCGCCTTTTTCTTCTCGAAAGACTCGAACCCGTTGGCTGTTAGCTGTATCTTAACAGTTTGAGCTGGAGAACTGTCATAATACACGAAAAATCAAAATGCTTAATTTGCAATAAACAGTTATCGAAAAAATATAATTAAACCTACGCATTCGTAAGCTCAGAGCACTCCTTTTCTGAAAGTTTCAGTTCATTAGTCCTTTTCTTATAGAAGTAATTCGATTTAATGCGAGTGGATCCTACCAATTCTATTACTTTCATCAATTCACGAGTTCCCGTCCATGGGTATACATGCACATGCGAAAAATAGTTGAAACAACGTCTATAATAATTGTCGACACTTAAGAACCTTATGTTGGAAATTGTCCTATTGAAATAGTTAGTTTTCCTTTAATTAATCAACAATGTATGATTTTTAATCCGTTATGCTTTTAAGTTTTAAAAAGTACATTTGGACATTTTCCTCAATATATAAAGATCGATTCTTTTATAAGTGTGTATATACACCCCTGCCTTTGTCCTCGAAATAAGCATCTGGAACACATCAGCGATCGCTCGAGATCGCCTTCAGAGATCGCTACCAGTCGACAACTAAGCTACTAGCGCCTAGCGCCATCTAAAGCGGACGGAATCCAACAGGCGATGCTATTTGCACACAAAGTGCGGAGTGCCTCTAGTGCGTGCTATGACAGAATACAGATTGTGAGCACTTTTCGATATCAAGTGATAATTTGGTAGACCTCGCAAAATTAATTAAGGATCAGTTTCTATGAACTGTTTTAGACTCAACTCTACAAAAAGAAAGGTGTCTTCCCTTTTAATTAAGTGTTGCTACTTGCTCGAAGTTCTAGCCTTCTCATTTTCCCATAAGACCAGTGTTCGACTTGGCCGTTTACGCACGTCCAACACTGCGAAGTCGCGGGCGATCAGCTCACACCCGGCGTTGCCCTCTTGCATCGCCGCCAACTGCGCTGAGCCTCGCTGACCGCAGACCGCTTTGAAAATAAATGCCAGTTCCTCAATTTACAATATGATTCCGTTTTGCCAATGCTGAGACACAAATCACCCCGTGAAATTAAGTGAAAATGAATAAGTGCGTAGACAACGTTTTAGGTATAAAATATTTTAATTCGTGAAATAAGAAAAATTATTGATCAATCAATTATTAATCAATGGTCATAATATGCTTACTCATATGGTTTCACTTTCAACATAAAGCTATTATCAAGTTCGTTTTTTAAACATTTATTTCTACTTATGACTGTGTAGTAGGCTGTATAGAAAATAGCCAACAGAAATAAAATACTTCTCAACGCACATGGCTGTTCTAAAAACTTGTCCCTTTTTGAAAGCAAGTCTCGCATTTGAGCGTCGCCATGTCGTTGCGCAAATAGCTACTCACGTGTTCGAAATTGCCGAATAATTAATTCAAATTATTGAGTTCCTAAAATATTACAAATGACAGGATCGGACAATTTTTCAAGTCACCGATGTGAAGAGTTTTCAAATATTGATAAGAGCGAACTGCTTCAAATAAACTTGGCAGTCGTTCTCCATGGCGTATACCAAATACGCATTACTACATAAGCTAACCACCAAATCCAATTTTTCTTCCTATTCTCCATTCCCATTCAATTCTCTTTATTCCACCCTATTATAATAAATAGATTTAGAAGAAACCAATTCAAATTACATATTGTCCAACGCCTATTACTATACGTACCTACCTAGCTAGCAAGTGGGGTTGAAGTATTTACCTGGAGGAAATGTGACCAGTGGCAGTCAATAGTAGTAATTATCAATTAAGTAGGTATCTAGATATCTTTGTTTGGTAAAATTAAAGTTCCTTTTGTTTATTTATTCACTACAAATTCCTTTGTGTACATGAAAAAGGACCCTAACAAAAATAGGTATGAAGAAGTTAGTTTGCAACTGTAAGAAAGAACAAAGGAGGAGGCTTACCATTCTTACAAAAAGTGCAAGAATATTGTATAGCATTATATTGTGAAAATCATTGTTTAATCAGAATCCTGTAGCATTGCCCTTAGCTAATTGACATTAGGTAGACATAGGTATTTGACATAGGTATAGGCATAGGTATAGGCATAGGTATAGGCATAGACACAGGTATTTGTAATTTGAATCTTTTCCTCGTCCCATTGTCCTAAAACTGTCTGCTAGGCACCTACCTGCAGATACCTACATAACAGGTATAGATAAAAGATATCTCTACACAGTGGCGGATACAGGGGGGGGGACCCACCCCCCTTAAATCCTAGCAAGAGATGCATGAAACATGGTTTCAGATGCTATTGAAAACCAAAAGTTGTGATATGTGCCACTACACAAAAAATTTTGAAGTCCAAAGGAAGTCTCTGCTCCCAAAACAAAACTAAAAAAGTATGAAATTCGGTCTTTCTGCTTTAAAAAGGGCTGAAATGTACTGCACTTGCTGTCGAAGTCCAGGGATTAATAAATGGCGATGAGCCTTTTCCGGCGCAATTTATAACAGCTCCAGTTAGAGAACGATGGTAAACTCAAACTAATCCTAGTGCAGGTACCCTCGGTGCTGAACCGTGACTTGGTAGATTTTAAAAATTTAAATTTCACCAAGTGTCAATCTCTCATTGCTCATATTATAAGAAAACAAGAATTTGTTTATTCCTTAACCGTTAATGTGACGTAGGTGAGACATGCATGTTTATGTAAATATGACGATGTACCTACCTACCCATTATGATAAACTGATGTTGTAAGGTTCACCTAGATCCGTAAAAAATCTACGAAGTCACTGTTCAGTACAGAGGGTACCTGCACTAGGATTAATTTGAGTTTACCATCGCTCTCTAACTGGAGCTGTTATAAATTGCGCCGGAAAAGGCTCATCGCCATTTATTAATCCCTGGACTTCGACAGCAAGTGCAATTCATTTCAACCCTTTTTAAAGCAGAAATACCGTATTTAATACATTTTTAGTTTTGTTTTGTGGGCAGAGACTTCTTTTGGACTTCAAAATTTTTTTGTATAGTGGCTATAAACTACCGATGTCGCCGTCCAAACTCTCTATACGCTATTCGACGGCGTTCGCTCGCTGCCTGCATCACATTTACGTGCCCCGTGCCCCGTTCCCCGTTCCCCGTTCCCCTTTCCCCAGTGGACTGATCCCTGCTAAGCTACCTCGTGATCCAAATCACTTCCTAATATTTGATGCGAGTTGTTAGCGTTTAAGGCTAACCCTCCGTCCCTGCTTTACCTTAACTATAGGATCCACTAACCCAGCCCGAATCTCAATCCCATAGAAACTTTGCAAAGTCATCGTTAACATGCGCTGTGTGCGTGTGTGTGTGTGTGTGTGTGCGTGTGTGCGTGTGTGGTGTGTGTGTGTGTGTGTGTGTGTGTGTGTGTGTGTGTGTGTGTGTGTGTGTGTGTGTGTGTGTGTGTGTGTGTGTGTGTGTGTGTGTGTGTGTGTGTGTATGTGTGTGTGTATGTGTGTGTGCGCGTGTGTGCGCGTGTGTGCGCGTGTGTGCGCGTGTGTGCGCGTGTGTGCGCGCGTGTGCGCGTGTGCGTGCGCGTGCGCGTGCGCGTGCGCGTGCGCGTGCGCGTGCGCGTGTGTGAGGGTGTGTGCATTTCGGAAAGTTTGCCTGTTTACAGGTACAGGCATGGAAGATGTCACTGGTTATTTATGTTTTTGCTCAGCGACGATGTTTTTTGGCAGATGTAATAGAATGATGTGCTTGAAATGCGGGCGTTTAGAGAATAAAATATACATTCCTGACAAAATATTATATTATCACGTAATAAGAAATATTTTCCCAATAGAATTGCGAATAAATAAGATGATCTATCTTCGAACGCATAAACTCTGGGAAAACATGGACGCTCAAGAAAAACAGTATTATTGCATTTGTAGGAAAACGGTAGGTATAGCTGATTGTGACTTTCTATGTACATTTTACATCGTGAACTAAGACAGTCAGGAAAGGAAATGTGCCAAGGGTGCCATTGAGAAAACAAATTGCACAGTAGAGTACACAGGTCGGCGAGGTTACGAACCGAGAACAATTCTTGAGGGTAGTAGCCCTGTTTGAAAGCTGGGTGCTTGCTGGCTGGCTGGCTACCCTTATACCTATTCGCATCACAGTAGAAGAATGGCTTTTCCAAATTTATGTTCCTCTTGGGATTGAAATCCTTCCAAGTGTTACCAGGAGCCAAAATGAGCTAAGATGAGGCCCCTTTTTTTTAAAACATTTTCTGTGTGTAGTTTATACACTGAACAGTTATTTGGTGGGTGCCTTTTCGCACATGGAATTTACGTTATTGTCATTTCCAATTGGAATTTAAGAAGCCCTCAATGAACGTATTTTGTTCCTATGCATGCAGAAAGAAAATTTATATTTTGTACGATTTTAATAATGACTAACCTGCATATACGAGTGTCAGTTTCGGGCATCGATTTGTTATGTGCACTTCAATTACTGTCATGGTTCCAGTTAATGGAATAACAATACTAATAATTCCAAAGTTCAGCTCAAAACGAGAACATTCTAAACGAAAATGTTTCTGCTTTAATGTCACGCAAGGGAATGCTAGCCAATTTTCTTTTAACTGTTTATAGTCGAAGAAAACCACTAAGAAACTTGGCGAAGAGTAACTAAATTCGGATCATGCCACAGTCGTTTCTTCTCCTTTTTTCCCCTACTGGAATGAAATCTTTTCTGGTTGCCTTATGACACAAAATATCTTTTAACGCCTTCGTTGTATTTGTTTTCGATATCCGATACAGTGTTCGGCTAAGAGCATTCTGGTCCAGAGGCTTGATAGGTATTGGATATCAACTCTCATCAACGCGCTTGGCGCTGGGAAAGGCACTGGTCGCGGCCGGGTGGGGGGGGGGGGGGGGGGGGGGCAGACACCACCTTCTTTGGAGTGTATTTTACTCTCATCTTAACCGAGCAGTTCCGCCATTTACTACGTTTTCGCAGATGAGAGGGTCATAATATTCGAGTACACACGAGCATTAGTAGTACATTGTGCATTGTGCATGATGTTTAATTTTCTTCAGGTCTCTTGTATTGTTCAGCAGTCTCTAATTCTTTCAGAAATGCTTCCCGAAGACCAGCCTGCTGTGATGATAATTATAATATTGTTTCCCCCCCCCCCCCCCCCCAAGCCGCGGCCCCGCTACGCAACCGGCTGGCTAGGCGGCCAGCGAGGCGACAACGAGACCCCCGTTCCAGCCAGGACGGAGATCCTGTTCACCTTCTAGGAACGCACCAGTACACAACCTGTTCTGCTTGCTCTGTTGGCTGGCTGGCTGGCTGGCTGGCTGGCTGGCTGGCTGGCTGGCTGGCCTGAGCCTGCGTTGCTAAGACTTAAACGACATATGGAGACTCTAGCAGGGGAATCTTGCAAGAAAATAAGTCTAGAGAGTTTATGGGTAAGCGAAATGAATACGCCAGTCGCCAGTCGCCCGGCGCCGTCGCAGCAGCGACCGCTTTCTGGAATGACGAATAGTCGCCTTAGTTCGCCGCTTCGAAAGCTGCAATGTGCTTTTGCAGCTTGTTGACTTATCAGTGCATAATTAATGAGGTAATTATCTTGTGAGCATAAATTCTCTCAGCTAAGACTTTCCCTCTTTCCCTCATCCAGCATCACTTCTTCTACTTCTTCATATTTTCTTCAAGTGTAGGTCCACTCACCAGCTTCACTCGCTTATACATGGGACTTGGCTATGCCAGATGTTCTATTTCCCCAAAGTTAATTATCTGACATATTTAATCAGTACTTAAAAACTGATTTAACTTTGTTTCGAGTTCTGCTCTTTTAAACGTATTACAGATTACTTTTTCGATAGTTATTAAAATAAGCGTTTTTGAGTTCAACTCTCACCTGGGCCATAGCATTGAGTTGCCAGCGTAAGCCATTGTATTCTCAGCTTTAAACTAGACATCTCCACCACATGCGCACGACTAAGCGGGCTCGAAGAAACAAATTGGAACGAATTGAAACGAATTCCAATTCCATTTGTATCTAAAATTCAACAATAAGTTTTTTTTTAACTCTTTTCTATAGTCTTTGAGTCAACTTAAGTAAAGCAGCTTTAAAGACGGCACCTCCACATTCTTTCAAGTCTCGGATACATTGTTTGTTTCATGTTTGTAGCAAAACAAAACGTTTCCTGAGCTCAATTCTTCACCACGCATTAATGAGTTAGTGTGTCGTGGCGTGGGGCTCAAACCCCCCGCCCCCATCTCCCCCACAACGTCAGGCCAGCCAATTTTGTTCCTTTCATGCTTTAAACACTGCACCTCCACCTAGAACATGCATTGTACCGACACTGAGTGTGTAGATGCATGCTTTGCACATAATCTTTTACAGTATATGCTTATATAAAGCATATACTCACGTCCGAAGTGGAATGCCATGTCTTGTTAATTACATTAAAAGTATACATTTTCTTTGTCCATAAATATGACATGGACATGACCGTTCAGCCATACTATTTCTTTCATAGCTGTGAACGACAAGACAATCGACGCAACGAGCTTCTTTTTTCGCTAATTAATTTACACCATCTCAATTAGAGCATCGACATAGTAACGAGAATCTACGTTACAACGGATGATAGAATAACTGTCCTCGCGCCTTCGTAGAGGAAACGCGAGTTACAACATGTTCTACGAGCTCACTTACTTTTGATTGAAATTGAAAGTTCACCTTCAATACAAGACGTACGTACCGCCGGTTGGCGCGCCATGCCCTATCCGCCCTATCCGCCCTAGCTGCCCTAACCGGCCCCTAGGCAGGCCGTGCGTGAGGCTGGCCGGCCTCTGCGTGAACCGGCAGAAGCGGGGCTCAGATGCGGAGCTTCCATCAGCCTTTTATACCAGTGCCTATCCTCACTGGGATAAATGGGTACAGCAGCACGCGTGTCTGCTGTGTCTGGGGTGCTTTCAGACGAGCCATATAATCGCGTTACATTTGATGGGAGTGCCGAGTGCATACAATTCTTTCCCGAGAACGCAGTTGTCAACAACTAGGCTAGATGGCTGCTGGAAGCAACACAAGATCAATTTTTCAAATATCCACCCAAGGGATGGTGCAGTTTCTTTTGATCTAATGGAGAAATATAGTGGCGGAGACATGTTATAAGAACTAAAGTTATATACCCGCGTGGAGCAGGCTCTGCCTGTGTTGAGAACGTTGTACCGTCTTTTTCGGGTATCAATTGAGCCTCATTTCGGAAACGTTGTTGATTTCTATCTGATTGTTGCCATAACTCGCGGCCTGCTGCATGTATGATATTCATATGTATCACGAAGCAGGCTGTGTGAGAATCAACAAAAGCATTCAAGCCTGAGGATACGTTTGTGCAAGAATCTCAAGTGGTATGTGGTATTATTTTATTCGATTGGTTCAGTGAGAACCGAGGACCATCGCCTGTCGCTGGATGCTTGGAGTGTTGATTTGCCCGTGTGTCCTGCGCTGATAACCCCGTGCTGCGTACTGTAGCTTGCCAGTTGCCAGTGGTCCGCTATTGGGCCGCGACCGGGCCGCTATTGGGCCGCAGCTTCGATACCATAAGCGTGAAGAAGCCCATCTCACTGAGACAATAACTTATGTAGAAACAGCTGTACTCAACTTTATCTGAGGGCCAACAAAAGGAGGGAGAGCGAGCCCACTAAACTGTGTCACCATATAGTAGCTGTAGCCTGTTAATAGAGCATGTAGCATTAAAACAGAATAGCGGCAGAAATTCAGCGCTTTCCGTGCAAGCACGCATGAAAACAAAGAGAATAAGCATGGTGAGCGCGGGCTCCAAGGCGCCACGCTAGAGATAAGAATTTATATAATATATTACAAATGTTAACAGACTACGAAGGCACAGCACTTTTTTCTTCTCATTTTTTTTTTAAATCCGCTCATTAATTTTTACTCTCCTTTTTGAATTATAAACGAGCGCGTGACAAAAGCCAGGGCGACTGCCCGCGAGCACGGGTCAACTTAAAAGTGACGAGTCTGTTTAAATCCCAGCCCTCCCCCCCCCCCCCCCCCCCACACCCTGTGGTCGCTGGTGGTGCCGCTCATCTAGTGATCTGGGGACTGGCCATTATCTCTTTCATATCACTATCGCAGATAGGATATTTTAGTATCCTATATCTATTGCTCCTGGCCCTCAGGATTCATATGCTGATTGAGAGTGAGCCAACGAGAAACTGAAAGTGAAAATGGCCCCAGCATAATGTCACTAAATGTTCTGCTAGACTAGATAGATATCAAAAGTGGTGAACTCTTCTCTCGCTATCTCAAAACTCATAGCTCTATCCACCCCCTTTCCCCTAGTCATTCATCAGCATTCACAATCAGCCAATTAAGCCACAGACTAAGGGCTGGGAACTTGTTCAATTCTAATAGCATAGATTAAAAAAGGGGCTGGTGCACGAAACACGTGCGACGCTGGTCGCGTGACGAGGGAAATGAGATCTTTATGCGTCCCTTGAATATTGTCCAAGCGGCAAGCGGCAAGCGACAAGCGGCAAGCGGCAAGCGGCAAGCGTCATGCGGCAAGTGGCAAGCGACAAGCGGCAAGCGTCATGCGGCAAGCGGCAAGCGGCAACCGGCCAGCGGCAACCGGCAAGCGGCAAGCGACAAGCGGCAAGCGTCATGCGGCAAGCGGCAAGCGGCAACCGGCCAGCGGCAACCGGCCAGCGGCAACCGGCAAGCGGCAAGCGGCAAGCGACAAGCGGCAAGCGGCAAGCGGCAAGCGACAAGCGGCAAGCGGCAAGCGGCAAGCGGCAACCGGCCAGCGGCAACCGGCCAGCGGCAACCGGCAAGCGGCAAGCGGCAAGCGACAAGCGGCAAGCGGCAAGCGGCAAGCGACAAGCGGCAAGCGACAACCGGCAAGCGACAAGCGGCAACCGGCCAGCGGCAACCGGCCAGCGGCAACCGGCAAGCGGCAAGCGGCAAGCGACAAGCGACAAGCGGCAAGCGACAAGCGGCAAGCGACAAGCGGCAAGCGACAAGCGGCAACCGGCCAGCGGCAACCGGCCAGCGGCAACCGGCCAGCGGCAAGCGGCAAGTGACAAGCGGCAAGCGACAAGCGGCAACCGGCCAGCGGCAACCGGCCAGCGGCAACCGGCCAGCGGCAAGCGGCAAGCGACAAGCGGCAAGCGACAACCGGCAAGCGGCAAGCGGCAAGCGACAAGCGGCAAGCGACAAGCGGCAACCGGCCAGCGGCAACCGGCCAGTTCTAATAGTTCAATTCTAATAGCATAGATTAAAAAAGGGGCTGGTGCACGAAACACGTGCGACGCTGGTCGCGTGACGAGGGAAATGAGATCTTTATGCGTCCCTTGAATATTGTCCAAGCGGCAAGCGGCAAGCGACAAGCGGCATGCGGCAAGCGACAAGCGGCAAGCGTCATGCGGCAAGCGTCATGCGTCAAGCGGCAAGCGACAAGCGGCAAGCGGCAAGCGGCAAGCGACAAGCGGCAAGCGACAAGCGGCAAGCGACAAGCGGCAAGCGGCAACCGGCCAGCGGCAACCGGCCAGCGGCAACCGGCCAGCGGCAACCGGCCAGCGGCAACCGGCCAGCGGCAAGCGGCAAGCGACAAGCGGCAAGCGACAACCGGCAAGCGGCAAGCGACAAGCGGCAAGCGGCAAGCGACAAGCGGCAAGCGACAACCGGCAAGCGGCAAGCGACAAGCGGCAAGCGGCAAGCGGCAAGCGGCAAGCGACAAGCGGCAAGCGACAAGCGGCAACCGGCCAGCGGCAACCGGCCAGCGGCAACCGGCAACCGGCCAGCGGCAAGCGGCAAGCGGCAACCGGCCAGCGGCAAGCGGCAAGCGGCAAGCGACAAGCGACAAGCGGCAAGCGACAAGCGGCAAGCGACAAGCGACAAGCGGCAAGCGACAAGCGGCAAGCGACAAGCGGCAAGCGACAAGCGGCAAGCGGCAAGCAGCAAGCGGCAAGCAGCAAGCGACAAGCGGCAAGCGGCAAGCGACAAGCGGCAAGCGACAAGCGGCAAGCGACAAGCGGCATGCGACAAGCGGCAAGCGACAAGCGACAAGCGGCAAGCGGCAAGCAGCAAGCGGCAAGCAGCAAGCGACAAGCGACAAGCGGCAAGCGGCAAGCGGCAAGCGACAAGCGACAAGCGGCAAGCGGCAAGCGGCAAGCGGCAACCGGCCAGCGGCAACTGGCCAGCGGCAAGCGGCAAGCAGCAAGCGGCAAGCAGCAAGCGACAACCGGCAAGCGGCAAGCGGCATGCGGCAAGCGGCAATTGCGGCTAGGCGTAGTGTGTTCGGTGTTGTCAGATACAGCAGTGTTAAACACTAAAAAACACGCGCTCAAAATACTTTGCCTTGTATGCTTAGATGTATTGTATGCTTGAATTAGAATGTGCTTGCTCGGGAGCCTATGCTTCGAAGTGCATTATTAAACGGATGCTCTGTGCTTTGCTCTGGAAGTGCATGTGCGAATGCATGCCAAGTGCTCTCTTTGAAGTATTAGCAATAATTGTCCGCTGGATAATTGTAACAGTTTTGACTTTAACTTGGGAATACATATCTGTCAGATACATCAACGCCCGTAGCACACGGATGGGATTTACTGGTATAAATATTCAGTTACGTATGTGCTTCTGTATCTTGGGGAAGCGGGAAGAAAAGTAAAGTAACTACTATCCATGAAGACCGATTTCTTGAAATCACTGACTAATAAAGTGGTTGACTGCCGGCGAAAGAAGACGTGTTTTCGAATGGAGGACATGATGATGCTATGCGGGATGCATCGTCGTAAACAACTCCTTTTTATTTTGGGATTTAATATTTGGACGTCTAGGATGTTCGTTTTTGAATCTGACGATCCGATGTAGGACGCTGGCTCCCGAGGTGCTGTTCGAAGTGCTACTGCGCAAGTAGCTTACGCCGTAAGTGCTTACGGCGCATACTTACGGCCATACTTACGGCCATGCTAGACGAAACAGGGAAATTATAATAATATTAGCTTGTAACCTTACTTTATGGACAGTGACTCTTAAAAAATAAGAACAGCAACAGCTTTATTGTTATCATTGTTGCTTTCGTATGTTTTCGCGTTAACAATTCGCTATTTCTCCAAAAACATGTGAAGTAATAGCCTGCATGGGCGAGAAAAAGCTCCTGGAAATTTTTACATGAGTTTTACAATTTTCACATTTAAATTACTTATTCAGAAAACTCGAGTCTTCGGATATTGGAGGTTTTTACAGACTTAATGTGGATTCATCATGTTCTTGCCAAACGCGAAAAAACGGAAATTTCATTTTATGGAAGATACGATCAAATACACAGTCTGTTTGAAAAGCCTCAGGTTTTTCATGCCTGTTAGTACACGGATGGATTCTTTCTAGTAACAAGGGTTTCTTCTTCTCGATATTATGTAACGTGAAAGAGGAAATTTGGAGTAAAGACTGCTACAAAACCGGTCGCTGCATTTGACAGACCCAGGCAAAGTGACAAACGGCAAAAGATGACATCATGGTTGGAATTGAAACCGGCCCTTATAGATCCATACTATCAATTGATCTCAGTTTCCCGATTTTCTCATGGTGAAGAGATGAAAGCTTATTTTATTGAGATATATGATGGGACAGAGTGTCAATGGAAATTATTACCAAACGTTCGCAACACCGGCTAAGAACTATCTATCCATCCATATATCTATCTATATATATATATATATATATATATATATATTTATATATATCTGTGGATTATAATACTTTTGGATAGTATATCAAAATAAATTTAATTGGTTAATGAAATTTGTGTTGAAATATGAGTTTTGACATTTGCTACACCTTTTGGCGTTGGACATTTTCAAATGCAACTTTGCAAATTAAACTTAAAGTTTTTTTCCGGCAAGCTGGATTGGGATAATGACATTATGATTTACCAGCAACAAAATGTTGTTACGTATGGTCCCAAGTCCTAGGACCTAGGTTATGGCCTAGGGCCATATTTTAGTTATAACCTGGCTACCGGGTATGCCCGCAGGGCATAGGGTAATAGCGTCGATGGAAAGGGCTTCATCCTATAGCTGGAGCCACTGAATGATCTTAACATTATCTTCACGTTCTTGGTGATTGTGATGGGACAGAGTGTCAATGGAAATTATTACCAAACGTTCGCAACACCGGCTAGGGCATAGGGTAATAGCGTCGATGGAAAGGGCTTCATCCTATAGCTGGAGCCACTGAATGATCTTAACATTATCTTCACGTTCTTGGTGATTGTGAGTGTGTTCCGGTAATTTCATCGGGTTCTTTCAGTGAAAAACATTTCACTTTGTGGACGGGTGGCGATTTTGCTCCTCAACACTTATATGAGAAAAGAGTTTTAATAAATATAAATTTCAATAAATAATAAATATTTAGAGCCATGAACTGGAAAGTACTAACATGCCCTCACATGCAGTGCACTATACGTGCGTAGCACGGGCCCATACTGCTAGTAAGTATATATATATATATATATATATATATATACATCAAATCCATCGTTATACCGTCACCGAATGGTATATATTACATTCATTACCAAAAGCGTCACTTTTGCCAGGTTGTTTGAAAGTTAAAAAGATTTAAAATAATCAGTCAATTTAGCGCCTCTGCTCTGTATGGTTATGAACGACACCTGTCAAAGTACTCGTCAGTTGTCTGGTCTACGCTTAAACATTTCTGATTCGCGAATTGGGTCACCTTACCGCACCAGCATGGTCGGGAGTCGGGAGATGCGATGTCAGCGATATTGATTTTGATTTCTAATCGTCCGTCTACTTCATATAACTGGGACATTTCATGTTCAATTTTAAAACATTCCAAGTGTGCTCACGTATCACATGGTGATTGTATGTTTAGCAGTGACATCCTTAGGAACAGAGTTTCTGCCCTCGCATGTTGGCTTGCTCCCGGCCGCGAGTATTTCACGCAATAAAACTAATCCAGATGATTCTAACGGAAATTTCAAAAGAGAATGACATTTATGCGCGTTATTTGCGGAGAAATTTAGGGGTGGCTGTAATCTGTGCTCAGTAATTTACATAAAAATAATAAATCGGAATTAAAAGTTATCCCTAAATCGGCTTCCCTTCTCCATTGAATGAATCAATGTAGATTTTTTGCAACACGCAGAAAAGCAAGTAATATAATGGCTTGCGCACCGCGCTCCACGCCCCGCGCTCCACGCCCCACGCGCCGTGCCCTTCGCTCCACGCCCGGCGCGCCACGCCCCGCGCTCCGCGCCCCGCGCTCTACGCCCCACGCTCCACGCCCCGCGCTCCACGCCCCGCGCTCCACGCCCCGCGTGCCATGGCCCGCGCGCCACGCCCCGCGCTCTACGCCCCACGCTCCACGCCCCGCGCTCCACGCCCCGCGCTCCACGCCCCACGCGCCATGCCCCGCGCGCCATGCCTCACGCCCCGCGCGCCACGCCCCGCGCTCCACGCCCCGCGCGCCACGCCCCGCGCTCCACGCCCCGCGCTCCACGCCCCGCGCTCTACGCCCCACGCTCCACGCCCCGCGCTCCACGCCCCGCGCTCCACGCCCCGCGCGCCATGGCCCGCGCGCCACGCCCCGCGCTCTACGCCCCACGCTCCACGCCCCGCGCTCCACGCCCCGCGCGCCATGGCCCGCGCGCCACGCCCCGCGCGCTACGCCCCGCGCTCCACGCCCCGCGCTCCACGCCCCGCGCTCCACGCCCCGCGCTCTACGCCCCACGCTCCACGCCCCGCGCTCCACGCCCCGCGCTCCACGCCCCGCGCTCCACGTCTCGCGCTCCAAGCCCCGCGCTCCACGCCCCGCGCGCCACGCCCCGCGCGCTACGCCCCGCGCTCCACGCCCCGCGCTCCACGCCCCGCGCTCCACGCCCCGCGCTCTACGCCCCACGCTCCACGCCCCGCGCTCCACGCCTCGCGCTCCACGCCCCGCGCTCCACGTCTCGCGCTCCAAGCCCCGCGCTCCACGCCCCGCGCGCCACGCCCCACGCCCCACGCTCCACGCCCCACGCGCCGTGCCCCGCGCGCCATGCCCCACGCCCCGCGCGCCACGCCCCGCGCGCCATGCCCCACACCCCGCGCTCCATGCCCTGCGCTCCACGCCCCACGCTCCACGCCCCACGCGCCATGCCCCGCGCGCCATGCCTCACGCCCCGCGCGCCACGCCCCGCGCTCCACGCCCCGCGCTCTACGCCCCACGCTCCACGCCCCGCGCTCCACGCCCCGCGCTCCACGCCCTGCGCTCCATGCCCTGCGCTCCACGCCCCGCGCGCCATGCCCCACGCCCCGCGCTCCACGCCCCGCGCTCCACGCCCCGCGCGCCGGGCACTTTGGCTCATTGGGGATGATTTTGGTTGACGGTGTTATTGTCCTCTATATCCTATGTCTCTTTCATAGATACATACGTTAAGCTAGATGATTTTCCCGCTCAGTTTATTCTGTGGAAATATTGTAACGTACCATTTCAATGCCTTTTTGACCATTTTATATGCACCGTTTTTTTAACAACCGGATTCGAATTTGCTAGCAACATTAATTACTCTATATGTTACGTTTGCCAAAAATTTGATATTTCTGTGACTTGCGACTTGTGCTAAAGCTGCGGCTGCGGTTATTTTCATACTGGATTTCAATTTTTGCCTGAACCTCGCATGTAATATAGAAAATCTTCTTTTTTTAGTGCTTTACAAAACCAAACTCTGGGTTTATTATATCTATAATTACTACAATCACACTAGTCACTCAGTTAAATTCTCAAATTTGAATTGGTCACCACTCGCCTTGCACATGGCGGAGGGGGGGGGGGGGGGGGGGGTGTTTCAGAGCCACTTTACTTTGAGTTTCCAAAACTATTGTCGCAACTGCTTCATAATTTCTGGAACGATTAAAAGCAATCAGATGTGCCTGATCCTGATCCTTGCCTGATCCTGATCCTTGCCTGATCCTGGTCCTTGCCGCCAATGGCGCTGGCCAGTGGCGCTGGCCAGTGGCGCTGGCCAGTGGCGCTGGCCAGTGGTGCTGGCCTCGGGCGATGCTATGTGGCTTGATGCTCGCCGGCCGCAAAGCAATCTGGCCAAGTAGGTCCTACATAAACCTCTCTGCCTCCACTCACATCTGCAATTATATTCCATGACATGTTCTAGTATGTCTATTTGTGTAATGTAAGTACCACGCGCTAGGTATTTTTTTTATTAGTTGGTATATAAGTACAATAAAGTAATGAAAATGCCGGAATGCACTTGTATCAGCAAGCATAAAACGGTGAATCCAAACTGCTCGCAGGAGTGAATTGCTAGCTGTTATTTTAGCAAAGTATAATATAGTGTATGAAACGTCTCATTAGAACGTGATTTAATTATCAGCGATGTAGTCTTTATAATATCCGAGAAACAAATCAGATTTTATACTCTGAAGGGTATATTATACGTACTTGAGAAGAGCTTGTCTGTCCCTTCGATGATATTGAAGATTTTTTACTTGTTGCATTATTTAGCGATTTACGACAGCTTATTACGATATGTGCAAGAAATTATTAAAAGCTGTACAAAGAAATACTTGATACTTGCTTGTGCTGACTGCAGAGCGAACTTGCCGAGTGAACGGTGAGCTGCTGCAGCGTCAATTAGGAGCGTGGCGCGGTACACTTGCGTAATTAATAAACCGTGCAGATTCTCAAATGGCTAACGGCAGTTTCTACAAGTTGGTTGTCAGGACTAAATGAATTTAGTTCAGGTAATACATCACTTTTAAATGTTCCATGGCGAAGGCTACGTTAATATAGAAATTGATAGTCTCTTTGGCCTAAGTATTTATAATATAAAACCATTTTTATTTGGGTTCATTCAACAAATAACTTGATTCCATGTAAATGCATGCTCTCAATTTCCATCATTTATCACACAAACAGTGCTTCGCGTGGTTGATTTTATTGAAATATGTATAGTCAAACGACACGAAAACGATACTGAAGAATCAATTGCCACTCTTTGATGGAGTAAACGAGGGAAAACGTGGAAGTATACAGGAAATAATCAAAACAGACAAAAAAAACGAATTCGAATTTCAGATCACCCAACATTTGCGTTTGTGTCGTATCAGTCTTGAAAAAGAACATTATCTTCTTTCTCAGTTACTGAATGAAGCTCGAGTCGGGGGCACACAACAGATTCGTTGTTTCCTTTTGTGTCGCATCATTATTGAGGCAGCTTATGCATGGAATTGTTCAACTTATAGGTTATTAAGGATATATTCCTCTTCGTGTTCTCTTCATTCACCGGCTCCGCACACAAGCACTGCTATTGCTTCATCATTAAAATACACGGTGAGCACACTGTGGCGCTAGAAGCAGTAACCAGTTGCAATTTCCAGTATCCGGCATCCAGCATCCACTATCCAGCAGTTATCCATCACCGATTCTCGGCGAACTTCATGATGAGTATTTTTGTAAATGATCTCCCGCGAATGTGACTTTATTTCGTCGTGTGCGAGCGGCTCGCCCCCACTTAGTGGAAGATATACGATGCAAGCTCCAGCCACGCCACCCGTTGTCGCCAAATGATCGTCCGAACTTTTCTTGGCCCGAAACCCTTGGCTCTTTTTCTTCCTTTATTTGTGAAGCTCATGTGCTATTAATTGTGCGTTTATTCTTTCATTAATTACTATAATGTATATAAACTGAACCATGCGAGCCGTTGTTTTTGGCCAGCTATAAAAGAGTTATGGACGATGTTGACTGAAGACGAAGACTTTGAATGTATATTTTATCATTAGAATGAAACTGGAGTAAATTTTGCAGCCACCATGGTTGAATTAATTTCATAATCTTGTCGAGCTCGTATCCCGCATCCAATTTCGGCAGTATTTTTCCGAGTGAAGTAAGAAGTAAGAAGTTGCAGCGTGTTCTGTTACTTGTGGAACCCTCACGGGCACTGGCTTATTGCTCCCATGCAGCGGTTTTGTTTGCGCAGATATTAATTAACCTGCGCCATAAACAATGCCTTTCGTTATTAACATTCACTTTATACTGTGTGTCTCGCTTTCACCACCTTCTCAAGCCGAAATTGAATCGTGTTTTATAAATAATTAATTATAATTATGTATTGATAATGAAATGATCCTTCTTGGCTTGTCAGTGTCATTTATATGGACCCGGGTTGAAAGGCCTGGAAAAGCTAAGAAAATAGGAAGAGGTTATTTGCTTCCTTATTCTGATGGAATTTCCTCTACGCCTTCCCTTAATGAATTATGTCCCAAGGATCATTAGTTATCTGTACCTACTCTTGCTGACACCATAAAACAGTGTCTAATTTAAGTGTCTCATTTCAGCACCTCTGTTCGCCAACCTGCCAAACCCCGCCAAACCCAACCCGCCAAACCCAACCCGCCAAATAATCCAGCTTGCTATTTTTTGTTTCCTTGTTATCGGTTATTGAACTAGTGCAAGATCTATCAGTTCATTTCCGATCAAAGAGAGTCAAGTATTGTTTTACTTACTTCATGCCAGAACTGCCCAGGACTGAATTGCCTCTATTCTACTTTTCTTTTCATATTCTGACCAGTGATTTGTGATGTTATTTTTGAACGGAAAGTAGGTACGCCTCTTTGGCGAAACCATCCAGTCGTTATTTACTCAAGCATTACAATACCAACCAAACTTCCAAACACATAAACAGTTCTTAAGAATTAATGGGCTCATGCATCACTAATTAAAACAAGCAAAAAATAACGTTTATAACATTAAACGCCTTAACTACTATTATGTATCGAGTATACTTTTCACTAATTGCACTTTTGCCCGTTATTAGGGGCGTGGATAGATGATGGTGGTTAGCTAGCTCACGCAACAACAATAATTTGATTCGAGGTGACACACTCAAGTACGTCTTGCTCCTGCGTCTATACCGACCATCGGCGGGCAATCCACCCTCCCTCTTCTCTGTCAAGTACGTCTTGCTCCTGCGTCTATACCGGCCATCGGCGGGCAATCCACCCTCCCTCTTCTCTGTCAAGTACGTCTTGCTCCTGCGTCTATACCGACCATCGGCGGGCAATCCACGCTCCCTCTTCTCTGTCAAGTACGTCTTGCTCCTGCGTCTATACCGGCCATCGGCGGGCAATCCACCCTCCCTCTTCTCTGCCAAGTACGTCTTGCTCCTGCGTCTATACCGGCCATCGGCGGGCAATCCACGCTCCCTCTTCTCTGCCAAGTACGTCTTGCTCCTGCGTCTATACCGGCCATCGGCGGGCAATCCACGCTCCCTCTTCTCTGCCAAGTACGTCTTGCTCCTGCGTCTATACCGGCCATCGGCGGGCAATCCACGCTCCCTCTTCTCTGTCAAGTACGTCTTGCTCCTGCGTCTATACCGGCCATCGGCGGGCAATCCACCCTCCCTCTTCTCTGCCAAGTACGTCTTGCTCCTGCGTCTATACCGGCCATCGGCGGGCAATCCACGCTCCCTCTTCTCTGCCAAGTACGTCATGCTCCTGCGTCTATACCAGCCATCGGCGGGCAATCCACGCTCCCTCTTCTCTGCCAAGTACGTCTTGCTCCTGCGTCTATACCGGCCATCGGCGGGCAATCCACGCTCCCTCTTCTCTGTCAAATACGTCTTGCTCCTGCGTCTATACCGGCCATCGGCAGGCAATCCACGCTCCCTCTTCTCTGCCAAGTACGTCTTGCTCCTGCGTCTATACCGGCCATCGGCGGGCAATCCACGCTCCATCTTCTCTGTCAAGTACATCTTGCTCCTGCGTCTATACCGGCCATCGGCGGGCAATCCACCCTTCCTCTTCTCTGCCAAGTACGTCTTGCTCCTGCGTCTATACCGGCCATCGGCGGGCAATCCACGCTCCATCTTCTCTGCCAAGTACGTCTTGCTCCTGCGTCTATACCGGCCATCGGCGGGCAATCCACGCTCCCTCTTCTCTGTCAAGTACGTCTTGCTCCTGCGTCTATACCGGCCATCGGTGGGCAATCCACGCTCCCTCTTCTCTGTCAAGTACGTCTTGCTCCTGCGTCTATACCGGACATCGGCGGGCAATCCACGCTCCCTCTTCTCTGCCAAGTACGTCTTGCTCCTGCGTCTATACCGGCCATCGGCGGGTAATCCACCCTCCCTTTTCTCTGCCAAGTACGTCTTGCTCCTGCGTCTATACCGGCCATCGGCGGGCAATCCACCCTCCCTCTTCTGTGTCAAGTACGTCTTGCTCCTGCGTCTATACCGGCCATCGGCGGGCAATCCACCCTCCCTCTTCTGTGTCAAGTACGTCTTGCTCCTGCGTCTATACCGGCCATCGGCGGGCAATCCACCCTCCCTCTTCTCTGTCAAGTACGTCTTGCTCCTGCGTCTATACCGGCCATCGGCGGGCAATCCACCCTCCCTCTTCTCTGCCAAGTACGTCTTGCTCCTGCGTCTATACCGGCCATCGGCGGGCAATCCACGCTCCCTCTTCTCTGCCAAGTACGTCTTGCTCCTGCGTCTATACCGGCCATCGGCGGGCAATCCACGCTCCCTCTTCTCTGTCAAGTACGTCTTGCTCCTGCGTCTATACCGGCCATCGGCGGGCAATCCACCCTCCCTCTTCTCTGCCAAGTACGTCTTGCTCCTGCGTCTATACCGGCCATCGGCGGGCAATCCACGCTCCCTCTTCTCTGCCAAGTACGTCTTGCTCCTGCGTCTATACCGGCCATCGGCGGGCAATCCACGCTCCCTCTTCTCTGCCAAGTACGTCTTGCTCCTGCGTCTATACCGGCCATCGGCGGGCAATCCACGCTCCCTCTTCTCTGTCAAATACGTCTTGCTCCTGCGTCTATACCGGCCATCGGCGGGCAATCCACGCTCCCTCTTCTCTGCCAAGTACGTCTTGCTCCTGCGTCTATACCGACCATCGGCGGGCAATCCACCCTCCCTCTTCTGTGTCAAGTACGTCTTGCTCCTGCGTCTATACCGGCCATCGGCGGGCAATCCACCCTCCCTCTTCTGTGTCAAGTACGTCTTGCTCCTGCGTCTATACCGGCCATCGGCGGGCAATCCACCCTCCCTCTTCTCTGTCAAGTACGTCTTGCTCCTGCGTCTATACCGGCCATCGGCGGGCAATCCACGCTCCCTCTTCTCTGCCAAGTACGTCTTGCTCCTGCGTCTATACCGGCCATCTGCGGGCAATCCACCCTCCCTCTTCTGTGTCAAGTACGTCTTGCTCCTGCGTCTATACCGGCCATCGGCGGACAATCCACCCTCCCTCTTCTGTGTCAAGTACGTCTTGCTCCTGCGTCTATACCGGCCATCGGTGGGCAATCCACCCTCCCTCTTCTGTGTCAAGTACGTCTTGCTCCTGCGTCTATACCGGCGATCGGTGGGCAATCCACCCTCCCTCTTCTGTGTCAAGTACGTCTTGCTCCTGCGTCTATACCGGCCATCGGCGGGCAATCCACGCTCCCTCTTCTCTGTCAAGTACGTCTTGCTCCTGCGTCTATACCGGCCATCGGCGGGCAATCCACGCTCCCTCTGCTCTGTCAAGTACGTCTTGCTCCTGCGTCTATACCGGCCATCGGTGGGCAATCCACCCTCCCTCTTCTGTGCCAAGTACGTCATCGGACCAAAGTCTGGATTCTGGGAGCCATCTCTGTAGTCTGGACCGATCTGGACGGATCCGACTGACCGTTTAGGCTGACACTCGTAGTAGGGCTTCGGGGGATTCTACTGACTGGACGACAGAAATTGTTACTGTTACTCTATAATGTAAAATGCATTGCAGCATTTGTGGAATCATGTTATTAGCGTGGGCGAAGAGACCGAGGAGTCGTCCAGGGAGTTAATTGTGTAAAGGGTAACTATAACCAGTTGAGCCTAATTGGAGACAGTCTATGTGCTCTGTTCTCTGTGCTGGGCTTGCTTCATTTGAATGAGTTGCAAGGGTTCGAAATGGTTTACCTAACTGTTAAATCTGTCTCCCATTTGTAAGCTATGTGAAATTTGAATTAGGGACGCGGAGGGTCAAAACCAAGAGGCTGGATGTAAAGGAAATGAACTGTGAGTTAATGTATTGAAATATAATTATTTGCAGTTAGTCATTCCGTTATCTCGCTTAATTCTGACAAACCGTGCTTGAAATGTTGCATCGTAACATACTACCACAGATATTCTCCTGAAATACTGAATGTGCGAGAGTTTTAAACATATGATATCGAAATCGAGTATACCAATACTCTCTCTTAACGCACGTCGTTTCTTTTACCATGCGTTTAAGACTATCACATGTCATCACAAGACATTATAATACATTGTCGTGAATAGCTCGCAAAATTCCAGCCCATGGGCAGAAATGTCAGTTTGCTATTTAAAGCATTTACTTAGAGCACCCGGTCCGCCGCTTTGTATGCTTTTGACTAGCCTAACCAACTCTCAGCATTTTCAGAGCATACTAAACAGTGAGGTGTTATATCGTTATACTGGCATTAGCTTTAGTGCTCTGCGCTGTGGAACACATTTAACGTTGGCCAATTAACGTTGGTCTGTCAATCTAGCTGTCTGGCGACGCCGACGCCTATACAGAAACTCATAATTAATTCGTAGTCAAGTGGCCTCCAAGTGGGCCGCATCTGTGGGAATCGAAAAGGAGGCGTCTTTTGCATATTGCATCAGATCGTTCGACATCTAACGGGAGCGTAACTGCGAGATGCATTAGTAGCATTTATTTCGTAATGCACGAAATGCTTGCCCTTTTGTTCTTTCCCCTTTTCAAACGTCCAAGAATTGCGTGGCCCGTTCGGCGCGACTTGCAAGTGTAAAGGTGTTGCACAGAATTGCTGCGCGACTTGCAAGTGTAAAGGTGTTGCACAGAATTGCTGCGCGACTTGCAAGTGTAAAGGTGTCGCACAGAATTCCTGCGCGACTTGCAAGTGTAAAGGTGTTGCACAGAATTGCACATTTTACAGAATTGCACATTTTAATTAGCATAATTATCTACTAGAAATTATTATCCATATTTAAAATTCTTTGAAGTTTAATCTTATCCTGCGTTTTCATTTTCGCAAATGTGAGCTCCGCTTCGCTTGGCGACCCTGTAAGTGCTGTTTCGACATTAGGGAGGCACCCCTACGCGGGGCTACGCGGGGCTACGCGGGGTTACAAGGGGCTACGAGGGGCTACGAGGGGCTACGCGGCTTTGCACAGAGATCCATACTCAAAAAGAATAATAAAACTTACGATTGGAATAAATAAATGCTTTTCAATTACTTACCGTCTACAGCGAGTGTAAAACCTCTACAGACGTTTAGTAATGCATTCAAAGTGAGCTGCAGCTTTTGATTTTGATGTGTACCTCAATGTAACAAGGCACTTTCCGCGCGCAGTCTGGGACCGTTTCCTAGCATTTCCCAGCATTTCCCAGCATTTCCCAGCATTTCACTACAGTGTATGATTCATTAATAGGTTAATCTTTCAAAGACGCGACTGCCTCCTTTATCAACTGACTGAAGGGGGTGGGGGAGGAAAAAGCTCGGCTGGGGGGGGGGGGGGGGGGAGAGTGGAAGGGGGGAGGTGAGTCAGGAACCTGGAAACAAGGCTCTATAAAGCGCATGTGTTTTATTTGATCCAATTCCTTTGGGCGATTTTGTCATGGTTTCCAACTATAAAAAGCTGTAAGCTAGTGGTTTTCTTTGCCTTTGTTGGTCATACCGAAAACATGTCGTAAAGGTACTGGAGAGAGTGGTTAGTTAGGGGGGGATGGAGGGGGGCGCGTAGAGGTGCGTACTTCGAGTCGCAATGTTCATCGTACCGACACCCGATGCGCTCTCGTGTGTTGGCACCTTACAGGGCAGCCGGCCTCTTCAGCCCCGAGCCCATAACCTTGAGACCATATCCCCGAGCCCCTAACCCCGAGCCCCTAACCCCGAGCCTGTAAGTGCTGTTTCGACATTAGGGAGGCACCCCTACGCGGGGCTACGCGGGGCTACGCGGGGTTACAAGGGGCTACGAGGGGCTACGAGGGGCTACGCGGCTTTGCACAGAGATCCATACTCAAAAAGAATAATAAAACTTACGATTGGAATAAATAAATGCTTTTCAATTACTTACCGTCTACAGCGAGTGTAAAACCTCTACAGACGTTTAGTAATGCATTCAAAGTGAGCTGCAGCTTTTGATTTTGATGTGTACCTCAATGTAACAAGGCACTTTCCGCGCGCAGTCTGGGACCGTTTCCTAGCATTTCCCAGCATTTCCCAGCATTTCACTACAGTGTATGATTCATTAATAGGTTAATCTTTCAAAGACGCGACTGCCTCCTTTATCAACTGACTGAAGGGGGTGGGGGAGGAAAAAGCTCGGCTGAGGGGGGGGGGGGAGAGTGGAAGGGGGAAGGTGTGTCAGGAACCTGGAAACAAGGCTCTATAAAGCGCATGTGTTTTATTTGATCCAATTCCTTTGGGCGATTTTGTCATGGTTTCCAACTATAAAAAGCTGTAAGCTAGTGGTTTTCTTTGCCTTTGTTGGTCATACCGAAAACATGTCGTAAAGGTACTGGAGAGAGTGGTTAGTTAGGGGGGGATGGAGGGGGGCGCGTAGAGGTGCGTACTTCGAGTCGCAATGTTCATCGTACCGACACCCGATGCGCTCTCGTGTGTTGGCACCTTACAGGGCAGCCGGCCTCTTCAGCCCCGAGCCCCTAACCTTGAGACCATATCCCCGAGCCCCTAACCCCGAGCCCCTAACCCCGAGCCCCTAACCCCGAGCCCCTAACCTTGAGCCCCTATCCCCGAGCCCTAACCCCGAGCCCCCATCCCCGAGCCCCTAACCCCGAGCCCCTATCCCCGAGCCCCTAACCCCAAGCCCCTATCCCCGAGCCTTTAACCCCGAGCCCCTAACCCCGAGCCCCTAACCCCGAGCCCCTAAGCCCGAGCCCCTAACCCCGAGCCCCTAACCCCGAGCCCCTAGCCTTGAGCCCCTATCCCCGAGCCCTAACTCCGAGCCCCCATCCCCGAGCCCCTAACCCCGAGCCCCTATCCCCGAGCCCCTAACCCCAAGCCCCTAACCTTGAGCCCCTATCCCCGAGCCCCTAACCCCGAGCCCCTAACCTTGAGCCCCTATCCCCGAGCCCCTAACCCCGAGCCCCTAACCCCGAGCCCCCATCCCCGAGCCCCTAGTCCCGAGACCCTAACCCCGAGCCCCTAACCCCGAGCCCCTAACCCCCAGCCCCTAACCCCGAGCCCCTAAACACGAGCCCCTAGTCCCGAGACCCTAACCCCGAGCCCCTAACCCCGAGCAGCTGGCGCAGCGTGCAGTGTGCAGCGTGCAGTGTGCAGTGTGCAGTGTGCAGCGTGCAGTGTGCAGAGTGCAGCGTTGAGTGTGCAGCGTGCAGCGTGCAGTGTGCAGTGTGCATCGTGCAGCGTGCAGTGTGCAGAGTGCAGCGTTCAGTGTGCAGCGTGCAGCGTGTAATGTGCAGCGTGCAGAGTGCAGTGTGCAGCGTGCAGCGTGCAGCGTGCAGCGTGCAGTGTGCAGCGTGCAGTGTGCAGTTTGCAGCGTGCAATGTGCAGCGTGCAGTGTGAAGCGTGTAGTGTGCAGAGTGCAGCGTGCAGTGTGCAGCGTGCAGCGTGCAGTGTGCAGCGTGCAGTGTGTAGAGTGCAGCGTGCAATGTGCAGCGTGTGCGGCGTGGGCAGCCAAGTCTTTGCCGGCCTTTGCGTCTCCCGATAGGGCACAGTTGTTCTCTGAGTGGCACTTAAGGTGGGAGGCTACGAGTCGTTAGAATGGAACACAGGCACCAAGATAAATAATAGAGCGAGGGACGCTGTTTGCTGTTATCTCCACCATGACAAATTGGCGGCATGGGACGCGGCTAGTCAAATCAAGACAAACACGCTCGCGATCGCGTAGCAAAGCGTCACCCGCCGCGTTACCCGCCGCGTCACCCGCCGCGTCACCCACGCCTGCCGCGCAGGTCAGAGAAATTTAAAATAACAAATTCGTTGACTAGTCTGTGGAGAACGTGTTTTATGTCTCTGACAGATTAGTATCAAAACAGATTATTATTTTCATGCGATATCTCCTCGACGTGGGGTCAAGTGCCCTGATAAAGAAGATAGTGCGATGGAATCTGATTTCCTAATGGGCTGCAAAGCGTTATAAATTGCAACTCCCTTTTATTGAGTCACACATTTTCGTGAAAATTCTATCTCGTTTATCAAAACACAAAAACGTATACGAACAGAAAGTTTTGCGGCGAGCCGCGACTCCGTCTAAAGCGCAAGGAATTCGGCGCGCGAAAATCTGTCAATCTTAGGGAGCTATCTCGAGTGTAGGCCCTCCGCCTTGTGTCCTGCGGACTCGACCGGTCCACCTGATTCGCTTTATCACGACGTCGAAGAAAAGTCGTCCATTCGGCTGTAGCGGCCAACGTCGGCCCTCCGATCTCGCATGTAAAAACAGAAAAAAGCACACACACTCGCAAACCCGCACACAGGCACAAAAGTTTGAAGCGCGGCGTTGGCTGCGTGGCGCAAACAAATGAGTTTAGTTGCAGGGGAGGTTGAGGAAATTTCGCTGTTTCTGAACGACCGGCTTGGAAATGTATGCAGATTTTAAGCGTACGCGACCGGGCTGCTATACTGTGGCGAGTGTATAGCTGAGGTTGAAGGGCATGCATCTTTTTAGCGCTCCTCGCCGAACCCTGTGTCCTGTGCCCCGCGTTTCAGGGCCGGTCAGCCGTTCCCCTGAACCGAAGCCGTCCGCTTTCCGCCTTCCGCCTTCTGCCGTTCGCCCTCCAGCTAACATTTACATTCCCGGCACTGGTGTGCATGGCCACGATACAGGAGGACGTTACGCACGCATTACGCAGCCCACCGCCTTGGCATTATCTCTCCTGGCTCTGACCCCCCGTAATGGCGTGACTTCTCCGATCTCATTCCAACTATACGACGCCAGCTACCTATAAGCCACGGAGGCCACATATTACAAACTGCCTAGCCGCTGTGTGGCATTACTGGTACTGTGTAGTGTGACCCCACCAAACCCACCCTGCCTACCCTGCCCAACCTCGGTCTATCTAACTGCATTAATAAACTCTTACTCGCCAGACTAACGTGTCGCACGCTCAACATTTTTTCTGCTATTGCTATCACCAACATTATTATTTGAATAATATTTTAAAAGAAAAAAAAAAATTGTGATTTTTATTAACATTTCGATTTCTGTTATGCGTATGCGTTAACTTATGTTGAAACTTTGACTAATTTGTTTTGTAATACAATCTTATCGGTCCATTTAGCGCACATGAAGTTGAGGTGACTGTTTGATGCGTACGGGTCATGCTAGGTCCAAATTGCAGGTAATGCTCGTCTGAGCGTCGCGTGTGGTTGCGTGCAGTGGCGTGCAGTGGCGTGGCCTGGCGTGGCTTGACGTGCAGGCTTGGCGTGCGCTGGGGCTTGCTCTATTGATAATCAGTACACACCATGTACGAACGCTCCTTACACGTAGCGACGGAGAAGATTATTCACACGAGGACATAGTTATTACAATGAAACCGAAACAGTACAAGTTTGCCAAGTCATAACTTTTGTTCATAACGTTCATGTTTAATACGACTAAGGAACAAGTTAGAGTAAATTTTCGAAAATTGTAACATTGCATTTGCTACCATATCTCCCTTGTTGTAACGAATGGTAGCAAACTATCTTATATCCTTACAGTGAGCTACAAATCTTGCTCAACTCCAGCCGATCCATACGATACCTATGTAATTAAATATCAAAATGTACAACCGCAGGAAGGTGTTAACTAAAATTTTCCTCGATAATTTTCTTCCCTTTTACGTTATTAATTTAGTCAGAGTAGGTATACACACACCTATAGTGTGGCACAAATAAATTACTCTTCTCGCAGCTGTTAGCAGAGATTCTTTTTTGGCATGCCGGCGCCAATCCCAAGCTGAAAATGATTTTCCTAAAGGCTCTGCTTTTGTTTGATGATGAACAACGAATTTTACGTACCAAATTGCACCGAAGAATGTTTTATGTGATGTGTTTAGTTGATGTGCGCGATGATGATGTTTGCGAGGTAGTGCTACTTGTGCTCGGTGCTGGTGGAGGCCTGGTGTGTACGAGAGTGTGCTCTTCGCTTTCAGATGTGCCCGACGCTCCTGGCCGGCCCCTGATCATGGGGTTCACCTCGCGCTCCGTGAACCTGTCGTGGGCTCCTTCCCAAGACACACACAACAGCCCGATCGCCAATTACGTTATTAACGTCCGGTAAGTACCCATTGCTCACTGCACACTGCTCACTCAAGCTGCACACTGCACACTACACGCTGCACACTGCACACTACACGCTGCACACTGCACGCTACACGCTGCACACTGCCTTGATTAAAGTCCGGTCGATTCCCGCAAAGGTAAGCGGGGCTTGCGTCCTGGCAAATCGGTGTTGGTGTTATTTAAATGACCGCATGCATAAACGCCATTTCGAGGCGAGCGCTGGAGTTAGTGTAAGGAATTAGCACGCTGCTGCCATGTGACCAGTGCTATCCCATGCTAAAGCGGGAAAATGCTAGGATTACTGGACCAGGCCAACTGAATGCTGTGTGATTCGAATAGTACGAAATGTAAAGCCAACAATTTCCACCGAATTAAAAGAGAGTGGAGTACATTTATTTTCTGGACTATACACGCTAGTTTGGTTGCATGCTAAATCTAGAAAACAGAGTGTTGGCTTGTCTGTCCTGATGAACCATTGCACGGTGCACAGAGTGCATAATCCAATTCTTGATTGCCACGTCATTGGGAAAGCCAGGGGAAAAGCCGGGGGAAAATGTTCCCGTGACCGCATGGCCGGACAGGCCTCTCTGGTGTACCTCGTGCCCCGTGCCCCGTGCCCCGTGCCCCGTGCAATGGAGGGACTTCATTAGTGATTTACGGCAGTGCTCTACCGTCGTGCGTGTATTTTAACGTCAATCTAAGTAGTTGCGACGGAACTATTTATGATTCGGTGTGATAATAATTATTTGTTTCATTATGGTTGATTGTTGTTTGAAGATCCTCCGTGATCCTCCAGGCATTTTGCTTTGAGTTTGACGCTGGATAATTATTGTGCTTCCGAAATTGATATAATTTGTAACTGAATATTTGATTGTGCTCAGTGTAGATAGTACATTCAGGTTCCCCGTACCCTTTGAACACAAACGTCCAGTTTTTTGAGTGATTATGTTGACAACAAGCATAAGATATATTGCCCTTAAGTTTCAGAGTTTTTACCCACCGATTGCATTAATGGCAGCTTAAATAATAGCCAGCTCCCCGATGTGTGATTTTTTTTAACCCTTTATAGAACACAAATGTCCATTTTTTTGGGTGATTATGTTGACAACTAGCATTATAAATATTGTCCTATAGTTTAAGAGTTTTCACCCACCGATTGCAACAATGGCACCTTTAATAATAGCCAGCTCCCTGATGTTTAATTTTTTTTACCATTTTTTTTACTACAAATGTCCAGATTTTTGAGTGATTATGTTGACAGCTAGCATGATAAATATTGCCCTTAAGTTTAAGAGTTTTCACCCACCGATTGCAACAATGACAGCTTTAATAATAGCCAGTTCCCTGATGTTTAATTTTTTTTACCCTTTTTTAAACAAAAATGTCCAGTTTTTGGGTGATTATGTTGACCACTTGCATTATAATTATTGCCCTAAAGTTTCAGAGTTTTCACTAACCGATTGCAGCAATGGCAGCTTTAATAACAGCCAGCTCCCTGATGTTTAAATTTTTTTAACCATTTTTTGAACACAAATGTCCAGTTTTTTGAGTGATTTTGTTGACAACTAGCATTAGATATATTGCCCTAGAGTTTCAGAGTTTTCACCCACCGATTGCAACAATGATAGCTTCAATACTAGCCAGCCTTCTGGTGAATATTTTTTTAACCCTTTTTTGAACACAAATGTCCAGTTTTTTGAGTGATTATGTTGACAACTAGCATTAGAAATATTGCCCTAAAGTTTCAGAGTTTTCACCCACCGATTGTAACAATGACAGCTTTCATAAAAGCCAGTTCCCTGATGTTTAATTTTTTTTAACCCTTTTTTGAACACAAATGTCCAGTTTTTTGGGTGATTATGTTGACAACTAGCATTAGAAATAATGTCCTGAAGTTTCAGAGCTTTTATCACTGATTGCAACAATTGCAGCTTTAATAATAGCCAGCTCCCTGATGTTTTAATTTTTTTAACCCTTTTTTTAACACAAATATCCAGTTTTTTGGGTGATTATGTTGACAACTAGCATAAGAATCCTTGTCCTAAAGTTTCATAGTTTTCACCCACAGATTGCAACAATGGCACCTTTAATAATAGCCAGCTCCCTGATGTTTAATTTTTTTTACCACAAATGTCCAGTTTTTGAGTGATTATGTTGACAACTAGCATTATAAATATTGTCCTAAAGTTTAAGAGTTTTCACCCACCGATTGCAACAATGGCACCTTTAATAATAGCCAGCTCCCTAATGTTTAATTTTTTTTACCATTTTTTTTACGACAAATGTCCAGATTTTTGAGTGATTATATTGACAACTAGCATGAGAAATATTGCCCTTAAGTTTAAGAGTTTTCACCCACCTATTGCAACAATGACAGCTTTAATAATAGCCAGTTCCCTGATGTTTAATTTTTTTACCCTTTTTTAAACAAAAATGTATAGTTTTTGGGTGATTATGTTGACCACTTGCATTATAATTATTGCCCTAAAGTCTCAGAGTTTTCACTTACCGATTGCAGCAATGGCTGCTTTAATAACAGCCAGCTCCCTGATGTTTAAATTTTTTTTACCATTTTTTGAACACAAATGTCCAGTTTTTTGAGTGATTTTGTTGACAACTAGCATTAGATATATTGCCATAGAGTTTCAGAGTTTTCACCCACCGATTGCAACAATGATAGCTTCAATACTAGCCAGCCTTCTGGTGAATATTTTTTTAACCCTTTTTTGAACACAAATGTCCAGTTTTTTTAATGGTTATGTTGACAACTAGCATTATAAATATTGCCTTAAAGTTTCAGAGTTTTCACCCACCGATTGCAACAATGACAGCTCTCATAAAAGCCAGTTCCCTGATGCTTAATTTTTTTTAACCCTTTTTTGAACACAAATGTCCAGTTTTTTGGGTGATTATGTTGACAACTAGCATTAGAATTAATGTCCTAAAGTTTCAGAGCTTTTATCACCGATTGCAACAATTGCAGCTTTAATAATACCCAGCTCCCTGATGTTTTAATTTTTTTAACCATTTTTTGAACACAAATGTCCAGTTTTTTGAGTGATTTTGTTGACAACTAGCATTAGATATATTGCCCTAGAGTTTCAGAGTTTTCACCCACCGATTGCATTAATGATAGCTTCAATACTAGCCAGCCTTCTGGTGAATATTTTTTTAACCCTTTTTTGAACACAAATGTCCAGTTTTTTTAATGGTTATGTTGACAACTAGCATTATAAATATTGCCTTAAAGTTTCAGAGTTTTCACCCACCGATTGCAACAATGACAGCTTTCATAAAAGCCAGTTCCCTGATGTTTAATTTTTTTTAACCCTTTTTTGAACACAAATGTCCAGTTTTTTGGGTGATTATGTTGACAACTAGCATTATAATTAATGTCCTAAAGTTTCAGAGCTTTTATCACCGATTGCAACAATTGCAGCTTTAATAATAGCCAGCTCCCTGATGTTTTAATTTTTTTAACCCTTTTTTGAACACAAATGTCCAGTTTTTTGGGTGATTATGTTGACAACTAGCATAAGAATCCTTGTCCTAAAGTTTCAGAGTTTTCACCCACCGATTGCAACAATGGCACATTTAATAATAGCCAGCTCCCTGATGTTTAATTTTTTTTACCCTTTTTTTTTACCACAAATGTCCAGTTTTTGAGTGACTATGTTGACAACTAGCATTAGAAATATTGCCCTAAAGTTTCAGAGTTTTCTCCCACCGACTGCAACAATGGCAGCTTTAATAATAGCCAGCTCCCTGATGTTTAATTTTTTTAAACCCTTTTTTGAACACAAATGTCCAGGTTTATGAGTGATTATGTTGACAAATAGCAAAAAGGGTTAAAAAAAATAAACACCAGGGTGCTGTCTATTATTATAGCTGCGATTGTTGCAATGGTTGGGTGAAAACTCTGAAACTTTAGGACAATATTTATAATGCTAGTTGTCAACATAATCACCCAAAAACTGGGCATTTGTGTTCAAAAAAGGGTTAAAATAATTAAACATTAGGGAGCTGGCTATTATTAAACCAGTCATTGTAGCAATCGGTGGGTGAAAACTCTGAAACTTTAGGACAATATTTATAATGCTAATTTTCAACATAATCACCAAAAAAATTGGACATTTGTGTTCAAACAAGGGTTTAAAAAAATTTTTAATCAGGGAGCTGGCTATTATTAAAGCTGCCATTGTTGCAATCGGTGGGTGAAAATTTTGAAACTTAAGGGCAATATTAACATTGCTAATTGTCAACATAATCACCCGAAAAAATGGACATTTGAGTTCAAAAAAGGGTAAAAAAAATTAAACATCAGGGAGCTGGCTATTATTTAAGCTGCCATTGTTGCAATCGGTGGGTGAAAACTCTGAAACTTTACGGCAATATATCTATTGCTAGGTGTCAACAAAATCACGTAAAAAATTGGACATATATGTTAAAAAAAGGATTAAAAAAAATTAAACATCAGAGAGCTGGCTATTATTAAAGCTGCCATTGTTGTAATCGGTGGGTGAAAACTATGAAACTTTAAAGCAATATTTCTAATGCTAGTTGTCAACATAATCACCCAAAAAAAAAGACTTTTAAGTTCAATAAAGGGTTATAAAAAATTAAACATCAGGGAGCTGGCTATTATTAAAGCTGTCATTGTTGCAATCGGTGGGTGAAAACTCTGAAACTTTAGGGCAATATTTCTAATGCTAGTTGTTAACAAAATCACTCAATAAATTTGACATTTGTATTCAAAAAAGGGTAAAAAAAAATTAAACATCAGGGAGCTGGCTATTATTAAAGCTGTCATTGTTGCAATCGGTGGGTGAAAACTCTGAAACTTTAGGGAAATATTTCTTATGCTAGTTGTCAACATAATCGCCCAAAAAACTGAACATTTGTGTTCAAAAAAGGGTTTAAAAAAATTAAACATCAGGGAGCTGGCTATTATTTAAGCTGCCATTGTTGCAATCGGTGGGTAAATACTTTTGAACATTGTATAAATATTTATTTGTTTATTAAAAACGTATTTATTTATTTTCGTTTTACGCAGCTTGGTGTTTTTGGAGGTTTGGTATAGTAATGCATTGAATCACTCTGTCTGGTGGTTTTGTTTTGATGGTGTTGGTGGGCCTGTTGCTAGGGAGCTAGGGAGTCGAGAGCTAGAGAGCCTATTTCACACCGGTTACACTGGCTTATGATGGCATATCAGTTCCCAAGCATTTCTCGTTTTGTGGCTCTTATTGATCACTGAACTGTACACGCACTCGTCACTCGGTTCGCACTACGCTGTGCACTCAATTAAGAGTGTATTGCACGCTGATAATGAGAAATGACAATTACCCGCTCTTTTCTAATTGCGACTTTGAGCGGATCGCCATACTATCATACATCCCTCTCGCGGCTACGCTCTGAGTTTCACACCCTCTAGTTTCGGTTGTTTCGTATTGTTATTATTCTATCTATACCTATCCAGATGTTGATGGTGTGGTTCATGAATGATTATAAAGTATTTCCATTTCTAGTGCCGTGTTATGCAACGCTCGACTCCACTCTACACGGTGCAGCTTGGAGTGGTGCTATGCTAGACCGGTTAAACGCTGATACCATTAAGGCGCCTCAAACCCACATGATTTACCAGGCAGTTCTCATTGTTTTTACCAATTATTTTAGGGAAATGGTTTCGTTGTGACCATGATATCATAAGAAAATTACGTAAAAAAATATTTTGTTATTTTCTGCAGAAAATTTTTCTGACAACCCTAAAAAAAAGAGAGAATCTGTAGGCTGAGCACAAAAGAAATATAATAATAATATAGATAGAAAGTCGCGGGATTTTTTTAGTAGCGCAGAGTTACTGTCTTATATTGCCCTGCAATGAGCCATTATCATATTTTATGATATTGGCTGAGAAATCGATTTTTGAAAAATGCTAATTTCTAATCGAAGGTTTTTGTTGAGAGCGTTGAGGCTCAGACAGTATTGCTTCGTGAACCACGTTATTGTTATAACCTATTGCCTACTTACAATCTCGTTTTTTTAAATTTGATCTGAACGTATTTTTAGCTCTAGGGGTTAAAAAAAGTTCCGTAACCCTCAAAATTCACATAAATCTTCGTTTCAAAAGGAATTGACAATCGCATGAGCACATCATTACAATGGAATATTTAAAATAATCGAAATATAGAAATCAATCGATTTTCAGAGTGACAACTAGGAATTATTTCTGGGAATGTAGCACAATACAACATATGCTAGGCAAGAAGCGGCTTAGTGACGGATTTTGTAACGACCAGACATCTAGTGTAGAAAAATGCAAACTTGATCGATCTAATATCCGCAATTTCCACCCAATCACTTCGATTAAAAATGATACGCGCTCTGCATGACTTCACGAATCCAATCCTATCAATAAAATACTACATTTTCTGATTTTGTAAGTTTTTTATGAGTAACGTGAGATGTTATGAAATAAAGCGATACAAAATAATCCATCCGAGGCGATAAGCCTGGCTGTGTTTATAAAGTTGAGTAGTCTTTCGAGACTCGACTGGTAGTTGTTAGGTCTAGGTTGTGAACGGGGGTGGGGGGATGGTGCAAGCATTGGCAGAGTTGGACTGTGATTTTTGCGAGACATTATACCTGGAGCGTGAGAAAACACGTCCGTCCACCTTGAGAGCTGGAGAGCGACTGATCTCGCGAAAAAACACATTAAGCAACTTTTGCAAGTAGACGTGGGTATGATACCCGTTAACCATACACAGTGTTGTGACTTATCTAGATAAAATTATCTAGATAATCATCTAGATAAACTTTTTAATATATTATCTTTATCTAGATAATATTGTGCACTGTCATCTTTATCTAGATTAAAAAAAAACTTGGTCTAAACTCCATATTTTAGATAATAGATGATTTAAGCCAATTTTATTCCGATTTTTGACATTGTCATTCAAATTGTCATTTATTTCCAAAACCATTGCCATCCCAATAAAAAGTTTCTCTTGAGAGTAAGGATTCGGTAATTGGAAATCCGATTCCAAGAGCTACTGTTACTGTTGGTACTGTTAGGTAGGTGTAATATAATATTATCAGTCACTAATGTGGCTTTTGGAATTTCGCAACAATCCAACATCATTTTCCAATATTCCCAATTTCAAAAATTATCTATTATCTAAAGAAAATTATCTAGATAGATTTTTTCATCTATCATCTTTTATCTAGGTGATTTTGAAAAAATCATCTATTATCTTATCTAGATAACAAATTTTCCCATTACCTTCATCTTTATCTAGATTTAAAAAAAAATTATCTAGTCACAACACTGACCATACAGAGAGAGCGTTTCCGGCGCATGGCTGGCGCTGGCGAGCCGCGAGGGCAGTGGCGGCCGCTTTCACAGAGCCATGCTCGAGGATTATCTGCATTAGAATTGCGAATTGGTTCTCCCAGTCTCGAGACTGGGATCTCGGATCTGACGTCTCACTCTCAGCCTCGCCTTATCAGAAGGGAAACGAGCCAGACACTACGTTTAGGTCAAGCAGCCAACAGCAGAGCCATCTAGCGGAGATGAATTTATTAGCTCCCGCATTATTGTCTACAAATGTTACTTAGCCTGCATCAGGACCGTCGTGTTTTCGAACGTGGAAATGCCAGGAAAATGCTGGAAATTGCCGGGAAATTCCGCTGGCAAGGTGTTGTGAACAAGACGAGTGGGAGAACTGTTTCTTTTGTCATTGGTTGGATTTAGGCTACTGTTTCAGTCATGGTAGCTATTCTTTGGCCTCGGTGTTCCCAACACGTGCTATTTCCGGGCGGCAGTGGCAATAAATCGTCGCCGGGACGAGGGAAGTTTTTAGATGGAAGCGTGTTTCCCAACGAGCTGGCTGGGGCTAATACGGAGTGATAATATAGGGCAGTGTGCAGGTCTGCTAGGCGGGACAAGCTGAGACAGAAATGATTTAACGGTGGAATTGGTAAAATATGATCACGTAGCAGTATTATGTGCGACAGATGGGTCGCAATTTGCCGGGCCATGTGAACAGAAGACAGCGAGTGAAGTATTTCATTCCCGGGGAAAGGATGCGTGTGATGATGGAGAAAGGACGCGGAGAAAGGACGCGGAGAAAGGGCGCGATCCGGTGCCGGAGATCGCGCGCTCTGTGACGCTCCGCGGCGACGTGTGATTCTTTCGTGTACCGGTATTATACTTTCGTCGGGTCGGGGCTTACTCCCGCGGATTTGATGAGATGCGACAGCGGGCAGTTCACCAGCCACCGTGGGGGGCAATGCCAGACATCGCTTCGTAGGAAATGCTTGAAAAGGATGAGATAAAGAGAATAAAGAAATGGGGCCCAATTTCGACAAGATAATAATGTCGTGGTCGGGATCCTCTATACACTCCACTTGGTTCGTCTCGAATTTTTTGAAAATGCTGCTTGGTGTGGGAAGCGGTCGTGGCAGGGTGGGTGGGGTGGGACCGTGGGGGTGGGAATTGCTTTAGTCTGCCATCAGAGCAACTTAGCCTTTGCCTCAGTTTAATAGCTTGACGCTTGAGCCAAGCAAAGCGTAAGATTGAGGCTGCAGCGTTCATCGTTCACGGACGCTGCTTGGAGACTCGGAGTTGGAAGTAATGACGCCGAGCGCCGAGCCGCGTGTCCCGCGCCCAACGCCGACTCGTCCCGCAACCGCAGCCCCTGCCCCCCCTGCCCCCCTGCCCCCCCTGCCCCCCCTGCCCTCTCTGCCCCGTCATCCGTAAAGCGCCCACGAGCGCCCTCCGCGCTACCCACTCAACCACTTCCATATTACTATTCTATTCTTTGTCCGTGGTGGACCGACAAGAGATCAGCCGACCACTGGACCACTGCCACGTGCCATACTACGCATCTGCTCGCCGAACATCTTATCTATTTTTAGATATTATTTAGATTTTCCGATCAAAACGAGATATGGTAAGCTTTTCTTAGAGCAGCATCCCTTTTTATGGCGCTTTCCCGTGAGTTAAGCTGCGAATGCTAGACGCTTTTCATGGGTAAAAGCGCGCGGGAAACGCAATTGCTTGTTTTCCTTGATTCGCAGCGAACCACGTTGACGGTGATATTTTATAAGACTGCCAAATAGAAGCCATAACGAAAGGACGGAGACTTAAAAATATTGACAGTTCGTTATTCACTGCGCTGACAAGCCCTGGTGCCCGGGTGCTCGGGTGCTCGGGTGCTCGGGTGCCCGGGGGGTTGGTTTCTCCACGCTAATACAAACCGTTGTCTCTATAGCCTATTTTCTTTGCTCGCTTCGATTTCCAATGCTAAGAAGTAAGCGGGATTCACGGGCCTCTCCACGTGGGGGGCGTGGGTGGTGGGAGGTGGAGGGGAGGAGCAAAGGTGCCCCGTTATGCTGCTTGCCACTTGCCGCTGACAGAGCAAAGCGATGCATTGTTTCCTCCTACATGTACCATATCAAACTCTTCTCAAGTTTAGCCTGTTCTGATTTTTATTATTACTAAACTAATTTCCGCTCCCGCGTTCTTGTTTTGCGGCTGAGAAACGTTTGGATAAGATCTGCTGTGTCTGCAGCGACTAGCGACTACAGTCGTGTTAGCCACCACAGCCTGGTTGACTTCGAAGTAAATTATCATTTGACTCTTTTACGATATCTAAAGAGTAAAATGGTAAATAATTGTAATGATAAATACCCTTTTTAATGGTAATTACAAAAACTTATCAGTTCATTCTATGGTTTGGTACTCTATGATAAGAAATCCCCAAAAAATGGCAAACTCAAATAAATTCTAGTGTAGCGACGAGCGACTAGCGACTAGCGAGTTCACGACTCCGCCATGCTTTTGGTATGCAAAGCGAAGGCAGCAGCCACTTTGCACTCGTGATTCGATGCTCTCGCCTCAAATCCGCCATCGACGATCAAATTGAAACATGTATCACGGTATAACAGGTGACGTCGTTTTTATGCAATTAGCCGGTGAGAATCAATGAAAGCCAATTTAATTAAAATGGGACGCATGCCCTCCAGGAGCCCAATTCTCGAATATGTAATGTAATGACTATAGAACTAATTAAGCAATGCCCTGATTTGGCCCATCTTCGGTCATGGGTGCCCTAATGTTGTATTCTCGAGTTGCAATGGCCAAAGTGACACTAATTTGGCCCGTTTCCCCTCATTTTAGTCGATATACCTAAAAACGTCACGACGACGTCATTAATATCACGTGGCAGCACGATTGTGAAGTGTCGAACAGTGTCAGCATGTTTCAGTTTGGTAAACAGGATGACCTCAAAATCTAAGACATTGGAATGAGAATATTGTTTTGCAAAAGAAAACTAAGTGCAAACTGCAAATTCAATTGGTGTGTGCTCTTTAAATCGATTTACTCGTCTGACATACCTAATGTGCACGTAAGTTGATATTATTGTTAATACAGCAAAATATGAAAATATTAATAACGGACTTTGTTTGCACACATCAAGGTATTGTCATTGTTTCCTTACAGCTTTCCTCTACTTTCAGGAACTTTTTGAAGTTTTGCACAAAATGCATTTGAATAATCCACCTCAGAATCCTTCAAGCAGGGGCTCCAGTTTGCATTTGTAGAATGTATGGATTCTGTTCCTTAATCGGTGTGCAAGATGAACGAGGGTGTTTTCTTGATCCACACTGGATCAAGAAAACGCCAGTTGAGGTGGGTACGGGTATCATTTGAGATTCATGCTGCGTGAAGCAGCATACAACATTACAGGTCAGAAACTCAAAGCCAAATGCATCGAAGAATTTCCCATCGGTTCCTTCACGCCTACCTATACTGTGGATATGACATTTGGGCAGCGTTGGTCCGGAAGCGCTTCCACTCTACTCACATTATGTAATTGAATGAAAAGCAGCTCGGCTTTATTGGGTTCTACTCATGATGAATCAACTTTAGAGAAGCAACTATGTGGAAATATCTTTGTTCAGTGAAGAGAACTAGGTACACATTTGCAATGAACAATTATTGCATTCTCTTTGGGAAAGGAACCTCTTGGTAGAGCATTTGATTTGTACGTAGTTTTACAAGCTGTAGCTTCAGTTTCAGTGTGACTCAAGTTGAGCTAATACACATACCTGCAGGAGATTCTTGATTTAAAATTAAAATTTGACGTTATTATATTAGAAAAGGTTGAGTTAATTACTTTTAGATATTGTTTATTACAGTCGTGTTAGCCATACTTTACCACTGCCTGGTGGTTTTCGAAGTAAAATATCATTAGACTCTTTACCATTTGTAAAGAGTAAAGTGGTAAATAATGGTAATGAAAAATACAATTTTTAATGGTAATGATACAAACTGAATCATTTGATTCTATCACATGGTGGTACTCTATGATATTAAGAGATCCCAAAAAAGGGGCAAACTCAAATTAATTCTAGTGTAGTTATCTTACTGTATTCAATCATTGTTTTATTGACTGTTAATGTTGTTTGGTAAATACCTTTTGTTCTGTAACTTATTTTTGCCAATTTATTTCTTACTTGTTGGGCTGATGGGCAGGATGGGACAGGATGGGACAGGATGGGACAGGATGGGAGCGCATACACGGTATTTTTGGCGGCTGTCTGGTAGAGAGACTTGATGGCCGTGTGCGGGACGGGGCGGGACGGGACCGGCGACGGGACGCATGCTGCTTGCTGCAATAGGAGGCTGGCTCCGGCGAGAAAAGAGCTGTGACAATCTCCCGAGATGGGTCGTTACTTATGGAGTAATGGTCATACATGTCGCAATATAGCACAGCAATGTACGCTCTAACTGTTTACGACCCTACCAAGCTTCTTAACTTTACGACCATTTAGTAATTCAACCTACCTAAATCCAATCCATATTACGGTACAACACAATTCACTAGATATACTTAGATATAGATAAACTAGGTATACTTATAACACTAGAGAGTGCGCGCGAGTTTCACTGATTTGAATATAGTGAAATTCTGCAAATAATTCAATTGACAATGAATTGCTTTTGGGTGGTCAATCTAAGGTCTAAGGTCAGCTTCCCTCGACAACAGCTGACAAGCTCAATAAAAAAGTCAACTCAGAACTGGGGAATCTATTAAGAGTCGTCTTCTCATATAATCCGCTTATCACAGCTTATGATAAGAACAAGCACAATCTTTGCAAGTGCGGGCACAGAAAGAATCAACATCTCCGAGATTAATGCAATTAAAATATTCCGTGAATCGTGATAAGCATAAACACGTACCATTAGATGTAAAAAAAACGATAAATTCTTGTATATTGAGTTAGAATTGACACGATAGGGTTCGATTTTGATAGCTGATTATAATCGATGTTGAATCAAAGTTTTCGCACGCCAAATGGCGATTCTGTGGGTCATTTAGACCACAGCAAAACTTCCCGCACAGTTTCTTTTTTAATCTGGTCTAATCCTAGTTGACGTTGATTGTAAACAGCTCTTCGTGATGAATACTAAGAACTAAAATTATCAGATAAGTACATGTCGATAAAAGAAATCGATCGATTTCTGTAAGCATATAGTTTCATTGCTACCATCGGAGTCTTTGTAAAAAGCACCATCGATCGCTTTTTTAAACTATTTTCTGGGATGAATTTGAGTTTGTTTGGACTAGATCGTAGATATACCTAAAGTCGGTATGTGTCGCTTGCCACGGTAGTATTTAGACACCTTGCGTATTGGTTACAATTGAAAAACAATCACAGTCAATAAAATTTAAAAGAGTGAAAAAAAACAAAAACATCATCATAAAACAACGGAAATGTACTCGAATGTCGCGACGAACAAAATGCGAGATGACGGATTGGCTCAGGCTATTTCTTTCGCGTCGCTTTTCGTCGGCGAATTGGCGATTACACACTGATTATCACACTCGGTTACACACTGTGTGTTGGAATAGGATGCAGCACGACCAGTGCACCTGTCAAGTAGATGTCACTCTGTCGACCGAATGTTCACTTCTTTTTTCGTGGTTTCGCAATATAAGCATGGAGGGGGCGCTTGATGTTTCCAAACATTCCATGTGTTTACTGCCAGACAACCCTTCAATTATGTGCAACAACCTAAAGTCCCAAGCATGGCAACGTTACCTGCAACATTTTTCTGCTGTGAAAGGATGCTAATTGCAAACACTGCTTTGCTAGATCCGATGAAGCGATAGTAAATATTTCTGTCGTGCGAGAATAATCCATCGAGATGAAACGTTCCGACCATTTCTCTAATAAACCACAGACAATATTATAATATTATATTAAATGTACCTACCATGATTCATCCCTCTTCCAGATATCCAAGTTACACAATGAAATTAATTTCATTCCCAATTTTTCGAACACATTATAAATATTGTTTCGTACATCAGTGCTGTCTAACATGAATTACTCTATTGTTATGTTCGATTTCAAGAGACAGAGGTTCCTTACGAAAAATGATAATGACCAATAGAGACTGTAAAATTTCTATTGGTTAGAGAAATATAAAAAAACTTGGCTCTTAAACAATAATCCTGAGTGATCATAAACATTTGCGCTGCTTCTGGCTCGGCTGTAATCCTCCACATCCGCTAATCAACACAAGTCAAAACATGCAACAAAATGACTCTTGTTGACATTCCGGTGGAGGGTGATTACTAACATTTACTGGTGCAGACCCTTACGGGGCGTGAAAAAAGAGGGTCTAAATTTGCTCCAAAAATTCTGAAATAAAAAAACTGTGCATAGCGAAAGTGTGCGCGCTTGAGCCTTGCTACGCGCTTTTCCAATACAGAACGAATGAATATTGATTTACAATCGATGTTTAGAGCTCATTTAGGCTCTTTTTGAAAATGTGTACCATATAAATTTTTGTAAAAATCTAATTAAGAAATACCAAGGCTCCTTCATCTACTGATATTTTAAAATTAAAGATTGGATTATTTTTAGGGGTTCATTTCCCCTCCCCCGTGGACCTCTGTATTCAACTTTTCTGTGGGGGAGAGGGTGAAAGGATTAACCGAGAGCAGCACTCTTAAGAATGCATGTCTCGAAACCAAAGATATAACTTGGCGTGTTCGTTGAATGATTTAGTGGACTTCCTATGAGGGAATCTTTTTTGCATTGTTATGTTTGAAAGGAGTTACTTTTGTGGGCACATGCCTAGGAAGGCGGCACGGGCTCTAGCATCGGCGTCTGCGTCGGCGTCGGCGTCGGCGTCGGCTTTCGCGTTGCTGGAGTTTTCAGAGGCGCCTTTCGAGCGTCATGACTGCCCCATCTGGGTCCTGTAAGATACGTCTACGTCCTTTCTGTCCCAACTCCCAGCTGTAGCAACTTCCATCCCACATTTCAAACTTTCCGTGTTCGTATTTATTAGCTGTTTTGCGTCCTGCATGTGCAATCTTTTACAACACGAGCCCGAAGGGGCGCCCACAGCCCACAGCCCACAGCCCACAGCCCACAGCCCACAGCCCAGCCCTGTACCATCCTGCCTTTCACCCTTGTCCACGTTTCAACTTTCGACAAAATCTCTATGTAGGTAAATGTCTCGGGGTTTATTAATATAATTTTTATTAGGATCATCTTTAGAGTTTCTAACCACATGTATGAGGTGACAAACAAAATCGAATGGCCGTTAATGTTCATTTAACCGTTTAACGCCATGTAAAAGTTCGAACATTCGCTGAAACTTATTGGAATCGGCACAATATGGAACCGAATACACAATGTAATATTTTATATGTAGATCAGGGTCTTGGCACTAACGTTATTTCACTGTTTTCATAAAGTTTTCTCTCGGTATGTCAGTGGCTGGAAAGTGTAAGTGTATTCGGATGCGGATGCGAATGCGGATGCGGAGTTGTCGGGATGAGGATGCTGCCACTGGACCCTAGCTCGGTGCAATTACGTTACTGTCCATGTGGGAGAAGGTGAAACGCTGGGTGCCATCATTCAAATCTGGAATTGATGGAGAGATAAAGCAAATATAACGGACTAAAATATTGCTTTTTTGAAAGTTATAACCAACTCCCCAGTTGCGATATAAACAAAGACTTTGTGTTCTCGAATCCAACGAATATTTCGAATTCGTTCAAAAAATGCATCCACACAATGGCATATCCGTTTTTCAGTCTTGAAAATTCGAACTGAATATCAATTATAACCACCCAATATTCATAAATGATCGATCTAGCTCGTTTGCCATGCAAGGACCGCAATTTACGAATATCAACATGATGTTACGATTGACGGAGGGATTGTCATGAATCGTGCAGCAGCTATTTATTTTACTGTGAATTGGAAATACACATTGATTGCAAATGAACCTCGACAAATTGATACCTATACATGGTCAAAACAATTTCTGCGACCCAGATTATAGCATAATTATTGCGTTAAGAGTGCTGCTTTCGGTTAATCCTTTCACCCCCACCCCCACAGAAAAGTTGAATGCAGAGGTCCACGGGGGAGGAGAAATGAAACCCTAAAAATAATCCAATATTTAATTTTAAAATATCAGTAGATGAAGGAAGAGTATATTTTTGAGCCTTGGTATTTCTTAATTTGATTTTTACAAAAATTTATATGGTACACATTTTCAAAAAGAGCCTAAATGAGCTCTAACATCGATTGTAAATCAATATTCATTCGTTCTGTATTGAAAAAGCGCGTAGCAAGGCTCAAGCGCGCACACTTTCGCTATGCACAGTTTTTTTTTCAGAATTTTTGGAGCAAATTTAGACCCTCTTTTTTCACGCCCCGTAAGAATCTGCTTCAGTAAATGTTAGTGATCACCCTCTACCGGAATGTGAACAAGAGTCATTTTGTTGCATGTTTTGACTTGTGTTGATTAGCGGATGTGGAGGATTATAGCCGAGCCAGAAGCAGCGCAAATGTTTATGATCACTCAGGATTATTGTTTATGACCCAAGTTTTTTTATATTTCTCTAACCAATAGAAATTTTACAGTCTCTATTGGTCATTATCATTTTTCGTAAGGAACCTCTGTCTCTTGAAATCGACCATAACAATAGAGTAATTCATGTTAGACAGCACTGATGTACGAAAGAATATTTATAATGTGTTCGAAAAATTAGGAATGAAATTAATTTTATTGTGTAACTTGGATTTCTGGAAGAGGGATGAATCATGGTAGGTACATTGAATATAATATTATAATATTGTCTGTGGTTTATTAGAGAAATGGTCGGAACGTTTCATTTCGATGGATTATTCTCGCACGACAGAAATATTTACTGTCGCTTCATCGGATCTAGCAAAGCAGCACGTGTTTGCAATTAGCATCCTTTCACAGCCGAAAAATGTTGCAGGTAACGTTGCCATGCTTGGAACTTTAGGTTGTTGCACATAATTGAAGGGTTGTCTGGCAGTAAAAATATGGAATGTTTGGAAACAACAAGCGCCCCCTCCATGCTAACTTGATCATTTGGTGGTTGTGAGTTTTGCGAAACCACGAAAAAAGAAGTGAAAATTCAGTCGACAGAGTGACATCTACTTGACAGGTGCACTGGTCGTGCTGCATCCTATTCCAACACACAGTGTGTTACCGAGTGTGATATTCAGTGTGTAATCGCCAATTCGCCGACGAAAAGCGACGCGAAAGAAGTAGCCTGAGCCAATCCGTCATTTCGCATTTTGTTCGTCGCGACATTCGGGTACATTTACGTTGTTTTATGATTATGTTTTTGTTTTCACTCTTTTAAATTTTATTGACTGTGATTGTTTTTCAATTGTAACCAATACACCAGGACCCAGGTGTCTAAATACTTCCGTGGCAAGCGACACATACCGACTTTAGGTATATCTACTATCTAGTATAATAGATCACGTCCAAACAAACTAAAATTCATCCCAGAAAATAGTTTTTTTCCCAGAAAAAAAGCGATCGATGGTGCTTTTTACAAAGACTCCGATGGTAGCAATGAAACTATACGCTTACAGAAATCGATCGATTTCTTTCATCGACATGTACTTATCTGATAATTTTAGTTCTTAGTATTCATCACGAAGTGCTGTTTACAATCAACGTCAAATAGGATTAGACCAGATTAAAATAGAAACTGTGCGGGAAGTTTTGCTGTGTTCTAAATGACCCACAGAATCGCCATTTGGCGTGCGAAAACTTTGGTTCAACATCGATTATCATCAGCTATCAAAATCGAACCCTATCGTGTCAATTCTAACTCAATATACAAGAATTTATCGGTTTTGTACATCTAATGGTACGTGTTTATGCTTATCACGATTCACGGAATTTTTTAATTGCATTAATCTAGGAGATGTGGATTCTTTCTGTGCTCGCACTTGCAAAGATTGTGCTTGTTCTTATCATAAGCTGTGATAAGCGGATTATATTAGAAGACGACTCTTAAGTACTGATTCAGTATTATGCTTTAAATTCAACCCGTTACTGCAACTGTTAAATAGGGGGCTGAAACTAGGAAATTATTGAAACGGGGACAAAGTATTACATTAAAAATATGCCTGGTTTGCTGCAATGGTGCAATAATTATTAGGGAAATGATCCTGGTAAACAAGTTGTGAAATACTTGAAAGCAATTTACTTTAATTGACGAGTTTTTAAACTGTTTACTCTCCTGTCAATTATTTTAAGCGACACGTTAGGTTAAATCACTTCATAGCGGTTATGCTTATGCATAGAAATCAGTTAGGAAGAGCACAACATAGGTACAGGCCATTGCATACTCGTGTAAATCATAATACAGTTGTCAGGATCGCTATCGAGATATTTTCAAGTTGCAAGAGAATGGATTAGTTAAGAAAATACACACCACTGTAAATTGAAACTCGAAAATCCACCTTCTCCCCCATGGCAAACTCAGATCTAGAGGTCCACCAAATGGTTCGTTCCACCAACGCTGCAGAGGCGGCCCACGGTTGAAGACCGCAAGGCAGCTACTTGCATCACTAACGCCAGCTCTAAGAAGTAGAGACTTTAGCACCCGTGCTAAAAGTTCACCGCTTTGCCTTTGATGGGCCAGTAGCCTTTGGCCTGTTAGACCCATTCATTAGCAAGCCGTGCAATTGATTAACCGCTTAGAAAGAGCGCGAACGCAAGGGAACTTCGCGGGAGCGGGAAGACACGAGTTTATTGGTATGTTGGTATACTTGCTACTGCTGGCTACAGCGGTATACACGAAGCTGGAGTCAGTCTTCCTAATCCCCACTCACTAAATATTAATATTTTACTTGTTAAATATGGCATTTGGCATACTATACATATACCGACTGATTATTCTTCCAAATATTGCCTCGTTTATACAGGTTTATATAGCCAGTTTATTGCTTATATCCAATGTCGCTGTATAGAGTGTAGATAGATGGTAAAGTTCATTAAGGCCAGTCATTGATGGTTGTTGAGGTTAATTGAATTCAACTTGTTATGGATTTCCAAGAGATATTTCGAGGTTCTGAAATATTCAATTGGTTGTCCAAAGTGTGAGGATTCCGTAGATATTTGTTTCGTTGCGATCGGATAACGGGTGTAACAGAAAGTGTATACGGTAAGAGGTAAATTCTTTCCTGGAATTTACCCTTAAGTACCTACATCTTTCAATATACCGGCTAAGCGTGGTTATTTTAAAACTCTTGTAAGTAATTATCGAGTTAATCTTGCGAAATGAAAATGGTTTAATTGGTTGTCCGAAGTGTGAAGATTCCGAAAATATAGGCTTCGTCGCGATCCGACGAAAGATGTGGCCTGGAAAGTGTGTACCTTACAAGGTGAAGGAAACGGCTCGACTTCGGAGCTTTCGTGTTGCGTTCTCAATCCTTTGCACGAGAAACTCAGGGCCGGACTTAGGCAACATGCGCCAGTAGGCAATTTTTTTCGTGGCGCCCCTATAAGCTGCCAATGCTAATCAGCAAAGCCTAAGGAACCAAATTTAAGAGATGCGTCAATTTCGTAAGTGAAATTATACAACGGACAAGTATAGATTGGTACTTGATAGGCACCTTTATCTTGCAGGTATTGTAAAGTAACCCAAAATATAAGTAATATACAATAATAATATTTTGATTTTACCTGCATTGTGCTTGCTGCTGGGCAGGGCCCAATTCTCGATTGTAAGTCATGCCTTAGTCACTTTATTTAGGATGTATTGTGGCGACTCCCGCACATTTTTGGAAGAAGTTACTACTCCCAAGTCATTTGCCAACGGTCCGAGTACACTAACGTTCATTGTCGCTGGCTTTAAGTCTTCCAGGAAAGTTTTAAACGGCGTTAGCCACTTTGAATAAAAGTTGACTTAAAACTCGAGAATACGAGCCTCATGTCGCGATCTTTAGCGATTTTGTTTTGTTTTGAGCTCTAGTATCGCCCATAGTTTACTATCGCAACTTTCTAATGCACGAATAAAGAAAATGCCCGAAAATCGCGCAGGGTGAATGCATACCTGCAGCTTGTTAGCCGCGCTAACGAAGGCGCACTGGAGCCCAATTCTCGAGTTTAGGCCCCTCCTTAGTCATAGGACGTAATATCTCACGTGATCACATTTGGTCACTTTTGCTCAAAGTTTGTATTCTCGAACATTAGGCCCATGCCCAAAGCAGTTGGCCCCGGGGCCTAATTAAATACGTGACCTAATGTTCGAGCCAACGTTAAGTCACTCTCGCATTTTAACCAAAATTGTCTTAGAAATACAAATAAAGTGTTTTGTGTTCTTCATCATCTTAATTGGTAGTGTTCTATGTGATGCAACAGTAGAAAACAAGCAAAGGATTAACACAAATGACGTTTTAGTTCTGACAACTCTTGGGGTTAGGTTGCCCCCCATCACTTGCCTTCGTCGGATACACATGTGGCAGACATCTTGTCCATCTCGCGGAATAATAAGCAGGTTAGTGACAAATAAAATGTTTATTCAATCAATTTATGGATTTGTGGACGTGGTTTACCCGTTAAGACTTAGTGACAATGTGGCAAACTCTTTGCCCAGCGGCCAGAGCCGCAAGGAACAGCGATCTGCTTGCTAGTTGGATGGTTATTGGTAGTACCTACCACAGTTGACTGAAACTTATATGGCTTGGTAATAATGTGCTTTTTTTCTCCAGAGACTGCAAAAACTGCACGAAGGAACACTGAGTCTCAAGGGCTTGCGAATAGATCTGGACCGTACAAACCAACTGGGAAATAGGACCAAAAGAACGTGACGAAGCGAGCGCAACGCGGGTCTGAACTAAAGCTGCAGGTTTGGCCCTGGAAACGAAAGAGAACTCACCAGTGCGACACAGCTACGTCCCTGCGTGCGCAGAGCGCGGACGACTCATCGTGAATTGTGCGTGTGCGGTGGCGGTTTGTGAACTTAGATGCTAGACCAGGCAAGGAAGCATTTGACCCGGAACAAATTGCAAGAGTTTTTATTTTTAGTGTACCTTGTTCAGAAAAATTCGCTGATTACGCTCAAGAAAGTCGAGAAAAAAACTCCGATGGGAAATTGCCTAAAAATAGGCTTTAATCCAAACTATGCAAATTTTTATTTATTTATTTGAAATTTTTTTATTCACCAATAGAATCGTTAAGTACCAAAATTCGGTGTACAATTACGCAAGCTCTTTTTACATATAAAGATATCAGGAAAATTTTGATTACTTTTCGATTAAATCGACTTTAATTAATTATGCATACGTCCAATCAAACGCTCCCAGCTCCGAAACTATACAAGATAGAGATGTCAACTTTTTACGAGGGCGTTGGTAATGAATCAAGATATTTTACACGATAGTATGGACGAAAGTTTATGGCTCGTTTATTAATTACATGCAATCAAACTTTTTAATTAGCATTGATTTATTGAACAAAGTACTTTTCATTAAAACATTGGTATTACACGCACAGTTGATGCTACGTAGGAATTAGTTAGCATGCCCACAGCTAAACCCTTTGGTAATTGCGGTTTTTTAAATTTGATTACCTGACAATTAAATCAATTTTAATTGAATTTGCATACGTCCAATCAAAACGCTCCTAGCTCCGAAACTACACTAGATAATACTGTCAATTTTTTACGAGAGTGTCGCGAATGAATGAAGGTGCATAACACGAGAGTATGAACGAAAGTCTAACGCTGGATTATTAATTACATGAAATCCTACTTTTCAATTAACAATGATTTTTCGAGCACAGAACTTTTCATTAGAATATAATATAGGTAGTAAATAAACAATTGGTGCGTAGTATGAATAAGTTTGCATGCTCACAGCTGTAGTAAGTAACACCCCTTGAAATTGCGGTTTCTTATTATGATTTCGTTACAATTAAACCGACTTTAATTGAATTTGAAAATGTCTCCAATCAAACAACATGTATACAAAGTAACGATGTCAACATTTTTCGAGGGTAATGAACCAAGGTATTTTACTTGAAAGTATGAAAAATAGTCTACGACAGATTGATTAATTGCAACCTATTAAGCTTTTCTATTTTCCTTTCATAAACTTGAACCACACTTGTTTGAAAAAGGTACATCGTTATAACTATAAATTAGAAAAAAATACTGAAGTCCGTAGTAAGTTCGATGGTTGTAAAATATTTCTTCCCTTAACATGTCAATGTCAAACATATGACACGCTATTAGAACGGAGCGCAAAAATAGTTGAGGCCCACTTTCGATCTGGTTGCCGCTAATCGTAAATTGACATCCGGTCCACACGTCGTTATACTCATTTTACATGTCGACACGTCTGGTCTTACCCGAGGACAATGTGCGGCTTCTAAGCAATATTACCCAAAACTTTTAATTTTATCTTTGAGAGTAGCAGATGGAGCCGGCGGTAATTTTTTGTTAGGTCGGCGTAACTTTATTTCGGCTTACTTCAAGTGAATTCTTAAATACAATTGCGGGGATACTGGGAATGCTTAACAAACAATACCATTGCCTACAGTTGCATATTCGCATATAATCACCAGTGCTCGTATTAGGGTAGGTGGAAGTTGGGAATACTAATTTTCACCATATATTTCACCATATATTTATATGCATATTATGTGCGAGTAATGTGAAAAGGATATACTTATATAAATTCGTGCGGCCGGATTCTGGCTGCAGACAACGCGGCATTGAAGTTATGTGTGCATCGATTCTATTAATTTGTACCATTCCGTGTATGATATCGACCTTCTATTTGCTTCGGTAAAATTAATCCATGTAATCGAACCAAACTTGTAAGAACTTTGATAACTTCGTCGTCCTCTGCAACTTACAAAAATCCGTCACTCGGTCAAAAAGAATCAAACAGTGTCAATCAGGCAGCAAACATCTAGGTGGTAATCCTTCCAATCTTTGCCAGATATTATAATTCTTTCGCCAAAATGTTCCAGAAGTATTCCAGATCTCTCCTACAATCATTTAAATTAGAAAACAATTGTCACGCTGGTGGAAACAGCGCATGCCATTTTGCAGGATTTCCATCACTCCAAAATACGACAACGATAACGATGAGAAATTCCGAGTACTGAGAAAAGCTTATTATAACAAACATGTAAGCGTGAAACCGTGAAACCGTAAATTTTATCGTAGTCCCAGTACGTAATTCATATGAATTCAATGTATTTAATTTCATCGTTATACCATTTACAGTATGGCATCAGAAAAGTCAAAATATTTTACTCACAACTATATAATTTGAAATTTCTTTTATATTTAAAAAATTCTTGTACTGAATAAAAAGCATGCAGAATTTATTTTTTTACCTTTGTTTAAAAAGCGTTCTTGTTCATAAAACTATATAAGTCAGACGAGATGTCAGATAATACTCATGAGATGACTGAGATGTGTCTAAAAGTCACACACCTATTATTTCCTCGATGTTTGCTGCCTGATTGACATATATACTTGCTCCTTTTAGGCCGAAGGTGTATGTTTCTTTTATGAATTGCATGGGAAAATATTATTAAATTCACATATCTTACAAATTTGGTTCGATTACATGGATAATTTTACACACTGAAGCAAATATAAGGTCAATTGCGTTAGATATAATCTATTCCGGACTCATTCCACGGAATGGCACGGATGAACTATACATCAATGTACACACACCTTCGTCGACGCGCAGGCTTCAGCCAGACTCCGGTCGCTCGAATTTATAAGTTTCCTTCACACATTTCTCGAACAGATGTACATAAATCGATGTAAATACATAGTGACAGTGATTATCCACAAGTCACAACTTCAACCAACATCAACGTTACAGGTGGAAGGGAGGCAAAGCTGGAAAAATGTGAACCCGAACCGGGATACGAACCCGGGACCTCCTGCTTGCCGGGCAGGTGCTCTACCAACTGAGCTTTTCGGTCACACATTCTCCCTGCTTCGCCGGGTGGGACAAGGGGGGATCTCCGGGGAGATGAGAGGCCGAGCGACCCGTACAAGAGACGGGTAAACGGACTCGGCCCCAGGACGGCAATGGCGCAATCACTAGACCCTTGGTCCCGTTCTCAGAGGACCCGGGACCTCCTGCTTGCCGGGCAGGTACTCTACCAACTGAGCTTTTCGGTCACACATTCTCCCTGCTTCGCCGGGTGGGACAAGGGGGATCTCCGGGGAGATGAGAGGCCGAGCGACCCGTACAAGAGACGGGTAAACGGACTCGGCCCCAGGACGGCAATGGCGCAATCACTAGACCCTTGGTCCCGTTCTCAGAGGAAGAGACCGTCCTGGGGCCGAGTCCGTTTACCCGTCTCTTGTACGGGTCGCTCGGCCTCTCATCTCCCCGGAGATCCCCCTTGTCCCACCCGGCGAAGCAGGGAGAATGTGTGACCGAAAAGCTCAGTTGGTAGAGCACCTGCCCGGCAAGCAGGAGGTCCCGGGTTCGTATCCCGGTTCGGGTGCACATTTTTCCAGCTTCGCCTCCCTTCCATCAATTGCATACTGGCAACTGCTTAAACCAGTAACAATTTCCTCTCATCCACCTCGTGTCTCTTCCTCTGAGAACGGGACCAAGGGTCCAGTGATTGCGCCATTGCCGTCCTGGGGCCGAGTCCGTTTACCCGTCTCTTGTACGGGTCGCTCGGCCTCTCATCTCCCCGGAGATCCCCCTTGTCCCACCCGGCGAAGCAGGGAGAATGTGTGACCGAAAAGCTCAGTTGGTAGAGCACCTGCCCGGCAAGCAGTTGGTCCCGGGTTCGTATCCCGGTTCGGGTGCACATTTTTCCAGCTTCGCCTCCCTTCCATCAATTGCATACTGGCAACTGCTTAAACCAGTAACAATTTCCTCTCATCAACGTTACAGCAACCTACCCTTATACAAGCACTGAGCAGTTTATGACCGGCAAATTTGTAAAGTTTCATTGGTTGTAATTAATCAACCTCTATTACACTATATTATTTCATACTTTCATGTAAAATACCTTGGTTCATTCCCATCACACTCGAAAATATTTGAAATCGCTATCTTGTATAGTTTTGGAGCTGGGAGCGTTTTGATTAGACGTATGCAAATTCAATTAAAATCGCTTCAATTGTCACTTTATCAAAATAAAAAAACGCAATTACAAAGGGTATATCTTACTACAGCTGTGGGCATGCTAACTAATTCCTACTTAGCATCAATTGTGCGTGTAATACCAATGTTTTAACGAAAAGTACTTTGTTCAATAAATCAATGCTAATTAAAAAGTTTGAATGCATGTAATTAATAAACGAGCCATAAACTTTCGTTCATACTATCGTGTAAAATTCCTTGATTCATTACCAACGCCCTCGTAAATAGTTGACATCTCTATCTTGTATAGTTTCGGAGCTGGGAGCGTTTGATTGGACGTATGCATAATTAATTAAAGTCGATTTAATCGAAAAGTAATTAAAATTTTCCTGATATCTTTATATGTAAAAATAGCTTGCGTTATTGTACACCGAATTTTGGTACTTAACGATTCCATTGGTGAATCAAAAAATTTCAAATAAATAAATAAAAATTTGCATAATTTGGATTAAAGCCTATTTTTAGGCAATTTCCCATCGGAGTTTTTTTCTCGACTTTCTTGAGCGTAATCAGCTAATTTTTTCTGAACAAGGTACACTAAAATTCAAAACTCTTGCAATTTGTTCCGGGTTAGGGGTCTTTTTGAGCTTCCTTGCCTGGAGTATGCGTGTTTCGGCCTGGAAACGCAAGGGAACTTTCCGGTGCAACACCTACGAACCTAAGTGTGCGTTGCGTGGACGATTCATCGTGAACTGTGCGTTGCGCGGACGATTCATCGTGAACTGTGCGTTGCGCGGACGATTCATCGTTAACTGTGCGTGCGCGGAGGCGACTTGTGATCGTAGATGAGGGTTTCGGCCTGGAAATGCAAGAGAACTCACCAGTGGCACACGCGTACATTAGTTGCTCTGCGGTTAGTTGAGCATCGGTTAATCGACTGAGCAAATACGTGCAAACAAAGCGGTGGGAAAGGGATTAACCTTGCGATGGCCTTTGGAAAGAACAGATACTAGCATAGCTGAGTATGCACCTACCTTCTTGCACCAGCGTTTGAATTTATTTGTGAGAGCTTGTCATATTGTTTTAGTAAATTTTGGCCTTGAAAGATTGATTTTATTGTCCAGAAACAAACCTATGTGCAAACCTTATTCCAGTCCTCTCCATCCATGTGTCCGCATAATGACAGATTGTTCTGTCAATTCCATTAATTTTGTGGTAAGCTTTGAGGATGATCAATTTAGTGTAGAATCGGCCCAACAAGCAAGAAATTAATTGGCAAAAATCAGTTACAGAACAAAAAGTATTTACCAAACAACATTAACAGCCAATAGAACATTGATTGAATACAGTAAGAAAACTAATAAACAATATCTGAGAGTAGAAGCAATGGATCAACCTTTAAAAAAATAATAACTTCGAATTTTATTTTAAGATCATGAATCTCCTTCAGGTAAGTAGGCACTAGTTGAACTTGAGTAACACTGAAACTGCCTGCCTGTAACAGCCTGAAAAACTAGGTAAAAATCAAATTTTGTACCAACAACCAAGAGGTTCTTTTCCCAAAAATAATGCAATTGTTCTTAGCAAATGTGTACTATAGTTCTCTGCACTGAACAAAGATATTTCCACATGGGTTGCTTCTCTTAAGATGATTCATCATGAGTAGAACCCAATAAAGCCGAGCTGCTTTTCATTCAATTACATAATGTGAGTAGAGTGGAAGCGCTTCCGGACCAACGCTGCCCAATTGTCATATCCACAGTAGGAAGGCGTGACGGAACTGATGGGAAGTCCTCGATGCATTTAGCTTGAGTTTCTGACCTGTAGCGGCAAGCTAAACAATAAACGCATGTTGAATGCTGCTTCACACAGTATGCATCTCAAATGATACCCGTACCCACCTCAACTGGTGTTTTCTTGATGCAGTCTGGATGTATCTTTGGTCTGGATCAAGAAAACACTCTCTCTCATCTTGCACACCGATTAAGCAACAGAATCGATATTTTCTACAAATGCAAACCGGAGCCCCTGGTTGAAGGATTCTGAGGTGGATTATTCAAAGGCATTTTGTGCTAAACTTTAAAAAGTTCCTGAAAACAGAGCAAAGCTGTATAAGGAAACAATGACAATAGCTTGATTTGGGCAAACAAAGTCCATTATTAATATTACCAAATTTTGCTGTATTAAAAATAATATCAACAGAACTTACGTGCACATTGTGTGTGTCAGATGAGTAAATCCTTTAAGTGACCACACACCCATTGACTTTGCACTTAGTTTTCTTTTGCAAAACAATATTCTCATTCCGATGTCTTAGATTTTGAGGTTCTTCTGTTTACCACACTGACACATGCTGACACTTGTTTGACACTTCTCGATCGTGCTGTCACGTGATAGTAATGACGTCTTCGTGACGTTTTTAGGTCTATTGACAAAAAGGAGGGGAAACGGGCCTAATTAGTGTCACTTCGGCCATTGCAACTCGAGAATACAACCATGCAACCATGCAACCATGACCAAAGATGGGCCAAATCAGGGCATAGCGTAATTAGGTATTGTCATTAGGTCACATTTTCGAGAATTGGGCTCCTGGAGTGTTCCATGCTCAATGTTTTTCCCAGCATTTGACAACAGGAAAAAAGCGATTAATAGTTCCAGGAGTGGAATTAGCCATTCTGCTAATTCGAGAACTGAATTCGCAATCGTACATTTAAATCCTATCGTAAATTGAGTTCAAAAAAACCTCTCAGTCCGTACTTCCCGGCTGCAACTGCCTTTCGTGCAGGAATCGCGGTAAAGCGCACATACGCAAAAAAGAAATAACTGTCGCCGTTCAATTTCTTTGCATGATTTTAAGGTATATAATTTGCCTACTTACATGGGCACATAAACTAAGACAAAGATTTCAGAAGTATTGTTGCTTTTATAATGCGATCTGTTGACTGAACACAAGACATCGCAATTCACAATGTTTATAAAAAAACAAAAATAAAAACAACATTGGTGCTGGCGCCCCTAAAGCCTTAGCGCCCCTATGCGATAGCCTATACTGTGCCTAGTGGTAAATACGGCACCGCAGAATTCCCAAACTAATCAAGCTGACAAATGCCTTGCGTTATTGCATTTACTATAATATGTGTACAGATACTTATATGCACAGCATAGCTGATGGATTATGCATGCCATGCATTTTGGATTGCAGATTATATTCATGTCTAGAGGAGCTACGGTAGTGCTATTCTCTAAGCGCTGCCAGGCTAAGATAACCAATTGTAGACTACTGACAGCAGTTACTGTTAATTGTTACATTAATACGCTTATTTGTTTTTGATTCTCTTAATTAATTTCGCGTTTGTTGTCATTTAGTGATTTCGAAAGTTTCTTGGAGTCTTGCTGTTCTCCTTTGCAGCTGGATAAACGGCACATGGAAACAAACTTTCCATACCAAAGCATAAACAAAACTCAGAAACAAAACTCAGAAACAAAAAAAGAAAGAAATCGCGTGCACATAGTTTACTATATGCAATATTTTCATTGTTCTCTTGATTTCCATTTCTTTTGTCCTTGTTTCACGGTATGAAAGTACTTTCAGGATAATGTTTTGGAGGTTTCGCGATACGTTTATACGCTTATTCGCTATATGCAGGATGCAATTAGGATGGGGCACCTCGTTTTCCCCAAGGCCAGTTAGTAAGGTTACCTAGCTGTACACGCTCCGAGCTAGACCACTACGACTTTATTAACAATGAACACGTATTTGATGTGAAACTTGTATCAACTTCACCTCAGCGAGAAACTTGGAATTGAAATACCATTCGCCCGGCATACATTCGACTGCAACTATAGAACTGTATACAGGAGTATAGGACGTGGCGTAATTCTGATGATTGAAATTCAAAGCACTTTGCGCCCTTGAACCAACTAATTCTCCCTTCTCAGTCCCCTTCTTGGCACGAAAATTATAATACAACACAGCTACAATCAGATAAAATTGGGTGGATACTCCCACGAGATTTGCATACTGATGTGCACAACAGATTTCGTTCGCTGCCGAGAACGGAATAAAAGTAAGCTTTCGTGAAGATGATCTTGAAATGTATAGGAAGAGGGGTGATATTTTCAGTCCCCTTTTGCGTATAATTCGGCGATTAGAGCACATTATCAGAGTTCTCTTATAAACTTAAATGCAGACATCTGCAAACGGGATTCCACTATAAATTTTTATAACATAGTAACACCCCTCCCCACACTGCTGTATATGTATTACCTATTTCAAAGATCGCAGGATATTTTTATTAATTTCCGAACGCTTGGTCGCAAGATTGAACTTCAGAATTGGCTCAGGGAAAAGAAATTTCCTTAAAACATAAAAATATAACCGCTATTTCCATAAACCAGAGGTAAATATTCTATATTTATGTAAAGCAGGTCAATCTTGGCTCCGGTTTTAAATCACATCCTATAAACATTCGACAAATTGATAAATATCGGTGTTCATTAGAGGGTCGGCGGCGGAAAGCGTGATCCACATGAGGGCCGCATTTGGACCGCAATCGGCCCGCTTTGGGGCCGCAATCGGCCAGCAGCGTGCCCCTTGTGGACCCTACGGGCCCCTCATGGCCTCCACGGGTCCGTGTAGGGACCGCAACGACCCGCAGCGCGTCCCTCTTGAGCGGTCTCGCGCGCAGGCCGCAGGTCACGCAAGCCGCGGTTCGAGCAGTGACTGGTAAATAAACAGTGTCATTAAGAGATGGCATATCCGATCTAGGAGTAGCATTGCTAATAGTCCTTTCCTTTCTTATCACTTGATGAGGTCGGGTGAGGAGCGCGGCGGGGGAGGGTAGGGGGGGGGGGAGGGGGGCACGTAGGTTAGTCTCTCGGGGCCAGTTGCCTGGTAACAACCAGGGGCGCAGAGAACAGTTGGAATTATTGCACCCCTCAACAACATTTATGCGTACCTTGGTGGTTCGTTAATTGGCGTAGTGAATAAGGTTTCTAATGTGGACACGCGCAGTTAACGGTTTGCTTCAGAGAGGTTTTTTTAATCAATTTGTAAAAGACAATGAAAGCAGAGTCGATAATTAAGCTATTGGTTTTATGGTCGGTGTCTAACAAAGGGGTTTACTCAAATGTTTATTTGGAATGATAATGCGTGTGGCAAGGTAATGACAGGCCAACTAATTAGAATTAGGGGGCTTCTCCCGTCCCCGCGCCCTTCCTTGCTTTTCTTACGCTTTGTGGATTAAAGATATGGAATTGGAGATCTCTGTAAATCTGATATCGTGGACAATCCTGACATGAATTGCCGCACTGAATTCACCGTGAATCTCGGCCGACCGAATTATGCTTGATGTTTCTAATAGCACAGTCTCCTATAAAGAAAGTTTTCTATTGGCCAGACATTTTAAAGTGGCTCTTCAAGTCAAAAAGTTGCCAGTCAATTCTGCCTGAGGTCGGGACTAACCGTCTCCGGGGGAGTACGTGCGGGATGCGGTGCGCATTTTTCCATTCCACAATTATTACGGAACGACGCAACGGGAAGGTTGGTCTGGGCCTTTTGATGGAGACTTAGAACCACGTGATATTGTGCGAAACACTGCTACCCCGTATAAGCCGATTTGCGATAAGAATGTTTCGAGAAGCTTTAATCCAATAACTATCGCCGTCAAAAATTGAACAGATTCAATAAAATTTCTTGCAAATATTTGAAGAAAATATTTGAATATTTGAATATATTTTACGTGATTTCAAATCAATTTGACTTCTGGTTTAGTGTGAGAACTGCCCTCTGTAGCATCTATTGACCGCGACCACTCATGCTATGTCGCTGGCAGATTTCGCTTGGCCTTCCTAATCCATAAGCGAAGCTTCCAAAACAACAGCGCGGCAAGATTTCTTAGAATCACTAGCTCCTGGACCAAAAAACCAATCAGATCATCGATATTGAGAATTGAAATCAGTCCACCAGATTGGCATCGACTTTTTACACTAAAATCTTTTTAAACGAAGCAGTAGCTCCAGAATTGACCCCGTTGCAGGTGACCTTTCGTATAAGCCCGGGGTGTAGGTGCTCGAATGCAGTAACACGCACATAAAGAGTGCTGCTCTCGGTTAATCCTTTCACCCCCACCCCCACAGAAAAGTTGAATGCAGAGGTCCACGGGGGAGGAGAAATGAAACCCTAAAAATAATCCAATCTTTAATTTTAAAATATCAGTAGATGAAGGAAGAGTATATCTTTGAGCCTTGGTATTTCTTAATTTGATTTTTACAAAAATGTATATGGTACACATTTTCAAAAAGAGCCTAAATGAGCTCAAAACATCGATTGTAAATCAATATTCATTCGTTCTGTATTGGAAAAGCGCGTAGCAAGGCTCAAGCGCGCACACTTTCACTATGCACAGCTTTTTTTTCAGAATTTTTGGAGCAAATTTAGACCCTCTTTTTTCACGCCCCGTAAGGGTCTGCACCAGTAAATATTAGTGATCACCCTCTACCGGAATGTCAACAAGAGTCATTTTGTTGCATGTTTTGACTTGTGTTGATTAGCGGATGTGGAGGATTATAGCCGAGCCAGAAGCAGCGCAAATGTTTATGATCACTCAGGATTATTGTTTATGACCCAAGTTTTTTTATATTTCTCTAACCAATAGAAATTTTACAGTCTCTATTGGTCATTATCATTTTTCGTAAGGAACCTCTGTCTCTTGAAATCGAACATAACAATAGAGTAATTCATGTTAGACAGCACTGATGTACGAAACAATATTTATAATATGTTCGAAAAATTAGAAATGAAATTAATTTTATTGTGTAACTTGGATTTCTGGAAGAGGGATGAATCATGGTAGGTACATTGAATATAATATTATAATATTGTCTGTGGTTTATTAGAGAAATGGTCGGAACGTTTCATTTCGATGGATTATTCTCGCACGACAGAAATATTTACTGTCGCTTCATCGGATCTAGCAAAGCAGCACGTGTTTGCAATTAGCATCCTTTCACAGCAGAAAAATGTTGCAGGTAACGTTGCCATGCTTGGGACTCTAGGTTGTTGCACACAATTGAAGGGTTGTCTGGCAGTAAAAATATGGAATGTTTGGAAACATTGCCCCGTCCATGCTAACGTGATCTTTTGGTGGTTGTGAGTTTTGCGAAACCACGAAAAAAGAAGTGAACATTCAGTCGACAGAGTGACATCTACTTGACAGGTGCACTGGTCGCGCTGCATCCTATTCCAACACACAGTGTGTTACCGAGTGTGATATTCAGTGTGTAATCGCCAATTCGCCGACGAAAAGCGACGCGAAAGAAATAGCCTGAGCCAATCCGTCATCTCGCAGTTTGTTCGTCGCGACATTCGAGTACATTTCCGTTGTTTTATGATGAAGTTTTTGTTTATTTTCACTCTTTTAAATTTTATGGACTGTGATTGTTTTTCAATTGTAACCAATACGCAAGGTGTCTAAAAACTTCCGTGGCAAGCGACACTTACCGACTTTAGGTATATTTACTATCTAGTATAATAGATCACGTCCAAACAAACTAAAATTCATCCCAGAAAATAGTTAAAAAAAGCGATCGATGGTGCTTTTTACAAAGACTCCGATGGTAGCAATGAAACTATACGTTTACAGAAATCGATCGATTCTTTCATCGACATGTACTTATCTGATAATTTTAGTTCTTAGTATTCATCACGAAGTGCTGTTTACAATCAACGTCAACTAGGATTAGACCATATTAAAAAAGAAACTGTGCGGGAAGTTTTGCTGTGGTCTATATGACCCACAGAATCGCCATTTGGCGTGCGAAAACTTTGATTCAACATCGATTATAATCAGCTATCAAAATCGAACCCTATCGTGTCAATTCTAACTCATTATACAAGAATTTATCGTTTTTTACGTCTAATGGTACTTGTTTATGCTTATCACGATTCACGGAATATTTTAATTGCATTAATCTCGGCGATGTTGATTCTTTCTGTGCTCGCACTTGCAAAGATTGTGCTTGTTCTTATCATAAGCTGTGATAAGCGGATTATTAGAAGGCGACTCTTAAGATACATACATACATTACATTACGATACATACATTAACGACATTGCCAACGATGGGAGCAAGTCCAAGCGCCAAGCTAGTTTCGCCCTGCTAGTATACGTAGGGGCGTAACGCTGTGTAAGAGAAGAATTATATTGTTATCTTCTTCTTTCTAGTCACAGAAAGTTTCAAATTCCTTGATTGGTCCAAATTCATAACATGGGTTTTGATTGGTCTACCGACTATGACATACTTTGACCAGACATTCGAGGAGGAATGTATTTTATTGTTATTGTTTTGCGATTAGGTCATTAGTAGCTAGTTCATTTCGCTTCAACCCATATACCCATACAACCCACTGCCGCGACATTCGCCGCTACTGGGCAAAGACTCCTTGGGACGTGGGTATGATTACGCTGTCCTTTGGTGCTAATGCCGCTACTCATTTTATTTCATCGCAACAAATACTAGACAGCTAACTGGACGATAACTGTTCTTGAAAGCTGCTAGTGTTGAAAGCCCTATTAGCAAGAGATTAGATTGAATAAGTGTTACTTTTTTTCGAATTCGACTTTCTCAATTACATCAATCGATTCCTCTCTGAAAACTATTGAGACATCCGCTTGAATCGCATCTCTAGATAGAATACGAGGTGAGCAAAAGACAGTGATACAATTCATACCTACATTTCCAAAACAATCTTGTTTGATAATCCGGTAGCATGCTGTTTATGAGCATCTTGTTTAATTAAACAGTTTATGAATTATGCTGGCTCAAATTGATAACTAGCACCGAGAAACGCGTCGCGCCAAATGTCAGCGAGCGTGTCTATCACATACTAATAATTAGGTTTTATACTATAGTATCCACTGGTTACATATTATATCGGCCAATTAAAAGTTCAAACCACTGTCATGACTGCAGAGCTTTTTTGTGCCGAAACGCACCGTAACGCCGTTCTGGCACCTCTTTTCGGTACTCTAAAAAAATATATATATCGGCCGGAACATCTGCGCGAACCATTCGCTGGAGAAATGTATACTCCCTTTCACGTTAAGAAGAACAGTGTATTTGCTCCTACCCGTGGCCCTCTGCTTAGCGTAGTTTCAAAACTTACAAGCCATGTCTTGAGCCAGACAAAAGGTTTTATGGGCAGTTTTGAAACACTTTGCTTGTGTCTAGCAGCAAAGAGTCCACGAGGCAGATGCGAAGACACTCTCCTTCTTACTGTGAAATAAGGTTTAGTTCGTTAAGGTTTAGTTAGTTTAGGTTTAGTAGGTGTGTTGTTTTTCGTGTGCCCGAGTGCTTACCGAGTTTGTGGCCATAATGAAGAAAATTACTAATTTTTTATTTACAATAATTAAAAGGATTAGGTAGATGGAAATAATTCTGCATTCACAGCTCATCACAGCTAAGAAAGGCGTCCAGTATCAACAAAACAACAAACGCAACGCAAATTGTCGTTTATTGGCAGAAGGGAATTGGGGGGGGGGGGGGGGATTAAGGGTAGTTTTCTTTTATGAAAATTGACATTCCGGCACATTTATTTTTACTCGAATAGCAGCACATACTCCCCGCCACGTGTAGTGTACTAAACACAACAATAAAATTGCATAGGTATACCCAGCTCTCTGTTGCATTAGCCGCGGCACCGTGTCCCAGCACATTCCTTTGACACTGACCCCACGCCGCCTGATACTGGCTATGCTATCAGACGGCCTGCGCTGAGTCATTATGCTGTGACTATATCTACATGCTTGGTTGCAGTTTCTCCAAAATCACAGTTCAAGATTGATATAAATTATCTTTTAAATGTGAAAATCTCATCATTTTTATGGGAAATGAAAATGCATAAATATATTTCAGGATATTAAAAAAATATATGGGGTAGAAATCTGAGAACGGCATGCGCCGTAAATGCCGCACGCCGATGCGGTCGCATCGGCGTGCGAGCTCTGGACAGTGTAAACATATTGTGATGACAATGAAGTGAGCAAATGCAGACTACTCGAGCATTCACTCTGGTATATAATATGCTGGAATACAAGTATAATAATTCGTAAATTATAGATTATAGAATCTACAAAAAGTCGCAATGTATGGTCGGTATTCGTTGTGTTCATTTGTCTATCGTACCACGATCCTGCGTTCTTATCCTTTTATAAACACAAGAGTCCACCAGAGTCGTAGACCCTTGAAATGGATTACCTCGCGGCTTCCTATTGGTTACTCATTCACTCGCCTCCATCGAGCAATGCATGCAGTATCTGCTGCCGTCCAAAGGGGCGACTTTCAAGCAACCTTTGCGCTCGGTGCAAGGGTTCAAGAGGGACCTTCTGACAACTACAAATATGAAACCAAAAATCTGAAAAAAATTCCATAGGTTTTGAAAGAACCAATTGATGGCGGATACTAGTTTATAATGTAAATTAAAGCATACTTTAGTCGCAAACACTGCCCGAAAAAGGGGCATTTTAGGCACTTTTTGAAAATTTCCTCCGCTGTAAGTTTTCAAAATACAGCAACCTAAAATAGTATCCGCCATCCAGCAACTCTTTAACAACACGTTTTTTTTCCCCCAAAGCTGCGCCTCAATATTTGTGGCCAGGAGAAGTTCCTGCGTAAACCTCTGTTGAATCGCCTAGCCCTGGCCATAAGCCATCGCTTAGTTCCCTCTTAAGATTGAACATTTTCAGATATTTTTGAGTAATTTCCTGAAATATCATCTGAACCTATCGACCAGTTCTGTAACTTTATTGTTTATTGAGATATTGACGGAAATGTGTGACAGTGCGCGCGCGATCCGCTAAAAGAGCGAAACTTTGCGAGGTCATATCTCCCACACCAGTGAGCTTCAAATTGTTAAAACAATAGTTTTGTACTCCTCTTGAGTAGCACAACGACCACTGAAACTTTAAACCAAATTCGAGATGTGAAGGTCAATTTTGTCGCAAGGTGTGCTGGTTTGATGCGTTTTGTCCCATATTAGGAACACAAAATACACACATACTTTATCATGCTAGATCTAGCTCTAAACTCTTTCTTTGTGTGGATGGACTGAGCCGAACATTGGCGACACAAACGATATTAAATATATCGTTCAAGGGTTTTTCAGAGTAAAGAGGAAATGTGGTGCCATCTTGGAACTTAGTGCTATTTTATTGTTTAAAGTTCTGACGTTCGTAAACCAACACACCTGGACGAAACTAGGACAATGAAGAAGCAGAAGAGGTGTTATATAAATACATAGGAAACATTCAGAATATGTATTATGTAATAGTATTTCAATTTCCTAGGCAATTTCAACTACCATAAATTCCACCTGCTACATTTTGCAGCCTGCACCAAACTGTTATCCTTACTTCTCAGTTCCCAGTTACATGCCCTTTTGATGCTCTTTCCGTCTTCTTCTTCGTCTCTTCTTCTTCGTCTTCGTCGTCTTCGTCGTCTTCTTAGCGTGTTCCTTATCTTGGCGTCGCCCGGAAATTCACTCTTTGAATTCCAGGCTTTGAGAAAATTCACCCTGTGAGCGATAGAAGCGTGATTCTGTCGATTTTTGGTGCGTTTCATGGTAAATTTAGCTTTTGGTCAATTGTTGAATTGTGTACAAAAACTCGAAAACTGGGCGGTGAAATTACTTGTTTAGATAAGTTAAATATCTCAAGAAGAATTGAAAAGCACTAGCAAGTAGTGGCCAAATTGGCATCTCTGCACGTCTAGCCCGCGAGTCGTAGAAGTTTAATTTTCCTGGAAATTTGAGGTAACGGCCATTTTGAGTAACCTGCACAAGTTTCCGAGTGTCTTGACTTAATTGAAAACGTTCGTTCATTCGCGTTTTCACAAGCTCAGACCATGCTATTTTATTGGTACCAATTCAGTGCTCTATACCTGTCAACATTTATAAAATGTCTTGCCAAGCAATTGACCAAGATGCATATGAATTCCTCTGCGCCTTATTTTCTGCTACACTTTTATTGTTTAGTTATTCCAATTTCCAACAAAACTCGTCAACAAAAAGCCAGGAAACGATTTTTTTTATTTATAAAATGCCAATATCAAGCTCTTCCGGAAGTTAGCGTCAATACTGCAGGCAAAAGCTGTGAAAAAGTTGAAATGTTCCATTGCACTCTTGTAGGCGAGGCGACGGCTACACTTGGTGTGGCCGCGTGGCAGCCCCTACGAGGGCATGGGGGGCCCTTGAAGGCCCCTGCTGACTCGCTGTGGCAGTTCGCAGTCGTTCGCAAAGCTACGTCTAGCCCCATTCGCAGCGCTCACTGACGCCGGCAGTACCTACTGCACCTGTGGCTGCCTACTGTTGGAATACCTACTGCGTAGCTGCCAATCACATTCATTTGGACACTTTATAATATTTAAGTTATCATTCCACTTTCAAACATAAAACGGCGTATGTTGTGAAATCGAATCTTTTGATCTTTGCTTTCGTAAAAGAGAAATGATAATCTAACAAGTTGACGGCAATGCTTTTACTTTTGTTTAAATAATGATAATATGCAGCATTCCGTTGTTCTAGGCGTTAGCACTTCTATAGCGTTCTACCGTCTCGCTCTACAGGGAGTAACTCTGGTTCGACAAATTATTTTCTAATCACTACTACGTGTATTCAGATACGATGCCAGAAAGTTGCAACATACACGAATAAAGATGAGCAACAGAATTAAATGTTTTACCTGTGCCTTTTTTTGCTAGGAAATATTTAACCATCCGTTATAGTTGCCCAATGAGATTTTCACTGTGAGGTTCTTTATTTTCCAATATTTTACGCCTCTATTATTCGCAACATAAATATCCTCCAGCAATTTTCTTACATGTATTTTAAAATAACGTTGAAAATGCGATAAATTATAGCTTGTGCCATTTTCTTTCTGTAAAAGTCTTGTAAAAACAATGGCATGGCGTTATTGCTTGGAGCATGTCTTCAGTATCAGCAGTTTGGAGAAAAGTCTCCCCAGAACGCTGCAAGCTGTACACTCAGCGATCTCAATCTTTGCCGAGGCGAAATGAGTATGGCACCGCGTCTACTAGTAAATGGTGGAGGCGCCAGGTCAGCCCACCAATCTTGCTGTTTCAACCGCGACTCGTTCATTTTCACTTCACTACAAATGATAGTATCGAGAGTAAATTAAATTACGTCATCGTACGGTTATCCACCCTTTGTTATGCGAAACTTCGTCGTCTCGAGTGCGGGAGCTTCGTGATATAGGAAAGCACATTTTCTTGGTCTCATTTGCTATAAGGCCACGATAGGGCTCGTCTTGCGAGAGTTACGCGATGCCTCCTCCATATCTAAGACGCGGGGTTCGAGATTCGAGTAGGTGAGGCTTCCAAACGTCACCGAACCTACGAGGCTATGACGGCAACGATCGGTGTTGTGAGCACCGTACACACTGCGGCGATTACAACGATGTTGAATTATGGCCGTAATAAAATGCAAGTGGTTTAGAAGATTTGTTGATGTGACGAAGGGGGACTGGGTGGGCGAAGGGGACAGACTGGGAATTGAGGGTGGCGTCTATTCCACCCCCACCCCCACCCCGCACCCCAACCCCTCCTTCCAGCCCCAAATCACCCTGATATCCCCGCGGCCTTCGCAGTGGAAAACAAACAGCAATGAGTGATATTATCACCCGACTCTTATTGCAGCCCTGCCACACACAGCCGCCCCGACCCACCCCCACCCCCACCCCGCCCACACATACACCCCTCCAGGGAAAATTCTTCGGTCTGGATTATTGCTAACATGTTTATTGCAATATTGCGTTACCTATATATTACGTATCTTGCACCAAATACCTACACTCTCAAAAAACTTCACATGGACCTATGTGACATGAAACCATGCGAATGATTAAAATCAAATATGTCGTGGTTGCTTCACATGGCTTCCTGGGAATGATTCGCATAGGATTCGTATATGTGAATACATCGTCCAATTAACATGCGGCTGGAGCTGCACTCTGATCGGTTGGTTCTCGGCTTCCAGTAGGAGCCTGCAGCCCACAGGAATTTGAGGTTAGATGCCCCGAAGAGGTTTTGGACTTTTCATTGGGATGGTTTGGAAGTTTGAGAGCCGATTATGTAGAGTTGCCACTGGATTGCTCTTGTTACCGATATCACTGCCTGATAGTCTCACAGCCTAGTAGAGATGGGAAAAAAGTCCAAACGGTCCGAAAGTCCGGCCAGGCCCGAGTCCGGCCCGACTTTCTGGCCGGGCCAGACTGAATTTTTTGCAATTGTCGGGCCTCGGACCGGGCCGGGCCTCATATCTCAGATGTCGGGCCGGGCCGGGCCGGACTCTCGGACCATGTCGGACTCTCGGACCGAGTCGGACTCTCAGACCGTGTCGGACTCTCGGACCGAGTGGGACTCTCGGACCGTGTCGGACTCTCAGACCGTGTCGGACTCTCGGACCGAGTCGGACTCTCAGACCGTGTCGGACTCTCGGACCGTGTCGGACTCTCGGACCGTGTCGGACTCTCGGACCGTGTCGGACTGTCGGACCGTGTCGGACTTTCGGACAGTCTCGGACTTTCGGACAGCTTCGGACTTTCGGACAGCTTCGGACAGATGTTACGTTTGAATAATTTCTTCGGGCCGGGCCGAACTGAAAATTGTAAGACCCGTCGGGCCTCGGACCCGGCCGGACTCACAACCGGTCGGGCCGGTGTCCAGAGCCTGAACCAGAATGAGGAAATTTTGGGAACCAGAGCCTGAACCAGAATGAGGAAATTTTGGGAACCAGAGCCTGAACCAGAATGAGGAAATTTTTGGAACCAGAGCCTGAACCAGAATGAGGAAATTTTGGGAACCAGAGCCTGAACCAGAATGAGGAAATTTTGGGAACCAGAGTCTAAAACATAATGAGGAAATTTTGGGAACCAGAGCCTGAACCAGAATGAGGAAATTTTTAAAGTCTGAATCCGAACCCAAACAATTATACTAGATTCTAGAAACCCTAATACGAGCCCTAACCAATTTATATTTGTTTTTTTGCGTTCCCAAATTTGCGGTCTTCGCCCCCCTCAAGCCCGAATCTGAATTGCCACGATAGAAAACTCAGACCCGAACCTGTTTCGAAACTTTACAGATTCCGAGCTGTTACTAATATAGCTATTCATTTCAGTTTGATGCCCTGATATCCATAACGATAAGAGCTCTCACCAGTGCCAACATTACATTATAATCGATGCTTCGGTCATATAACACAAATATTATGTACTATTTATGTACTATTTGTACTATTGTACTATTTTCAATGTACTATTTTCTATTTATTACGTTTTGGCACTTTTGTTTTTACAATTTACTAATTATCTTTCTTACAACAGCACAACGTTGAAATTTTATTATTATGTACACAAATTAGCCTCCCAAAATTGTTGTCCATTCCGGGATTTGCACCCGGGTCCCCAACTTTCGCGGCTGGTACTCGAACCGCTGAGCTAAATGGCCATTAAATTTGGGAGAAGTAGTTTGCATACAGGATAAGCATTGAATGTCCCCTGGGCCCCAATTCACGAACGCAAGGTAAGCTGAGGTAGCTGAGGGTAGGCTGAGGTAAGGATTATGCCAATTCTTGAAACTGTAAACAAGAGCAATCACCGTGACAACGCTGCCTCTCGGCAAGGCAACTGAACTGACATTCCACGAAAGAAAATGTTAATTAAACTTTGAATTAATCTGCATTTGTAATGTACATTATATATATATAATATGCAAGCTCATGTTTGGACCAATTATTTACTATCATTTGGCACAGTATTTATTTATTTATTATTGAAGTTTTGGGAATTCCTGCACGTACCTACAGCAGAATGTACAGACAATCAAATTAAAGCTAGTAATTGATCATTAATGATACATAATAATAATGAATCATAATATACCTATTGAAACATGAATCTGGAACATAATAAGAATAACAAATATTTCTGCAAACTAAAACTGGGTATAAAGATAATATTTCGTAGAATAAACTAAAAGCTTATTAAACAACAACACTTACAGTGATAGGGATTACCGTAATAGTGATTACAGAGAACTTCAGTGACAGTGATTACAGGAAAGGAAATGTCAGTTGACGAGTGGTTGTGAGTGTTGACAGCGACGTTACCTCGCGCTATTCGAGCTCAGAGGCAGGGGTAGCTGGAGGTAGCGTGAGGCAGCGTTGTCACGGTGATTGCTCTTGTTTACAGTTTCAAGAATTGGCATAATCCTTACCTCAGCCTACCCTCAGCTACCTCAGCTTACCTTGCGTTCGTGAATTGGGGCCCAGGGGACATTCAATTCTCATCCTGTATGCAAACTACTTCTCCCAAATTTAATGGCCATTTAGCTCAGCGGTTAGAGCACCAGCCGCGAATGTTGGGGACGCGGGTTCAAATCCCGGAATGGACAACAATTTTGGGAGGCTAATTTGTGTACATAATAATAAAATTTCAACGTTGTGCTGTTGTAAGAAAGATAATTAGTAAATTGTAAAAACAAAAGTGCCAAAACGTAATAAATAGAAAATAGTACATTGCCATTTAAGTGGGTTGGCTGCAAATTGATTCTTGATAACTTTTACATCCTCTGCGCAGATGACAATGTTTTTGGATTCTATTTTCCTGCTAAGTGGGGGGGGGGGGGGAGGGGGGGGGGGGGGTTGGCCATGGTGTGTGGTGAGCTTTGATGTCGGCTAGCTCAGTCGGAGTCCGACTCGTCGTCGCCAGGCAGGCGAGTGGCTCAAGTAGATAGTCCAGAATGATGGAATTTGGACAAGGCAGCGCCTGAGTACCTCCGCAGGTGATGATGCCTCACATCTATGTCCAGGGCCAGCCGCTCTAGATCAGAAAATATCAATATTCTTACTGGCACAGAAGTAAACAAGCAATTCGAGTATCTTTCGACCTGACATATCATTTTGGCCTATTATTTTATTCCAATACAAGCCCAAAGATGTCAAAAGGCTGGCAAGATGGATAGAGAGAAGCTAAGCAGAAGCTACCTAATGATATAAAGATGGTGAGTTGCGAAAAAAAAACTATTTCAAACTAGGATTTGAGTGGTAAATAAGTATCAGTGGATTCCCGTCGTTTCGTTACATATGCTGGATACTTACTTGACAAGTGTGATTGCTCCACTGAAGTTCAAAACGTGAACAAACGGGACACCAGTGACACTTGTGTTTGCATTCAAATCCCAGTTTGAAGTAGTTTTTTCAAAACCAGTCATAAAGATAGGTCATAGTAGACCGTGCCATGAGTCAAAGAAATTGAATGGTGAGTTGCGGCTATTAAAATTTTGCATTCTAGACATTTCGTCCAATGAAACATTCATAGACATTACGTTAGTTCAGACCCAAATTAGGGTCACACAAAATATTGTTTTTTTAGCTTCCGAGCCAGACAATAATAATTTAGGTATTACCTTATAATAAATAATGGCCCCATTATTTAATCTGAGGTATTACCTTAAAACCAATGTTCTATAATAGCTGCTTGCCTCGAAGGGAAGGAGTCAATCATCCCCTGTGTTATATTCCAAAGTCTTTGCCTGTGACGGATTCATATGAACCGCATCGATGAAACCTACTAAAAGTAAATGAGGCTCAAAATCAAACGATGAACAAAAATTTTGACAAAATTATGAATCAACCATAGAATATCATTATCATTAGGAACTTGTATCATTAATAATCATCTCCCTCGTCATCTAAATCGTCACTTAATTACTGGCATACAAAGTTACACATTCTTGGGATTCGAACTAAGCTAATAGTTATTGTATCTACCTACAGTCGAATAAACTACCTCAAAAGTAGTGAAGAAGTAGTATCGTACACTGTACGATCATAAATTAGCAACTGACTCATTCATGTCAGCAACCACGAGCAATTTGCAGCTAGATGTTGAATATGCCGTTATGTATTGCGGAATATGCCCAATATAACGGAATATGGTAATTAGGCGATTTTTCCCCAAAATGACCAAAAACAGTGTTTTTCACCTTCCTAAATATGAAACAGACCGCGGAAACGCATTTTTACGACCCAAAATTCAAAATACTTAGAAAAAAAACGAAATAAACCGAACAAAACGTCACTTTCAACCACAACATTCCGCCATCTTCCACCAGCCAATAACCTCACCGATTCCCCATGAACAAGAGTCATGCCATGACTCGTACCACGTAAGTGAAATTGCACATTACAAAACATCAAATTTTTTGCTTTTTTCGTTGGGGGGCTGCGCCCCCCAAACCCCCCCTTTGCCCTTTCTTGAATTTCGTAAAATAATATCGAGAAAAACCTGCACATTGCCAAATACCTCACCGATTCCCCATGAACAAGAGCCATGCCATGACTCGTACCACGTAAGTGAAATTGCACATTACAAAACATCAAATTTTTTGCTTTTTTCGTTGGGGGACTGCGCCCCCCAAACCCCCCTTTGCCCTTTCTTGAATTTCGTGAAATAATATCGAGAAAAACCTGCACATTGCCAATTACAAGTCAATTTACGGCTCCGGCATAGGTTAAGATCGTGTATGTCAACACCAGAATTTCGCAAGAAAACATAACAAAATCATGCTTCCGCGCCTTGAAACTAACTAATAACATCAAGCCACATCTATTAAACATCGAAAAAATTAATTCTAGAAATTCCGCTATATTAGGCATAAGCCAGCTTTTTTTGAAGCGAACTCGTTTCGTTTTTGGTTAGGGAATAAAAGTATACCCGACTGAGGTACCATAGTACTAATGCTCGCTGTTAGGCATGGCATGTTTTGTAATAATACGGTAGCTTCCAGCTGCGCGGTGGTCTGATGGTATTGTCGCTTGCTCCACATGCCGTAGGTCCTGCGTTCGAATCCCATTGAGTTCTACCTGTTTGTTTTTCGAAACCCAGATGTAGCGCACCAAACGTCTTATTTCTCCGTCCTTTTTGGTTCATATACTTTATTGTGACTAGGGATCCTTTTTATTTTATAATTATTTTCTCTTGATTCTTACCGTGCGTTTTCGGATCGTGTACTTGGGGTAATTTTTTTAAGGACAGCCCCGAACTCTTTATCGTGCGTTTTCGATTCGTGTACTTGGGGTCATTTTTTTAAGGACAGTTCCGGACAAATTTTGGCTCCTTTTGTGGATGTAACTGCGTTACTGACATATTTTTCCGTCGGGTACCTGAGGATCGGGTATACTTTCATAACACGTAATCCGTGCTCCGAACTTCTGGCTTGGCTCTAATCCTCTGCATCCGCCTCTCGACGCAACTCACAAAAAAAGCAACAAAATGATTCTTGTTGACAATTCGGGAGACGGTGATTAGGATCACCAACATTTACAGGTGCAGGCCCATACGCGGCACCAAAAATGAGGGCCTTAATTTGCTCCAAATTATCTGGGGAAAAAACTGTGAGTAGCGAAAGAGTGCGCGTACGAACCGATCGCAACATCTACAGCAACAACATCTACCTCAACATCAAACTCCAGTAAAAGTATTAAACATGTATAGCGTTGGTGGGGAATTATTCGTCGTACACTTTTGTAAAGAAAATATACAACATACTAATTGTTTGCTTGGTTTCATCCACCCACGACGACGACGGTGGGGGGAAAGTGGGGTGGGTAGACGTCTATTTTTTTTTCACATCCTTTTTAAGCTGAATGTTTTGAATGGGTTTGTTTGTGCAGTTGGGAAAAACGTCAAGCTTCTTTTGAAGCGTACTCGTTTCGTTTTTGGTGAAGGAATTTCAATTATTTTGTAAGCGAAGCTACCTACCGAACTCCTACAATTGAAAATAAAATCATAGTTAAGCTCTTCGAATACTTTAGGGAACAGAGATGGCCATGAGTATGACGGTCACCCATCTAATACCTGACCCAGCGCAACGTTTCTTAACCTTGGTAATCTCGAGAACCTGCGTTTCCAACACGCTGAACCGTTCGGCATTTAACTGGATTGTATGCAAGTGCTACACTGATCACTGACCGCATTGCAACCATGAATTACAGTAATGAGCCCCCCCCCCCTCCTCACTTGCCACCCTCCACGCCCCATCCGTGTACCCTACTGTAGTTTGATTTTAAGGTGAAGGTGAATTTGTCCGGAGATGTTCTACATCATATTGCCTAATCGACGAATCGACAACGCACGGTCAAGTCCATTCATAACCAACCAAATGACCTAGAGTTGACCAACGAATGAAATTCACGTGAAAGGACGGTAGCAATAAAATGTGAAGTGCAGTGAGTGAAGTTGTCCAGTTAATTTTGCAGTTAATTTGTTTGTTGTATTTGTTTGTTAATTTCAAGCCAAGCCCTGTCGCTCCCCGAGTGAGCACTGTTCGCACTTGGCCAGCACGTGTCTTGCTGAAGCTATACTGTTAACCTTGGGGTCTTGCTGTGTATTTAAACCAGCTGTGTATTTAATTCTAGCCAATGGGGAGGTGGAATTGGGAAAATGAAAAAGGAAGATTATAGTGATGGTAAAAATATAAGGTTTACCCGCCGGTAGCAAGTATTGAATCAACAGTGGGTTGCAGTTTACGGAGTTAAGATTGGCTTTTCGGGCAAATTTTTGTCCGGAAGCGGCTTTAAAAAATTACCAAGGGTACAGACATCGATAAAGTACTGTAATAAGTCTTACTGTAATGAGTCCGGAGTCATAAAAATCGTGACAACGATTAGGGTCCGACAACGAACAATAGGGTTAGTAGAAACACAAATAAATGTCGATGATTTGAGTTAATAATGTAATTCCCAGTAACACACGTAAAAAAGTTGTTTTAAAACGTGAAATCAACTTTGGGACAAACAAAAAAAGTGACAGGTTGGGAACGATCTCTCGCGCTCCAATCAAGCGCTTTATCTGCATGGCCAGGTATTCACTTTCAGCCTTCGATATCATACGCTACCAGTACCTGTGCTAAACGATGTGAAAATTCATTTCTCGCCCGGCGGTGCTACGAATTGACGGCGCATATCGCGATATGAAGTTTCATCGTATGAAGACTATGACACTACCGAGCTATTAGCTGGTTTACGGCGATTTTGTGAGCCAATGGTGTTCATGGCTTCAAGAGCCTTTAAAAACGCTGCGCAGTCCAGATTATGACTGGTCGCTCTTATCTGAGGGCACATTGACATTATTTGGATATTACAAATATATGACTTCGATTGGGTTCGATCCGTGCATCCACAGATTACACCTTATATAGACTTGTGTAGCAATAGCGCTCGGCTACGGAGACATATGATTTTATAACGAGGCTTCTACAGCTGATTTTTCGGCCGTTGGCCGTGAGATTCGCTTTAACAGGCACACTCACTTCACTCACGAGTTTCATGTGAAATTAGTAGATCTTATATAATTAAATTGAAAAAAAATTCAGTAGGTACTTTTATAATAAGATTTATTATAATGGTCTAGTTTAATAAATGGATTTAAATTTTTCAATATTTATATGAATTGTAATGTATTTTGTTTAAATAAATGAATAGCTTTTGTGTTGGGAATAAACAAATAGGGATTCTAGCCAGTGCCTGGAATCGCGGAGGCATACCGCTTGTATAAAGGTGGGAATAATTTCTCAATTATTACCATGAATGCATACTTTAATTGTGTTTGGAATTGGTTTCAAACCATGCTCAGACCTTTCATGGAAAAGCGTCGCAATATGCTTCAAAATCGCCCGTGGAAACCTTCGTGTGCCTACACCAATAAATGTTTTCATTCGTAAAATTGTACACAATGCATACAAATTTGTCTTACACCCATAAAATTCACAGTCAAGGTCGTTGGAATTGAGGAATATGGATGATCGTGATAGGAATTCAACATAGAATAACCCCGTGAGTGAATCAAGTTCTTTTTTTCGCCAGCAAGGCATCCCGATTTTTTTCGTAATATCGCTTCTTTTCGCGGGTTTTTAAACATCGAGCCTCCGCATCAGAATCCATGTATTCGATGCTGGTTATATGCTTTAAACATAAGCCCAATGCACGGTCTGTTTTAAAGGTACATTTTTGTTTAGTAATATGGCCTTTGCAGCATAAACACCCCAAGGGGTGGGTCTATTTCGCTCCAGTACAGGATGTACTCACGCCTCTTGTTTAGTACCTAGCACGGTCTGTCTAATTTTTGCTTGAAAATCATATGTCCGTGTTATTAAAAATGAAATGAATAAATGAAATTAAGCTATCGATATCGAATCATGTCGTATAAATTGTCACACCAAAAACTCAAACATTTATGGTTTTCAAATTTTACTGCATGTGTTTATGCTGATATCGCGATTGATTAAACACTTTTGTTGCATTCATCTCGGAGATGTTGATTCTTTTATCTTCCTACTTGCGATAACGTCAAGATTTCTTATCTTAAGCTGCGATAAGCGGATTATATGAAAGGAAGGCTCTTAAAGCTTCTTTAAAGCTCATTTCAAACGTTGTCTGTCGGTTTTTTGTGTATTGTAGATCAATAATAATAATCGAAAATTCCATACAACATCAGCAACTTCGCCGGTGCCCACCCCGACCTAAACACTGGCAGTTCATATTGCTCCCGGTAGGCCGCGCTAGTGAGGCGTTGCACTGCTCATGTGAAAATGCCGTGGCGGCGTAGTTGGACATTTTAAATGCTCATTCGAAATTGATTAACATGACATGTGCTAAAGTTTACAACGAGTCGCTCAAGATAATGTATTCACATACAGGCTATGTGAATCAATCTGAGAGTGATACACCTACCTATATACCTATCTACCTATCTACACCACCCTCCATTTGTTGTTTGTAGGAAGCGACGCGTTGCCAATTAGAAACAGGAATGTGAGAGGGTCTTCTCTTTCAATAGATTATATTGAACAAAGCCAGTATCATGTATTTATATTAATAAGAGAACATGACAATCTCAATTGGTGATCAACTTGGAATTCAAATGAAAAGAAGTAGGTACTTACACTGTATTAGTCATTAGTGTCGGTAGGGTTTCTATAAGATTTTATGGTGGCCTCTTTTATGAGAGCGGTATAGAGTTAATTTTCTTCTTGGAAAGCTACCTTTTAGCCTTCCTATGGGGCTTGTGGCTTAGACCAATTAGCGAGAATGCGATGTGAAAGCCCAGTAAGTATAGTAGCGGAAGAGCCGAGATAAGAAAGATCGGAGAGATCGCCATCTCAATTACTGAGCATCCCCACCCATTTACGGGCGTGCGCACGGCGGTGGCTGGACGGGACCTTCAGCGCGTGCTTTCACCACGCCACGCCATGCGGTTTATTTCTCCTTTCTCTTTCTCCGATGCGCTGTCCACGCCGGAGACGCGGGAGACGCGGGAGACGCGGGAAACGCGGGAAACGCGGGAAACGCCCACACAATGAGAGCGGCGTTGGAAAAACGACAGGAAATTTTTCAGTTCCGCCGGCCGAGCCTCACTCGCTTCCGCTGATATGGGGGCGAGCCGGACGCGATTTTTTGTTTTTTAATTTGACTTGAAATCGATGGAAATAAATTAAAATTTAATCTGATTCTTAGACCGGGAAATCGGGGGTTCGGGGATAGTATTGCTAATATTTTTGTATTAATCATAAAAGACAAAAAATTAGATTAATGAAATAATTTGATAAAATAAGCAAATTGAATATTTTAAAAATGAAACCATCTTTAATTTTAACCTCAAAGTTTCAGTCATGAGAGTAGCAAATTAGATTCAGATGAAAGTGTAACGCATTTAGCGGGGCTGTTTTTGTAACATGAATTACTTTTTCTGCAAAAGTCTCTTTCCGGAGTTTTAAAAGGGCTGCAAATGCAGTGTGTAGGTACACACAATATCACGTAAATTTTATTTTAGAACCGTGATTAAACAAGCTGTGAACGGAAGCAGTAGATATAAACATGGTCACTATAATGCAAAAGTGCGGGGCTGGCACCAACAACCCAGTGCCGGTGCCGGGGCAGGGGCAGGGGCAGGAGCAGGGGCAGGAGCAGGGGCAGGGGTAGGTGCAGGGGCAGAGGCAGGGCTAGCCCGACACCGCACCCCGAAGAAAACGACAAGAGTTTTTCTTCAGTTCAGAACTCAGTGGATAACATGCAAATTACAGTTCATTTCCAGAAATTTTCTCATATTTAAATCGTCTTCAATTTTTCACCCCTTTATACTAATGGGATATCTTCTTTTGAAACCTAACGGTAAAACGTTGAACATCATACGCCAGAGCTAACTGGTGCGTCGGGCCTTCTTTCTCGGTAAAAAAAATCCAGCAAATACGTACCTACAAGTCAAGCAAATCTGGTGCATTAGGCAAATGTACAAGTGATGTTGTAGATTGAACTGTATAAGGTTATAAGAGGCGAGCGACTTAAACTTGATGCCTGATCAATATCCAAGATGTTTGCTATGGGTTGTTTGTAAAAGTTTGCTTGGCTCGCTTGTTTATGTGGCTGGCTTATCACCCTTCATCTGAATACGACTCACGGAGACATCAAACGCCCGAACAGGCATTATTGTAATAACAACGAGACCGAGACCGCGACACGGAGTCGGATAGGCCTAGTTTGTTTTCGCCGAGGACCCAGGATCATGTGCGGGTGCGCACCTAGGTTCGATTGAAGCAAAGACCGAGTGTGCGTGCAGCGTGTGCCCCGACCGTATAACCGTATCACCGTATAACCGTATAACCGTATAACCGTATAACCGTATAATCGTATAACCGTATAACCGTATAACTCAATCCCTTTCCATAAATCCAGGTGAATCTACGTTCACTGATTAGGTCGACCCACTGAACCATGATTGATAACAAGAACAACAATAAAATAACATTGTGTGGCATGGTGTGGCATCCGTGCGGTGTATCTCGCACTGTGGAGGGTGCATGCACGTTGTACGCGTGCTCTGCGGGGGCGATGGGTAATGTGGGACGGGGGGGGGGGGGTGTTCGACCCTTGCCCGGTGTTAAATGTTGCAACCAGTTCTGCACATTATTTTCACCCGCACATGTGGCCAATACTGACGGACAGTTGTTGTTTCTGTTAATCTTGCTCGCTCATTTGCACAAATTTATTGACGAGAACTTATCGGATATCATTTCGTTTGGTATAAATGCATTTGTATCAACATCATGATTATCCTCGATGTATAAAGCTAAAGCATGCTGGCCAATGGATCGATAAAGACGGCAAGAGGAGAGGGAGAAAATTGATTTGACATCGGAAGATGCAGAGAACACACTGAAATGACGTTTCTATTTTTGACCTCTCGATCGGCAGCCTGTGACGCCGGATTGTGACACTCTCTAGCTGCCAACGTCGTCTGAAATTTTCTTGTCGTCCTCAGGGCGTCGCCTCACGTCTCATGGGGCTAGATTGTGTGATTTTCTCGACAAGTTTGGGGGCTGGGCAAAGCTTTCCCAGCTTGTCCTGCTATAACAATCCGCCCCTTATTTTTAACTAATGCCGTTTTTCTTGTATTTTGCTTGAAATATCTCGATCTCTTTCTATACCACATATAAAGGTCCGTTTCTTTTGAAATATGGATCCTGGCGTCAAACATATGCCCCCCCCCCCCGTCATGGCCCGAAAACTGTCACGGGGATATCACTCTCTATTTATATCGAATGATGCGACAAATAAAAAGGTAGATAGAATTGCGAGCGAGTACAGAGATGAGAGGACAGGAGAGGACAGGAGCACGGGGATGGCAGTTTTGATTTGTAGTCCGATTGACCCGTAGTGATTTACTGGGCCGGCAGCCGCTTTGTAATGTGCAGCGCACTTTGGGGACCTCGGCAGCTCGCAGTTAAATCTCTGTTTGTCGCCGGGTACAGGGCAAGGGTACTCCGACCTGCGTTGGCCAGCATTGGCGTGCGTTGGCGTGCGTTGAATTGTGTTGGATTGGGTTGGCGTGCGTTGGCGTGCGTTGGCGTGCGTTGGAGTGTGTTGGATTGTGTTGATTGCGTTGGCCAGCGTTGGAGTACGTTGGCGTGCGTTGGCATGCGTTGGCGTGCGTTGGATGTGTTGGATTGTGTTGATTGCGTTGGCCAGCGTTGGAGTACGTTGGCGTGCGTTGGCATGCGTTGGCGTGCGTTGGATGTGTTGATTGCGTTGGCCAGCGTTGGAGTGCGTTGGCGTGCGTTGGCGTGCGTTGGCGTGCGTTGGTGTGCGTTGGATTGTGTTGATTGTGCTGGATTGCGTTGGCGTGCGTTGGATTGTGTTGATTGCGTTGGCCCACATTGGTCTGCTTTGTCGTGCAACGCGCACCCTTTCCACTGCAGACTGTGCAATGTTACAATACACGATTTTGTTATAATATCCTTATCGAAGTGAGGCTCGCGTGGGACGCAGCACCTGATGAGCGGGGAAATAATTTTGTTAATTTGTCGGGCATAGCAAAGGATTAGTGACACCACGTTGGCAATGGGATGACATGCATACTGCATAGCGGGGGGATGTGTGTGTGTGCGCGTGTGTGCGATGTGTTCGCATCATGCTCGATTCAAGAGCGCCGAGAGATTGACAATGCGATGGTCTGATGTGCGATGTGCGATGTGCGATGTGCGACGGCCGATGTCAGATGGCAACATGTCACGGTTGTCGCGGTGCGAGAGGGTGATTAGTGACATATAATATAGGTTATGACGGGGCCGGCATTCCGACGGTTTCTCTCGGTTTCTCGCGGGGCGCGGGGTCTGCGAGGCGCGGGGTTTGCGGGGCGCTGGGTTTGAGGGGCTGCACCATCGGCGGCATACGGGCTTTTAGAGTATTCCTGATTTTTGCTTTTGACATATGAAACGATAGAAAAATGGCAATAACCATATTCTCCGCTTGTCCCCGAAGCTGGGATAAGTTTCGAGTCATTTGTCAAATATCTCCTAGCGCGAATGAAACCGATGAAAGTTCTCGTTGTGATCCACACCAAACTTTGTACCTATACTGGCAATTAATAAAGGTGGTGCGGTGCGGAATCTGTGACTACGTAATCCCGCTTCTCTGCGCCGTTATTTGCGCCGTTATTTGCGCCGTTTCTGTGTGGCTGTGTTATATTTCGTTCTGACATCTTCGTATGTCCTTTGAAGGTTTGAAGGTTTGTTGAAGGCTGCATGGTTTGCGTTTGAGGAGGCTAACGAGGTTTGCGCGGTCGAAATGTGGCTGATTGTGCGAAATCAAAGCATTTCCCATTGGCTTTCTTGTAAGGTGATAGAGTAGAAGGTATGTTTTTCCTTCCAAACAATAAATATTTAAGTGACATAATACATTTGTATGTGCGACACGCTGTTCCATTCTCGTTTCTTTTCTTTTCGTTATGTTACATTTCTCATGGATTTTCGAATAACAAATTTGAATTCGTTATAAAACATGGGATTTCGTGCCTCTGACGATTTTTCACTCCTTTTTTCGGAAATCGTGATTCAGTGCGACATAAGACTAAGGAGCATCAATGCGATTTTTATTTCGATCGCTCAGTGCCGATCCTGTAGTGGGTTGGGGGGCTGGAGGGGGGGGGGGCACCCCATTTTTGCATGCTAGTTTAGCGAAAAATAAAATCCCGCGCCAATTCTCTCTGGGTGTGCATGCATCTATGAAGACGGAAGAAATAGGAAGATATTCCTGTTCGCTGTAGCAACCCGTTTGGAATAGTTTAATCATAAAACGAGAGACCTACCAATTTTTACGTGAATCATAATTCAAACTTGGTTGCCTATAGCTTGATTTCAGCAGTACATATTTCAATGAATATTTTCAAGTAACATAAGGATATATGTTATGATTTCGTTATATGGACCATTTTCCTTAGTTTGTTAGTTTATAAATACGCTTTCAATTCAATGGAGCAAACCCCTTCATACAATAAATAGTCCAGGCTACGAAACGTTGGAATAAGTACTTATAATGAATAATATAATAAATATACCCGACAGTTTAAAATCCATGTAGCAAGAGGTCATCTGTGAAATTTCTCGTTCTCAAGCAGCGTTCTTGTGCTACCCCCCCCCCCCCCCCCCCCCCACCCATCACAGCCATTGAAGCTTGGCTCCCTCGTGCGTTGTGACCTATATATATATATATATATATATATATATATATATATATATATATATATATATATATATATATATATATATATATATAATTGTATGACTCGCTACTGACTCGTACTCTTAGTTACAGCTGCGCACTGACAATTTCTCAGCCAGTCCCAGCTATAAATGCAAACCCGAGTCGTATGCGGCCAGGGCGCGGGCAGAGCTGGAACCCCGCCTCGTCTGCCCCCCCTCCCCCCACTCTGTTCATTTCAATTACCTACAATTTTCTTGAACAACCTGATGGCGGCTGGAAAATTATTCTGTTTATGCAATTCTGGGAGTCAAAAATGTGCAAAGAATACGTAGAGAAAGTTCCGACAAATAAGTCATTATTAACGCAGTATCAAAATAATGATCTAGCCTTGGATGAGTGAGAGCCGTTGAAAAGTTTCGGGTGGAATTATAGCTCTTAATCTGTGCCGGAAAGCGGTGATGATTGATGTTGGCCTAAAGTGCGGTTGCTATTTGAGATTCACATGTGATTTGCGAAGCCTTCGATGTTCGAATAGCACACTATTGGCAGGCTGACAATGATCGTCTCCTGTTGGGAGTTTCGCTTCAGGGACGCTTTGTACGAGAGGCGAATTCTGGAGAAGAGAAACGACCAACATTACACCCATGTTATGGCGACGATATTTCTTTGCCAGATTGAAGATGAAGGAAATCAGTAATGTTATTATGGCAATGGTATATAACCTAATGAATAAGTGAAATGTGTCTGACTAAAATTACTTTTCCTATGTCAGAATATTTTATTATAAAGTTTTGAAGATAACAAAATGCTATTATGGTTAAGTTTCTAAAGCTCTTGTAATTGAATTTTTGAAAATAAACTGACCCATGCTGGATTTCTTGGCAACGTTTTGACACTTAATATAGGCATGGGAGACAAACCATTTGTCGGCATTTTCCTCTTAGGTGAATGGAAACGGGTTTCAGAAAGCTCGGAAATGGGCGGGAAACGCTGCGATGAAGAAACGTGCGATTAGAAACTATTGCTACGTCTGTATTGAATCTACTCGAATCACTAAGGGCCAATTTTACACGTGCCTCAACCCAGAGTTTAACTAGGAGGTAAGTTATTTGTCATGGCAACCGCCAAGAGGATGCCGTGGAATTCATCTGTTTCTTAGGGTTTTGCGCTTAACCCAGTTGAAAAATATTGTAAAACTGGCCCTTAGAATCATTTCAGTCGAATGGCTAAACTGCGATGAACATTTTGGTGATGACGGTGCTGACAGTGATGACGGTGATGACGATGGTGAAGGTGCTGGCGGTTCTGAAGGTGCTGACGGTGCTGACGGTGCTGACGGTGCTGTCAGTGATGACGGTGGTGAAGGTGACGATGGTGCTGACGGTGATGATGGTGCTGAAGGTGCTGACGGTGATGACGGTGATGACGGCGAGACGAAAGATCGCGAAGAAGCAATGATTGCATTGCTGTACTGGAGCACAATAGTACATTGATGAAAATAAAATACAGGATTTTTTTCCAGGTCTATGTTAAGATGACTTGTCGATACATTTCTAACCATTGCAAGCAAGCAACCAGACAAAACATCAAGTACCACAATCGAAACAGTACAAAGGATTTTTTAAATAATTTATTTCAATAGTATTCTAATTAATTAAAATTTCCTGCTGTCGATTAGATTAGATAAATATCCCCTCGTTCATATAACTAGGCTAACAAGAATAATTTCTTTCATCTGTATTTCGTTATTTTTTTTATATCGCGCCGTACCATTAACTCCAATTTAAAATTTTGGACCTCTGAAATTTCACGCAGAAATTAATTGTTTTCAGATATTTCGATGTTCTAATTAAACTATCAAGCGCCGAATATTTCTTTTTGGCGACCGAAGATTTGGATCGAAAATAGAAAAATGTATAAAAAGCAAACGTCTGCCACTATTTCATATGTAAGCACTTAAAGTAGAGTACGATTTTACTATAACTGCAGCGCTTTGATGAGCCGCGTTTCAAACAGTACTCGAAATGCCAAGCTAGCCAAATCAAAGCGATCTTGCTGCATGTGAAAACTTGGTTTAATTGCAAACCGCATGAGTCCGCACAAAGTAAGTGGGCACAGAACGTGTATTCTAGAGGTATATCGGCTGTGCTAAAATCCACCTCTTCAGATAGCAAAAAGTATGTCGGCAGTGCTAAAATCCACCTCTTCGGAAAGCAAGAAGTATATCGGCAGTGCTAAAATCTACCTCTTCGGAAAGCAAGAAGTATATCGGCAGTGCTAAAATCCACCTTTTGGGATCCACCTCTTCGGATAGCAAGAAGTATATCGGCAGTGCTTAAATCCACCTTTTGGGAAAGCAAGAAGTATATCGGCAGTGCTAAAATCCACCTTTTGGGATCCACCTCTTCGGATAGCAAGAAGTGTATCAGCAGTGCTTAAATCCACCTTTTGGGATAGCAAGAAGTATGTCGGCAGTGCTAAAATCCACCTCTTGGGATAGCAAGAAGTATATCGGCAGTGCTTAAATCCACCTTTTGGGATAGCAAGAAGTATGTCGGTAGTGCTAAAATCCACCTTTTGGGATAGCAAGAAGTATATCGGCAGTGCTTAAATCCACCTTTTGGGATAGCAAGAAGTATGTCGGTAGTGCTAAAATCCACCTTTTGGGATAGCAAGAAGTATATCGGCAGTGCTTAAATCCACCTTTTGGGATAGCAAGAAGTATATCGGCAGTGCTAAAATCCACCTTTTGGGATCCACCTCTTCGGATAGCAAGAAGTGTATCAGCAGTGCTAAAATCCACCTTTTGGGATCCACCTCTTCGGATAGCAAGAAGTATATCAGCAGTGCTAAAATCCACCTTTTGGGATCCACCTCTTCGGATGGCAAGAAGTATATCAGCAGTGCTAAAATCCACCTCTTGGGATATCAGTAAGTATATCTTCAGTGCTCAAATTCACCACAAATGCATGTCATTGATGTCACAGTTGCATTGCAATCACATTATTTTATCTTCTCCCAACTCATTTTGTTATTTTTTAAACAAATTTTCTCTGCCTTCCCCTTTTTCCCACTCATGCACCTTTAAAACAAAAACGTTCCGCGTACAACTTCACTCAAATGCAGCAGACGTTGGGATTGACAAAATGCTGGCGGACATCTCCATTTCCACAAGTGTTTACAAATTACGTAACGAACAAATTACTTCGGTAGCCGAGCCCAGTCGCGGTGTCGGTTGGCAATACTTTTAGTTAAATTGCATCATGGAAATCTAGGCAACTTTTCTCTAGGCAGTGAAACATTTTCATTAATAACCCCTGTTAGGCATCGCTGTGCTCGCAAACAAAGTTTCGATATGAAATAAGTATGGCAAAAGCGAGAAATAATACAAAAAAAGATGTGACATGTAAATTGGGTGCCATAAGGCAGGTAGAAGTATAGAAACGACGAAATATTGGACTACGACGAATTGAAGTTGACGGTAGATTGAAGTTGACGATGGATTGAAGTTGACACATTAGGTCGAAGAGACCAAAGATCACAAAATACCAGCGGACGTTTCAATTCATTTGTAAATTGCCGAGAGAATTTCGATTGCTGGCACTGGCCCATCCAGCGCTTACCTGAAATATTGTATCAAAGGCGTCCTTCTCTCAACTTTGAAAACACCAATGTGTTAATATTAAACGAGATATAAGTCAGAAAACATTAATTCCAAGAAATAAGTCAATACGTTTCATGCTTGATATTAATTATTTTGCTTGTACATTATCCCAAGAGGGTAAAGGCAAAGAGTATGAATATTCACGTAATCATTTTTTAATGTAATTGAACTAATCATCGCGGTCGGTCTTTCAACTGATGACTGGGCATCTGATCCTGCTCCTCACTTTGTGCTCTTTTTGGGCAGCTCGCTCTAGGCAGCTCGCTCTGAGCAGCTCGCTCTGAGCAGCTCGCTCTGAGCAGCTCGCTCTGAGCAGCTCGCTCTGAGCAGCTCGCTTTGAGAAGCTCAGAGATTTGCCTTCCCAGTCGACCAAATATCGATTCGCCGCGAATGATAAGTTCTTTGAATGCGGCTGACTCTATGGACGCGCTGCTCGGCGCTGGGGAGGGAAGAGCGAGTAACTTAACCTCCCCGAAAGGGCAATTAAGGTGAGGCCACGCGGAGACAATGCCTTGATACCTTATTAAACCCGACCGCCATTAAGGAGCGCCCCAGACCGCGAGCTCTCTTCAGAAAATCTCCATTAAACATTTCATTTCATGTACCTGTAACAAAATATATATTATTGTCGAATCAAATTTACAACCATATATAGTCAAAGTCAAGTTCTTTATTGGAGTTGTCGGAATTTGGACCAGCCGTGATTTAAACGGCTATTACTGCAATTTAAAGTTGATCAGATTATCCTTGCCATTTTATTCGTAGCCAGGATCTTCCAGATCAACGATAACAGAAATTTTTTACGCTTCATACCGGGCGAAAATAGTATAATTAAATCGATTGCATGGCGAACGCTGGCCGGCTTGTCCATAAACTGGAAGTTAACATTCTGTGGACAGCGGGAGTGTTCGTTGATGAGCTCGCAGCATCCATGGACCAGCCAAGTGTCACCCAAGTATAGTCCCGACACTGATATCAGGTGGCCCAGCTACTGCGACCAAGATGTGCCACTAGCTGGTAATAAAACACCCTCATCCCCCTGCCGTCTATAGCTTCTCGGCTCTCGGCTCTCGGCTCTCGGCTCTCGCAGATTCCGGCATCCGGCACTCAGTCATAGGCCTACCTCTATCCTCTGCTTCAGCTCCAGCCCAATTTTGAAGGTGGATGCAACCCCCAGTGGGCGACCAAGTTTCGTAAGAGGCACGCTGCCATGGGGCTGGCTAATTATTGAAGTTTGGAGAGTCAGTACTTCGGTAAAGCTTCATCTTATACCGCTCTTCTGGCTCTTGTATCTAAACCTCTTGGTTCGATCAGTTCGAAGATGGCATGCTTTGGATTATTTATAGATTCGAATAGAAATTTCTTATAAATATTGCAGATCCTTTCATGAGATGCTTGTTATATCGGCACTAAAACTAGGATATTTTTCGTCACGGTGTCACGAATGTGACATTTGTTTTTCGCGCAATACCTGACAGATTTTGTGTCAGCTGCTTTGCTTCTTAGAACTGCGAGCTTAAAGGGGATTGTGTATGCTTTTTTACCCAGGTTATTTTATTATTCAAGAAGGGCGAGGCTTTTTTATGCTCACATAAGCGCCTTACGGAAAGAGGACTAATTATTATAACTTTCTGAAGACGATAGAGACGCGCAAACTTTTGTTCTTCATGCTACATATATAACTTCATAATATACCTTCCTATATATGAGGATACACCGCAGCGCGGAATGGGCACAGAATCAATCTGTGTATTGTTTCTAGGCGGGGTCTTGTTAAAAGTTGATATGAAGATGTAGCAGGTCTTTTCTCATCTGTATTTGTTTACTGATGACTATTTTGCATTTGCGAACAAACTCGGAAGAAGCTTTGAAATAAGAATTTCTAGTTTGCTTTTCTAGCTTGCTGCATTCGTAAATGACAAGGGACTGAATAAAACTTTGTGGCTGTCGGTATGGGAAGTAATTATCTAAACAGGCATTGCGCCCGTCGTGTAATTTTGAATTTAATTCCGTCGAGGCTGTGGCTTGTGGTGCTGTGGCTGGATAGGGCCGGTGACATTTTAATAGTATCCTCACCGCATGTTCCTTGGCTGGCGCCTCCACCCCCACACCGCCCAAAGCACAACAAGCCGCACCGCGCGGCTCGCAACACAACAAAGTTTCCGTTTGGACTTGGGAAACGCTTAGAGGTTTTCTTTCAACACACTACGCGCAGCCCCACGCAACTAACATAACGCGGAAATTAATACACAGGTCCAACTAAGAACAATTGATGCTTTCTCTTACAAACAGTAACGCCAATGACTATATGTTGTCATGGGGAATAAATGTCCTAAACACTCGGCCTAAATAGTCACAACTCTTCACGATTGATATCAAACTGCCGTTGTAGATCACTGCTGGAATATTAATTGAAGTGTGAAGAAATTGTAAAGATATTGAAATTGAATAGCAGCGATGAGTAGCCCCGACTCTTAGGACAGGACCGGGCAAGGACCAGGACCGGGACCAGGACCGGGACCGGGGACGGGGACGGGGACGGGGACGGGGACGGGGACGGGGACGGGGACGGGGACGGGGACGGGGACGGGGACGGGGACGGGGACGGGGACGGGGACGGGGACGGGGACGGGGATCTGGACCCGGACCGAAACCGGTACCGACACCCGGAGCGACAGACTGGAGTCTGGAGTCAACAGTGAACGTTCGGTGTCTCATGCCTCCATTTCACCAGCGTGATGGGATTGACGATCGCTCGGCGCGATTGAGATAAGCTGAAAGTCAAATATCACCGCCCACCACCCTCTGCCCGGCAGGTGGCAGTGAACGCCTCGGTGCTTGTACTTTGGGATCGCGTCTTCACTGCCAGATGCGATCTCGTCTTCCCGTGCTGCGATCACGTTCCCTTTCCCGTCCCTTTCCCGTCCCCGGCGCCCCTCGCGGGAACGGGCTGAAACAATAGTAATGCACGTAGCTGTGGGATACTGCGGGATGCTGCGGGATGCTGTGGGATGCTATGGTATATGCTTTACGTGGGATCCTGTGGGACGCTTTGGGGCATCTGTGCAATCAATTGGGCCAGACAGACTATGAAATTAATTGTTGCTTTAGACGGTTCACGCGTAAGTAATTGAGTTTTTTTATGTACACACCTCGATTTCTCTCGGATGAAAAGCAGATTCTTCTCTAGGTACTCGTTTTTTCATGGTAAATCTCTTATATATTTAAAAAAAATTGCACCAGTAACCAACATTACTATTTCGAAAATTGTGTTCGAGTGCCAATCAAGCGTGAAAGGTAATTTTTCCTAACGACCCCATGGCTTCCCAAGGGCTTGTTAATGACTTAACTGTTCGTTGGATTGTTTTACAACCATATCAGATGCCTTGAATGCAAGTTAACGGGTTATTATTTCCTTAGCCACACTTGGGGCAGCTGGAGCTTTGCGTTCAGACCTTATTTCGGATTGATAGTAGTATCTGGGTAATTCTTTCGCTTCGGCTGGCGGCTTTTATGGTTATTTTGTGCCTTTGTCCATTTGTCCTTGGCTGATCCAGGAACCACGTGATTCCAAGATAACGAGCAGTTGATTTGTTTATCAATGGACCGAATTTCCATTTTCTTTCCCTCGATCCAATCCCAAATGTCAGCATGGCGGATAAGGTAAACAAACAGTGTTTTTTTATTTGTATATTTTATCTTTAAGCGGTATGGTCTATAAGACCATACCGGCAATTTTTGAAGTAAAAAAGTTAAATATTTTCCGAATCTTTTATGTCGGTTTGTCTATAACGGGTTAGGGAGTTCCGGCAAAGGTAAATCTTGTCTTGATTTGTACAGGTGTCACAATAGTTCAAAAGCTAAAATATTCAACCATACATTTTCCAGTCGTAAAATTGCATTAATAATAATAATAATAATAATATTAATAATAAGTTTATTCAGGGAACATCCATGTACAGATTATACCTATAGTACGTTATAGAATATGTCATTATGTAAAATAGATTTAGGATTTACAACAGTAAATTAGTGTAGATACAATACTATGTATATAATATGTTTAAATAAAATCGATTTAATGCTTCTTTGCTGGCGTAGAATTCGTTTAATGAATATGGGTAGAGATATTTCTTTAGTTCGCTCTTTAGGCTGATTGTTCCTCGACGATCTTTGATTGATTTCGGAAGGTTATAACAATGTGTGCCCCTGATATAACGGACTTTTCTCGTATGCTCGCGTGCTATGTCTGGGCTGCGTGTAGTATGTCTTGTTCCTGGTGATCATTTGTTCAGTGGCTGGTGTTACGGGCAGCGTGTTGTTAGTCACTACGTGTAGAATACTGCAGTAGATGAATATACCATAGTAGGTTAGTAATCTTTTTTTTTTAAAGATTGGTCTGCATGTCGCTTTGTAGGACGCACCAGCTAGGGCCCTTACTATCCTCTTCTGTTGCTTGAAGATTCGTGACGCTTGCGGCGCTGCACCCCAAAAGGTTATCCCGTATGCGAGGTGTGAGTGTACGTATGAGAAATAGGCTGCCCTTACAGATTGCTCGCCTGCTACTTTTCGGAGGTGGCGTAAAAGGTATGGGGCTGAGACAAGCTTTTTCATCACATGGTCGACATGGCTGGACCATTTATTAGGATGCCTAGGAATTTGGTTTCAATGCAAGTATGTAAGTTTTTATTCCTCAGTTTGATGATTAGGCTGCTATCTACGACAGTATGTGGCAGGTGGAACTGAAGACATTGCGACTTGCTTGTGTTAACGACGAGTTTCGCGCTGTCGCACCAGCTCGCCATGTGGCTTGCGGCTTCATTAGCGCGGTGACGGAGTGCGGTTATATCCGGAGCAGTGATCAAGTGACTCGTATCATCGGCGTATGTGGTGATGGGTCCGTCTCCTAGGTACGCCGGTAGAGCGTTTACATAGAGTATATACAGTAGCGGGCCTAGTACTGTGCCTTGTGGAACGCCGGTGTTGGTGGTTCTAAAATCAGAAGTGATTCGGTTACCCTGTGGGCTCTGGATTTCGACACAATGTTTCCGGTTGGCTAGAAATGAGGATATCCATGAGAGAGTCACTCCACGAATGCCCAGTTCCGAGACCGTGGCCTCTAGTATCTTGTGGTCTATTAGGTCGAACGCTTTAGACATATCGTAAAACATGCCTATCGTTGGTTGTCTGTGATCTAGGGCTTCATATGTTGCCTGTAGAAAGGTGTATATTGCAGTGGCTGTGGATTTCCCCTTCTGGAATCGATGTTGATTAGGCGAGATGAGTTTCTGTTTGTCGAGGAATTTCATCAACCTTGTGCCTAAGGCAACCTCAAAGATTTTAGAAAACGCTGATTGCAGGGCAATAGGGCGATAGTTTTCCGGGTTAGTTTTGGGTCCTTTCTTGTATATGGGGACTATCTTTGATAATTTGAGAGCTGATGGAAAGGTACCTTCAGTGAACGAGCTGTTGATCACATCTGCAAGGGGCGCACTTATGAGATGGGCGCAGTGTTTTAGGATAACGCTGGGGATTTCGTCTAGACCTGCAGAGTTTTTCAGGCATTTTCGATTAATAATATTCATGATTTCAGATGTGCTGTAACGATTATGTATGTATGTGATTATGTAACGACCTTACAGAGATTAAATAATTATTATTTTTTAAACTTGATTTCAAACCTCTATATTTATTTTACGTAAATTGCTGTTGAATCTTATTGTTCTAGGAACACAATTTATTTGTAAGTGGACGTTATGGTTTGCGAAACGGTAACTCGTATATACCGGGCACCCTTGAAGGAAGCCTACTTCCAGCTCGGATTTATCGTTCAGGTGTATTTTGCCCCGCGAGGGTCTCACTAGAAGTAAGCTTGAGCGCGTCCCGACAGTTTTTTAGTGCCCTTCTTTCTTACGTCCTTTTTTGCACAAGCAGGCGCAAGCTCACAAGCTGGCCAAAATCGATTAAAAAAACTAGCGTTTAGGATGAAAGTAGGAACTAAATCGAATCTCGGTGAAACCAAAAGGAAGTTAGCACTCAAAGATGTAGATAAAAGACCCTTTGTTTTATGTAAAACCAAATTTACGAAATGTTTTTTCTTTAAGATAAACTATCTGTGGTCACTTTTTTGCGACAAACGTGTTTTCTTAGTTGCCCAATCCTCTTGGTTGCGTGTCCTTCTCTGCCTGGACGCGTCTCGTCAATGGAGCGCATCACTTTGGGAGGCTGTGTACCAAATCTTAGATAGACAACTCTACTATCTGTGTCGGGAGAAAAGGGAATGGAAATTGTCAACTTTTCGAAGCATTTCAACATCTCCAACAAACCCCTCTATAACTATAAGCACATATACAAAATGTTGGAGCTATAGGTACTTGGGAACCCTCGTTGTATTTCCTGCGTTAGCTGCTGACTCGGCGCGTATCTCAAACACCGAATCAACCAGCATTAACAGCATGCCTAAATCTCCCCAAGAGTTACCCCGAGGTCTAACCCCTGCATACACTTGTGCAATTCAATTAGGACGTACTATTTGGCGTTATCGCGCTCGGGGCTGGTGTGCTGTGCTGTGCCACCATAGATAGTACCTATATAGCACGTGAGTGGGGGAAGCCAGGGAGGTGACTCAATTTTATGGTCGCAATAAAAATTTGTGGTATTGTATTCTGCCATTTTGTAAAGGGAATTATATTTATTATATATATATATATATATATATATATATATATATATATATATATATATATATATATATATATATATATATATATATATATATATATATATATATATATATATATATATATATATATATATATATATATATATATATATATATATATATACCGTGGTTTAGGTGCCACTTGGCATTACTAAAATGCTTTTCCGGGCTTGCAGTACGAATTTTCACACACACAAAACTGGCAAAATGAATTGATTGAGTGGCTGCTTTTAGACACCGAAATGAAGCAGCCCATTTTCAGTTGATCGAAATGTGCGGTAATTACCATCGACGGGGAGTTTTCGCGCTGGCAAGTAGCAATGATACAGAAACAAATATCAGCTAGCAGGTTGCGTTCACGAGATACCTTCAGGCGGGGACAAACTCAACATTTGCAGACTGATTCGCTGCTCCGGAATGACGATCGAGATTCCCCGCTGAAGCCCGGCAGTCGGCTGATCTTGACGTTAAGAAAGAAAACCATACAAAAAACAGTTTGTTTTTTAAACACATCCGAATCCAAGAAACAAAAACCAAGAAAGTTACGCTTAAAAACGAATGGAAATGTATTATTAGCACTGCTTTCGAAGTCAAACATGATTTCAAATAACTACAAAGTACAATTTTCCACTATACTACCAACAAGGTCGAGCAAAACCAAATTTCATCCACGGTAACTAATGCGTATAGTGCATTGGTCAAAAACAGTTCTAACAGATACAATCGTCTCAGTGCACCCCATATACAATCGTGAGTTCGTAGATTTGTACAGCCCATAGGAGTACATGTACATTGGAGCCATGTATAGGTAATAGTTTCAATAAACATTTTTGAAAGAAGATTATGTTGTAAGTGTAAAGATGTTTGAACAGCCAATAGAAAAGTGTCATGTTGGCCACTCTCTAACCCTATGGCTCTCTAGGCAGTGTGAGTGTGACACTTGGTAGTGTTTGCCGCTAAATGCAAGTTCGGATGAAAATAGCTATTGACACTGCCGCTAGCTGCGAGTTGTGTCTAAATTGCGGGAATTTGTAATAAGTTATGGTAGAGAGTTAATAACGTTGATTTTGTTAGCACATAATAAGTAATTAATGTAATTATAGTTTTATTGGTTGGTATTGGTTTATTAGTTTTATTAGTTATGGAATTTAAATGAGATTACAGGTTATTGGTTTTGAGTTTTGATGTGCTCTCAAACTGATATGTACCTAAAATGGTGTTTGGCAGAAGTTTTATTTGGACTTAACATAACCTTTCTTTTATGATCTACATGTTCCTCTTCTTTTGTTTGTTTAAGTCTGTTCAATGAGCTCCGAAGCCGAGCCGTTTCCTTCACCTCGTAAGGTATACACTTTCCAGGCCACACCTTTCGTCGGATCGCGACGAAACCTATATTTTCGGAATCTTCACACTTCGGACAACCAATTGAACCATTTTCATGTTGCAAGATTCATTCGTTAATTACTTGCAAGAGTTTTAAAATAACCATGTTTAGCCGGTATATTGAAAGATGTACTTACGGGTAAATTCCAGCTAATGATTTACCTCTTCCCGTATACACTTTCCAGGCCACACCCGTTATCTGATCGCAACGAAACAAATATCTACGGAAACTTTGGACAACCAATAGAATATTTCAGGACCTCGAAATATCTCTTGGAAGTCCATAAAAAGTAGAATTCAACGTGAACATTACGTATATTATTCGTCATTTACCTACCTACTCCCTGAAATAGGTATGATCAGTCGTTCATTCGTTGACAGTGGATTTGTCAGTTTCAATGATTATTAGAAGGAAGGAGGAAATTTGCCTTTAAACTAGGGATTCGCGAACGCAATTTGTGTTGCGTTGATGATGAGCGTAGCGGTTTGTATATAGCGCATAAAAAGATTGAGGCAAAAAGCCTAAATCATGGAGCAGCAAGCCGGACCATTGCTTTCTCAAAAATTCTGATAACTTGAAAATGTAATCGATTCTGACCTTTCTTTGTTTCTGTCCGAGCTGTCGGGTAGAGGAAATATGCTCATTTTGAGGTCATTGAGCAATGTGCATGTAAATTAATAGATGTTACTCTTGCCCAAAGGGGTTTTATTAGGTTTGGGATATATTTATGCCACGGACTTACTTTCAAAGACTTGCATGCACGAAATTGACAACATTTCTCGTATCTGTCAAATCTTGAAGTCAACTTCAAGTAAAAATATCTGGTGTAATGTTTCGATTTGGTTTCGATGGTTTCTAAAGGCAAATCGAAATTGGGAAAATTTGAAAAAAATACGCACTTTTAAATAAATTTCCGTACTTTTCCAAACTTGTCCAATTGTCGAATATTGCTATTTTTTCTGCTTTGAAGGGAAGAGGTATGGAGAATTTTCTTGAAAAACGCAGGGGGTCTAAGTTGAGAACAAAAGTAGACACCCTGAAAATTTAATCGCAATAGAGGCAGGCGTTTGGCCTGTAGAGCGCGTGCAAACTCACATACAAAACACACACACACACACACACACACAAGTGCTTTTTTTTAGCAGTAGTGAAATTGATGATTTCGCTTCGCTCGCTTCGCTCGCTACGCTCATCAAATATGTAAGTGTTCTGCAAGTAAACGTTTTGACATATCCGAGTGAAATATAATTTTCCGCAACTGGAAAAGTGCCAGTTCAGCTACTTGATTACCTTTTTACGACTCTAAGGTAATCTTTGAATTAAGTAAATTTACTAATTTTTTCGTTTTCTTTCACGCAGTGTGTCTGAGAGCAACATAATTTTTATTTTTAAGAGCGTTTAAAACGATTGGATTCACAAGCCGGGCTGCGTGGCCAGGGGTCAGTGCAGAGGTTCACGCGGGAACTTCCTACACCAACAATTATTAATGTACAAATCTGGAAAAAAAACCATAGACCGAGAAAGAATCAATTGATGTCGAATGGTAGTTTTTAATACAAGTTATTGTAAACTTTTTCCATACGAGCCACGTAAAAAAGCCGTAAAAAAGGTATTTTAGGCACTTTTTGAAAATGCACACCTCTGTCATTTTTGAAAGTATAATAACCTAACACACCATCCGACATCCAACAACCCTTCAACTACACGTGTATTTTTTTCCAAAACTCTGTGTTAGTATTTGCGGCCAGGAGAAGTTCCCGCGTGAACCTCCGCGTACGACGAAAACACAAGCGTTTCGTTTCCTCATAAGTTGCCTACTCTGATCGTTCTCGCTAGCTGGGGAGTTCGATTCTGTGGCACACAAGTATAGGTGGCGACCTCTGTCGACGATTATGGTGGTCAAGTGAACGATGACAAAGACGAAAGGGTATACAAAGAAAAGGAGCGTTCTCTCTATATGAAGCAATATATTATAAAGCAATTTAATTTTAATAAAACGCCATTTGAAGATCATGAAAACTATCGCATATATTTTGTATAGCCATGAGATGAATTTTCAGTCTCAGATCGATGAAATATCTATAGTGATTATATAAGTTTGTATGTGAAAAGGTCGACAATTGCATTTCTACTTTCATGCGTTGTGCATCCTTTAAATATTGACTGAGGAAAATATCGAAGTCTTTTGCTATACAGCCTTTTTTGCTTTGAGCTGTAGAGTCAAATATAGACTGAGTTGGTTATTCTAAATTGGTACAGTGAGCGTCCGTTTGGTAAAGTTTGTATAAATGAAGTAAGATGCACATAATATTTTGTAATTTCATAGATTGGAAGACCAGCATTTGTGCCGGTTAGATGGTCACAGCTAATAGGTCAGGCAGACCGTCGCGGTGCGCTCGTTTGAAAATGGAGAAATGCACTTTTTGGCTTCGGGAACTTCGCCAAGGGCAAAATTTTGGATTTTTAATGTAACTTCGGCGACGGTCTGCTGACCGTCTGGATGACAGGCTAAATAGTCACACAATTTTACTTTGTTCACAATCCCTCGGCAGCGAATTATTCCTGCTTTTACGAAAGGGAATTTTCTGATTTATGGGAAGAGAATGGAATAAAAGATAGATTTTTCTTGTTTTCCTGATGGTTCAGCACAGAGGACATGACTGCTAACTGCTATCGTGGATGTTTTTACGGTGCGCGCCTCCTCTAGCTCTTTTGTTGGGGCTTCGCCAAAACAAGATTAGTTCGGGCTTTCAATGTGGCCTTCGACTTCACCTATAGCAAATTGTGGAAGAAGTCGCATCAATAGGTGGAATACTATTTTGAAGAATCAAGTTGGCGTGGCAGTAGAGCACATCTTGTGGCAATAAAAAAGTATTCACCAATTTCTATTTATGATATTTGCCTACCTCTAAAAACAAACAGTTTTATTATGCCTTCGATCCCTATAATGTGAATCTTTTGCCAAGTTTATACTGTTAATTGAAACAAAATTACAAAACAACTAAATGCGCAATCTGCTAGCAATGCGTATCGATCGCAAAGAAACGCAACGCAACGCAACGCAACGCAACGCAACGCAACGCAACGCAACGCAACGCAACGCAACGCAACGCAACGCAACGCAACGCAACGCAACGCGACGCGACGCGATGCGACGCGACGTGACGCGACGCGACGCGACGCGACGCGACGCAACGCAACGCAACGCAACGCAACGCGACGCAACGCGACGCGACGCGACGCGACGCGACGCAACGCAACGAATGCGATTGCTAGTCGTGTGCAAAGAGAGTATAGAGAGCTTTGATTGACGGGAGATCACGACCATCTAACATGAGGCACTGGACCAGCCAATAAATATTCCCTTCTCCTAGAAATGCTGCTATGAAGGACATTGCGTCATTGAAGGACATTGAAGGACACTGCGCGAAGGACATTAAAAATATCAAACAGAAAGTTAGCCCAATATTGGTAACAATAATTAACAATTCTATTAAAACGGGTAACGTTACAATCGGGCTAAAGACTTCATTAATAAAGCCAATTTATAAATCGGGGGAACACGTAGACTTCAAAAATTATCGTCCCATTGCTATACTCTCTGTTACTGAAAAAATATTAGAACGTTGCATTGCAAATAAGCTGAGCGAGTACCTAAAAAAATTCAAAATAATAAACAAAAGACAATACGGGTTTCAACAAAATAAAAGTACCTCTCAACTACTAACAGCGTTCCCTAATTTTATAAATGCAAAGCTTGATGATAACCAACATGTCCTGGCCTTATTTATAGATTTTTCTAAAGCATTTGATACGCTCAACCATTCAAAATTACTTACGGCTCTTGAGGATGTGGCATTCGCGGTTACCTTTTGCAATGGTTCACTAGCTATCTGAACAATAGAACCTTCTTTGTAAAGATAAGGAACTGTTGTAGTCAAGAGAAGAAATTAAAAACTGGTGTCCCACAAGGGTCGATAGTAGGGCCCACGCCTTATCTCATTTATGTAAATAACCTATTTAAAAATATCCTTAGTGTGAGATTTATATGTATGCAGACGATACGGTGCTTTTAGCTAGTCATAATTGGACCTCAAATCTGCACAAACAATGTTACAAAATGATTCCTTACGTTTGTATGATTGGACGCAAAATAACAGCCTCGTTGTGAACGCAAAAAAAATACTAAGATAGTACACATTTGTTCTCCGTACAACATCAATTTTGAAGAACCTGTAAAGATATTTGTTCCAGCTTTATCTTGCGCTCACAACGAAGGTATTTGCGAGCATTGTTCTTGTATCGAAGTTGTATCCACGCATGTTTATTTGGGATTGACAATTGATCGTTTTTCCACATGGATATCGATAAAGTATGCAATAGATTGCGCTCATGTCCATTTCAAATTTTTCAATTAAAACGTATCCTATCATATAATTCACTGCTTATGGTCTATCATTATCTTGCTGAATCAGTTTTATTATATGGAATTCTAGCATATGGAAATGCATCACCAATACATACACGTCAAATTGTGTCAATCCAAAACCGAATTGTAGAAAATATTACACCTTATCAACTTAAAAAAAAATATATTGATAAAAGTGATTATTATAAAAAGACATGATGGCTGTGTTCGAAAAGTTTTTTTTTTTTAGCTAGTGTACTTCCAAGCACACTAGCCGTCAAGTGTACTTACACAATAGTGTCCTTAAAAGCGCGTTTTATTTAGAGTTTTCGAACAGCACTCGATGCGAGCACTGCCTGTTAGCGATGCATGGAAGCTCATGTTTGACAGCTGAGCTGATGAGACAGATGAGTTCCAAAAATATTGTATCAAATGATTATTTGACTACTTAAATTGAATGGCTAGGCTAGGCCAGCTTGGGCAATATAACCTCAAATCCAGCATAACTACCAATGGGTATTATAACTTGGTTTGTAGCTTGTTTTCATCGGTTGTAGCAAGAAATATTATTGATGGGTGAATAACCATTATAACTACTTGTAACTTACGCGTTTCCCAACTTATTGCAGTTTATTTTTCCTGTAAACTTTGCATGCCGCAAAGTTCATGGCGCAAACGAATGAATTTAAATGTCATTTCTTCAGTCCCTAAAATAAAATAACAGGCTGATAAGACACATTTTTCGGAAAAATATTAATTAGACTACTTTGAAATTAGAATAGTATTGCTTACACGTCTTCATTTTGATCAGGAATTATTTGATGAATGATGAGATGAAACCCGCGATCGGAAGCAACCTGTCAGGTGGGCTTCGAAGTGTGCATGCCATGCACACTTGCTTTAGTCCACTTCCAAGCATGCTTGCAAGTGGACACTTTTTGGAGGGAAAGAATTCAGACACCACTTAGAAGGTTATGACGTCAGTCATGACGTCGAAGTGCACTTCATAGTGTGCTTGGTGGACTATTCGAACACAGCCATGTATACTCCCTTTCAAGCAATTATTTTAGTATCGTTTCGTTTTATGTTTTTACTTTACTAAAGAGCACAAAACCGTCAAAGTTCACACCGCCAATACACGGCTGAAACTTAAAACGACTTATAAGATTCCAGCCTACAATTAAAAATACGGCCTGAGATAGCTTGCAGTAGCAGTGCCTACAAACTTCAATAAATTGCCACCAGAATTAATCGGTCTCGATTCATTTAGTTTAGTTAAAAAATGCGCAAAAAATTGGTTAGTAAATAATATCACGTAGACAAAACTTAATTCTCGAAAATTTGTCTTACACATTTAAGTTTATTTATAATTTATATCCCTTTTTCTTTTCCTCTCAATTGTACATATATTTCAAAAGTTAAACAATGTATTTATGGTGCAATGTAAAAAATAATAAGAAGAATAAGAATATTAATAATAAAAATATGATGATCATGTATATTCGATACCGCTAATATCATATTGTAAGTATGTGTTGTTTAAAGCACAGATAAGCCTGTTGGCTTTGTGTCAATTAAGAAATTTAAAAAAAAAGTATGAACGTGTAGTAGAGGGCAAAGCCCCATCATAGGTTTTTGGCTTACAATCACCGAAATTAAGGGTTATAGAAAATATAAAAATAAACCGACAGAGTCGTGACATCGAGTGAAGCGAACAAAAATATTACATTGAGTTGACATGAAAAACAACAATAAAAATGAGAAGAGGAAAATGATAGGAGTAAGTGGAAAAGATTTGCGACGGATTGCTTCAACATGTAACAATTTCAGCCTCTTGTGTCAACGTTTCTCGTATCTTCGTCATTTATGCTGTTGTTAGTTGTTTTTTCATGGCTGGGTTTTCCTATCTGGGTTTTCCGTCCGCGGTGCTTTCCGTCGGTGCTTCACCCAGCGCCAGCATCAAAGCTGCCCAAAGCCTCCCCCCCCCCCCCCCCACCCCTCTCAACCACCACAAACACCATCATTAAGTTGTCTTCTTCGTCGCTGTGCCAATGTATGTTAGCTCCTCTCCGCTTCCATTCAGCCATTCTTATTTTCTTCGTAATGGATAGCATGTCTGAGGCCGGCTTCATATTTATAATTGGTCCACTCTGCTGCAGCTAGGGCTACAGCTATGACTGATTCTGAATCCTGATCTATTATCCTAATTTGAGATAAAATGTGACAGTAATTTTCTCATTTTGGACGTCATTAGAAAAAATGTAGGGGAGAGGACATTTTGTTCCCAAATAATCTATGACTAGAAATTACAAGGGTTATTTTGGGGGTTTCATTGAGCTACTTGCACCGCTTCTCTCTGTATATCATACAACTGAATCTGATTTCCTAGAATGGTCCGTCACCATGAGGGTCGAGATTCATCGATGACTATATAGTTTACAAAATAGATGGATGAAAATTGCATGGATTCGTTTACACTGTTGTTGAAGCGACCTCATGGTTGATCAAAAGCCAAAAAAACTTCCAAGATTTTTTATAAACACAAAGTGAACGGTATAATTATTTATTCAGATACTAAGAAAATAAATCCATGTCCTCAGAGTCACTGGGAAGAAACAAACCCTAACCCCCGTATAAATATTTTAGAAGTACAGAGGTTTACAAGAATGAGCAAGTTTTGTGAGACAAATTTCATAACTTTGCTTTCATCTGTGCTTTCATCATGGGATACAGTGGCCCAACAAGCTATCTGCACAGAATTGAATAACATTCATTTACACAATCCATTTGCTAGACATGCCATCTATTATAAAAATATTAAACACATAACCCTTACTTTATGAACCTATTATACTTGAATTAACTTTTCTTGAACTTGCGAATAGTCACGACGGCTGGTAGGCCGTCGCCGAAGTCATTTTGATTAATGTCCTTAATTATAATCCCTAATTTTGCCCTCAGCGCAGTTCCCAATCCCAAAAAAAGTGCATTTCTTCATTTTAAAACGAGCGCGCCACGACGGCCTGCCTTGGCCAAGTTCAACTCTAGGCATCCACCCGGCACAAACTTGTCTTCCAATCTATAAAAGTACAAAATATTATGTGCAACTGGCTTCATTTGTACTAACTTTACCAAACGGACGCTCATGTACCAATTTACATTAACCAGCTCGGTATATATTTTACTCAACAGCTCAAAGCGACAAAGCCTGGTAGAGTAATAAACTTCGACATTTTCTCGAGTCAATATTTAAAGAGTGCACAAAGCATAAAAGTAGTAATGCAATCGCCGACCTTGTCACATACATATTTATAATCAAAATAGATATTTATTCGATCTGAGACTGAAAATTCATGTCATGGCCATGCAAAATATATGCGATAGTTATCATGAACCTTAACCATTTAAGGCGCAGTGGTACAACTATGTACCACCTACTAAAACGAGCTGAATCACTCACAATTCCAGCAATAAACTGTTCGAAAGTGATATATTTCGAGTATTTGGCGCCAATGTCCAATAAAAAAAATAGTTCCTACAGAGACACACATGAGCTAATAATCGAACTTAAAAGTGTAGGTGGTACAGAGGGTGTACCACCTGGTTCCTCCAGGGAGCGCGGAAACTGTTTTGTGTTGCAGCTCATGTGGGGTCGATCTAGAAGGCGATTTTCGTTGGGAATCAACACGAGTCTCCAAGCAAAACGTAAGTGCAATGAAAGATGATAGAACGCTTGTGAATTTCTGTTTCAATGCTCACACAAAATACGCATGTTTGAAAATACTGCTCAGAAAAGTAGCAGTCCGCGAACTTTTTTCTCGTATTTAACACCTGTCAAAACAATATAATACTTCCATTCAAAGCTTTGAGTCACATTGCTTTACATTATTTCATATCATACAAGAAGATCTTGTGCATTATTTAATTCAAAATGACAATGAGAAAGATAATATTACTGATATTAGTGACCCCTGTAACATTCCCTCGAAAAATTTCGCAAACTAACATAACCCCACTTTATATTTTTAGATCAAATTGCAAGACAATTGGGCTGGAGCTCAATTTGCATCGCAAACTGATGTAACGGATTTCTTCGATAACTTTGAAGATGATCTAGCTGAGATTTCGGACTTCCGTGGAGTCTCAGGTGATGTCATATTTCCTGAAATAAGATCGTGGTCAACGCATTACAGCCGCCAGACATTTGTTGCAAGACATTCAGGTATTGATGATAAAAAGGCCATATCATAATCTCATTGATTTGATGCTGTGTTCAAAATATCCTGCTTGACTTTGGCTGAGTAAAAACTTAATATTTATTTGTTTCTTCTAGAATAAGATGCCACCAGCGCATCTACGTCCCTAGTCACGAACCAACGGAAGCGTAGAAAGTCTTCCGGATTGATAAGCGACACATCCGAAAGAGTTTATAACGACATTCCTGCTGGCAACCACATTTCCAGCATATTCGTTCAGAAAAAAGATGGGGGTCTCACTGAGCCATGTTGTGTACTGGAAAATAAACAATCGTCATACTGTTGCGAGTTTATGGTTTACCTACAATCGTAAATATAAAACCGTTTAGATGATCAAACATTGGTTTTCTCATACCAGCAGTATGGTCCTGAAGTATGTGTGATTTCTGTTCCTTGCTGCAAAAGCAAATATGGAGCCCTATCCAATCCTCAACCAGTGATGTCCTTATTTCGTACAGCAGCTACGAGTAACCAACTATTGTATGCACTGCTAATTCCAATTGTTTCAATTAAATTTTTCTCAATTTTTACTCTCAAGTATTGTTGTATTTATTTTATTACTTGGATCTTGACGTACGACTATTTGGATTTTGGTTCCTACTGGTATCTGACTATAATTGTCACTTGTCATATTAGGTAGTGTCAGTGCATTGAGTTTGAGGTAATGTAGCACTTGCATTTTTGATTAATGAAAATATTTAAAAGTATAATATTTGATGCAAACACTAAAATATTTCAAATAATTAGTCTTTTTATTATTTGTGTACTTGCGCTGATTATTTCTTGGTTTTACATATTTTATTTTTCGAACATTTCTCTAAAGGAGCAGTGGTACAACAACTGTACCACCAGGGTAGTAGGGTTATCTAGAGGCGCGCAGTGGTACAACTGTTGTACCACCCTCGTTTTCCAGGAAGAAATGTTATTTTTGAGGATGTTTATTTTTCTGATTACATCCTTTCTGTGACTAAACTTCAAATTTAAGTTATAAAAACGTTGCAAATTTACTCCGTCTGTCTTGTCACTTAAAGGGTGAATTGGCGTTTTATGAAAATTATATTGCTTCATAATATGTTGCTTCATTTAGAGAGATCGCTCCTTTTAGTATACCTTAGTGTCTTAAAAAGGTATTCAATTAGCTGACCCATGGCACTTACCAATTGCGGAAAAGCAGAACATTGAATTTTGTTATGTTGTCTTAAAATAATGTGAATAACTCAAAATGGCTACGGCCACTATTGCGACGTAAAAGTTGATTTTCCGTGCAAACAATAAAACAATTAAATAACCATAGAATAATATCATTCCATTTCCATCCACTTTCCTTGAACATCAATTAAATGTAAGTATACTAGATTTTAAATAATATTACATAAATCATTGAAATCATTGAAACTGACAAATACATTGTCAATGATTGAACGACTGATCATACCTATTTCAGGGAGTTGGTAAATGACGAATAATAGACGTTATATTCACAGTTGAAATAATGTGCAAAATAAGTACATATGAGACTGAATTAACGAAATCCTGTTCTCAAAACAGAAACTTACAACTGTCCAATTACAATTTGTTACTTCAGACAAAAATAGAATATTTAACAACAGTAAGCAATAAACATGATGTTCACAGTACGAATAATTTGGTAAATAAGTACATTTGAGACTGAATGGACGAAATCCTGTTTTCAAAACAGAAACTTAGAATATATTGAACAACACAGTGCCTTATCGCTGTAATCGAACATATTATTCTAGCAGTGTAATTTCTGTAGTGAAAGACTTAAACTTTCAAAATCAAAGGTTTAAACAGAAAGAGAATATTGAACAGCTCACTGTAACTGAATCTTAATGCAATTATGTGCAACTTTGTAAGCAGCAGATTAAGAAAATATTAAAGCATTATAAATTTTGGATCCAGCATTAGAAGAACAAACGTATAGCCTTACAGATATCTTCCATGAATCTCACCTGCTTATTTACATACGCATCTCAATCACGTGCGGCCAGCGAACCCTTGGCCTTTTGGCTGCGTGCGGGGACCGATAAATTATTTAATGGACAAGCCGATAATACATGGTCTTTCTCTCGACTATTAGGCAAATCTATTTCCTCTAAAATAATTTTCGACAGTGTCGTTAGTCAATGTTATGATAGTTAAGCGTTTGACAGTTATTTGTAGCGTTGACTTTCGCACAGACTGTACCCTTTCGCATTCTTGCTATGCATTCTTCAATTCTCAGATGTCCCGTTATCTCTGGGCAAGCCATCCCTTTGTTCTGCCATGTGCGCTGTAGGTACTGGTGGTTGCTGGCCAGTGGCGGCTGCAGTGACCGCGAGGAAGGGGGGGGGGTTGTTATTTTGTCTTCCCACCTTCAAGCTGCAATGTTCACCAGGAAGGGTATTTAATTTGTTTCTAATCGAACGATTTTTGATTATAACGGATAGGTCCTGTTTCCAGGTGGACGTACTGGTTGTACTGGTGGTGGTTGTTACTTTACTTGCGACACCTACGTTAGGTACACAACAACCAGTACCGTATTTATCGGTAGGCAGCGTAGTCTATCACCTAGAGGCGCCGAGGTTTTAGGGGTGCTGAGGTTTAAGGGGCACCGGGCCAATACCCATGCTGTTATTTATTAATATTTTTTATAAACCTTGTGAATATTGCGATGTCATGTGTTCAGTCAACATCGCATCATTAAAGCAACAATACTTCTGAATTCTTAGTTTTAGTTTATTTGCCCCTGTATGTATTTAGGTATACTACCTTGAATACACGCGACGGAATTGAACGGCGATAATTATTTATTTATTGCGTATGTGCGCTTATCCGCATTTAATGTATGAAAGTCAGTTGCAGCCGGGAAGTAGGGACTGAGAGTTTTTTTAACTCATTTTACGATAGGATTTAAATATACGATTGCGTATTCAGCTCCCGAATTGGCAGAATTGCTAATTCCACTCTTAGAAATATTAATCGCTTTTCTCCTGTGTCAATTGTTGGGAAAAACATTGAGCATGGAGCACTCCTGTGAGCCTTCGTTAGCGCGGCTAACAAGGTGGGTACGCAAGTCACCCTGCTTGATTTTCGGGCATTTTCTTTATTTGTGCATTTGAAAGTTACGATAGTAAAACAATGGGCGATACTAGTGCTAGAAAAAAAGTTGAGCGGAGCCCAAATCAAAAAAATCGCTAAAGAGCGCGACATAATTTCAGCCAGATCATGCCCAACAGCAAGCACAATGCAGCCACAGGTAAAATCATAATGTAATTACTGTTTACTACTGATATTTTTGGACACTTAACAATACCTGCAAGATAGGTGCACCAAGTTCTAATCTTTACGAGTCCGTTGCATAATTTATCTTGTACGAAATCGACGCATCTTTTAAATTTGGTTCCTTAGGCTTCGCTGATTAGCATTGGCAGCTTTAGGGGCAACACGAAAAAAAAATCCTACTGGCGCATATTGGCTAAGTCCGGCCCCGCCAAAAACACCAATGCACTCACCAGCTGCGCTATTCTTTTACACAGCATAATGTTTAAAATTTACATTAAATTAGGTAGGTATATTTTACAATATATAAGTAAACATTTTTAAAGTTAAGAAATTGTACCTATCTAAAGTGGGCTATCGCGTAAGTTACACCTCATCTGCATGTTTCGCTGAAAATTATTAGATAACATTTTTTTCTTGTACAGTCGAACCTGTCAAACTAGGGCATCTCAAGATGCGGAACGGTAACTATACCCACCCACGGCCTCAGGCGTCCGGGTGCCACCCCATTGACTCATCCCTATCTCCCATTTTATGAATCCGTTACTCACCCCCAGGCCGGAAAATGATCTAAAAATATGGTGGTTTTACACGTCATTTAAATAATAATAATAATAATAATAATAATAATAATAATAATAATAATAATAATAATAATAATAATAATAATAATATATATTTTATTCCAGATGGGTCATCATAAACAACATTGGAACGTCACATATTTACAATATAACTGTTGAAAAACTCGTTAATAGAATAAAAACAGTTATTCATTAAATATGTTTTGAGTCGTTTAGTGAAATCATTTTCCTTTCGCTTACATTTTAATTCTAATGGTAAATGATTAAAAAATTTGAAAAACTCGTTAATAGAATAAAAACAGTTATCCATTAAATATGTTTTGAGTCGTTTAGTGAAATCATTTTCCTTTCGCTTACATTTTAATTCTAATGGTAAATGATTAAAAAATTTGACACCACATGCATTATACAACTCCTGGTGGTCCGCCCCTCTGACGTCACGGCGCTTCGGTCTGACTTGCTTGACGGGTGGACTGTGGGAAACGGAATATGAATAGCATTGGAGTAAGGCGGGTTTTAGCCGAGTTTGGAGGCCTGTCAACAAGCCCCTGTTGGTCATATTATGTTGAATTTTAACTACATAAGAATCACTATTATTTATATTACGTGTTAAAATTTCATAAAGATTTGATCGATATCTTCGTTATTGCAAAGGTTTGAAATGAGGGCGATTTCAATGCAAAGTCCATAAGACCTCACAATCTTTCCCACACCTTGGCATCGGCCTTCAAGCGAAAACACACGGCTCCAAGGGTCGCTCCTCCTACCTGGACTTGTCTATTGGTCCTTTTTTGAAAGTTTCTGTTGTCAAGTCATAAAAGTTATTCTTTTCCTTAAAGTATAGTCGTGGCATTTGTCGTCATTCTCTTTGGTTAACTGCGTATTATTGATTACATATATCACAATGGTAAAAATGTATAAACAAGGTAGAGGCATGTCAAATTTTTTAAAAAGTGGCCTTGTCGAGTCCTTAAAATATACACCTGGATCTGTCGGGTCATAACTTGCATTTGCCAAGAACTTAAAACTTAAAAGCCCTCTTCTGTAATCGAAATAATTTTATAGTATGAGGTGAATGACCCCACAACGAAATACCATATAGGAGATTGGAATGTACATATGCAAAGTAAACTAATCTAAACTAAAGACACTCTTAAACCCCGTCCTCGCCCCCCATGAACTGTGACGTCATATATAAATAAGTTCATCCACACCAAGAGAAGCGCTCGAGTAAAGTTGCATGACGTTCACTGATTATTTTTTTCTGGCGTAGAACTAATTATTGCAGCAAAGCAACCGGAATCTTGTATGACAGCGTATTAACGATTATCTTCCCTCTCACTGTGCAAAATATCAATAAGAAAAAAATCCAAGTTTTTGTGGGTTATGGTAATGTCTAATGAGTAAGAGACTAGATTTACGAGTCATTTGAATTTTTTCCTAGTAAACATCTCCATTCAAATAATAAAAGTGTGTCTTTTTATCGAATTCGAAGTTCCTAATAACACAAATCGATACCTCTCTGAAAACGATCAGTAGGTACTCCATTTGAATCGCATCTCTAGGTTGAATAGGAGACGGGCAAAAGGCTGCGATTGATTCATTAATTTTCAAAACAATCTCCTCTGCTATAATCCTCTATATTTTACGAGCATTTTTGTGTAAGCAGATTACGTCAGATGCGATAAGATTCGAGCTCTTAGTGCTCGGCCGTCAAGTCACATTATAGACCATGGTGCCTATGACACCTATAGGGATGGGATTTTGCGGGTTAAACACTTCTTCCAATAGATAGCCCAAGCTACGATGCAGATAATTGAAAATTGGACCATGAACCGACCTGAACATTTGACAACTCCTGGACTATTCAAAATTCTCCTGTGATGTTTCTAAGGCTTGTTTTTTGTGGGGGGGGGGGGGGGGGATACAGAGGATGGCAAAAATAATTCCAGAAAACAACCCTTAGCTCGAAATGACATTTTTAATAGCCAGGGAAAATGAGAAGAGTTCCAGCTAGGTGGTGTAGAATTTTGGTATTATTATATCCAGCCATTATCCTTATCCACTGGAAATAAACTGTAACTGTGTTTATCTGAGTGAGATTTTGGTATTTTGATACTTTTTTTTACATATTGATCACTAAAATGAAGTCATCTTTGAGGTTCGATCGAAAAATAAGCAATTTTTCCCGTAGATCAATAAGAAATGCTTTCTAGAGGAGTTGTCTACAACGGTCTTAACATAGTTTTTTTGGGTAAATCAGAACACAAGTACAAGTACGGTAGTACCTTTATCCCCAATTACTAGCCCTATACACTCTTTTCAATAATAATGCAGTTGTAAGTGAATACCATGTTTATGATTGTGTAACAAATTGATCGCTTTTTGACGATAAAGCCTGTTTTAGACGGTTCAATGTTTCATCAAATTCATTGAATTTGACGAAAGTATTGAACGAAAAGTTGAGTTCAATTCTTTTCATATAGGACTTGTTCGATTTTCATCAAATATTGGATGAAAACTGACCAATCACAGCACTGCATTTACGTGACGTACTAGTACGCTCTTGGAAGTGAACGACTAAAAATGGCGACCGTCAAGGAACCGTGGACAAGGGATGCCGCGTCAATTTTAATTACCCTGTACGAGACGGAACCGTGTTTATATGTTGTCAGAAATCCTGATTATCACAACAGGTCACTATTAAAACAGAATCCAAGTCCTTACAAATACTAGCCATGAGAAACACGCAAAGGACATGAACCTAACCTCAAAAAAATATGTGATGTGACCATGATGTGACAGCATAAAAGTAAAAACATAACGAAGCCTGTAGTGAAATGTGAATATAAAATAACAGCTTCTTTTTGTTTGGCTTTTTGTTCAGAATTTGTTTTTGTACAGAACAATCTTCACGACGTTTATTACTTTATCACGTCCTGAACCTGAGAACTAGACGCCATGTTTATTCAACACTGACAACTGACAACTGACAGGACACGCCCTCTAAAGACCAAGAAAATGTTTTCAATGCCATCCAATTCATTGAACAGTGTAAAACGTCGTCCAATAAGTTTGATTCAATAAATTGCATTCAACCGTTGAATTCAATGAATTTGATGAAACATTGAACCGTCTAAAACAGGCTTATATTATCTATACCCTCCTTATATAAATTACAAACACTACGGGTATAGCGAAAATCAGCGATCTTGCTTATCATGTTGATTTGGTGAAATTTACATGTAAACGTCGTGAAAGAAGCATGCATATTTTCTCATGAAGGTGTGTAAGTTGTATTTCGACAAAAATTCTCTATGAGCGTTAGATTTAATTTTACCATAAGGATACGTAAATAGGTATAATTCTTCTTCACAATGCATTTTTCATGGTCTATTGTCTCAACAAATTTTACAATTGGAAAACCAACAATGCAGCACACACAGCGATAGAAAATGTACAAATGATTAAAAATAGTAGGAGGATGCCCGAAATCACAAATTTATCACAGTTTGACTGCACACTCATCAAGATCAAACGATTGCTGCTTTTCGCATTTCAGAAAACAAACTGCAATTTCATGGTAATATAGAAGATGATGGCATCCGTAGACTTGGTTGGAAATAGGAATGTCATCGTCAGAGGGAACCAACAGATTTGTGATGGATGTTGTGTATCGGGCACTCTCAATATTAAAGTACAACAAACGATAATACTCTGGTGTCAAGTATGTAAAATGTTATGGAAAATATTTCTCAGTACGAATGAAAAAAATGAAATATAAAATAACGCGTGGCATCTTAAGTAGCTCAATGTATTTCCTACACACATTTCTTGACTTTTAAGTGTGTAAAAATATTTTTATAAGATTTTTATTGTACAATTTATTTAAACATTTGTTTTGACCGTCACTGCCAACTTCAAAACATTATTTGAAATATATATTCAAATCTGGTTAATCAAGGGGGTCGGTAGACCCCAAATAAAAGTTCAAAGAACAGTTTTCCCGGCTTTCCCGGCTTTCCCGAGCGTTTTCCTAGAGCGAGACACCATAACTCGCGCTCCCGCTACCGACCCTATATCTTACTGCTCAGAGGATCTCGCATGAAAGACACTAATTAAACAAATAACGGTGTTAATGCGAACAACAATGAATCCAGAGCCCAGATCCAGAATCCAGAATCCAGAATCCAGAATCCAGAGATGGATATTCAGCGCCATCACTAGTGTGCACAATATTTTCGGTAAATTTCGCACATTTGTGTAATTTAATTACCTTTCGCGAATCGGGGAATTAAACTTTCTGTACACGAAAGTCGCGTAACGTTCGGTGTTGCCGCGTTCGTACACATTTTACTAGACCTAGTACTGTTTGATGTTGGTCGGTACATCAGTACGCTTTTTTAAAAGCAAGTATATTTTGACAATTGTAAAGTCTTTACATGTTTACAAACTTGAAAATTTCAAAAGAATTTCACAAAACGTAGGTACAATACAATTGGTCATGCAATAGGCTATGTGAAACGGCAACACAGGCGACGTTTTAACCGGAATAGAGCGCGGCGCGCCAGTCCTGTCGTCACATTTGAAAACACGTACAGCAAAGCAACGCGGCATGGTCTTTGGTCGGCGCTCCGCAAGCTGGTCGACGATCGACAGATAACGCGTTGTGAAGCCTACTTACTTTGACGAAGCCTTCATTGATACTCGCTGCCTACATTCAGACTAAATCCATCATCGAGTCCGACATTCAGCAAGAAAACACGAAACAAACTACCTACCTAGGCCTATCTGAAATCGAGGGGCCACTTTTGCTATTGAGCAATTTACTAGTGTGTATCACACTAGTGCCGTTGAATAATAACCTTACTACCTTATTATTACTACTTATATTTCTCATTTTCCTTACTTTTTACTTACTATCATTTACTACTACCTTACTTACTATTTATAGAAACCTTATTATTCAATGCTAATACGTATGTGTAGGGCACATCACATTTACAGGTCGCTTCAGCTCTGCGTGACCACACGGTGCCGCTGTACAGCAGTGCTGCTCGGAAATAGTTGCCTAAACATTCTTGCCGGATACCACTGACAAGTCGAAAACTAACATCTTCAGATAATGTTTGTTATGCTTCTTGCAGTGTAAATCAGGCAAAGACCAGAGGTATAAAATACCGAATCCTACAACTACAATACATTCCAGCCAATACAAATAACTGTCAAGGCAGAATTGACAATGGTTTATTGACAGAGGGACACTCATTAGCAATATCGCAAGTGGTGTCTCACAATAGAGCCACTATCTTGGTTGCAATGAAATTTTCCCACACCTGCAATACACCACAATAAACGATTGTTGTTGGTACTACATGTGGTTGTTTACTGTAAGCAGACCAGTACCATCCTATCTCTATTTATGATCGAAGATCCTATTGTGACAATTTTAAAAAGAAAACAAACGCAACTTGAAACTTTAACCCAAGGGGCTGACGATGTGTTTGCCAACACCAATCTTCTGAACCAATAACAACAATTGTGACAACCAACAAGGAAAGTTGAGCCTTTCCTTCTTGTGCAAATAATTCAATTGCACATGGGGAAATCCTTCATCAATAAATGAAACCATACACCTACATAATTAATGTACATTGAGTAATCACCTAATATCCATTTCCTTATTGTTCCACAGCATGGCTGACTCGAAACTCAACAGTTACGAAAGAGACGATGAAAGTATAGGAATGTTAGTCGACCCACAAGTTCGCAAGAGCTTGCAGAACAAAGAAAGGCAACGTAAGTATCGCTCGTTGCACAACGATGCTATACTTGCTAGGCGACGCGTTTTGTACCAATTTAACAGACGAAGTTAACAAATAAAGAGCGATGGGCAGCACAGTGTTCACGAGAAACCAAATACCGTGCTGCTAATTGTAATGTTATTAATGCCAAGCAAAGACAAAAACGTACAATAATGCGCCAAGTTCAATCCACAATTGTGCCCGCAACAACCAATACAGGCAAACAAAAGTACTGCTCGCTACAGGGGTTGATAAAGTTTACGTTAAAGAAAAGAGAAGGGCCAGATAAGAAAAGAAGATCCCTAGTCACTGGAGTTATTAATGCTATCAGGAAGGCCAGGCATTTGCAGGAAAGGATTAGGGCTTCACAAAAGCAAAAAGCCCTACGAGACAAAGATTTTCTAAAACGGTTGGCCAAATTAAATGAATCGCAAAGGAAAGAGCAAAGGCAAGCGCATTCAAGACAAGCCAATCTATATGTTACGCTTGACAGGTCGCACCTAATGCAACAGAGGTCTACAGCAAGATTAAAAGCTGGTTTAAGTCTTCAGAAGGTGTAGGACAAATGGCACAAGGAATAGTATGAAACTAGTTGGGTCCAGGGAAGTTTTTACCCGTGAATTAATGTCTAAATTACCGCAACGAGATGTTGTCTCAAAGCGAATACAGGCCGAGCGTATTATTAAATGGGTACTTTATTTTCGCACAAGCACGGTCACTAAATGTAAGATTGTACTGTCAAAATTGAGAGATGTCAAATATTATTCGAGAAAAGTACCAACAAGCCAAAATGGAAACATTTCAAGACAAATTAAATCTCATATGTGGCAAGTCACAACACTCGTCTAAAACAGAACAATATTTTCATGTATCAACATATAAAATACAAAAGAATCACAAAGAAATTATCCCCATGAATACAGAGGGCCAAGCAGCCATCTTCAAGCCTATGGTAAACAAAAAACGGAAAGGAAAAGCAAGTCACATGTGGGAGTGTAGCGATGAAAGATGCTATCTTGATAAGGAATTCGTTGTTAAACGAATGTTGCAAATTTTAAAAGAAAATACATTTGCCGAAGTCTACAAGTTAACTTCTTTTGTTGAACATTTAGACGATTGTAGAGCACAATTTGTACGGTCTGACAAAAAAGGCCACCCAATCAGTTGCCACTCAACACTGGATGCATGTCCTTAAAATGTACTGTTTGTAAGAAAGGTAGGGTCACACTTTCCGAACGTGACAAAACTGGTCCAGAAAATGTATGAGCTCAGGAAATTGACTTTACAGGTACGCGACATAGATTTAGCACTACAAGAAAATGATGACGTGAAACTAACAGACATTGCAAACAAGGCGGAGAACAGTGCAAAAGAAATTCCCGTCAACGAAGATGAAAATGGCTTACTTGAATTTGAAATACAATATCGTTACAAAAATGCTTTCCGAGATTACACCAAACTTGCAATGGACAAACCAATTCATGAGTGCATTATCTGTGAAAAACTTTGCTTCAAAAGAAGTATTGTTGATCTAAAAAAACTTGAGGAAACCTATAAACGGAATTCCTGCAGACACACATTGCCAGACAATCTGAAAAGAGCAAATGTCACAACATTTGTCATTACTGTCTTGAGAAATTCCGCAAAGACCAAATGCCAACATGCAAGCTGAACGGGCTACTTGTGGAACCAGTTCCTACCGAGCTAGAACGACTCAATTCCTTTGAATTGCCACTGGTTCAACGAGCACGTGCCTTTCAGACAATCAAACGTATGGAGACTGTCAGCAATAGACATGTTCCCATAACACCAAAGTACCTAAATTAGTTGGAACTTCAATACATCTACCCTTGCCAGTGACAGAAACACTGAAAACATTGCCATTACCGGAGGAGCCCATAAACAAGAAGCCTGAAATTTACATTTTAGTCCGGTCACTCGCCACTAAGGCAAAGATCATATGGGAAAACATGTCAATGTCGGCCACATATACGCAGCTCTAGCAGTATTGAAGAGAATAAACCACTTATACAAAGATATAGTGTTGCCCGAAAATTCTGCCCATCTTCTTGACGGTATTGACCCACACATACAATTTCAATGCGGTTCAGTAGAAAACTCTGAAGATGAAGACGATCCAGGTGCTGAGTGTGACTTGGAACCACTACAATTAAACACCAGTGACACACCGAATGATGGCAATAAAAATGATGAACTTGTACAAACCACAACTACAGCTAAACAATGTTCACACAGTGGAGACAAAAACAGAGCGCAAGGAATGCTTAGATTAGTCGATGACACCAGCAGGCAAATTGATTATGAATAAATTATAATTCATCCGATGTACCAATCTCGTGACAGTTGTACCAAATGCTCCGAATCAATGAACCACAAATATACCAAGACAAAGAACTTGACGTCAAATGCTTCTCAGATCTATACTGCCAGGGTATTTACGGCCAGTGGCACAACAGGAACATTCCATTGACCTCAGCAGAATTTATTAAGACTATGCTGAAATCAAAACATCCACGTTTTCGCCGAAACATACAGTACTTCTCTTTTAATCTTATTTAAATTACGAAAGCTCGTAATTGGCTATTCATTTTATTATTATGTACACAAATTAGCCTCCCAAAAGTGTTGTCCATTCACCTAACCTATTCACCTAGTTGCCTATTCACCTGTTTCACCTATTCACCTGTCCATTCACCTAGTTGCTGGTGTGTACCAGCAACTGAAGATTGTCAATCCTAAATTTCACCTAACAGCAAAACAGTGTTTAGATGACATATCCAAAGGGAAACTAGAAGGAGATATGTCCACAATATTCTCAAAGGTACGCAATTCAGAACAGTTCTGGACAACACCTAGAAGCAATTTAAAATGCATGAATTTTCATTACGGTCCTGCCACTTGGTTCCTCACACTCAGTCCAAGTGACTGGAATTGGGAGGATCTCGGTCAATTTTTGCGAGACATCAATGGGCCGTCTGTGAGCAGGGGCGAAGCGTCCTATGAGACAATGAGACAGTGTTTACCCTAAAAATTACGCGATGAAGTTTTTTTTACGGATCTTTTAAGTTTATTTAGCGAGTGGCTTGAACGAGCTCGGTGCGAGCTGCATATGCATTCACACTCGCGCGCCAAGCTCGGCTGTAACGCGATCGCAACCGAAGAGCTACGAGCGATATAATATTCGAGCACCGAGCGAGAGACAGACCGAAGGCTTGTCTCCTCGCATAGGGTCTTATGCACTGGACCCTGCCGCCCAATGCCTCACCTCCCCAGCAACGAAACTGCTGCCAGAGAGTCATGTCTTTATCCGCGTCCTGAAAATATCTGCTTCGGGAACCGCGTCTCCGCCGCACAACCGCGCTCCGTGGCGCGGGATTTTTTTTCAGGTTTAGTAGTAGCGCTTACCCATGGTATAAGGCGCTTACCCAGCGTTGAAAGCGATGCACATTGCTTTCCTGCTCAACGTACTGAATGAACATGACCGTATGATCGAACTAATATACACATTTTTTTAAAGGCACTAAGACTGATGTTAATATCATTTACCGTGCTACAGAGAGGTAATGGTACCCCTACGCATGTTCCACTGCCTCCCCCGTGAAAATACCCACGCTTCGCCCCTGTCTGTGAGTATGAAAAGTGTTAGTGAACTCATAGCTAAATCCAGTGTCTTCGGCACGTTTTTTCCATAACAAGTTTCAGGCGATGATAAAATTTTTGACTTCACCAAATGACCCAGTTTGCAAAGTCACAGCCTATTGGGTAAGGAGGGAATATCAGTCGCGAGGAGCTCCGCGTTTCCACATGCTTTTGAGATGAGTATAATAACTTTCATACTGCAACCTTTTATGCAGGTCACTTGTGACTACTCCACTATTCAAACTGTACCATCAGTTGTAATGTGTACACAATTATGAATACTATACATACAGCTTTCCTCACAAATTTTTTGTACAACAAAAAATACTTGTACATCTTAATGGACCATCCTTCCAAATTGTTTCAAAATAAAAACAAATATGAAATCAATCACCTTTGTACAACAAAAAACAAAGATATATAAAAATATCATTAATAACTTCCTACCAAGTGTGTACATTCTCCCACCAATCTCTTACCATTCCCCTTGTATTACGTTTCAGACAAATATTCAACAAACAAATCACCTGCCACTTCATGAAAAGTACAGCAAATTCACTTGTATTTACTTTCACTACCCCACAGCTACACCATTCCATACAGACTTTCCCACTACAATGGTTTTTGTCGGGCCATTAACATATGGCAAGAGCCTACCCTAGCAAAAATATCAGCTGATGTCAGTTGGCAAAATGTCTGCTGGCGTCGGTACATATTTGGTACAATAACAGCTGACCGTTTGTCAGCTGACATCAGCTGGTGTCACCTGGCGTGAGCTGACCGATTGCCAGCTGGCGTGAGCTGACCGATTGTCAGCTGACTTTGTTCCAAATATCTACTGACGCCAGCTGACATCAGCTCATACCAATTGGAGTCAGCTTGCAGTCATTTCATTGTAGCAGTGATCCTCTAGCGGCTTGTATTCTCACTGTATCTATAAAATTTAGGCACTCACCCAAAAGATTGCTAACTATATTTGCGTGCACAGAGAACCACGCAGTCTTTGTTCCATCTACCTTCGTGACTCGTAAGTCAATTGCGACAGGCCATTTTCTTGCAATGTTTGGGCACCTCAGATTGAAGTGCCTCAGAAGATGTGACATCAGGACTATAACAGACTGCGTGTTTCTCATGGTGGCACGGCCTGAAAAAAGCAGGGAAATTATTTCAGTAAAAACCGATGAGGGGTTAAATAATAATGATTACGCATCAGTAATCTGGAATCCTCACCACAAGACTCATATCTCCTCTATTGAACGACTACAACAACGTTTTATCAAATGGATTAATTACAAAGCCCAGGTCGAACACCACTCCTCCGACTACCCACAGACATGTATCAAACTTAACATCCCCACTCTCCAACAGCATAGGGAACTTACAGATCTTACATTCCTATACAAACTAATAAACAACATGACCGATACCCCCACATTGCTATCAAAAATCTCCTTCACAATCCCATCCAGGCAAACCCGAAACTTCCAACCTTTCAGGCCGCCAAAGAGTATAATAGACATACATAAGTACGGGTGCATCAACAGACTAATGACCACGTATAACAGAACGACAACTACCTGCCCCAACGTTGACATCTTCTCAGACCCACTCACGACTTTTAAATCCCGACTTAAACAACTAAACAAATAGCTGGTCACCAAACCGTGTAAATACAGTATATAGCATATTACCACTAGTATTATAGTTATACGTATCCAGTTCTCTAACTTTCTACTTCTAAGTCATACATGTTACTGTTTTAAGTCTCTGTTTTGTTTGAAATGTTACACGTATCTACCGTCCAAATTATCGATGACTACATTCATTAGAAGTTTTATTAAGTCTACATGTTAAATGTTATCCATGTTAAATGTTATATGTTAAATGTCATTATGTTTTGATCTGTTCGTGTGGTCCATGTGTTGTCCAAATTTATTACATCGCACTTGTGGACTCGCCTCTGTTGTCGATAAATAAATAATAATAATTATAACAATGAGATCAGTTATTACTTCTAGTCTCCATTTATGCATAACAAGGAATATTAGATACATTTTTAAGAAATATAAAAACTGCATAGTTCGGTTCACAACTTGGAATGCTCTTGCTGTTGCTGTCTCTTCAGTCATCTCTTGAGACTGGTAATTGAACGACGGACTGCATGGCAAGGCACGGCAAGAGCTAGCCACTGGGGTACGGCGGCCAGTCGATGAGGTGCAGCAAACGTATGACAACCACGGCCCGGCCCACACGGAAGTACATATATGGAACATATATGGTAAATTTGTATGAAACACATATGGTGTCCATATGTGAATCCATATGTGAAACATATAAGAAAACTATAGAAATTTCGAACAGTGGAAACTATGTGAAACTTACATGTCTGACAAATATGTCTGACATATATAAGGAATTAGAGAGGAAAACATATGGTGATTCATATGGTTCATAGAAACAACACTAGCATAAAACAAGCACAATGTACAAGTACATTGTACAATGTACAAGTACAATATACAAGTACGATATACAAGAACAATATACATATAAAATGTACAAGTACAGTACAATACATGTCTCATATGATACATGTATTGCATATAAAAAGAAAAGCATATAATGTACATGACCAAATGATAAGAATACTGCAATACAAATACTAATTGCACCCTGCACCTATTATAAAAACTGCACTACCTTTTAGCAGATATGCATGACCCGTAAACCAGTTGATTGGATTCCTGTGCGACGTTCGCATTATCAATCCGTTTGCCGACAACCATGGTAATCAATATCAACCAGTACCTATGGATGGGGATATAGATGGCCAAAAACTATTGCAAAAGTGCAATAATTATTATTGAGGTAGAGGTGGGCAAAAACAACAGTTTGACGGACAAAGACACTTATTTACATAGATATTTTTTTATTGATGAAAGTGTAAAGACCCCCACTATTAAACAATGCAAGTTTATCATTTTTTATGTTCCAAAAATTAAATACAGACATGTAATAAAATAATTGGCTACTCGTAATAAAACTCTTATATAAAAGCAGAGTTAATTAACTATGTATTTTACTCTTGTTTTACATAGTTTTTTAATTACTAGTTGTTTGAATTAGGAGTTACAACTGAATTGGCTGTTGCCATGGTAAAATTGTGTTTAAAACAAACACATCAAATGAGTTGAAAAGGGTTTTATAACGGGGCATAAGCAGCATTATTGCTTAATTGATCTTTTTTAAATGCTACTTGTTGATAGGCAAAGATTGGCCCAATATTAGAATAGTATCTTAGGGCCAAATGATGGAGGATAGCTGTCTTAGTTATAATTGCATGAATTGTAAATAAAATAGTCAAGATGTCAATTCTATCCCATTGTCTTGGGTTAAAATTGTTGCAAAATAGAAAATAACCCGAACAATCTGAACAGTAGGTAGGTACCTATATCAAAACCAGTACCTCGCTTCAAAAAAATAATTGTTGGGCGAATGCAATGTAGTAGGTAACACATTTTGAATTTGTCGAGTGGCATGAAATTTCTCTCAAAGTTGAGATTAAAAATTGAAACTATACTAATAAAAGTCAACATTATTTAGCGATCACAAGTAGATTGAACTGGACACCATACAAGTTGGTTCATACATGGGGAGTAAGAATTGTCCCAGGCTATGGAATATCACAGATAGTACCGAACTCAAGCTCACTTTTGTCCAATAATTCTAAAAATATATTTCCCCATGTAATGCAATATATACATATTTTAAACTAAATGTTCATAAAAACACCAAAATATTGAGCCCAAAGTTGAGCTTTAATAGGTGGCAGTATCTTCAAAATAAATAATAAGCACCCTTGCTACATAAAAACATTTAAATGAATTGATTTAAGTTTGTTTCACAGCAAAAATCAAATAATTTGTCTTAAGGAACGCATATTTGCAAACCATCTTTGTGAAATAACTGGTTAAACGCAGGTTATTATACCAGACAAACAGTGAATAATTTTGTCAGCAGGTCACATGCATCTCATTTAAAAATTTGACAAAAATTGCAACAACCATGTACTGCTTCAGGTTTCATGAATCATGACACACACCAGAGAACTATAGTTTCTACTTTCTGGGGTGCATAGGAGGTGGGACCTCTTCTAGATTTCAGAAACAGTAATAGATAATGAAGCTACGTACTACCTACTTGCATGTTGCTCTGCATATCACTCCGACGTTTAAGTTGTACAAAATGCCGTTGACGATTCGTCGCGAGTCGTTGCTTGACTCGGCTTCGTCGAGGGCTGGTGGTTGTCTTGGTACGCGGACAGAGATCTCTGGTAATACGCTGCGATTCTTTGGTCTGGCAGCAGCCTGACATTGTAGTGACGTTCTTCTAATGCAGCCTAAAACATAATTCCATATTTCAGACAAACCTACACAAGAATTGAAGGTTAATGTTCGCGTTATCATGAAGGTAGCCGCATTTTTTGGTAATAATATGTATGATTGTGGAAAGTGGTAAGCATGCAATAGGGCCCAGTCATCCAGAGATTTGCCAGTAGGTTACTGCAATTCATTTAAAAATTTGACAAAAAATTGCAACAACTAGGTACTGCTTCAGGTTTCACGAATCATGACAAACACCAGATAACTATAGTTTTAGCTTCGACCATTGCGAGCTGGGATACGCAACTAACTCAGCGCTGTATGTATCCCATGCAAAGTTAAAGTAAAGGCCTTACCAGCTGTCATCATCGGTCAGATCAACTCTATAACCATGATTATGCCGTTATGTATTGCTTTAAAAAAAAGAAATATATACTAGTTCATTCTAAATAAGACAATTGAATTTTAGCAGTAGCTAAATAATCCCCTAGTGTGTTGGTTTTAATCAGGGATCCGAACCGGAACCAGAACCGGAACCCGATAGAAACTCTATTTTAATGGAACCAGAACCGGAATCAGAACCGTTATTCAAAAATATTGAGAACCAGAATCGGAATCAAAACCGTTATTTAATTTTTTATAGAACCGGAATCGGAACCGGAATCGCTATTGGGATCGAAAAAATATTGGTTCCTCTCAAATTCATAAAGGTCCCACAAACTTAAAAAAGCAAAATAAAAATTCCAAGTTATTTCCTTCGATGGGGAAAATGTAACATTTCAGTCGTCTGTGGCCTAGAGTGAGTTGCAACTTCGTTATAGAGCGATGCACTGAGTTGATTCGGTGCAGGGATTGAGTGTGCGAAGGTAAACAATTTCAGTAAAATTATGCATCTTTTGCCACTTCGAAGAAGACCGCGAACAGTAATGCGTCAGCATTTGTGATTGTGGATTGACGTGACGGACCTACAGGGTGTGACATAATGTAGCAGTAAAATTACTAATAAATCGCTTAACAAAGTTGCTTAAGACATACCAAGGCATCGACGGAAAAAATAATCTTTAGCGACCCGTTAACGGTACCGTAATTTAAAAATTGGAAGGCAAACTTCAAAACGTAAATCTTTCGTTGGAACCTTTATAAGAACCTTTATTTTTTTTGGATCCGATATTGGAACCTAAATTTTTATCCAAAGAACCGGAACCGAAATCGGAACCTGAATGAATTGTTTCCAAAACCGGAACCGAAACCAGAACCGCTAATCAAAATATCATGGAACCAGAACCCGAACCAGAACCATAATTTGAAGTAATTCAGAACCAGAACCGGAACCAGAACCGATATTTAAAAAATCAGAACCAGAACCGGAATCGGAACCGTTATTGACTTCGGTTCGGATCCCTGGTTTTAATGTTTACCCAGTTTTAAGATAACGCAAAAGTGGCAACAAACATCGTGAATGCAGTAAGAGCTGGCCAGGCACACTTGTTGCCTATCCCTTACCGGAGCAGTGATCGAAGGTTTTAGGCAGGTACTCCCATACTTTCAGGGTGCATAGGAGGTGGGACCTCTTCTATTTCAGAAACAGTAATAGATATTGAAGCTATGTTTTACCTATTTGCATGTTGCTCTGCCTATCACTCTGACGTTTAAGTTGTAAGAAGTGCCGTTGATGATACATCGCGAAACGTTGCTCGCGACTCGGCTTCGTCGAGGGCTGGTGGTCGTCTTGGTACGCGGACAGAGATCTCTGGTAATACGCTGCGATTCTTTGGTCTGGCAGCAGCCTGACATTGTAGTATCGTTCTTCTAATGCAGCCAAAAAATTCCATACGTCAGACAAACCAACAAACAAACCAAAACGAACGGTTTTGAAATCACCAAGTTACACAATTGCCCCCTGGTAATCCAGGAAACGAAGGAAACTGGACTCTGATGAATCAGGCGTTAACGAAAAAACACTCCAAAATGCTAATAAAAACCAATCGGAAAGTCATACAGTCCTCAGATTTTCAGGCATGATAAATATCTATAAGATCGATATGTGTATAAGTTTTGGTGAAGATATGTCAAGAACTTTGACATTTATACAGAGAATACAAATTTTAATGAAATAAAAAAATCACTGTGAGTTAAATGTAGTGTTCCATACTAGAAACAGATGCTTACAAACATATACGAAATGTATGTGGCAGACATACATGTTTCTTGCATTTTCCATACACAAAACACATATTTTTATTATATTTTCTAAACACATAAAAATAATATATGTAAAAAAACATGTGTCACACTATAATTTTCATACACGAAATTGTAGAACATACATTTGCCATACGTACCATTTATTGTACCATGTATGGTGGCACATATGAAACGTGTATGTACTTCCGAGTGGGGGACTGCAGCTGTTGGCAATAAAAATTTCAAATTACCATAACTCTGCGCTCTAAAACATAATTATAATTTTTTTCTACAAAAACCTTCATGTCATCTTCACTAAATTTGTATGACCATTTAGGCCTGTGGATTTTATGGCAGTTTTTAGGTCATGGGGACGTTCAATATTATTTTAAATTTAGTATGAAAATAAACTTACTTTTGCCTGGGAAACGTTATTCACCGACGCCTATCGTCTATCTTGCGATTTTCACAATTGCATAGTCTTTTGAAGTAGAGAGTGATATTAATATTGACTTCACACGCACAATGTCAAAGCTTGAGCAGGCCCGGCAGGTAGCGGACGACACACACGACTTATACGTACTTCATACGAAGTAACTGAATTCTGTTTCTACGCTATAACATCACCTATTCGACGAGCTTCTTAATTCACCTCACTGATAAACTACCCTGCGTTGTTATGCTCTTCAGTTTAACATTTATTCCGACCGCATCACGTAAGTGACGCGAGGTACGGCGCCATGACAGTTCTGAAAAAAGATGCCTGTCAGCCAATGGCTGAGCTGCGACCAATGGCAGAGCAAAAGTGGTTTGAACAGGCGCGTTTCTCTTATTTATTATGTGTATTCATTTTTTACTGTGCAACTGCAATTGCATGTGACTGAGTACTGCCATTTTGAAGACGTTAATAAAATATGAAAAAAAGGCGATTAGCTTCTTTTTGCATAAAAAATCTTCTGAAGAGCGTCCTGCTAATTTTGTACATTAAAACACGCAATTATGTTCTCCTATGATCGCCGAAGCTAAACAACCTTGCGCTGTCCAGGTATTGGATTGCTTGCAGATTTCTAGCTGACACCAACTGACTTCACTTCATTTGTCATCTGACCATTGGTCAGCTGACAGGATACCACCTGGCGGCAGCTAAAATCACCTCATTTTGTCAGCGAACACCACCTGATCTACGGCCAGCTGGCAGAATACCAGCTGCACCAGCTGACATCACCTCATTTTGTCAGCTGACTCCAGCTGATCTTCGGTCAGCTGGCAGAATACCAGCTGGTATCACTTCATGTTCATTAATTAACATACTTACATTATTATCATTACACCTACGCTTCTGCACCTCCACAATACGTGTTCTTCAAATTTCCTACTATACACCATCCATTCCACTTTCATTCCCATTAACAAACTAAGTCAAAAATGCTAACCACCTATATCACATAACAGTGCAAGCATTCAAACGTTAATCAATCGTCCAAGTTCACACAACTTCCTACAGTCTGCAACATCCCTAAAATGCTATAACTATTAAAAATTACCTCCCGCCCCCTTAAACGTTCTCTACACCGGTTATCCTGGAACTGGAAATATACTTCCCTCAATAACCACATGCCATGCCGCTATTGTCCAATAAACAGCCACACAAAATCCGAACCTACCATCATTGTTATCACGAATAATTTATAACCAAAGAAGGGTACTAACTACACCATTCGCTAACAATACTTTCACTAATACAATCTTCTTCACACCATTACTTCTTAAATGAATTATACGCTAATAACATCTACACCACTATACCTGCATGCACATTCTATGGCACTACCAAATAAACATACCACCACTACTTTATTTTACTTCCATTCATTTTCACCTCACACCCGGTCAGTGGCGTAACTTCAAATCGGAGGCCCCCGGACAAAATAAAACATGAGCCCCCCCCCCCTCCACCCACCCAAACCAACTACAGCAACTAATTTTTACTAGTTTACTAGTGCCTGTAGCTCCTTGCGACTTTTTCTTCCTCTTCTGGGACCCGCTTAAGAATACACGTTTGTTGGAGCTCATCGCACAAACGCACACGGCATATCAAACTAAGTTACTAATCGGCAAATCAATCAGCGCATAGATAAATCACGGCAAATCCACTCAAAAAATCAACATTATAGGAGACTTAGGTACGCGCACACACCCGCACACGCCGATCGCAATCAGCTAACTTCAGCCTAACTTCAACTTCAGCCTTTGTTTACTTTCTGTTTCATGGCGCAAAATGTTTGGGAATATTGGGAAAATCGTCTTTGACAATGTGCTTTTTTCAGTTGAAGTAAGCGGTATATATTCGAAATTTGAATCAAAATAGGTTTCTGGCAATTTTGCGTTCCTAGAAACGAGTTCATGTACCTAAACACACCACAGCCGGCTAACCCCCTCTCGCTTATACCCAAAGCCAAAGAATACTAACCAGAAGAAATCTTTTCCATCTAAAAAATGTACCATTTCAATTTTTACGAAATTTGAAAATACCAAATCCTGAGAACGGTAGTAACTCAGAAAATTCTCCGAAGCTCAGGCCCCCCCCCCCCCCCCCTGAGTCGGAGGCCCCCGGGCTTTACCCAGTCCAGCCGGGTGGTAGTTACGCCCCTGCACCCGGTACTGGTAGCCATTACGTTTCTGATTCTTCTGCATACAGGGTTTCCGTGTTGCTTTCCTTACGTGCACAAATAGCGCAGCCAAAATATAAAATATATTTCCTTCCAAACGTCACTAATTACCAATCGAAAAATAAACACTTAAATACAATACCCTTCATACTGAATTACCCAAGCACAGAAACTTCCTGCATATTGAAACTTCGTATCCTCCACCCACCCCCCCCCCCCCCCTCTCCATCACTCAAAACTTCCATTCATCTACACAAATTCTTTTCCTAGGAAACTACAACAAACACCCCCATACACATCCAGTTTACATCACACTTCCTTCAATTCCACCCACTACTTCCTTCCCCTATGCAAATGACAATTACAAAATGCTTCACAATTGCATACAATATTACTCTCTTACAATATTTCCACAATTTCAATATTGACCAATCGCTAAAATCAACGAAGTCATGGCTGAAGCGTGTATGGTACCTATTTAAAAGTTAGTTATGTGGTTCGTAGACATGTTAGAGTTTTCGAAAGTACCTATGGAATTGTATGTATTAGTTTAGAATGAAAGGTAAGTTTTGTAAGTATAGGTGGCAAGCGAACTCGTAGTAACTGTTGGGCTTCGTTGGTCAGTAGGTACTCAGTATACATACATTTCAATGCATTTTTAAGTTGTGTAGTTAGAATGGTGAGTGTGTATAGGTTTTCTTGTAGTACTTTTCATTGGGCTGCGTGGACTTCTATTGTTTTTGTTACCAAAATAATGATTTTGGTGTTTTGTTGGTTTTTAATATACAGTAGTAATAGCGGCAACAGAGCAGTATTTTCGTATGTTCTCTGTGTATCTTTCAAAAACTCTTTTGAGAATCGACTGCAGTTAGATCTCAAAAATAAATTGATTCATATTTCATAGCGAAATACGTTTGGAATCCCCGCGATCAGCAACCTTAGGCCAGCCCAGCCAGCCCCAGCTGAATGTTGACATGACGCAATGTTGCAAGACGTCCAGTTAGAAGTGCATCAAAACTTCTTATCTTTTGTACATTGAAATTTTTACTGTGCAATATCTCAACAAATAAACGATGACTTAGTATTATTAAGAAATTATTGGAATCCTTAAAGATCAAGCTCGCAAACGACTGAGCATTCAGATTTTTGTTGTGTATTTTCGAAACGATGTGCTAACTTAGCCTAAAAACCAATGTGAATTTGAGGAGCCGCCATGCTAGCTTATGGGAAAAATAGCATTTAATTTCAATTAATAACTCGGAAACCATACGGTAAAAGTACGATCTACATTTTTTTAATGTCTTGCATGCGTTGTAGAATATATATTCTCAAAGTTTTAATAACTTGTTGTTTAACTCGATTAACGTTCGTTACACTTTAAATCAGCTGCATTCATATTGCATTCACAATCCGATTCGAAATGAAATCATTTTATATCGTTGCAAAGTGCGGGAACAGATTCATTTAGGATAATTAACTATTACAAGGAGACAGGGCCGAACCGACGTATTTTTCAGGCGTAAGCGAGATTAATTTTGCCGCCCCCCCCCCCCCCCCCAACAAAACAGTATAAACACAAAAAATGTTTCAGTTTGAAGTTATAATTTCATTCTTGTTTGTGTTTCATTGATCCTTAACTCGAATAAAATATCATCATGTTATTGATGAGCGTAGAGAGCAATGCGAAATTTTCAATTTGTAATTTGTGTGTATTTTTGTTTGTTTGTATGTGTTTTTGTGCGCGCTCTACGGTCCAAACGCCTGCTTCGATTACGATTAAATTTTCAATGTGTCTACTTTTGTTCTCAACTTAAGAGCCCCTGCGTTTTTCAAGAAAATCCTCCATACCAGCTCCCCTTCAAATCAGAAAAAAGAGCAATATTCGAAACTGGGAATCGAAAACACACATACAAACAAACAAACAAACAAACAAACAAAAAAACAAACACACTCACAAAAGTGTTTTTTTTACACGTAGTGAAATTGAAGATTTTGCTTCACTCGCTACGCTCATCAATCACAACACCAAACACAACACCCCCCAGACGAAACGACCACGGCAAGAGCAGCAGCTCGACTGAATAATATTGCTTTGCTGTCCACTGTTATTGCTTTACCAATATTCTCCGATGTGTTTCATGTGTAACAGTACGAGCTATATACACAGGCATCTTAGTTAGGTATTGAAATTTGATATGTATTTTAATTAACGTAGGGTCTGGGGCTGGTGACCACTATCGTAAAAATTAATGGTTCCCTTATAAAGCTTTTTGACAGGGACATGTTTGTGTCGAATTTACATGAGATTGACCACATGCCAAAGGTTAGGGGTGGCTTTCTGTTTCGTGAGAGGAGGTGCATTCAAGTGGAACGGCACATGGCTTGGCTTTGAGGTGTAACATAACACGGGGACAGCGGCGTCTGGCTTTCTGGGCGGCCGAGATGTAAAGGTCCTGTTGCAATTTTTTATATTAGCTTGTTTTTGTTTTGGGGGGTAGATATTTTGTCAACATGGTAAGGCCGACACCACGTGGATGTAGTGAACCAATCACGACGTAGAAAACCAACCAGCCACCAATAGCATTTATTTTATAATTTTGGTTTGATTTTGGGGGTTTGTAATAGGTTTATAGTTTTGTTAGTTGCGGGGATTAGAATTATATTTAGCCAATGAGATTAGGGTAAATGTCAAGGGATGCTGCGTCGCCCAAGACATTTCCCGATATTTTTAGTCTACAATTCAGCTCCGACTGCGGAAACTTCGGTGTCCAGTCGTATTTCATATCGTTTGGCGGAATTTGTTTTCAACTCCAGTTACCCATCTTGTCAATTGTTAATTATAGTGAATCGTCCCGTCGGTGTCTTGTAATATTTACATATTTACAAGAAACATAGATTCAAATTTGATCATACTGGTTTACCGACGGCTTTACATAGTCCGCGGAAACAAAAAGTATACAATTTTCGTGTGTTACCATCGTGTGTGAATTGCGCCGCAAAGAGTGATACAACATACCCTAGGTGTCTGCCGCCAGCTACATAGTAATAGGGAAGCGGTCAGCTCCTCAGAGGTATCGGACTTGATATACACAAGGAGCTGGACGACACCTGCGACGTCTGCGACGTCTGCGACGCCTGCGTCGGCGTACTCTACAGCAGCGACGCTACGACCTTTATCTATACTTGAGTATTTTAAATTTATTATTTTTTGGATCCAGTTTATTTTAGGAGCTGTTAGGGACCAGTTTAGGGTTGCATGTATACCTGTATGTTGGTTTTAATTATATAATACTAAATTTGAATCTTTGATTTGTTACTGTTCGTGCCCATTTGTATTTTCTTTAGTTATAATATATGTAATTAGTATGGCGCCCAGCTTGGACAATATTATGATGAGCGTGTGAAACGTTACACATGTGTCTCCATCTCGTGAGAAAATTACATTTTTTGTGGCTTTAATACCCTAGCCCTTTCAGTTTATAAGTCTTGGTATTACGCAGTACGCGGGACTAGCCTTACTTTTGACGCATACCATCGTCTTTGGCGAAAGCCAACATTCCGCAAGCGCAAATTCTGTCTAAACATGGATTGGTTTCATTTGGTGTCCTAGTCAACGTTCACACCATCGGTATGACATGTTATTTTGTTTAAAATGTAAGAATTCACAAGAAATGTACCGGAAATACAAGGAAAATTAGGAAACAAAATCGAATTGCAGGAGCGTAAATGCCGCCACTAGAAAAGTGCCGCCCTAAGCGGTCGCCGACGTCGCTTACGCCTAGATCAGGCCCTGCTAGGAGAGGATTTATGGGTCAAAAAGTGGTAGGCTGGTAATTGTTGGTAATGTTGTTCCCGTGGAGGCAGTGGCGATCAAATGAACTAAACAGTTAGGAACGGTAGCAAATTTGATAATTATACATCTTGCAAATGCATTCATAATATAGTCGTAATGCCAATGCGCCCTTATCTGCCATTCCATTCCATATTCTAACATAATCAAACGGTGGACTTCCCCATCGTCAGTAACCGAGTGGAAAGAGGTGAGGTATAGATAAAGACGTGATTAAACTATAAGCAAAGAGAAGGCGTGACAGAAAAGGGCCTACATCTTTTACAACAATCTGTCATACTGTGCGAGCCTTGGACTCCGAGTGCAGGCGCAATTGCGCATGGGGCCTTACCAGCTTGCATCCCTGGGCCTCCGAGATAGATAACAATACTAATCTGAAATCTGCATAATTGCATGTTTACAAAGATTCCTTTTCCGTTCACTGACTGTTTTATTTACAATGTTTCTATTGACTGTTCGATATCCCTAAATGAACCGAAATGATTTATATCAGACGCAAAATTTCATTCGCTCTTTGTTTAAGAAGTTCCTTAAAATTTTTTGACAATTATGGTGGTGGTCATTTAAATCGGAAATAAACATAATTTTGAACGTCTGTGATTCATTCTGCACAAAGCAGTGGAAAAAATTGAATGAATAAGAATCTGTCACCAGTTTTAAAGGTTGAATGGTATCAAATTTTTAAAATAGATTTAAAAAATATAGGTAGGTATTAACTTGATATTTTATTGTTAAACATGGGTGCATTTTATGCTCACAAGAGAGCAATTTTAGTAGAGAATGAGCTTATTAAATGTCTCAAAAATTTCAATTCAGAGTAAGCACTGCACAGACGTTTGTTTATTTGTTACCATCAAATACAACCGTCTCAAGCCGAATAAAGTATTTCATAGAGTATAATTACAATAATTACTTATAATGTGAACACAAAATCTACATTATTAACTCTCTGCCAAAACTTCTTACAAATTCCCGCAATTTAAACATAACTCGCAGCTAGCGCCTGTGTCAACTATTTTCATCCGAACTCGCATTTAGCGGCAAACTCGATAACTATTCCTAGCCGCGACTCTCACCGATCAAGATACAACCGAGATTATCTTCGTAATAGGTGTAGAAATCCTGAAGAACCCGAACATCTCCCGCATGTGTTTCATAAGGAAACACTACCAAGTGTCACACTCCCACTGCCCATTCCACAAATTGGTGTGTTATAATATCGCGGCCATATCAAACCATAACCAAAAATACTAGGAAATTTTGAACCCATACAAAAAACAGTTTGTTTTTTAAAAACATCCGAAGTCCAAGCAAAACCACACCCAAGAAACTTACGCTTAAAAACGTATGGAAATGTATTATTAGCACTGCTCTCGAAGTCAAACATGATTTCAAATTACTAAGTACAAATTTCCACTATACTGCCAACAAGTTCATGCAAAACCATATTGCATCCACGGTAACTAATGCGTAACGTGCATTGGTCAAAAACAGTTCTAACAGATACAATAGTCTCAGTGCACCCAATATTCAATCTTGACTTCGTAGATTTTTTTTACTTGTTTAAAAATCTTTAACACTTATAATAAAATATCTCATTTCAAAAATTTTTATTGAAACAATTACCTACATGGAAATGGATATCATTACTTTCACTATTCAACACTTTCCTCAGGTCACATACATTCAATCAATATCAAATACAATATTCATCTATGCCATATCAATCTTAATATTCCAGAACAAACACCAATTTTATAATTATTTAAAAACCACTTTATTTACAGCAAAAATTACATACAACATACAATATAATACAATTTTCTCAAATAATTACTATTTAAATGTCTACTCCCACTGGGTTGTATAAATCTACGTACTCACAATTGAATTTTTGGTGCGCTGAGACGATTTTATCTGTTAGAACTGTTTTTGACCAATGAACGTTACGCATTAGTTACCGTGGATGGAAGTTGATTTTGCATGAACTTGTTGGCCGTATAGTGGAAATTTGTACTTTGTAGTTATTTGAAATCATGTTTGATTTCGAGATCAGTGCTTATAATACATTTCCATACGTTTTTAAGCGTAAGTTTTTTGGTTTTGGGTTTGCTTGGACTTCGGATGTGTTTAAAAACAAACTGATTTTTGCATGGGTTTTTTCTTATCTCTGCAGCGCCGAGTATTCTGTAAAAGTTTTTGCGGCTGAACTGCCTTGGATGTTGCCTTTGGCCTCGAAGTATCTTGGAGATGCTCAACTCACAGGCGCCATGGAAACTACAAGAAAATAAGAATGCGTGTGAAGATTGACCCTGTTGGTACCGGGTACACCCACGGGGTACACCTACATCACATCATCGATGAGCACACTTTGTCCATCATACCAGCTAGTTATCGTCGAAAACGTGCGTATTTTCACCGGCAAGAACTTCAATTGGTCAACTGTAAACGTGGTTGGTGATGCAAGCTTGAGTGCTCTTTAGAACTGCTTTGCTCTGCCATCCCCCCTCCCCTATCCCCCAGCCCTTCGCACCGTCCTCTGCTCTTCTTGCAACTCCTGCTGAAACTAGCAACTTTGTCCAATACAACTTTTTTATGGAAAGCAAGTTGGAAAAGTTTCCTAGTAGTCTTGAATATATTTTTAGTTTATTGCTTTATGTTGTTATTCATGAATCAAGCAAGGCTTTATCGAATTGACACACACATCACAATATTCCTGAGCAAGGCATCGCGCTCAAAATGAGGCGGGGCTTTTTGCTTTTGAACGTATCAACGACGAGCGCTCAGAACTTTGATTCAACCACAGATAATAACGAGCCTTTTTTTTTTCTTCGATTAAATGTTCGATGTGGTTGTTTCTATTGAAAACTCAAAATATATAAATAAAAATCTGGTCGGGAATCTGCCATGTTTTGGGCGCCTAAAAGTCGAAAAGTCGAGCTGATTCAGTTTAAAATCTTTTGACTGCAGATCGCTCGCAATCTTGGCCTTCGAACTAGTGACCTTGAAATTCGACAGATATATATATTTTTTTATACAAACATGTACCAATGTTTATTTGGTATAGATAAAACTTGGTAACACAATGCTGCGATGACATGAAAAGTTATAAAAGCGGTGTGGAAAAACCCTGCCTGCTATAAAAATATCTTCAAAATTAAAATAGTTTCAAAAAGGTATACTGAACTGGTTTAAAATAAAAGGAAATCGTGAAGAATTCGGCACCAGCGCTAACGAAATGTAGACCAAGGTCTTTTAAAGGGCCGCAAGTTGATCACAACAGAACGCAACCGTCAACTACACCTCCAAAACTAGCAAGTAACAGCTAATATGATTGCATTAGAGAGCGGCCAGGGATTTTGGTCCAGTATCCGGATCTCTCCGCTGCAATCTCATCTCGACTACGCCACGTCATATCGAAGATATCACCGCACCACTGGTCACTCGGCGACCCTAAAACATAATCTCAGTTTACAGAGCTGCGTATTGGATTTGCGAACGGCCAATTTTTTTGAAGTGTTGGTGAAAGCTCTTCCTGTAAAAATAAATTCGAATCTGAAGGACTCTCATATCAAGCGACATTTCTTACTTTTCAAAAACTAGATTCACTGAAACTATCAGTTTAAGTAAGCTGTCCGAGGACCTGTTCAAAAATGTAAATTATTCGTGATTTTGAAATTCACACCGCTATCATCACGTGACACCTGTCCGTATTATTTTTCCCTCGTCAGCCGATCTGTGGAATGTATATCTGTGATATTATCACAGATGTGATCAAAGATGTCAAATGATCACAGATGTGATCAAAGATGTCATGTGATCACAGATGTGATCAAAGATGTCATGTGATCACGAAGTATTGAGTTTCATAACGATATAATTATAATAATAATAACAATAATAACAATAATAACAAAAAACCAAAAATTACAAAAATAAAAATAATAAAAATAAAAACAATAATAACAATAATAACAATGATAACAATAATAACAATAATAACAATGATAACAATAATAACAATGATAATGATAATAAAAATGATTATGATAATGATTATGATTATGATTATGATTATGACTAGGGCTTCGCGAACGCAATTTGTGTTGCGTTGAAGATGAGCGTAGGTAGCGGTTTGTGTATAACGGATTAAAAGGTGCAGGCAGCAGTCACAAGAAAACCATGGAGCACCAAACCTGACCATTGCCTTCTCGAAAATTCTTATCACTTGAAAATGTATACGGATTCTGACGTTCCTTTGTTTCTCTTCGAGGTCAACAAAGCTGGTAACCAAGGAAACGAAGGAAACCGGACTCGTATTGAATCAGCCGTCAAATCACGAAAAAAACACCACAAAAATGCTAATAAAATCCAATTGGAAAAACCTACCGAACTAGAATTTGCAGGCATGATCAATTTGTATAAGGTCAACATGTTTAGAAGTTTTGGTGAAGTTAGGTTCAGAACTTTGAAATTTACAGGGGTTCAAAATTCTGAAAAAATCGAAAAATTTCGTAAAAATTGATTTATAAAAAATTTACTAAACCGATCTTTTTCAAAAACGCAGGGGGTCTAAGTTGAGAACAGAGGTAGATACTCAGAAATTTTCATCCATGTTGGTTTAGGCGTTTGGTCTGTAGAGAGCGCACAAACACACACAAAAAAAAACAAAAAAACATACACAAGTGACTTTTTTCTGGGGTTAGTGAAATTGAAGATTTCGCTTAGCTCGCTACGCTCATCAATAATGATAATGATAATGATAATGATTATGATTATGATTATGATTATGATAATGATTATGATTATGACTGTGACTGTGACTGTGACTGTGACTGTGACTGTGACTGTGCCTGTGCCTGTGCCTGTGCCTGTGCCTGTGCCTGTGCCTGTGCCTGTGCCTGTGCCTGTGCCTGTGCCTGTGCCTGTGCCTGTGCCTGTGCCTGTGCCTGTGCCTGTGCCTGTGCCTGTGCCTGTGCCTGTGCCGACGACGACGACGACGACGACGACGACGACGACGACGACGACGACGACGACGACGACGACGACGACGATGATTGTGATGATGATGATGATGACGACAACGACGACGATGATGATGACGATGACGATGACGATGACGTTGACGATGACGATGACGATGACGATGACGTTGACGATGACGATGACGATGACATTGACGATGACGATGACGATGACGATGATGATGATGATGAGCATTTTTAATCCAGGTTGGTCATAATAAAGAACATTGGAAAGTCACATTTTTACAATTACATTGTTAATTTAAACTCGTAAACAGAATAAAAACAGTTCTCCATTAAATTGCTTTTGAGCCTGTTTGTAAAAGCTTGATCATTTCTTTTACATTGTACCTATTCTACCTATTGTACATACCTATTGTACATTCTACCTTTTGGTCAGTTATTCTGTGTCCTTGAAGTATAATCGTGGTGTATGTCACAATTATTTCTTTGGTTAAATGCTTATTATTAATAACATTCTTCACAAAAGTAAATATATATGTCGTCTGGAAATCAAGGGCTGGCCAAAGCCACTTATTTTAAAAGTATACCTGAAGCAGAGTTCGCTTTGAATATGTCTCACTCCCTTAGCTTTGTATAGTCGCTTACGGCTCTCTCTGAAAGAGGTGGTTAAGCTCAGTGCTTCTTTTGTGCCGGAACGCGCCGGAACGTCGTTCCGGCACCTCTTTTCATGTTGAGAAGCAGAGTGTATTTGCACCTTCCTCATGGGCCCACTGCGACATGAGGTAAGAGTTTGAAAACTTACATGCCATGCCATGAGCCAGACAAAAGGCTATATGGGCATGGGCAGTTTTGAAACTCTTTGCTTGTGTCTAGCATGGATGGGTCCAGGAGGACTTTGCTTCTTAACGTTAAATAAGGTTTGTGCGTCTATGATGTTTTTCGTGTGCCCGCTTGGTTAATAATTTTCGACCCAAGGTACTTAGAGGCCTCGTACAGGTGATGAAGTGAGTGTGAGAGATGAAACGGGGGTGTGCGAGTGTTAGTGGAACTCCGATTTGTGGTCCTGAGATATCAGGAACGGCACCGGGCGGTGATCTTGAAGTGCAGCCTCTGGCTGATGACAGGTATTTACTATTTAAGATATATTAAATATGTACTTGTGGGCTTGCCCGTTACAAATAAATGATTACAATTAAAAAAATTAAAAAATATAAAAATTAAAAATTAAAAATATTTTGCATCAGAAAGAAACCTACAATATTTAAACGAAATAGAGGTGGGAAGAATTCTGCATTCACAGCTCATCACAGCTAAGAACAGCGTCCACTATCAACAAAACAACAAATACAAAGCAGATTCTCGTTTATTGGCGGAGGTGAAAGGAGGGGGGATGAAGGGACATGTTCTATATGCAATTTTCATAATATTATGAAAATTGGCGTTTAGGCACCGATATCTTTGAAAAAAAAGCACTGGTTCAGCTTAACTTTATGCTCAACTTGTAGGTACTTGGCATATTATATTTGTCTCACTCTTTTAGCAGCTGTTGCAATGTAAATATCACCGAGGAGGGTATGGAAATTAACCTAGTAACCTACATTATTAAAATAATAACCATCGGCACTGAGATGAGAACTGTATGATTAGAAAACGCTTGACATTTTATGTGAGTAAGCAGAACCGCGGAGGGCAGGGAAATGCCAGATTCCTGGTGCAGAGGTTTGAACAATGGATGTTGAAATGATAAAATACCTACAATACTTCTGCAAGAGTTCTTACTAGTATTTGGTGTTGAAATCTCGTGGCTGGGAATGAATCAAATGATACTTGTTTTTCGACCGCTTTCAGAACTTATCTACTACTAGCCTGGCACAACATTCGTGCAAATCTTGTTCCTGGAGTACTGAACCATGTACCATGTACAACGAACTGCCCTTTTGGGCTGTTACTAGCAATTATCATCCCACATCGACACCGACATCTACTTCCTGATTTAATTTTGTTTACAATAAAATATACCAAGTCACATACAATTTTCCAATTTTCAATATAACCATATATGGTTTTATAATATATTTTAAATATATTTGGGCTATAGCAGAGATAGACCGCGTGTATAAAAGTAAAAACATATATACCACATGGGAATCATCTCCATTATCAACAAAATCCCCGTATTCATTAGCTGGCTGTCCTGGTATCGAACAATCGGCAGAAGTAGGCATTTCATTTTTTTAACCCCCCCCCCCCCCCCCCCCCCGGACTCTGATGGGTTGGTCCACTGCATATACGAACCGTTATTAAGTTACAGAGAAAGCGGGGCGCGCTGTTAGCCATATTGCTATGTTATAATTTCCCAGTGGTGGCAAAACGAAACCTTCTCTCGACCCTTCTAGAGCCACTATCAGCAAAAACTCCGTATCGCATCGCATCGCATCGCATCGCATCGCATCGCATCGCGCATCAGAACCGCTAGGTCCGCTCTGCCCTCGCCACACAATTTTAGTGGATTCTCACTTTGCTTGCACATATTGTCCGGTTGTATCAAACTATACTCAGGCGCTGGAACTAGGATCGTAATCAATATACTAATTAGTTTAGCAAATATTTTAGGTGGTAAAACTTGTAAGCATTAACAATTAACTAACGAAGTCGCGTCTGAGTCGCGTAAGCAAGCGGACGTGTTTTTACAACGCAGCGCAATAGTGAATCAAGTAGGTAGATATGGGAGTGGACACGTCAACATGGAGAGCAAGAATTGGTTCGCGAAAAATAAAGTTTATTCAAAAGGGAATATTTCAAGTGAGTGTCGGGTTGAGTTATGGAATATTTCTTGCGATTCTACTAGTAATTGGTGGAATTGAAATGAATCCTGGGCCGACGACAAATGAGGACATTATGGTCGCCATGCAGAAGATGACCACGGACTTACAGACTGCTCTGGCGAATAATTACAAAGATCTTTCAGGAAAGCTTGACATCGTGACGGACAAATTTAACTCAGTGAGGGCAGAGTGCGGAAAATTAACTGAAACTATTAAATCATTAGAAATACATGTGAAGTGGCAAGATGAACAACTGGAGAGATTATGAAGGAAAAACAACGTGGTTATTTACGGTCTTGGCGAGCAAGAAGAAAGGAACTGGGCCGATACCGAAAGCGTCGTCGTTGATTTTATGAAGAATAAATTGAATGTGGACATATAGTAGGAACGAAAATAGAGTGAGCGAGAAGACTTGGAAATGCAGAAAGAAACAAGAGCCGCCCAGTTTTAGTGGAAATGATCTCCGGAAAGACTAAAAGTATAGTTTTGAAAAATTGCAACAAATTAAAGGGGACTAGAATAAGTATAGACGAGGACTTTGCACCTGAAGTTCGTGCTGTGAGAAAGAAGCTCCTGCCACACATGCACAATGCCAGAGGCCGAAATCAGAAGGCAAATCTAAGATTTGATAAGCTAGAAATAAACGGAATGCGCTACAGTCTGGAGCAGCTAACCCCAGCAGCCGTTGATCCAAAAGGAGGAACAAAGACGACAAGAGAAAAAGAGGATTCCCAGGAAGACGATCAGCAAGGTAAAGACACCTTCAAACGTCCACATTTTCGACTCAACCCGGAACAAGTGACGAGAGATGGCCTGACATCAACGAATCCGCGTCATCGATCGAGCGAAAACGTGACGAGCGACGGGTTGCCGCTGAGTCAGGATGGACGTCGAACTCGCGGCCAGACGGCACGCGACACAGGAAATGCTGACGCGGGGTTTCGAAAATAAGCACTCAAATCATAGGCGTGCGCAGGGATAATGGTTAGATACGGCCAAAGATTCTCTAAATGGATACGGCCTTGAACGGTGGGGTGGGAGGGGACCAAAACGATGGTCACAAAATGCAAATCGTTTTCGATGCTCATGACCGCGAAAGCAAGTGTTGTGACAAGGCATAGCAGCAATCAACAGCACATTGAATTTCTTTCGAGCACACAACCAGGGCCTTCTTCATGAAAATGTTTCCCATTGCTTTTATGGCGCGAATGTTGCTGAAGGCTGTGGAAAATGGCAGCGTCTAAAAATACTCGGGTTGAATCTCGCTCAAGGTCATAGACACCTATAGAGAATTTTTTTCCAGACGAGCCAATCCCTACAAATCCATTCAGAGGGCGCTGGCAAGTGGCAAGGTTACTTCATTTGAATTCTTGTCTAAATGGCAAATTAATACAAAACAATCAGTTCTCGAAATCACACAATCCCTACAAAGTTAATAGATTTTCAATTAGCTTGCAATTTGGATAGGTACTAATTTATATTTCCACTTTCCAGGGCAATAACATATTGAACAACGAAACTTGCTGTCAAGATTTTAGATACGGCCTGTGCCGCGTCTGCCACACCGCTGCGCACGCCTATGACTCAAATATCGAAAATAAATAGAACTAAAAACATCAGAAGGGACATATGGGACATTAACCTGTCCGCGACCGCGACTCGATGTGACTCCACAATGAGAAGACTCCAAAGAGAAGATTATGAACAGAATAACTTTTTTGGGCATGTGGGTGAAGATAATGGACTGGTATCCGTCCCTACACTTCACCCTCGTACAGAAGGGACAAAACGACTGGCTAGACAGACAGATAGGCAAGATAGACAAGTAAGAATATCCGAAGAAAGAAAATTACTGCATGTCAGTAATTCCTCCGTACTGCACACTGTCACCGAGTGGTCAAACATCACCCCGGACATCCGTACAAACAGCCCGGAAGGTATCCAATGATCGAAAACCAATTTGTAACTCTAGTTTAAATAGCTCTAAAAGAAATCTGTGCATCATGATGTATGTAAACATACAGTCAATCAAACATAAAACAGATCGTATTGATTCATTCTTAAAGACACAGAATCCAGAAATCCTAGCATTGGCTCCAAAAAGAAGACGTTGATTATGTTAAAATTCAAGGATAATCCCAATATCTTTTTTTTGTAGGGAAAAAACTAAACACGGTGGTGTTATCATTTTTTCAAAAGAAGGTTTGGTAACAAAACCAATACAAATAGACCCTAATCTAATTATAGAAAAGGATATTGAAATCACGGCCATAGAATTAAACGCCAGCTTTGGAAAATGTATTATTTTATGTGTATACAGATCTCCATCTGGTAACTTCGAGGTATTCTTAGAGAATCTTTCAGTTGTCTTACTTGGATTAAACAGTAAAAACAAGCAAATCATTTTGTGTGGGGACTTTAATTCTAATTTTAACTCATCATGCAAAAAAGCCTCCCGAATAGTCGACACTCTTAGATCATTTGGCATAAATTTAAGAGTTTTTAAAAACACAAGAATAACCAAGTCGTCCCAAACTTGCATTGATAACATATTTACCAGCAACGAACATGTTTTTACTGATACAATAGATGCTGGATTGTCAGACCACAGTGTCCAACTGCTCAACATAACAAAACAACCAGAGACAAACAAAGTAGAATACGTGAAAAGAAGGACTTTTAATAAGGATAAAATAGATTCTTTTGGGCTGGCCTTAAGCCTAGCCTCCTGGGATAAAATATATGAGATAGAAACCGTCAACGAGATGTTCGAAGAATTTATGAAAATTTTTAATGCATTATTTGACACCGCTTTTCCACTAAAAATGATGCGTAATTATAATCAAAACAAATCCAATGTTAATTGGTACACACAAGAAATACACGACTTGTCAGTAGAAGTAATAAAGCATTATGCAACAACTAAATCCAATACAAGTAATGCCGATGACAAAAAAAGTTATCACGCACTTCTAAGAAACTACAAAACTTCAATTCAAAAGAGCAAAAAGTGTGCTAACATAAAAAAGATTAAATCCTCCGACAACAAGCCAAAACAAGCATGGACTATAATAGATAATAATAAAAATAAACCACCCATTAATAAGAACATTGAACTTGAACTCAAATGTAACCATACTGTAATTAAAAGGGTTACTACGCCTGCTGATGTTGCAAACGTTTTCAATGACTTTTTCAAAGAGGCAGCTATCAATGCCTATACAGATAATTCGCCGTGTGAAAGTAAACAACCCTTATCGTTTTTAAAAACAAAATATCATAACGAAAAATTCTTTTTAACACCAGTAACTTCGAAAGAAATGTTAGATGCCTTCGACAAAGTCACAAAAAAGAAAAAAGCGGCTGGTTTCGATGACATTCCAGGACATATCTTGAGGCACAACGCAGTCTATCTAGTAGGCCCACTAGTGCATATACTAAATACATCTTTCTCAACTGGCACCTTCCCGGATAAATTAAAGAAAGCCATAATTAGTCCGTTGCATAAAAACGGATGCCGTGAATCAGTTTAAAATTATAGACCAATAGCAATACTATCAATTTTTTCCAAATTATTCGAAAAATGTTTTTGCAACAAATTGATTAACTTCTTAGATAAATATAGCCTAATAACAGAGCGTCAACACGGATTTCGTAATGGTAAATCAACAACATCGGCCATGCTCAGTTTCATGAATGAAGTGTATACTGCACTTAGTAATGGAAAGTCATCCATTGGGATCTTCTACGACTTGTCAAAAGCTTTTGACATGGTAAATCATGACATATTAATCGAAAAGTTAAAAACCTTTGGTATAATAGGTGTACCAAATGATTGGGTTAAATCCTATTTATTAAACAGGTGCTATGTAACAAAAGTCACAAGTTCAAATGGCTCATTCTACTCAAAAGAAGCAATAATAAATATCGGCGTCCCACAAGGATCTATAATAGCGCCGCTATTATTTATCTTATTTACTAACGACATCGTTTCTTACACCACGCATGGCCAACTTACACTTTTTGCAGACGACACCACTCAATTTTTAATAAATGACAAAACAAATAATTCTACCGAAACTCGTAACAATAACTTAGCTGTCAGAGAAATTTCCCAGTGGGTAACCATAAACAAACTATCATTAAACAAGCAAAAAACGGTTATGTTGCAATTCCACCCAAAAAATTACTATCACCTTCTATCGAGCCCTCTTCTCTACCTAAATAACAAAAGCATTGCTCCACAAAACACAACAACATTTTTAGGTATCATAGTTGACAATAAACTACAATGGGGAGAACATATTGATGCTGTATGTAAAAAAATTGCCTCTGGTTGTTTTCTTATTAAAAGGCTAATGCAAATCTGCGATATAGCGACAGCAAAGCTAGTATATTACTCTTATTTGCATTCAAGACTATCATATGGAATACTTCTGTGGGGACTATCACATCACGCACAAAGACTTTTCATTTTACAAAAAAGGGCGATCAGGTATACACTTCTGGAATCAGAAACTGCGCCCGCAAAATTTTACAAGTCCCGACGTATGGGCTTGGCGGAAAAACAGTGTAGTTTAAAACTGGTGAGGGCTCTATGAAAGACCCACACCACATCCCAACAAAAACGTGGTCGATCCAAAAGGTAGAGAGAGGCTTATCTTGATCCAGCCCATTACTGTAGTTGGGATCGATCTGCTTCATCGAATAGGCAAATATAACAATAGCCGCGAAATATTTTCCGCATCGGAATAATATGATGATACTAATTAAATTATGTGGTTAACCATTGTTAAAATGCGAAAATGACAGTCCAGCCAATTAATCATCCCGTTCTTGTTATCCACGACCTGCCTGGGTGAGCATGGCCAGCAAAAAGGTAGGGTCTCGGTACGATTGACTACCTTGATTGAGAGATAACAGAAGCAATTTAATAAAGCACTTAAGATTGCTTTGCGACAGCTAGTTTTTTTTCAAATAACGGAAATGTGATGCTCACATATTGTTGGGAGTTAAGAATAGACGTTAGAAGTTTTTAAAACTTAATTATATCTCCAAAATTACGCATTTTAGATTATTGCTATACTAGTGGCCTGCAAATTGATGAAGGATAACGATTAGCTGTGGTGTGGAACAAAAATAAATGCTCAAAACAAATAAATCTTAGACATATCTGTGTATAATCACAATTAGTATATTTTTTCTTCCATATTACCATTGGTATAATAATTTAAAGTGTAACCATGATTCCCATGGTTAAAAAGTAACAAAATGAAACACAACAAGTAAACTAAATAATAATAAGACATTTGCTCTCGCAACAAAATAGGCAACAAAGAAAAAAAATAAAATATCTCGGGCTAGTAGCCGGTCCAGCCGCCCTCGTACTCCAGGACTTGGGCCAATCGCCGAGGCATCGACTCGGTCAAAGCCCGGATGTAGCGCTCGCTACCCGTCACGTCCAGCCAGGCGGCCTCGACGGCGTCCCAGAGCTCGTCTCGGTCCGCGGGCGGCTCCCAGTCCTCCTTCATGGAGCGGACCACCTCGGCCCACACGTTCTCTATGGGGCTGAGGTCGCAGCCCCTCGGTATCCAATCCACCAAATGGATGTCCTGTTGCGTCGCCAGCCACTCCTGGACCACGCCAGCAAAGTGGACGGGGCTGTGATCCTGAAATAAAATAGACGCATTTCAAATCGCTATTTTTATTTCACCACTACAAATCGCGTATAGCTTTACTCGCTAAAGAATGCTTACCTGCTGGAGGCCAAGTTTTGAAATTGCGGTTTGAAAACGAAAACGAACACGAAAACGCTGTTTGAAAACGAATGCGCTTTCGTTATAATCTTTTTGGTAGTTTTGAGTTTCGCGGCTGAAAACGAAGAGCGTTCGTTTTCATTCGACGTAAGAGCGTTCGTTTTCATTCGACGTTCGATTTCGTTTTCATGGCGCATGCGTATTTACAATTTGCGCGCTGTCAGTGTCTGGCTCGCTCACAGCTGCTCATTCGCGTGTGCCTTGTCTAACATTTTTAAGGTTAGAATCTTAGAATTTTTCTTAGTTTGGTGTTTAGAGTCTATTTTGTTAATTATGGCAAAAATTAAAATTAAATTGGAAATTAAAATGGTTAATTATGGTTTGTAGCCAATGTCTTAATTAACCTAAAAACTTTTGCAAATTTGATGTCTGACATAGAAAATGGATCTCCGGTTTGTGTCTACGACTCTCTTCGTCAAATTGAAGCTCCCCTTCTTCATCTTCCTCTTCCTCTTCTTCTAAGTCGGCTAAAAGTGCGAAATGAATGAGAGCGTTTGCCATTATGTAACATTCGAAGTTACTAGAGCGAACGCAATTTGTGTTGCGTTGAAGATGAGCGTAGCGGTTTGTATATAGTGCAAAAAAAAGATTAAGGCAAGAAGCCTATGCAAATCATGGAGCAGCAAGCCGGACCAATGCTTTCTCAAAAATTCTGATCACTTGAAAATGTAAACGATTCTGACCTTTCTTTGTTTCTGTCCGAGCTGTCGGGTAGCGGAAATATGCTCATTTTGAGATCATTGAGCATTGTGCATGTTAATACATAGATGTAACTCATGCCCAAGGGTTTTAATTGGGTTTTATTGGGTTGGTTTTTATTGGGAAAAATCTGGTGTGATTTTTTGATTTGGTTTCGATGGTTTCTAAAGGCAACAATCAAAATTGGGAAAATTTGAAAAAAATACGCACTTTTAAATAAATTTCCGTACTTTTCCAAACTTGCCCAATTGTCGAATTTTGCTCTTTTTTCTGCTTTGAAGGTGAAGGGTGGCGTTTGGCCTGTAGAGCGCGCGCAAACACACATACAAAAAAAAAAAAACAAACAAACCACACACCAAGTGTTTTTTTTAGTAGTAGTGAAATTGATGATTTCGCTTCGCTCGCTTCGCTCGCTACGCTCATCAAAAAACGAATAGTTTTGCACGAAAACGCGAGCTTTTTATTTGCGTTTTTGTTATCGTTTTCGTTTTCGGTTTCGGTTTCGGTTTGAGATCCAAAACTCCCAATACAACAAAACACAGGGAGATTGTCGTTATCAAACCGAAAACGCACCGAAAACGCACTTCGTTTTCAAACCGACATTTCAAAACTTGGCCTCCTGGAAAGATATGGGCCCATCGGGTTACAACACCCGCACCGAGGGCACAATGACGTCCCTCAGGATGTCCCGGTATTGCTCCCCGGTGAGGTACCCATCGACGCGCCATAGTGCCCCCCCCCCCCCCCCCCCCCTCCGGCCGCGGACATCCACCCCCAGGAGGCCAAGTTTTGAAATGTCGGTTTGAAAACGAAGTGCGTTTTCGGTGCGTTTTCGGTTTGAAAACGACAATTTCCTTGTGTTTCGTTGTGTTGGGAGTTTTGGATCTCAAACCGTAACCGAAACCGAAAACGATAACGATAACAAAAACGCAAATAAAAAGCTCGCGTTTTCGTGCAAAACTCTTCGTCTTTTGATGAGCGTAGCGAGCGAAGCGAGCGAAGCGAAATCATTAATTTCACTACTACTAAAAAAAAACACTTGGTGTGTGTGTTTTTTTTTTTTTTTTTGTATGTGTGTTTGCTCGCGCTCTACAGGCCAAACGCCACCCTTCACTTTCAAAGCAGAAAAAAGAGCAAAATTCGGCAACAGGGCAAGTTTGGAAAAGTACGGAAATTTATTTTAAAGTGCGTATTTTTTTTCAAATTTTCCCAATTTTGATTGTTGCCTTTAGAAACCATCGAAACCAAATCGAAACATCACACCAGATTTTTCCCAATAAAAACCTACCCAATAATACCCAATTAAAACCCTTGGGCATGAGTAACATCTATGTATTAACATGCACAATGCTCAATGATCTCAAAATTAGCATATTTCCGCTACCCGACAGCTCGGACAGAAACAAAGAAAGGTCAGAATCGTTTACATTTTCAAGTGATCAGAATTTTTGAGAAAGCATTGGTCCGGCTTTCTGCTCCATGATTTGCATAGGCTTCTTGCAATAATCTTTTTTTGCACTATATACAAACCGCTACGCTCATCTTCAACGCAGCACAAATTGCGTTCGCCCTAGTAACTTCGAATGTTACATAATGGCAAACGCTCTCATTCATTTCGCACTTTTAGCCGACTTAGAAGAAGCGGAAGAGGAAGATGAAGAAGGGGAGCTTCAATTTGACGAAGAGAGTCGTAGACACAAACCGGTAGGTCCATTTTCTATGTCAGACATCAAATTTGCAATAGTTTTTAGGTTAAGTAAGACATTGGATACAAACCATAATTAACCAATTTAATTTCCAATTTAATTTTAATTTTTGCCATAATTAACAAAATAGACTCTAAACACCAAACTAAGAAAAATTCTAAGATTCTAACCTTAAAAATGTTAGACAAGGCACACGCGAATGAGCAGCTGTGAGCGAGCCAGACACTGACAGCGCGCAAATTGTAGATACGCATGCGCCATGAAAACGAAATCGAACGTCGATTGAAAACGAACGCTCTTACGTCGAATGAAAACGAACGCTCTTCGTTTTCAGCCGCGAAACTCAAAACTACCAAAAAGATTATAACGAAAGCGCATTCGTTTTCCAACAACGTTTTCGTGTTCGTTTTCGTTTTCAAACCGCAATTTCAAAACTTGGCCTCCAGGCTCACACAGAGAAGCGTCCACTCTTCTGCCGCTGGTGGACGTATTTCGGGTCGAATCGGCTGTTATTCGGCCTGTAAACGATCTGGGGGCCGTCGTTCGAAGAGGAAAACGTCTTCTCGTCGGAAAAAACCACCCTCGACCAGTCGGCGTCGGCATGCGTTGCCGCGTACGCCATGCGGTCAACGCAATGGGCGTCGGTGAGGACCTCCTTGATGGCGGCTCTCCTCGCATGCAAGTCGGCCTCCCCGAGCCGATTCCTGGCGGTCTTCGAGCAGCCCGGGAAATTGCTGTTGGCCACCAACCAGGAGGAATGGCGGAAAGGATTTCCCTCGGACAGCGCCACGAGGTTGGCATCTTGCTCCGCCGTGGAGACTCGCTGTCTACCGGTGCCAGGCCTGAAAATGTAATAACAACATCGAGCGAATTGCTAATAACATTGCAGAGGTAATTTGTGATTACGATTTGTGTTTGTTTTCGTTTAAACGACCGATCGATGACTGAATATCACATTCACAGGCACGGCAGCAGGCATGATGCCTTGTTCAAATAATATATTATGTTAATAGATTAATAGATTTTATATTTAGGTGGTAAAATACACGAGATGAACTTTTAATTATTTCAAAGCATGATTTACCTTCGCTGCATGCTGCCAGTATCCTGGTAGCGCTTCCACCACCTCTTCGCACTTGCCGCGGACACACCGAATTGCTCCCCTGCCGCCCGTGGCGTGAGATTGCCGTGCTCTACGAGCCCCAAAACTGCCACCCTGGTATCATGGTCCCAGTGTGCAGCCATTGCAACTTTGCGTTGGCGAATGAATGAACTTGTCATTCGCCGAGATTTGTTTCATTACATGATTCAGGGAAGACAGCTGACTGGAGGGAACAGGTAGTTCTATAAAAATAGGTCAAAGTGCGCCTTCCCATTGCGCTTCTGTATGGCAATGGCCAAAGGCTTATCGTTTCTGGATGTCTTTATTGATGAGCTCATGAAAAGAATATAATTCCTTTTGTGGAAAATATTTGAATTAATATTTCATCTTGATAATTAGCTAAATATGTAATCTCGAAAGTATTCTTTCCCCGGTGACGTATCGAAATAAATTGTGCATCAGTAATAAACACTAATCCCCCGATCTTGTTATCAGCTCCCAGCCTGCCTGGCCGGGCAGCCATCGAAAAGGTCGGGTCTCGGTACGATTGACTAGCTCGATTGAGAGATAACGGATGCAATTAAAAGAATGCACATCGAATTTCATTAGGAAGTCAACTTTTTTATAGATAATGGAAAAATGATATTATATTAAGGTTAGTTGTGAAGACAAGATCTAGATAGTTTTTTGTTTTTTAGTATATCTTTAAAATTACGCATTTTAGACAAGTAAAATTGTGCCAACATCGTGCAAAAATCCACAGTGAACCAAACAAGAGCATTTCCGATCCTCATTTGACGGAGCAAAGCAGCTAATGATAACGGAGCGGGTTTATCAAACTAGTGCAAAAGCACATGGCATAGCCACGTGCTCAGTACCCGGCCTACCTATACTATTTTCAAACGAACCTGAAAAGGACTTGTATATTTTTACGACGGGCGCAGTTTATGATTCCGCAAGTGTACCTAGCTGTAGCCACTTCAAATCCCTGCACTGCTGGTATGTTCTACAATGACTCATGTAAACCATATTTTATTAAATTTAAAATTATGACATTGCCTTGTATTTTTATATATTGTGCTGTTTGCCTAATTGTAGATAACAAAAAACCGACAAGTGATTGTAATACTACACATAAATATTTAACAAGAAATAGTCATGTATTAAAACTCAAGAAAAATATTTCAAAATTTGACCAAAAAAATCCAATTTTAGTAAGCATTAAGCTGTACAACAAAGCAGTGGCTATTTTAAATACGACAGGATCGAAGGAATATACTTTTAAAAATGATGTAAAAACCTACTTATTAACAATGCATTCTATTCTATCGATCAGTTTTTATCTTTTGACACCAGTGTATGACATTATGTAAAGTAATCAATTGCACCACGCTATGTATATTGAACATGTAAATTACTTTCTGACAAGTATCATACCAATATTTGGTCAATTGTTACAATAAAAGAAATTATTATTATTATTATTATTATTATTATTATTATTATCATTATTATTATCATTATTATTATTATTATTATTATTATTATTATTATTATTATTATTTTTATTATTATTATTATTATTAAATTCTTAATGAAATCTAGGCTACGAAACAAATGCCCGTACTTAATCCCACCTCATTCAAATAAACATGGAAAGAGACTACTTGAATATAATGTACCTTTCATTTTTAATAATATATCACCAGAGCTTCGGCAATTAGAATCATTTTCCGCAGTAAAATTAAAATTAAAGAAATCATTATTAGAAAATTTGCCTGTTTCAGTATAATTATTTGATAGTGCTTGTTGTTATTATCTTTTTGTCTATTATGCCTGTCCGATACGGTTAAATTATTTGTTTGTATATATATTTTTTTTTGGTTTTACAATTATGCTCTGTTACTTCATCATACTGTCATATACACAAATAAGTTTATATATATATATATATATATATATATATTTTTTTTTTTTTCTAAATCCCCCACAGATGAGCCCCAATGGCTTTGTGGACTGTTTCAAGAGAGAGAAATTGTAAGTCTTTGAGACATGTTGATGAATAAAAAATTATTATTATTATTAAAAAAAAAATTATTATTATTATTATTATTATTATTATTATTATTATTATTATTATTATTATTATTATTATTATTATTATTATTATTATTATTATTATTATTATTATTATTATTATTATTATTATTATTATTATTATTATTATTATTATTATTATTATTATTATTATTATTATTATTATTATTATTATTAATCGTTAATAACTTGGTTGAATCTAGTCTTCTATGGCATAATAATGATTATTAGCAAATGCAATCATGTGTATCATGCGCTATAAGGATAGAACTTAGAACGTTCGGTTTAACGGGTGCATGCACTAACTATAGTTATAGACAAGAGAAGGGGGAACAATATTATATCAAAATGCCTTGCTACGAACTTGACAACGAATTTGATTATTAAGTGAGCTTACGTCAATTGGGATTTCTCGTCGGAACCAGCGTCTGTTGGTATGAGTATGCATAACCGTGAACGTTGAACTCCCCCTCCACTGTGGTATGATACACGCATTTAAGCACCCTGTTACACGGCTTGTTTTTTATGGTACCATGGGGATGCTCACTTGCTAAATTGTTGTTATTAATTATCATATTGTATTTTTTTGCGCATTACCCTAAGGTGGAAATGTTTTAAAACGTTTTATCCCTGCAGCAACGAAACATTCAGAAGCTTGAAACTTGATAATCGTATATAGCGAACTGCCACCACCAACTACCACATAATTCCAGTGATATATTTCTATAAATCTCCTCGTATAGACACTGGGCACATCTGACCACCAGAGCTAAGCCTCACAATCATTTTTGTTTCTCTTCCTCAACGTTTCAAAAAATTGGTTTTTGCGATTGAAATTATTAGAACATATAATAGCAGTGGATAATGGCAGGCGTGTCATACTTAATATGGTTAGAGACCTTACGAAATTTTAATTGCTTCAGTTTTATCATTGATTACCTATATATGTAGATTGACTAAGGAGTAAATTGAAGGATGTGGTGTTGTGGTCGCTGTGGTCCAGCTTCGCCTTGGGCCTGAGTACAGCCCACAATTCATTGCAGCACGTAGCTCGCCTGCACTTCAAAGGAATTCCGAACTTGCACCCCTTTGCGCTCTGCACTGCAATGATTTCCGGAATTAATTCACTGTTTTTTTTCATATTATATTTAGCGCAATTTAATATAGCAGCTGCCTGAAGCTAAAACATTCTACCCTTTTTTGCAAATTGCCGCAGTCAGTCAGAACCTAATTGGAATTGTAAATGAATTTTAATTAGTTTATTGACAATGAGTTTATATTTCAAAAGCAATGTTTATATATTGATACAAAACAATTGTTGTAACTTTGAGGATAATATATAGATATGCAGGAAATTTTGCCATAGCAACAGTATAGCGGTGCCTTAATGTGTACCAGGTGAAAGTGGGTGCATCGGTCTATAATATTGTTACGATTAAATTTGGAACCTTATGTGCCGAAAAGTCCTCGCTTGGCTAAATGAGAGGTTGTAACAAGTCTACCGGATCTTGTGATTTAGACTGGCCGAAAAGGTACTATAAAAATAATACTGCTCACCAAATATACTGCGCTTGCCGCTGGACTGCCGCGTTTCGTTGCTGGTTCCTCTCTGACACACTTCCTGACCACACGAGTCCACCTGGGCCATTCGGTTATTGCTGATGCTGACACTGCCAAAACCACGCGGACAGCTCCTGCTCACCTAAGGCGCCAAGTGTAAACGAGCAATTCGCAACAATATTAACACATCATATTTTCTAAGTTTATGAGCGACCTAGAAATATTTATGCCTTATCTTCACAATGGTTCTTGTGCGTGTGTTTGCTGTCAACGAACAGCTTTTCATCACTTGTTTTGTTCAGGTCTCGCCAATCATGGCAAACCTGACATTCACGTCTCTGAAGAAAAAAACATTTTTATGGGGGGGGGGGGGGGGGGGGTGGAGTGATCTGCGGCCGTCCCATTGTCACCGTGAGGATTCGTCAGCAAAAGTCAACAGTCATCATTATAAGTTAGCTAGACCTCTGACTAGAAATAATTGATTGAAATGAAGATTGAAAATGAATAAAGGCAAAAGTATTAAACCAAACACTTCTCAACCCACGGTAGGCAGGCCGGCCACAGACGCATTCCGCTCGCAAGCTAGCGGCATGTGTCAGGTAAATATTTGCGCCCTCCGCTGAGAAATTTTGATGCGATATCACGGGGTTTATGTCGGCTGTTCGTCTGTGCTGAGACCATTTCCAAATCGAAATTATTTTAAATTACTTAATTACTCAATTATTAACTTATGACTTATTAACTTATGATTGTAGCGAGCGAAGCGAAATCTTTAATTGCACATCCATAAGAAAAGTATATTGCGTGAGTTTTTTCTTTTGTTTTTGCGCGCGCTCTACAGACCAAACGCCTGCTCCGATTTTGAGGAAGCTTTTAAAGGACTTACCGTTTTGCTCAACTAAACCCCTGGAGATTCACAAAATCTGTTGAAGAGTTTTTGAACCATAAAAATTTACGAAAATGTTAATATTTTTCGAAAATTTGCTAACTAGCTGTAGATTCACAACTTTTGAATATATTATTTTTTGCAAAACTTTGCAGATACATAGAGCTTGCTGGAATTAAGCATCTCTGAAAGTTTTAGGTATACACGGCTCGACTTCGTTCTCGTTTCAGTCGTATTTTTGTACTTTTTTTAAAGTAAAATTTTGTCGTTTTCATACGAAATAAAATCAACCCCGTCTTATGACTTCCGATCCCTATAATACAAGAAATATTAATCCACATGTGGTAGATTGTTAACGGCCTAATACTGTTACCTTTTTATCCACTTCAAACAGCTACGCTTATCTTCAAAGCAAAACAAATTGCGTTCCCGTAGCCGACTGACGGGGCAACCGGCCTGAGGCGCAGTTTTTTTCCCTCAAGCCCGTGGCTGCTGCTATACCAGATTTTAGTTCTCTACTTCGTGGGGTGAGCACTTCGAAGGTCTAATATCTATAAAATGTTTTTTCCAGACCAACCATTATAGGGACAGCCCAAAACAAAATATCTAGCGCCCTATAGGTAATTTATCAGGCTTTCAAATAAATTATAAGAATCAATTTTGTGCTACGATAAGGCTCGCTGAAAATTATGAATAACCTTGGAAAATTAGCCTCCCAAAAGTGTTGTCCATTCCGGGATTTGAACCCGGGTCCCAAACTTTGTCCGGAATGGACAACACTTTTGGGAGGCTAATTTGTGTACATAATAATAAAATGAATAGCCAATTACGAGCTTTCGTAATTTAAATAAGATTAAAAGAGAACCTTGGAAAACTTTTTAAAATTTTACTGTTAGGCAATTATTCATAATTTTCAGCAAGCCTAATCATAACACATTATTGATTCGTACTTTATTTGAAAGCCTGAGAAATAAGGCTGTCACAATAATTTTTTGTCTGGAAAAATTTTTTTTCTAGATATTCGAACGTCAAGGTGACACAGACGAGTAGAAACTAGGATTTGCATATTATTCAGTTGCAGGATTATCTTTTCATGGCTGGTAGCACTAACTAAATCATACTCGATTATCATCAAGGAAGTCATCTCTGATTAAATGTTGGTTCATCTGGCCCAATGCATAACCTAATTTTGTTTTGAAAACTTTTTCCAATGCCATATAAAAAAGATACGCTGTGCATTTAGGATCTACAATCACGGTGATGGCCTACAGAACGAATGAAGACGCACGGGATAAATTTCAGGTGCAGCTCACCTGAAAGTGTAATAAAATGCGAGAATTGTTATCACATCTATAGGAAAGGAAATGTGTGGAAGCAAATGGCGGTGGAGGGTCGATCATGCAGGAGACGAGATTGAGGTGCTCGTTAGGAGCAGGAAATTGAAAATGCCTGGCTCTGCACTTAGCCCTCTCTTCGCGAGAGTGACTGTGCTCTGTGCCGTGTTCCGTGTGCCGTATACGCCGTATACGCCGTACATGCCGTATTCCATGTAAGGTCCATGCATGGCTGCCGCTATAGATTCGAGTGGAGCGTTCGCACTCGAATGCGATCTCCATGTTTGTAAACGTCTAAGAATTTCTTTTCAGCCGGCTCGTCCTCGTTAATGGCCTTCCGTTATTTTCACTCCTCACTATTTCTTTATTAAAAAAATATATAATACGAGTTGTTCCTTAGTTACATTCATTAACTATTAGTATAGGCTCAAAGGGAGCGCTCGACTTCACGAACAATGAATATCAAGGATAGGAAATATTATACACTAGTTCATTCTTTATCTTCCATGCTAAACGGCGGGGAATAATGGGACATGACTGCATCCCCAACCCACGTCCATATTATAACCATTCTATTCTATCCTTTCTTTGGTTCATAAATATTGGAGGGCTCATTAGTGGAGAGGCTATAGCTTGACTAAAGCTGAACAGAGTCTCATAGTGTGTAATTAAGTTCTTTAATGAGTTAATAGCCATCGAGAGACCTCAACCAAGTGCCACCGTTCGGGCTGTCCCTCCTTCCTCCGCTTTCTTCCTTCCTTCCTTCCTTGCTGGCTGGCTGGCTGGCTGGCTGGCTGGCTGGCTGGCTGGCTGGCTGGCTGGCTGGCTGGCTGGCTGGCTGGCTGGCTAGCTAGCTGGCCATCCTAAACAGTGATATTAGCCGGGCAGCCCCCTCCCTCCCCCGTGACCGGGTAGCCAAGGGTGCCCCACCCCACTCGCTCAGCTACACTTATGCCACCCGAGCGCAAATCGCGGCATTTAAAAACGATTGGGATTGGTTTCATTCAACAATTTATGTTTTCTAATCGAGGTAAACGGGGATGTCGAAAATGAAGCGGATGTGGACAACGCCTTAGCAATGAGAACACGCGTTACGTCGAGCGTGGAATGCGCGGGAACAAATGCTAAGCTTTGCGATCAAATGTTGAAAGTGCAAACGAGAAACAAGTATTTTCATGGCTTCTCGGTGGGGATGATTTACGCCATAAAATCGTGGAAAAATATCATCGGCATCTCTAGAGATTAATAAAGTTCGAATGTCCGGCCCCGCGCACTGTTCCTCGTGCCTCGTGCCCCGTATACTGTACACCGTACCCCTTCTCCCCTGCCCCGTGCCCCGTTCCTCGTGCCTCGTTACCCGTGCCCCGTGCCCCATGTCCCGCGCCCCGTACACTGTACACCGTACCCTTTCCCCCGTGCCACGTGCCCCGTTCCTCGTGCCTCGTGCCCCGTGCCCCGTGCCCTGTGCCCCGTGCCCCGTGCCCTGTGCCCCGTGTCCCGCGCCCCGTACACTGTACACCGTACCCCTTCCCCCATGCCCCGTCCCCCGTTCCTCGTGCCTCTTGTCCCGTGCCCTGTGCCCCGTTCCTCGTGCCTCGTTCCCCGTGCCCCGTGCCCCATGTCCCGCGCCCCGTACACTGTACACCGTACCCTTTCCCCCGTGCCCCGTGCCCCGTTCCTCGTGCCTCGTGCCCCGCGCCCTGTGCCCCGTGTCCCGCGCCCCGTACATTGTACACCGTACCCCTTCCCCCGTGCCCCGTGCCCCGTTCCTCGTGCCTCGTGCCCCGTGCCCCGTGCCCCGTGTCCCGCGCCCCGTGCACTGTACACCGTACCCCTTCTCCCCTGCCCCGTGCCCCGTTCCTCGTGAATCCTCGTTCCTCAGAGCAAAGCGCTGGGGCTCTTCAAATGGGACGTACGTCTCTTCGCTAAATAAATAAGTAAATACAGTGTAATAATTGTACTTTTCACAAAGAAACCAAGAAGAGAATTGGAGCCGGGAGAAGGAAACTGTCTTCCGTTTTAAGTCGTGTATTTCTTATAAATAATAACTAAGTTTAGCGAAATACATATATCAGTTATTTCCGGCAGAGATGAACAGCTGTACTAAGAAACCTGTTCCATCCCACGCAGACGCAGAGGAAAATGCACTTTGAGAAAATATACCAAATTCGTTGCGCTTGGTGTATAATGCGTTGGTGAACTGTTTCTATGTGACGCAGAGGGAAATTAAGTTTCTGATTTTCGCAGGGTTGGTGAAGATGGTGCTTGGGACATCGATAAAGGCATCGACACAAAAACCAACGACACAAGCTACCAGGTGATCGGACTGTATCCGTTCACGGTGTACAGCTTTCGAGTGGCCGCCGTGAACGCGTTGGGGCGCAGCCGGCCCAGCAAGGAGTCATACTACATGGTGACGCTGCGAGAGGGTGAGTGTCTGTAGCCCGGCAGCCCAGTAGCCCGGCAGCCCAGTAATCCGGTAGCCCAGTAGCCCGGTAGCCCGGTAGCCCGGTAGCCCGGTAGCCCGGCAGCCCAGTAGCCCGGCAGCCTAGTAGCCCGGCAGCCCAGTAGCCCGGTAGCCCAGTTTCCCGAGTAGCCCGGCAGCCACAGTACACATTTTAGTGCTCCTGAAAGTACTTTAAGATGCCTGTATATCGGGAGAGAAATTGTAATGCTATTTCGTTCTTTGAATACTTCTAAAAGAAATGCACCTTTTAAGTTTCTACCGCGCGAATTATGTTGGAACTCCTCGCAAGGCGTCCGTTTTGCACAGCCATTGATTTCAAGCCCCCCGGATGCGAGTTCTGTATTTCGAGAACGACGCTCAGCGGCACGGCGTGGTGTCTGTCGGTGGATGAGTGTGCGTCTAGGGGAAAGAAGGGAAAAGAAGGGGAAAGAAAGGTAAAGATAGGTAAGGAAAGGCGATCGCGTAATTAATCAGAGGAGGTGCAGGCTTAGGGCAGTTGGCTTGTGATCCTTCTTGTCGTTTGCGTCACAGGATGATAAGAACGAGTCCCGGGGCCGGGGCCGAGCGCGATCGCCACAAGATCTGACACCAAGAATAATAATTGCTATCTATTGTCATTTTAAGTTTGTCTTAGCTGAGAGACTATGTGCCCATCTTCCATAAGGTAACGATTCCTGAAGTAGGCTGGCCAAGTCGAGGATTTGACGAGGGGAGACCAGATTGTGTACGGGACTTCCTTTGTTCATTTTGGAACTCCAGGATTGCATCAACTGATTGCACCTCTATGTTTCGCTTTATAGAACATAACAATCTAAATAGTGCCATTGGGTTTTGCTGCAAATACCTCATGAATTGAGTTTTTATCGAGTTTGCATGCAGTTCGTCATTTTTTGCTCGAATTTTACAGCTATTGGTTAGCTTAAGGGTTGGATTGCATTTTATGGTTCCGTGCGGCCAAAATGTAGTACATTGAGCTAGGTGGGTACACTTCCTCTATTCGACGTATGTGTTTTACATAATGGCATTGTGTCATGCCAAAAATATCGTAGGTATACGTTGCATGCATTTCAATGAACAATTCATTCAAACTTCTTCTAAGTTTCACAATATTACCGATAATTTACTTGGAAAAAATATAAACTGCAATTAATGTTATCAATAAATCTAGTGATTTGCGCTCCTTGTAATAATAGTTTGGCGCTGAATGGACAAGAACAGGTGGCCACTTAATCATCTCACTATGAGTGCAGCCACAAATACAGCCAATCAGGTCAATTGGCCAGCTCAAGATGCGTGTGCATAAAACAGTACGAGTTTCTACATCCAGACCAACACTTGAAACAAGGTTTCTTGCCTCCAAGACCGAAGTTTCCCTTGCGTTCTTGCAGGAAGTGGAAGCCATCGCATATGGTCTTGGCAAGCACGGCACTATCCTTCTACCGCTCACTGTGCACCTAATGCATTTCTCATACGCCTTTCTGGTAATATTGGGCTCAGCTGCGCCAGCCATGAATTGAACTGTTCGTTTCTTTGATCAGATAGCAGAAAGAGAAGAGTTTGTTTCTCTATCTTTTACTGCGCCCGTGCCCCTGGTCGGATTCAATCAGAGAAACGGCCAAAAGGTTAATAGGAGCTTAGTTTTTGAGCTGAATCGCACGGAAAGCTCTTATAAAGTTTTTTGGCTGCACTGAAGTTTTGACAATGGTCTCAAAGCGGAAACTTTGTCCATACGAAACAATCACGGTGGAAGTGGAAGTGGGTGTGTGTGGGGGGGGGGGATGGTCGTCTGAGCGCAGAGATGGATGAAACATCTCGACTCGTAAGCGAGAAAACTCTGCCCGCTGAAACAGTTCTACATGGATAAAATATCGCACTACAATTCGGGATTTTGGGCTCAGCGGAGATTTTTTTACTTGGCTCATTTATCAATTTGTTCCTGATGACCTGGGCGTGCCGTTATCAATCGAAACATGTTTTTAAACGTTCGACCGTCGACAGAGCGCCTGGCGTCGATCAGTGTAATTAATAACTAGCGTCCCGATCACCAGTGCACTCGGGGACACGAGAGCCCTGCAACGAACATGGACTGGTGGATGCCGTGCCGGGGTGCATGCACCTTTCAGCCCCATGCGGCACACGCCTGTTTGCCGCAAGCTCTCTACTCAAGACCCGTACCTGCCATGACTAATCAGTGATTTGTTATCAGACAGGAAATCAATCGCTTGCTTCCCACGATGTCGCGGAATGGTGAGCACGAGCTACTCCAAGCTAACTTATACGACTGACACGGATCACTGGAGAAATAAAAGCTTGATTGCGTAATTGTCCCGGTGCTCACAATTTATCCCAAATGGTTACTATTACCTCTTCAACACAATCGCTAAAGTAAAGCACGTAAAAGTTCCTACTTGAACCATCTACTTTCTTGAAACCTATCTTTAATAATAGTATCATTAACCTACTTATACTTACTTCACTGTGTATTGGCCAATAATGAGCCACTAGATGACACGAGAGCATATCGCTATAAGCGGCCTCTTCAAAATGAATAAAAATTTCGAAATGCCTACCATTGTATATAACGTCTAAAGAGGACCGTTGAAACTAAATTTAAATGGGCAATTGTAAGCATTTCGTTCTCTTCCTAATTATCGAGCTACGTAGAACAGTGGAAATCGCGGCTATTTACATAATTGCTTCTATTCAAAATTCCTCGTGTTAACCTAATTTCGCGATGTTCCTCGTTGCCGAGCAGCTTTAGAGACAAAAGTACAGGTGGCCACGTCAGGCTACTCTATCAGACTTGCGACTCCCCTTATCCCTCCAACTGTGCAAACGGCAATTCTGTTTGCTCTCATTCGCAGCGAAAGCACGGACCCAGATAGGCAACCGGCAACGCTTGATGGAAAGATAACGTGGGCTTGAGAACGTCTCTGAGCTGGAACACAATCCTTCCTCACGCATTCCGCTGTAGGTCTCCATTTTATACCCCATGTCTGACAAAAATTACATTTTCAAACTTATGATCACTTCTTTAAAACGAGAAAAGTGTATGTTACCTTCCATCAAGTATAAATCAGTCGGCGAGCCAGCTTGCCATTAATAAACGGATATTGCCATGCGGTGTTTGCTTTTCATTAGAGAGCAACCAAACCGACTTCAGTGGAAAAATAGAAATTAGTGAATGCAGAGGGCACCGAAAAAACAAGCATGCTTCCTATTTCCTTGTTCCTTGTTCTTGTTCCCGTTCCTTATTCCTTGTTCCTTATTCCATGATTGGGGTGAGAGGGTACGACGAGAGGAGATAAATACAGCGTCGTGCGTCGCGCACGGAGGGTCGACCCTAGGCACGCACTCCCACTCCCGTGCTAGCGCAGGAGCTTCAAGGTGTGCTCGCCGTCTAAATAATCCTGTGACGCAACATCGCGGTCAGCGCGGAAATTGGAGCGGTGGGGGGGGGGGGGGGGGGTCAGAGCGCCCCGGGCGAAATCGTGAAATGTAGACCAGCAGACGTTCTGGAATTCCTGTCTCTCTACTAAACGGCGATCAGCTAGTTATTCATGTGCGTTTATTTTGCATGCCATATTGTTTCGAGCTGCAATGGGAATGGCACTTTATGTTTTTTTAGGGATTCAAGTTTGGGAAATGTTCGTGTAAAGTGTGCATGATTTAGCAACGAAACAACAACATCGTCTAGCATCGAATAACATCGAATAACATCGAATAACATCGTCTGCGTTTGTAAGCGTTGTTTTGAAGCACGGGCGTGAAAACCTGAAACAGACCGCTTGGTGATCAACCTCGTCGCTGGACCAGCGCTGGACCAGAGCTATCGAAGTGATGGGTCGGATAAATTGAATTAACGTAATGGTTATATTATTATCTTTATACTTGATAGCAAAATATCGCAGCTTATGACTGGATGTTGACATACACAATTAAGTGGCGCGCGGTGTAATTAGGTTGGTTAATATAGGCATCGCCCGGGATTGCAATTGCATTCCAATTCATTATAGTAATATTCACTTTGCTGCTGCCATGGTACTGATAAAATGTGATAATCTGTCTAAAAATCCAGTGTATATGAATGAATGTGGATTTTGAATATTTTAGACCACGTTATATCACTGCCTGTTTTTAAATGTTTACCTATAAGCAGCGTGTCACTTTATTTACATAGACTTTTGATTAAATCTTTCCATTGATATTCTTAAGGGTTGTTAATTTGTTATCATCATTGACTTTTAGTAACTGCAAATTATAAATGATCACTGCCATACTGGTGGATCCAATTAAATATATACTCAATAAAATGCCATGTCATATGCCATGTATTCTAAGTATATAACATAGTTCAAGTATCTTCCATTTAAATGTCGAAGCACCAGAGACAGTCGGTCGTTTCGATCGAGGGTCACAGCACGAGAATTGACATTGGCGAAAGTCGGTCGTTTCGATTGAGAGAGTTGACATTGGAATGCGCAAGTACCTCTCGTAAGCTGGCAGTGCCACCGGCCAGGGGTGCCAACTGCCAAGTTGCAGTACCCTAAGGGGCAATCAAAAGGCGAAATTCACGGACTCATGTTTCTTCTCTTCCTTTGTAGAACGTTCGTCGGTGAATGTATCGTATTATAATATTTGTATTTGTATTTGTATTTGTATTTTCTTCCGCGAATGGTTACACAAAATAGCATTTGGAAAGTCATAATACATAAAAATACATAAGTAACATAAAATGTATATTTTCTATGCCTTATTTTATCTTTGTGTTCTAAAAAGGCGTCAACTGAATACATACAATTTTTAAACAATATTCTTTCAGTGCAGTTTTAAAAGCCAGGCTATATTTACATTTGATCGGACCTGGTGTTCTGTTAAATTATTTGGCGCTCATATATATATATATATATATATATATATATATATATATATATATATATATATATATATATATATATATATATATATATATATATATATATATATATATATATATATATATATATATATATATATATATATTAAAATCGTTATTTTTTTGATTAAACTGTGTTATAGTTATATTTTATATAAACATAGCTACATCTATAGTTACATCTGAATAACATGCACCCAAACATAAAATTCACGGTAGAAACCGAACAAAACAACCAGCTTGCGTTTTAGGATGTCCTGCTTATAAAACGAGAAGATGGGACCCTGTCACACACAGTCGAGACGACTGAATAACACCATCTGGAATAAGACCATATCGGCCATTTTCTGTCCCACCGGAATAAAGCCATCTGACTGACTGTTCCAGTGGAACAAGACCATAAAAAATATGGTCTTGTTCCAGTTTTGATTCACTGTCCCAACACCATCAGTCTGATGGTCTTGTTCCACCGGAATAAGACCATAAAAATTATGGTCTTGTTCCAGTCAAGATTGACTGTCCCAACACCATATTTCTGATGGTCTTGTTCCAGTGGAACAAGACCATAAAAATATGGCTTTAATCCAGTCGGTTAAGGCAGTGGCGTGCGAATCAGAACGGAAAAAAGGGAGGAGCTGAATAACACCATCTGGAATAAGACTATATCGGCCATTTTCTGTCCCACCGGAATAAAGCCATCTGACTGATGGTCTTGTTCCAGTGGAACAAGACCATAAAAAATATGGTCTTGTTCCAGTTTTGATTCACTGTCTTAACACCATCAGTCTGATGGTCTCGTTCCACCGGAATAAGACCATAAAAATTATGGTCTTGTTCCAGTCAAGATTGACTGTCCCAACACCATCTGTCTGATGGTTTTGTTCCAGTGGAACAAGACCATAAAAATATGACTTTAATCCAGTCGGTTAAGGCAGTGGCGTGCGAATCAGAATGGAAAAAGCCATCTCGTGTATGGTGTTAGTCCACTGGAATAATACCATTAGAAATATGGCTTTGGTCCAGTAACGAGCCCATTTTCGTTGCAGAGGAGTGAAGAGAGATGCCTAGCTTGCAGGCGTCGGGGTATAAACTTATGAACAACATTGTGGACTGTTTTGATGTGCTTTTACACGAGGTATTGTTATAAGAAAAAAAATGGACCCTTCAAAAAATAATATTCTTTCTTTAGTATTTCGGATACACACACACATACACACACATTGCGATTTTTAAGGGTCCACGTTGATATATAATATTCGCTTTACTGCTCGCTACGCGACGCGTGTTCTTATTTTTAATTTATGAGCGACAGACATGTTCATATTATGCTACTAGGTGTACATTTTAGCAGCATTAACTTAAAAATCTTAAATCAGCTCATCGGGGAAGGCGAAAGGTATATACATGAGTCGAGGCTAAAACACATGAAGTGATTAGGTCCCACCTATGTGGCGACAAAATTAAACTAATTCATCACGATTCTGATGTTCTCTTTCGATATCTAATCCAAGTCTTGTTTTCACCACAAACAATACTTTTGTAGCTTTGTCCCCGGTACCTCTGTCTATCTGCAGATTGAAAAAATTTGGTTTTCTTGTTGTGCATGATTAAATTTGAAATTCTCTTGACTTTGAAGATGCCAGTTGCACAACTTCGTATGATTTTGGGTTTATCAAAAGTATTTTTTGGGATTCGGCATAAAGCAAAATAATATTTGAAAAGTTGTGCAGTTGCCTACTAACTATATCGGCTTTCAAAAATGATTTCCTTTCTGTGTAATGTTGAAAGCAATCTCGTGTTTAGGCTAGAGCCAGCTACCAAAAATGAAATTCCCGATAAACATTTCGCGGACAGTTTGGATACTGGTATCAAAAGTTTTGTCTTGGTGCCAGCTATCACCTCCAAAGTGTGTGCAACGCGGCAGGTGCGACTGGAACCCGTTGGTGAACGTTAAAGGTCACACGGGAGACATCCATTGAAAGGCGAATATCTTCCATACCATATGGCATGCTCAATAAATGGCTCATAGTTAGGTTTTGAAACTCTCGGCTGGTGTCCAGCAGCAGTGGGTCCTCTTGAAAGTTGCAAATCCACTCTCCTTCCGAACGTGAAATGAAGTTTAGGTTAAAAAACAATAAGTTATGTTCTTCACGCTGCCATTGTCAGTCGAGGAAGTAACTAGAAAATATAAGTGAGACTTCATTGAGCATTGAAACCCCAGTTTGAAATATTTTCTTTCAAAGTTTGTGTTATATATAGGAAAAGCAGACGTGAATCTTCGAAATTTAATAAAAATGCTTCCCTTTTGGTCCTGTATATGGTCCTGTATATGACAGTATGTCAAATTAGGGTGTGTCATTACCAGTTTAATATACTAGTGTATTACAATAAACTCTGTATGAGAGAGAGTGAATGACTGAATGAAACTTGCGTTTGCGTTGACGACGTTTTGATTGACTAGCTGATCTTGTGTCGTTTCAACACTTCGAGTGTACCTGGCTCTTGATAAGACTGTACATATTTTTCTTCCGTATTGTTTAATTTCCTGTGCCTGGCTATAAATAAGCTAACCCAACAAAAGGGTAGCTACCTGACCACTCCCTGCGTCGCCGGCGAGCAGGCAGTTGTCTCCGAGAACTGGCCTCCCGAGTTCGGCAGTATAACATTAAGTTATTCACATGCATCATATTATCAATGTTGTTTGTGTTAATTTGGTCAGCTTCTCACTTACAGATAATAATAGGATAGGAACCTGACAATCTCCAAGTCAAGTTCAGAAGGAATAAGCATCTCATTACAGGGCCCACCCAATCCTAAAAAACGTTAGAGAATCGCTAGATCATTACAGATCGAGCATTGGAGATTGCATGCTAGGTTCAAATTGACTACGCGAAATCTGATAGATATGGAGCCTCGCAATTGAATTCCTGCTCCCTCGCCAACAAGTGTAATAGATAAAAAAATTAGTTTAGGGTGCCGGGAACTTCAAGTATAACATTGTTTTACACTTTCGCCCATGACCATAGGTAAAGTTTAGGTACTGTGCTCTCGCTTGTGACTTAGGTTTAGTCTTTCTTATGCAAATAAAGTAAAACATGATTCCCCATAAAAGGTATATGTTCAAACTATACAGCCATGTGTGGTTGTCTCTACGATATGGTTCATATTATCACACTAATAATATTATATTTTTTCATCAACCGCTTACACCCCTTTGCATCATTTATCCCCGGACCAGCGGGAACAATTGTTTACAATATTGGGTGAAAGTGATTTAAAATAGTTCACATACCAATACCCAACGCAAACATACATACAAGGGTTCAAAAATGTTTACGTTATAGTGCTTACGTTTTACGTAGTGGCTGCGTTTGACATTATTTTCATAGGACACAACTTTTTAAAATCCAAGTGCTGGATGCTAGGCATCTCGCTTTACTCCTCTGCAACGAGGGTTGACTCGTTACTGGACCAAAGCCATATTTCTTATGGTATTATTCCAGTGGACTAACACCATACACGAGATGGCTTTTTTCCGTTCTGATTCGCACGCCACTGCCTTAACCGACTGGATTAAAGCCATACTTTTATGGTCTTGTTCCACTGGAACAAGTCCATCAGAAATATGGTGTTGGGACAGTCAATCTTGACTGGAACAAGACCATAATTTTTATGGTCTTATTCCGGTGGAACAAGACCATCATACTGATGGTGTTGGGACAGTGAATCAAAACTGGAACAAGACCATATTTTTTATGGTCTTGTTCCACTGGAACAAGACCATCAGTCAGATGGCTTTATTCCGGTGGGACAGAAAATGGCCAATATTGTCTTATTCCAGATGGTGTTATTCAGTCGTCTCCGGAAAAAAGCCATCTCGTGTATGGTGTTAGTCCACTGGAATAATACCATAAGAAATATGGCTTTGGTCCAGTAACGAGTCAACCCTCGTTGCAGAGGAGTAAAGCGAGATGCCTAGCATCCAGCACTTGGATGTTAAAAAGTTGTGTCCTATGCTAATAATGTCAAACGCAGCCACTACGTATAACGTAAGCACAACGTAAACATTTTTGAACCATTGTATGTATGTTTGCGTTGGGTATTGGTATGTGAACTATTTTAAATCACTTTCACCCAATATTGTAAACAATTGTTCCCGCTGGTCCGGGGATACATGATGCAAAGGGGTGTAAGCGGTTGATGAAAAAATATAATATTATTAGTGTGATAATATGAACCATATCGTAGAGACAACCACACATGGCTGTATAGTTTGAACATATACCTTTTATGGGGAATCATGTTTTACTTTATTTGCATCAGAAAGACTAAACCTAAGTCACAAGCGAGAGCACAGTACCTAAACTTTACCTATGGTCATGGGCGAAAGTGTAAAACAATGTTATACTTGAAGTTCCCGGCACCCTAAACTAATTTTTTTATCTATTACACTTGTTGGCGAGGGAGCAGGAATTCAATTGCGAGGCTCCATATCTATCAGATTTCGCGTAGTCAATTTGAACCTAGCATGCAATCTCCAATGCTCGATCTGTAATGATCTAGCGATTCTCTAACGTTTTTTAGGATTGGGTGGGCCCTGTAATGAGATGCTTATTCCTTCTGAACTTGACTTGGAGATTGTCAGGTTCCTATCCTATTATTATCTGTAAGTGAGAAGCTGACCAAATTAACACAAACAACATTGATAATATGATGCATGTGAATAACTTAATGTTATACTGCCGAACTCGGGAGGCCAGTTCTCGGAGACAACTGCCTGCTCGCCGGCGACGCAGGGAGTGGTCAGGTAGCTACCCTTTTGTTGGGTTAGCTTATTTATAGCCAGGCACAGGAAATTAAACAATACGGAAGAAAAATATGTACAGTCTTATCAAGAGCCAGGTACACTCGAAGTGTTGAAACGACACAAGATCAGCTAGTCAATCAAAACGTCGTCAACGCAAACGCAAGTTTCATTCAGCATGCACTCTCTCTCATACAGAGTTTATTGTAATACACTAGTATATTAAACTGGTAATGACACACCCTAATTTGACATACTGTCATATACAGGACCATATACAGGACCAAAAGGGAAGCATTTTTATTAAATTTCGAAGATTCACGTCTGCTTTTCCTATATATAACACAAACTTTGAAAGAAAATATTTCAAACTGGGGTTTCAATGCTCAATGAAGTCTCACTTATATTTTCTAGTTACTTCCTCGACTGACAATGGCAGCGTGAAGAACATAACTTATTGTTTTTTAACCTAAACTCCATTTCACGTTCGGAAGAAGAGTGGATTTGCAGCTTTCAAGAGGACCCACTGCTGCTGGACACCAGCCGAGAGTTTCAAAACTTAGCTATGAGCCATTTATTGAGCATGACATATGGTATGGAAGATATTCGCCTTTCAATGGATGTCTCCCGTGTGACCTTTAACGTCCACCCACGGGTTCCAGTCGCACCTGCCGCGTTGCACACACTTTGGAGGTGATAGCTGGCACCAAGACAAAATTTTTGATACCAGTATCCAAACTGTCCGCGAAATGTTTATCGGGAATTTCAATTTTGGTAGCTGGCTCTAGCCTAAACATGAGATTGCTTTCAACATTACACAGAAAGGAAATCATTTTTGAAAGCCGATATAGTTAGTAGGCAACTGCACAACTTTTCAAATATTATTATGCTTTATGCCGAATCCCAAAAAATACTTTTGAGAAACCCAAAATCATACGAAGTTGTGCAACTGGCATCTTCAAAGTCAAGAGAATTTTAAATTTAACCATGCACAACAAGAAAACCAACTTTTTTCAATCTGCAGATAGACAGAGGTACCGGGGACAATGCTACAAAAGTATTGTTTGTGGTGAAAACAAGACTTGGATTAGATATCGAAAGAGAACATCAGAATCGTGATGAATTAGTTTAATTTGTCGCTACATAGGTGGGACCTAATCACTTCATGTGTTTTAGCCTCGACTCATGTATACCTTTCGCCTTCCCCGATGAGCTGATTTAAGATTTTTAAGTTAATGCTGCTAAAATGTACACCTAGTAGCATAATATTAACATGTCTGTCGCTCATAAATTAAAAATAAGAACACGCGTCGCGTAGCGAGCAGTAAAACGAATATTATATATCACCGTGGACACTTAAAAATCGCAATGTGTGTGTATGTGTGTGTGTATCCGAAATACTAAAGAAAGAATATTATTTTTTGAAGGGTCAATTCTTTTCTTATAACAATACCTCGTATAAAAGCACATCAAAACAGTCCACAATGTTGTTCATAAGTTTATACCCCGACGCCTGCAAGCTAGGCATCTCTCTTCACTCCTCTGCAACGAAAATGGGCTCGTTACTGGACCAAAGCCATATTTCTAATGGTATTATTCCAGTGGACTAACACCATACACGAGATGGCTTTTTCCATTCTGATTCGCACGCCACTGCCTTAACCGACTGGATTAAAGTCATATTTTTATGGTCTTGTTCCACTGGAACAAAACCATCAGACAGATGGTGTTGGGACAGTCAATCTTGACTGGAACAAGACCATAATTTTTATGGTCTTATTCCGGTGGAACGAGACCATCAGACTGATGGTGTTAAGACAGTGAATCAAAACTGGAACAAGACCATATTTTTTATGGTCTTGTTCCACTGGAACAAGACCATCAGTCAGATGGCTTTATTCCGGTGGGACAGAAAATGGCCGATATGGTCTTATTCCAGATGGTGTAATTCAGCTCTTCCCACACAGACCACAGAAAAGCAACGCATACCAACCGCTACCTCCATGCTTCCTCACACCACCATCCTTCTCAAATAAGCTCCATACCGAAAACCTTTGTTCATCGCTCAAAACTACTCGCAGACAAAGAACACCTAGCAGAAGAGCTTATTAAACTTCGACATGCTCTCGGTGACAATGGTTTCTCTAATTCAGAGATTAACCGAGCAGTGAAATGGACGCCAAAAAACACCATTGATGACTCTGAAGACGACACCACAGATAATAAAAAGGTTCTCCTTCCTTACGTTAAAGGAATAACAGACCGTATTTGGAGAATCCTACGAAAAGAGAACATTTCCACAATTTACCAGCCCCACAAGAAAATCGGCTCTCTCTTCACAAAAGGAAAGGATTTCGTCCCAAATGAGTCGAAAGGAGTGTATGAGGTACCATGTGGATCCTGCAACAAAACGTACATTGGCCAAACCAACAGGAAGATAGAGCATAGAATTCAAGAGCATAGGCTAGCTGTCGCGAATTCCTTGAAGACGTCAACGTTGGCACAACATGCCGATGAAGAAGGACACGTGGTAGACTTCGCAAATGCCCGGACGGTGAAGAAGGAAGAAAAACTCTACCCGCGCATAATAAGGGAATCTATAGAAATAGAAAAGCGCCCCGCCACAATTAACAAACGGAAAGACGCCAAATGACTGCCACAAGTTTGGAAACCAGCCCTTCTTCCCTACAAAATTACAACCGCATCCCCAAAATCAGCATCCGCGTCGAACACTAGAGAATCCATGTGTCATCCACCCACCCCTACCCCTGGTCCTATGACAAGAAGCAAGACTACATCGGCAAGACTGCAAAGTCAAGACAATCGACCTTGACCTCCTGGCTAAAAATTTTTGCCTCTGAAATGTAATTTTGTAACTTTGGTTTATTTGTTGTGATTATCTCTTGTACCTTGTTTTGTTTTTCAGTTCGTATTGCTTGACCCTTGAAAATGGCCAGACAATTTGGTCGAAACGTTGGGAAAGAAAATATAACTATAACACAGTTCAATCCAAAAAATAACGATTTTAATAATTACCTTGCTGTGAAAATCTAAATGCACACATTCCGGGGGGTGGTAACCCCCCTTGACGTCTTGACCGAAATCGAGGATTCAAGACGGAGAGAAAGATATGCTAGAATACAAACAGCATGTGCCTTCGCGGCACACATTTGAATGAAATTCTTTTTAAGCAAACGTCGTAGCGACTTGAAACCAGGCATAAAATAATTATTGATGTTTAAAATGGTAAATAAGATGCATACATCTAGCGTTTCCGTAGTATTTTCGCGAAGAAAGGTAAATCAATTCGCCACATGGTCGAAAAGTTGCAATCACACAAGTCTCACACTGGCCATTTTTGTTCTCCCTATCGTCGTCGTCGTCGTCGGAACGCTTTGTATTGGTACATATGGTGTAAAGAGAGAAACATGTCATCTCAACGCTGTAGCCTAGTGCGATGTGTCTGTGCGTTACAAGCGGGGGGAGTCGGATCGAAACGGGTAGCATTCTCTTTGGTGTTTTAAGGAGATTCGCTGGTGCACGTCTTTCTATAGCTTAATCTCTAATAGCATTTACCTTCATTTTCACTTTATGCTTACAAATCTTGGAGAAACAATTGTTTTCATCCGTAATTTGGCCGTATTTATTTGCATAGCCTTCACATAGAGGGCGCTGCCAGTTTGTTGCTTGGACACTGCTCAGCCGGCACAGCTGATTTGTGTTCACTTACATATTAATACTGGCTCTTTGACCGGATAATTTGCTTGGCGTGTGTTGATTATTAGTGTACTGATTATTAATTCCGGGGGGAGGTAACCTTCCTTGACGTCTTGACCGAACCGAGGTTTGGGCGACGCAAGAAAGGTTTACATGAACATATTGGCGCGAATACACTTTTGAATAAAAATCTTTTTAAGCAAACTTCGTAGCGACTTGAAACCAATCTTAAAATAATTATTGATGTTTAAAATGGTAAATTTGATACCTACATCTAGAGTTTCCGTCGTATTTTCGCGAAGAAAGGTAAATTAATTCATCACATGGTCTAAAAGTTGCAATCGCACAATTCCCACACTCGCCATTTGTTTTCTCCCTGTCGTAGTGACGCTTTGTCTTTGCATATATGACGTAGAAAGAACTAAATTACCAATCCGTCACCGTGGCCTATTGCGCTACGTCCTTGCTTCTATGCGGGAGGCCCGAGATCAAATCGAGGAACCTCGAATTTTTTTATTTTTAGATAATCGCTTGTGCTCGTCTTTCTATAGCTTAATTTGTAATAGCCTTTACCTTAATTTTCACTTTATTGCTTACACATCTTGGAGAAACAATTGTTTTCATCCGTAATTTGTGCACGTGTATTTATTTGCATAGTGATTTCACATAGAGGGCGCTGCTAGTTTGTTGTTTGTTTGTTGTTGGTTTGTTGGCAGTTGTGCCTGGAATGTCACGGCCAACGGCCGAAAAATAAGTTGTAGAATCCTCGTCACAACTTCATATGTCTCCGTAGCCGAGCAATATTGTTACACAAGTCTACATACGGTGTAATCTGTGGATGCACGGATCGAACCCAATCACAGTCACCTATTTTTAATATCCAAATAATGTCAATGTGACCTCAGAGAAGAGCGACCAGTCATATTCTCGGCTGCACAGCGTCTTTAAATGCTCTTGAAACTATGAACACCATTGGTTAACCAAATCGCCGTAAACCAGCTAATAGCTCGGTAGCGTCATAGTTTTCATACGATGAGACACTGACATGAATTTCGAGGTATGCGCCGTCGATTCGTGGCACCGGCAGGCCAGTATTGAATTTTGACATCGTTTTGCATAGATACGGGTAGCGCATAATATCGGGGGCATGGAGAGAATACCTGGCCATACAGATAAAGCGCTCGATTCGGGCGCGAGAGATCGTGAGTTCGATTCCCCACATTTAGTTTTTTTTTGTTTTTCCCAAAGTTGATTTCACGGTTTAAAACAACATATTTACAGCGTCTGTTTCTGGGGATTTACATTATTAACTTAAATCATCGACATTTCTTTGTGTTTCTACTAACTCTGTTGTGCGTTGTCGGGCGTGTAATCAAAATTTTTATTACTCCGGACTCATTACAGTAAGACTTATTACAGTTACGTTATCGATGGCTGTACCCTTGGTCATTTTTTCAAGCCGCCTCCGGACAAAATATTGCCCAAAAAGCCTATCTAAAATCCGTAAACTGCAACCCACTTTTGATTCAATTCTTGCCACCGGCGGGTATACTTTATAGTTTTACTTTCACTATAATCTTCCATTTTCATTTTCCCAATTCCACCTCCCCATTGGTTAGAATTAAATACGCATCAGGTTTGTTTCATATGTGGCGCTGATGTGGATCAATTCCCATCAAATAACCGATGACATCAAGACCCCAAGGTTAACAGTATAGCTTTAGCAAGACACGTGCTGGCCAAGTGTGAACAGTGCTCACTCGGTGAGCGACAGGGCTTGGCTTAAAGTTCCGGGCATGTCAATTGATTTTAAACTGCACAATTAACTGGACACCTTCACTCATTATATTGCTACCGTCCTTTCACGTGAATTTCTTTTCGTTGGTCAACTCTATGTCATTTGGTTAGATGGGTCACCGTCTTACTCATAGCAATCTCTGTATACCCTAAAGTATTCGAAGAGCGTTATTATGCGTCATTGCAGATTGTTTTCAATTGTAGGGGTTGGTAGGTGACTTCGCTTACAAAATAATTGAAATTCCCTAACCAAAAACGAAACGAGTTCGCTTCAAAAAAAGCTTGACGTCTTTCCCAACTGCACAAACGAACCCATTCAAAACATTCAGCTTAAAAAGGATTTGAAATAAAAACAAGACGTCTACCCCACCCCCCTTTCCCCCCACCGTCGTCGTCGTGGGTGGATGAAGCCAAGCAAACAATTAGTATGTTGTATATTTTCTTTACAAAAGTGTACGACGATTAAATCGCCTCCAATTCTATACATGTTTAATACTTTTACTGGAGGTAGATGTTGAGGTAGATGTTGTTGTTGTAGGTAGAGCTTTTCTTTTAGCTGTTAGCTTTTATGACTCTCATAAACTGACTCTAAGACTAGCATGTGTTTCATATATTGCGAACGGACGTACGCAACACTATTACTGGAGGTATAGTAGTAGATGTTATCACGGTTTTCACAGAACGTTCGTGTACTCGCTAAAATTGAGAGTGATAGTACTTGGAGTGGGGAACTATTAACATGTTAAGTGAAGCCAACATAGTAGGTGTTTGGCAAATATAAAAAACAGCTTTACTCCTTCGACCACTGCTGGCCGGGATACGCCACTAGCTCCGCGCTGTATATCGCGCTGTATGTCGCTCTCTCATACTTCAAGTACGACAAATTACAAATTAAAGAACACAAATTAACAAACGACAAACGACAAATTAAAGAAAACTATCATACCACGAGAAAAATCTTCTCGAATACCTAACTCTATGGACTCCCAAAAGTCCATAAAACTAACATCCATTTGAGACTTATAGTAAGTGCTTTCAAATCTCTCACTCAAGCGTTAGCCAGATTTCTAGCAAAGCTACTTCAACCCCTGACCGAAGATACACAATCCTACGTGAAGAATTCTACACATTTTGTTGAAATAATCAAAGACATACATCTAGACCCGGACGACATTATGGTGAGTTTTGATGTTGTTTCCTTATTCACTAAAGTACCAGTCTACGAGGTATTAACACATCTAGACGAAAACAATGTGTCCCAAATATGTCATCAGCCTGACAAAACATTGTATGAACTCAACATACTTCATATACGACGAGCAATTCTACAAACAAACAACAGGTGCTCCCATGGGATCCCCTCTATCCCCCGTAATAGCAAACTTGTTCATGCAAGTTTTTGAAAACGATGCTATCGGAACCTCGACAATGAAACCAAAGTGTTGGCTCAGATATGTAGACGATGTATTTGTAATATGGCCGCATGGGAAAATCAATTTGCCTTTTTTCCTAAACCACTTAGACAGCATACATCCAGATATCCAATTCACGATGGAAATACAAAATAAAGATTGCTTTCCTTTCCTGGATGTATTATTAATCAAGAAACCTGACAATACTTTGGGCCATACTGTGTACAGAAAAGCTACTCATACAAACCGTTATCTAAATGCTTCGTCTCATCACCATCCTGCACAAATACGATCTGTGGCATACACCCTCGCTACTCGTTCTCGTCGAATTGCAGACAAAGACAACATAAGAAACGAATTGAACCTTCTTGAAAAAGCTCTTAAACAAAATGGTTTCAAAAACAGTATTATCCAAAAAGCTTTCAGAAGAAAAACAAACGCTGAAAAAAACGCTGAGCAAGAACAAATAGCAGACAACTCACAACCTCAGGAAAAAACATCCCCAGATAGACAAATTAAACACCAAGCTTTTCTACCATACGTATGTGGCGTGACAGAAAGAATAAGCCGACTACTACAAGAAGAAGACATTCAAACTGTCTTCAACACAGACATGAAAATAAGAAACCTGATAAGAAACAGCAAAGATATCGTTCCTCTTGAGGGTTGGGGCGTATATGAAGTCCCTTGCAATGATTGTCCAGCAACATACATCGGCCAAACAGGCAGAAATTGCTCCCAACGAAATAAAGAACATCAACTGGCTGTAAAAAACAATAACAAATCATCTGCTCTAGCGCAACATGCCAATGAAACATTACACTCTATAAATTTTGATGGAATGAGACTAATTTCCCAAATAGACCTGCTACAACCTCGACGAATAAGAGAAGCAATAGAAATCTCAATAATACCAACTTGTATGAACAAACAATTAGATTCAGAACAACTTCCATCAACTTGGAAACCTCTTTTAAAGTAACTGGTGGAAACTCGGGATAAACCTCCAACAAGACCCCACCGAAAAGAGGTTTCTCAAGCATCACAAGAGAATCACACCATCCCGACAAGAAGAATAACAAGATCAATGAAAGACATTACTATTAACTCTGTATCTTGAGTATCCATTTGCTTTGTTTTTAGTTTCTCATTATTTCTATGTGGCTTGATTTTTATATACTGTTTCGATTTTGTTAATTTCTGTTCTGGAAGACTCATCCAGTAAACTCGTTTTACAAACTTTGTGCCTTGATAAAGCCAAGTGGAGTCTTGGCGAAACGTTGGCAAAATAAATAATATTTTACAAAAATACCATTCGTAGCATTAACCGAAAAATGTTTCATATATATATATATATATATATATGAAAAATGTTTCATATATATATATATATATATATATATATATATATATATATATATATATATATATATATATATATATATATATATATATATATATATATAATTGTTTTTTTTTTATTATATTATTTTAAATTTTAATGTATTGCAATACAGATAACGTCGCTCTCCCGCACACGATCAGCAGTTCTTGTTCATTTGCAATGTGCATGGGAACTGGTAATTTGCTTCGGTCCAAAATAATTATTACCAAGATAACTCCCATCTGTGGTGTATGGTACCGGAAGGAAAATGAGCATGCTAGATTATTTGAGTGAAAACTCTTAAACAGCGCATGCTTTTTAGCAAGTTCATCAGAGTAGCACATTATATTTTGTCTTGCTGTCATTACGTAAAACCATCCATGAACAATTTTAAAATGCAACATATGGATATAGAACGTTGATAATTAAATTTATTTGCTCTATGGAAATGTTTTTCCCCTTAATTTTTTCCCGGTTGGTCTGGCACTTAAAAATTCCGGCCATTTATCAGTAAATTTGCAACAACATGCTATCACCGGCAGCCCCAGCCCGGCTAGTTTGCATAATATTTTCAATACCAATCGCTGGACTCATGTGACCATGGACCGCGATGGCCGTCAGATCGCACTGGAGCTCCGTAGCAATGATTGATGATTTCAACTGCCGGGGAATTGTTGACTGCGCTCATAGCACCGGTGTAAAGCCTGTTTTAGACGGTTCAATATTTCATCAAATTTATTGAATTCAACGGTTGAATGCAATTTATTGAATCAAACTTATTGGACGACGTTTTACACTGTTCAATGAATTGGATGGCATTGAAAACATTTTCTTGGTCTTTAGAGGGCGTGTCCTGTCAGTTGTCAGTTGTCAGTGTTGAATAAACATGGCGTCTAGTTCTCAGGTTCAGGACGTGATAAAGTAATAAACGTCGTGAAGATTGTTCTGTACAAAAACAAATTCTGAACAAAAAGCCAAACAAAAAGAAGCAGTTATTTTATATTCACATTTCACTACAGGCTTCGTTATGTTTTTACTTTTATGCTGTCACATCATGGTCACATCACATATTTTTTTGAGGTTAGGTTCATGTCCTTTGCTTGTTTCTCATGGCTAGTATTTGTAAGGACTTGGATTCTGTTTTAATAGTAACCTGTTGTGATAATCAGGACTGCTGACAACATATAAACACGGTTCCGTCTCGTACACGGTAATTAAAATTGACGCGGCATCCCTTGTCCACGGTTCCTTGACGGTCGCCATTTTTAGTCGTTCACTTCCAAGAGCGTACTAGTACGTCACGTAAATGCAGTGCTGTGATTGGTCAGTTTTCATCCAATATTTGATGAAAATCGAACAAGTCCTATATGAAAAGAATTGAACTCAACTTTTCGTTCAATACTTTCGTCCAATGTTTTCGTCCAATGTTTCCATTTACACCATCAAATAAATTGCATTCAACCGTTGAATTCAATGAATTTGATGATACATTGAACCGTCTAAAACAGGCTTAAGAGTGGAGAGTGGACAGTGGCGAGTGGCGAGTGGCGACATTGTAACATTCCCCAGAGACTTCCCTGCCATGTCCCTAATGCTATAACCCACATGAATATACAGTCTTAGAATCAGCATAGGTTGCCAGCATTCCTATGCAGAGGCTGTGCCACCTCTTCCACATACACATCCGAATCACAATCTCTCTTCCTAATATTGATTACACAGATATCAAATGCCGAAATGCAAATCGAAAATTCGGAATTTCGTATGGCCGCATTACTGATCACGTTATTTCAATTTTGCTCGCCTCTTTTTTAACTCTTTATGCATATGGAATAAAATACAGATGCATGAGACAGATGAAAGATAGATGTTTCACGTGTATTTGAAGCTCGCGCCGCATGCCAACCATTTTGATGGGTCTATTTGGATTCCTGGACACACGATTGGAAATTCTGCCTGACGTACTTGAGTACTTGACTAGATTCCCACTTGTACGTCACTGCGTTGACACTCTATGATTTATTTTCACATGGTATATTCCTTCATTTCGATACAAAAACTTCGCCTCTAATCGATAAGATCCCATTAGAAGCAAACTTCTCCAGCATAGCAATTACTTTCTTTGATGATATTTCCTATCTTCGTTTGTCGAACTTGTTTGTGCTTTAAAGAGATAAAGACAGAGAATCACCCCTAAGAAACAATGCTGCACGAAACCACTGGCAGGCAGAGCAGCGACCATTACACCAACTACCATCTCCTGTTCGTAGAGCATGCGCCAGTTATCCTTGGTATCCTTGATGTCCTTGATATCCTTGATGTCCTTGATGTCCTTGATGCTCGGCGATATTATTGAAGTGTGGGTAAAGGGTTAATGGTAATGCTGTCAGTGCACACCCTTGCAGCACGTCTGGTGCCAAATGCCCCCGTGCCCCCCCCCCCCCCCCACCCCCGCCCCCCGCAATGCCGTGAGTCCATTTTGTCCACTAGACGGTGGACAAGTCGCGTCTCTTCTCGCACATCCAGCCGTATCCTCCACTCTGATTGTTGTTTGCAGTGCTTCGAGCAGCTAGCAAATAAAAGTGCCCCCACGTGCCACGTGCAACGTGCTATGGCTGACCTCTCCCCCCCTCCCCCCGAGCCCTGACAAACCCAATAGTCACCCACCCACCTACCTACCTTGCTACATTTGCTCATATAGATTTAATCTTATTCATCTCAGGCCTCGTGCAAAGCTTTGGCGGTCATGCTCGAACCAGTATTGTTTGGGATATTTTCGCCCGCCAATTTTCATTTTTTTACAGCTTTACGGACAAGTCTTAAAAAATCCCTTTTCGCGAAGATTACGGGAGCGATATAAAAGAAACTTGCCCCTTAAATACTGACGTAAATTTCGTTCATTTGGTGAGCGCGTCCAAGTGAAAGTTCACAACAATCCTATATGAACGGAAATTGCGTTCGATTATGTCGACTGTTGTCAGCCGTTAACAATGCGCTACTTATAAAAATTAGGACCCGTTTGTGTTCTGTTGTTCTGATAATGGGCAATGAACGACTACCCGCCTTTCCTAACATCATTCACAGAACGCGTTCTTTGCAAATACTCACGGACCAGCTTTACTCAGTGCAGCCAGTGCACAGTGTAGTACTACGACCAGTCGCGAGTCACCGCTACTATACAAATGTACAGTTGTAAATATAGGACGGACCCACACCGTGGGGACTTGCTTCTCTGGTTTCTCTACAGACTCTCTATAGGAGCAAGTTTCTTCGCGTAAAGTAACCAAGAACTAAGACACAATAGGAAATGTGTCCAATTCTCCGGAGAACGACGCTAGCTGGGAGCGGTGAGTAGCGCCTAAACCCCGCGTTGGGGCCGGGGCCGGGTTGGGCCAGGCGCCCCCGCTCTGCACAGAGCCCGAGCCGCTGCTTTGTTGGGGGATTGGAGCACGTTCGGATAGCGCTCCTATTGTACAATGAACGCGTACTTTTATTAGCTACGCGAAATTTTAGACGGGCGTGTGAGGTGGCAGGGGATGCCCAACTGCCGCGAACGAAAGTAACAACACAGCGCACTCACGTACAGGGTAATGTGGGAGAACTGCGAGGTCCATGGCAAGGATGGAGACGCGCTCCTGTGTCCTGGATCTTGACATGGGGCATGTGATAAGGTTTCGTCTCGCTTAACATATTTAGAGTGAATTAGGTTTAAGGCTGCACCTGCTGAGATTACGTGTAAGCTTTCGTTCACAATTTGAATGGGGAAAATGTGATGCACGAATGTTTTTTTTGTGTGTTGCTGTGCTGGTTTCTTGTGCTTGCGTTGCCGTGGATTCAAATTTGGATTGGGTATATATGTCTTATTGTGCTTGTTTTTTTAAGAAAAAATGTTTATAGCAGCGTCTTGAAGCTGTGCCCTTCTTAATCAAGCATAGATTGTGTCTTGAATGCGCTGTGCAGAATGACGATACTTAGTTTTTATATGCCTATGGTCCTGGAAATATTTATTCGATATATACCTAACCATCCATTTGTGGTTGAACTTATATTCACCCACGTTTCGCTTCGATAATTAAACTTTGTAGCATTGTATTCTGACGCAATAACTACTTCCGTGTCATCGCAATCTTGTCGCCTGTACATGCTGAAGCAAGATAAATAGTTATTGGTTTTATTCGAGCGATGTATTTTATGCTAGGTATTTGGCAGGAATTCAAGGCGTTTTGAGCGTCTTGAGTATATGCAGATATTCATTTTCGTGTTAAGCAGTGACGTAAGCCCCTCCCCCCCTTCCACGAGGGGGGGGGAGCGTCCGCTGGCGACGGAAATATGCTATATTGTATATTGTTTTGCACGACAAAAAAATGAATTTTGTGTCAGTCAATATGAAAAAAAAAAAAATAAGTACAAGCCCGCGCCCGAACCCGAACGCAAAGTCATCACACGCAACCCGCGTCTACGAATGAAGGGACCTACCAAGTTGTGTTAATGTTTTCTGTTGCCACTATATGAAACCCCTGAAGTAGAACTCAAAATTACGTTGAATGAGCTGCGTTGCCAGAAATCTGTATAGTTCTGAAATTCCCATGTCGTTTATCCGTTCTAATGTTAACGCAAAGCAATGATAAATTGGACGTGAGTCGAGCCTGGAGTAGCCATATTACATTATTTCGTCGGCCGGAGGTCCCCCATTAGTTGGAAAAACTTTGTTGGAAAAACCAGGGCGGTCGCCCCGGTCGCCCCTATGGTAGTTACGCCACTGTAGTTAAGAGCAATAGACGGAGACGAACACACTAGCAGCCACTGTAGGTACAAAACGTGCACAAGCACATTTCGTAAGATTCAGATTAATTGATGAGCGTAGCGAGCGAAGCGAGCGAAGCGAAATCATCAATTTCACTACTGCTAAAAAAAACACTTGGTGTGTGTTTGTTTGTTTGTATGTGTGTTTGCGCTCGCTCTACAGGCCAAACGCCTGCTTCGAGTGGGATGAAATTTTCAGGGTGTCTACTTTTGTTCTCAACTTAGACCCCATGCGTTTTTCAAGAAAATCCTCCACACCCTTCACTTTCAAAGCAGAAAAAATAGCAAAATTCGACAATTGGGCATGTTTGGAAAAGTACGGAAATTTATTTAAAAGTGCGTATTTTTTTCAAATGTTCCCAATTTCGATTTGCCTTTGGAAACCATCGAAACCAAATCGAAACATCACACCAGATTTTTCCCAATAAAAACCAACCCAAGAAAACCCAATAAAAACCCTTGGGCATGAGTTACATCTATGCATTAACATGCACAATGCTCAATGATTTCAAAATGAGCATACTCCGCTACCCGACAGCTCGGACAGAAACAAAGAAAGGTCAGAATCGTTTACATTTTCAAGTGATCAGAATTTTTGAGAAAGCATTGGTCCGGCTTGCTGCTCCATGATTTGCATAGGCTTCTTGCCTTAATCTTTTTTTGCGCTATATACAAACCGCTACGCTCATCTTCAACGCAACACAAATTGCGTTCGCCCTACTAAATAACCAATAGCATTTGATTGAACATGTAATGCGTTATATTATAACTTGAAATGTATTTTTTATTTTCATTTGGTACTGGCAACATGCTCAATTCAGTCGACGGCAGTGAATAGGGCCTTGATTGCAAAAAATCTATGTGGGCGCAACTGAAATGCAGTGATTGTCCGAGTTTTCTAACTCAATCAACTTTCATATAGAACAAACACTATTTCACATATACTGTCTACAATGTCCACTGATCAAAATGCTTACATAATCTGTCACACGCAGTTATAAGAATTCTCTTTAGGTTCATGCTAGATTTTTAAATTGAACCCCCTCGTGAAATTCACATGCAATCATGTTTCCTGCAGCCCCACGACACGTGTTTCGTCGCGTTGATAGATGAGCGTATACCATTTTGGTCATTTTCGTAGAAAATACTGAACAGTGAACGCGGTCGGATTTAAAGAGCAGACAAGTTCACAACGCATAATAAAACATATTGAGCGTGATAGTTGTTTGTATATAGCCACTGTTCCTAGCGATGAATTCTGTATTCATCTAGATCTGCGCGCCAGCTCAATTTCATAAATATCACTCGGATGAAGGCGAATAAAATGAGAAATGAAAAGAAGCAGCTCTTGAAACGTCGTCAAGGAGACATTTCAATGGTTGACAGAACAGGTTGTACGTGTTGACAAAATCGTATTCGAATGTGCTCGTGCAGCCAGAGGAAAAGTACGGACTTTCGGCGAGCTGGCTCATTTTGATTGGTTATAGAATCGATTTTGTTGCAAACTGCTGAAAAAATAGAAGAATAGGGATTCGTTTTACGGATCAGCAATCTGGTCTAATTATAGTGCGTTCAAAAATGATTTTAACACACTAAATTATCCAGTGTTTGTTTCCTGAGCTTCAAGAAGTTGATGCAATCGCTACGCTCATTCAAATAGCTCGATACAATGGAATGTATAAAACGTTTAGCCTCTCGGAGTCAATAAAAGCGGTCATCTTTTCCTTCACATATGTTGTTATAATATACTGTTCCTCAAAATTTCATCAAGTTCTTTTTGTCCAAATTCTATTCTATTTTATTTTATCAAGCAGAGATGATATATGTTAAATCCATGCCCCGTGCGTGCCTAGTATTGGTACACGGGCACTCCATCCAGCCCGCCCCAGCATCACCACGCTTTCCGTCGGTTTCCCTCGCTTTCCCTCGCTTTTCCCCGGGAAATGGAACCAGTCTGCGAATAGTAAGTAAATGAGGTTTTCGCCGCTTTCCGAGACCTGAATAAACATTAAGGCCCCTTTATCAGACTTCCCAACTATGTTTCGTATAGGTTTTACACCGATACATCAATCAATCGATCAATCAATCAATCAAGCATCAATTCTATCAATCAGGGCGTGGAAAGAAATTGATGCCAGTGTGATGATATAGTGCGCATTTTCACTTGAGTGGAACCTACAAGGCGTTATCGCACTTTTATACACATGTTTACGTTCGTTTTTTCTAATTATAAAAGTATCCAAATCTGTATTTCGCGAACACTCTTCTGCTTGAAATATGATATCTCGTTAATTGAAGACACATCATCCGGGGAGGCGGCGGGCGCTTGGCGGCGTTCCGTTCCGGTCCACCTTCCGAAAAGGCAATCGCAAGCAAGTGCAACGACAATCGTGTTGACACGGCCGCATTCATGGAGATTTCGCCAAACACGAACTGACTTACGCATGATACATTATTTGAATTTATACATCCATTTGCAATTCCTGTTTCCTATTGTACATAGATACAATACACGAGTTGAAAGAAATGCTCAGAAGTACATATATTTTGAGTGTACACTTTTGAATGCGATGTTTCGTGGCTTTTTGTTTGTTTATTGCAGCTTGTGTTCGTCAGTCGTCAATACCACAGGGCAATAACACAGTAATCGGATAATGAGGTCAGTGTACTTATAGGTTAATCATCTCCCTGCGCCATGCTACGCAGCCAAATGCCATTTCTAATCCCATCCGATCCGGGAACGAAGTTACAAACCCTAAGCATGTCCAGCTCCTATGGCTCAATGCCCCTAATCCGTGTCTCTTGCGGCCTATTAATCTGTAATCTCAATCTGAGTGCGTACTTATCGGTAAAATCTAGTGAACTAATAGTATAATCCATAAACACGTAACTGCAATAAATGTCACAGTTTACTATTGTCAATAATAATGTGTGTGTTCACGGAATATTACGTGTTGTGCTTATAGATCTTTGTTATATGCATGTGAACATGTTAAGTCTGTTCATTGAGCTGTGAACTCTGGCCTCTTCCTTTACCTCGTACGGGATACACTTTCCAGGCCATACCTTTGGTCGGATCGCGGTGAAACCTATATTTTCGGAATCCTCACACTCCTGGCAACCAATTGAACCATTTTCACTTCTAAAAATTCACCCGTCAATTACTTACAAGCGTTTAAGACAACCCTGTTTGCCGGTACATTGAAAGATGTCAATTCCAGCTAAGAATTTACCTCTTATTGGATACACTTTCCAGGTCACACCTGTTATTCGATCGCGACGAAACAAATATCAACGGCATTTTATTTTTATGTACACAAATTAGCCTCCCAAAATTGTTGCCCATTCCGGGATTTGAACCCGGGTCCCCAACTTTCGCGGCTGGTGCTCTAACCGCTGAGCTAAATAGACACGAAATTTGAGAGAAGTAATTTGCATACAGGTGTGAGAATTGAATGTCCCCAGGGGGGTATGGTCCAGAGTCTACGAATACTCATAGTGGCTCTGGTACCGCGTGATGCTATACTGCAACCACATTCTACGTTCAACCTCGAGTAACTCCAATTTAACGTTGGATGCGTTGAATTCTCTTTTATAATCTTATTTAAATTACGAAAGCTACCAATTGAATACCAATTGAAATACAACCAATTGAATACCTCAGAATCTCGAAATATCTCTTGGAAATCCAAAAAATGATCCATTCAATTTACCTCAACAACCATCAATGGACGGCAATTGCTATCCAAAATATAAAACACATTTAAAACTTTTTTCCTTAGTCTCGATACACTAGTCCAAAATTCACCCCACTTTTTTGTGTTCGCCACTGGATACAATTCACCAAATTGTTTAATAACCCTTTTTGAGAAATTTAGAAGGCGCATCCTGTCCTATAGAGCAGTTTAAGTTCGGGGGAGGGTAAAACGGATGAGTGGGCAGTGGGCAATGGGCAATGGGCAATGGGCAATGGGCAATGGGCAGTGGGCAGTGGGCAGTGGGCAATGGGCAATGGGCAATGGGCAGTGGGCAGTGGGCAGTGGGCAGTGGGCAGTGGGCAGTGGGCAGTGGGCAGTGGGCAGTGGGCAGTGGGCAATGGGCAGTGGGCAGTGGGCAGTGGGCAGTGGGCAATGGGCAGTGGGCAGTGGGCAGTGGGCAGTGGGCAATGGGCAGTGGGCAGTGGGCAATGGGCAGTGGGCAGTGGGCAGTGGGCAGTGGGCAATGGGCACGGATAGGAAGCGAAATTTTCCGCGTTTGCTTGAGAAACTGGTGTGCAAATCAGGGCAGACCGCATTTCGGATATTCTGTACAGTATAGGTCACACCTATACACAGTATACAGTATAGGTGTACACAGGCCAGGTAAATGTCAGATAAGCAGATTTATCGCGTTATTCTACTACCAGCGCCACCATACAACAATTTTAATATTCTTATTTGATATACGTAGTTATATTGAATCCGAGGGGCCCCAACGCATAATATGTCGCCACTTGGCTATAGATAAATTTTCGATGTCCCAATATAATACACTCCCCATGATAATTGATAAATATGTTCCTGTAAAACACGATTGCGCTCTGTAACTTGACATGCCGTTCAGTTACCTACACACTATATACTGTCCGCAATAACTGTAGAAAAGTACCTGGTTTCTAATTTCATTTTAGCACTATGGGGCATATTGCAGTTCCTAGAAAATGTGAAAAAAAAAATGAATGTGTATTGGACTTTTCCATCAAATCTTTATATGAACCATGGCTAGATATATTACTGAAAATAATGACCTAAAGGACACTGCAACTGGGGTATAGCTTTCAGAAATATTGCTCGAATTTTACAATGGGCCATGGACGCTTCAAAGGCTTTTCAATCGGGTTACTGTTTGATCTGTGAAAAATTTACCGAACAACTCCGTGCATGTTTTACAGTGGAAATATTGTAACACCATTCATAGGATAATTTGCATACTGTTATAAATGCAAAAAGCAAACTAAATTGACTATAGGATCGCTTATCGTAGCATAAAGTTAATAGCAGTAGGTATACTAATGAAGCTCAATTTATTCATTTGACAGTTTCTTATCCGATACCGCAGCGGCAATTTACAATGCTATAGTCGTTAAATAATGAATTACAGAGGCTACTCGATTGAGGCAGGTCGGGCTCAGGATTAATTATCTTATGCAGCTCGCCATCCACAACCACGGGCCAAGTACTCGATCCGATGATTGTGACATGCAATCAATTAATTCAGACCAGTGTTTTAAATAAATTGACATTCATACATACGAATCAACAATTGCCTCTAGCTTTATACAGATAACGAAGCCATCACTGCAACAGCTTTCAAATAAGCTTCCGCTTATTGCTTATACTGCTTATACCAAGCTGAACAGAGTTGGAATTGGCCTATGCAAAGTGCCAATCTTATCACTCATGTGATTATTATCAGAAACGTGTTGCAATAAAATAGATTTCCGCGCGTGAAATATGTGGCGAAACGGTCATTTGCATTAGTGCTGATTGAAGCACGCGAGGGGTCGGGTTCCCTGGTTTTCCCTGATGTCCCCCGGTGTAACGTGGTGTTCCCTGGTTTTCCCTGATGTTCCCCGGTGTAACGTGGTGTTCCCTGGTTTTCCCTGATGTCCCCCGGTGTAACGTGGTGTTCCCTGGTTTTCCCTGATGTTCCCCGGTGTAACGTGGTGTTCCCTGGTTTTCCCTGATGTTCCCCGGTGTAACGTGGTGTTCCCCGGAGTAACGTGGTGTTCCCCGGAGTAACGTGGTGTTCCCCGGTGTAACGTGGTGTAACGTGGTGTTCCCCGGAGTAACGTGGTGTTCCCAGGTGTGACGTGGTGTAACGTGGTGTTCCCCGGTGTAACGTAGTGTTCCCTGGTTTTCCCTGATGTTCCCCGGTGTAACTTGGTGTTTCCTGGTTTTCCCTGATGTTCCCTGGTGTAACGTGGTGTAACGTGGTGTAACGTGGTGTAACGTGGTGTTTCCCGGTGTAAAGTGGTGTAACGTGGTGTTCTCCGGTGTGACGTGGTGTAACGTGGTGTTCCCCGGTGTAACGTAGTGTTCCCTGGTTTTCCCTGATGTTCCCCGGTGTAACTTGGTGTTTCCTGGTTTTCCCTGATGTTCCCTGGTGTAACGTGGTGTAACGTGGTGTTCCCCGGTGTAAAGTGGTGTAACGTGGTGTTCCCTGGTTTTCCCTGATGTTCCCCGGTGTAACGTGGTGCAACGTGGTGTTCCCCGGTGTTACCTGGTGTTCCCCGGTGTTACCTGGTGTTCCACGGTGTTAACTGGTGTTTCCCGGTGTTACCTGGTGTTCTCCAGTTTTACCTGGGGTTCCCCGGTGTTACCTGGTGTTCTCCAGTATTACCTGGGGTTCCCCGGTGTTACCTGGTGTTCCCCGGTGTTACCTGGTGTTCCATGGTGTTAACTGGTGTTCCCCGGTGTTACCTGGTGTTCCCCGGTGTAACCTGGTGTTCCATGGTGTTCCCCAGTGTTCCCCAGTGTTACCTGGTGTTCCCTGGTGTTACCTGGTGTTCTCCGGTGTTACCTGGTGTTCCACGGTGTTCCCCAGTGTTACCTGGTGTTCCCCGGTGTTCGTCAGGCTAAAAAATATGTTCCATTACTAGAATCGCCGGCAGAAGCGACTGCCTCCGTTAGATAATCGCTTTACACTCGGTCGAAGCTCGAAGGGCTCAAGCGCCCACCGGTTTTGCACATCAAGACACGTGCATTTGTCCGAGAATCGAATGTAATTTTTCTACTCCCTGTGACTGGAGCAGGGGTGCTCCACCTTTTTCTGCACTGGACCATTCGAAAGAGATGAGTGGACTCAGCTGGCTGCGAAGGTATTTTTTTGACATGCGTCGTACAATTCGTGCATCGAAGCGTGAATTTAACTTACCTATACGTGTATTTACGAAATTGTTACATGCTATTCAATGCTTTGTACAGCTCTAACAAAGCTGGGGGTCGGCGGTGCAGTGCCCAAGAGAATTTAGATTTCCAGACATTTGTAGTGCAAATCTAAGCATTTCAGGGAATTTTGAGCTTGAAAATACAACGATGTCCCTCAATTTAAGCAGGGCATAGAGGAAAATTCAGATCAAATTATTATCCAAAAAGTTACGCGCGTTTGGTATTTTAAATTTAACAGTACATCTGGAGCTGGGCCGCAAAAACAAGATTACCGAGGCGCCGCTTGAGTTTACCTACCGCGGTTCTGGAGTAGTGGGCGCTTTGAAATGCGACTGGAAACGTGTTGTATTTACCTGCCTATTATATACCCCCCCCCCCCCCCCTGCACACTCACACTCGCGAACAGCCACAAAACTAATCTATGCTGCAGAACTGATATGCTGATGCATGCTTTATGTAACAAAAGTGTCAAATAAAATGGTATCAGCTGCAGTTGGCACCGGAGTTAGGAAAGCATCTAGACTTCCCATTTTCTTACTTTCTTTTCTTCTTGGCTGCAGACCGAACAATTTTATTCTACTTGCCGCTCCACCCTGCACATTTTCAGTGGAATGAGACGCTTTATTATTTTCTTAGACGCTGTTCATGATATCTCCTTTTTAAGCGCTCTATTCCTACGTGAATCAACGTCTGGAACAAAGAACTGAAGAAGATCGTTTTTTTCATTTCTTGGTTAAATCTAGGTACACATGTACATCACAAATTGCCTCGGCGTCAATAATTTCCATACAATTTTTACTCTTTACAAAAGATATCTTAAAGCATTTTTTGTAGGAAATTACTAACTTAAATAACACAATTGCGTCCAAGCGAATAATGAATGGTATGTGCTCATTGTCTTCCCTAACAATGTTAATGCCAGTTTCATGGAAGAGGAGCTTAACAACTTCCAGTCCCGCATATTTTGGTTTCACAATGAGTACGTACCTATACCGTTGAGCAGAGGCAGGTATTTTCGATAAGTCTGCCCGACGGTTGGTACTTTTCCTTTTCAAGGAGCTGCTAGTGTGGCTCTGTGGTTAGTTATCTCGGATTGAATAAGTTTCCTGCTCGGCTGTCCTACATTGCTCGGATGAAACTCGACGTCGGCGGCGGCGGCGGCGGCGGCGGCGGCGGCGGCGGCGGCTGGCCCAGGGTGTCTATCGATCGGACAGATTCGGGTTTTACTCGTCCCCACTCGGCTTGCACTAGTGCAGTAATGGGCCGCTCGGCCAAGACGAGTGTTTGTCGCTCGTCGGGCGTCGGGCGTCGGGCGTCGGGCGTCGGGCGTCGGGCGCCCCAAAAGCCAGACTCACCGTCGAACAGCGAGGCGAGGGCAATGCCATGTTGATGTTCAAGCAGGCGTCTTCACTTCGCCACTGAAAGTTCCTGGAGTTGATGCTGACTCTTCGTTCGCCACAATCCATATTCTTCACAATTCATTATGCACTTTGTTATATGTGTTCTAGGGTTTACCCACAACTTAAAATGCTTGTAGAACGACTTTTACCAAACTTTTTTGACCGAGTTATCGAATTGAAATAGAAACGCTCTTTGGCCTTTTGTACGAAGCTTTTTTGGTATAGGCTTGTACCTCTCCGTTCGTACACTTGACAGTTGTTGACTGCGACCATGTTCTAAAATGGAACAGAAATACGTGAAGCGAAATCACTTTCGTAATTCATTCATTTTTTCGTAATTTTCATTTTGACTTGATGGGTTTCTAGCTTCAATTCCAGCTTAACTCGCAATGGATAATCGACCGGATAGCCGCTTAGCAGTGATTAATGCTTTCCCATTGTCTGGCTCGTCATGCTGGCTCTCCGCCGTGTGTGTCTCAATCATCGATGCAGTCTCGCAAATACCAAAGGGCGTCAAAATCTTTCGCGTAATTTTCTTTGAAACCGAGCTGCCTGCAGCGGTGACGTGAGGGCCAGTGTTTGCTGCGCTCTCTGTCGCGTAGATCGCCACGCCTGTGCCAAACCACGTCAAATGACAGTGCCATTTCATGACGCCGTCAGCAGCCGAACACTCGTGACGCCGACGTGCGCTAGCCGGCTTCAGCCCTCCAACATACCGTGCCACTATCGAACTGTGTGCAGTATAGCTCATTTCCCCCTGTAGTTGAGTTCTCTGAGGAGATCTATCCCTGATCGTTAGAGAAGCAGCGTATTTTGCTCTCTGGCCAGCTTATAGCCATTCAATCCACACCTGATTGATAACCACACGCCGTGGTTAATTTCTTTTTGTTTGGTAATAAAATCCGTGCGTAAATTCCCTTTACAAACGCATGTTGTGCAGAGCGTGCATACCTACTTTGCCTGACTGGGCTGACGGGGCTGAGCCAGGGTGGCTAGATGTGATGGCTCCCCCCACGGCGCATAGGGTCGACCAGGCCCGATACGGTGCGGCTTCAGCAATCAGCAATTTCGTGTGCTCATGGTCGAACAGACTTGATGGAATAAAGCGTGGTTAATAGTGTATCAACACCGACCACAAGCACAAATTACACGTGGTCAAATTCGTTTGCATTCAACAGTAAATTGGTTAATTGCTTGCTTCGTTGTACTAAGGTTGCCCATGAGTGGCCTGTGGGTGGCCTATGAGTGGCCCATGAGTGGCTTATGGGTGGCCTATGGGTGGCCTCAGGGTGGCCTAAGGATGGCCTATGAGTGGCCTATGAGTGGCCTATGGGTGGCCTATGGGTGGCCTAATGGTGGCCCATGAGTGGCTTATGGGTGGCCTATGGGTGGCCTAAGGGTGGCCTAAGGGTGGCCTAAGGGTGGCCTAAGGGTGGCCTAAGGGTGGCCTAAGGGTGGCCTAAGGATGGCCTAATGGTGGCCCATGAGTGGCCTATGGGCGACCTAATGGTGGCCCATGAGTGGCTTATGGGTGGCCTATGGGTGGCTTAAGGGTGGCCTAATGATGGCCCATGAGTGGCCTATGGGTGGCCTAATGGTGGCCCATGAGTGGCCTATGGGTGGCCTAAGGATGGCCTAATGGTGGCCCATGAGTGGCCTATGAGTGGCCCATGAGTGGCCTGTGGGTGGCCTATGAGTGGCCCATGAGTGGCTTATGGGTGGCCTATGGGTGGCCTCAGGGTGGCCTAAGGATGGCCTATGAGTGGCCTATGAGTGGCCTATGGGTGGCCTATGGGTGGCCAAATGGTGGCCCATGAGTGGCTTATGGGTGGCCTATGGGTGGCCTAAGGGTGGCCTAAGGGTGGCCTAAGGGTGGCCTAAGGGTGGCCTAAGGGTGGCCTAAGGATGGCCTAATGGTGGCCCATGAGTGGCCTATGGGCGACCTAATGGTGGCCCATGAGTGGCTTATGGGTGGCCTATGGGTGGCCTAAGGGTGGCCTAATGATGGCCCATGAGTGGCCTATGGGTGGCCTAATGGTGGCCCATGAGTGGCCTATGGGTGGCCTAAGGATGGCCTAATGGTGGCCCATGAGTGGCCTATGAGTGGCCCATGAGTGGCCTATGGGTGGCCTATGAGTGGCCTATGAGTGGCATAATGGTGGCCTATGGGTGGCCCATGAGTGGCCTATGGGTGGCCAATGGGTGGCCGATGAGTGGCCTTATGGTGGCCTATGAGTGGCCTTATGGTGGCCTATGAGTGGCCTACGGGTGGCCTATGAGTGACCTAATGGTGGCCCATGAGTGGCCCATGAGTGGCCTATGGGTGGCCTATGGGTGGCCTATGAGTGGCCTAATGGTGGCCTATGAGTGGCCTATTAGTGGCCTAATGGTGGCTTATGGTGGCCTAATGGTGGCCTAAAGGTGGCCTAATGTTGGCCTATGAGTGGCCTAATGGTGGCCTATCAGTGGCCTATGGGTGGCCCATGAGTGGCCTATGTGGTGGCCTATGGGTGTCCTATGGGTGGCCTATTGGTGGCCTTTGGGTGGCCTATTGGTGGCCTTTGGGTGGCCTGGGTGGTGTTGGTGGCAGCCACTCGAAGCGCCACCCTCGCTACTCTGCTGAATCGAGTTTCTCGTGATTGCCTATATATCGAGTTTGCACCATATAGCCAATTACTGGGCTCGACATAACGTGTATGTTTGCTCAGTGGGTCGAATTGATTTTTCACCATAATATTGGCTGGGTATGTGTTTACTGTTCATACTCCCAGCGCCAGCCTCAAGTGGGAAATATGTCAGCTTTGACTAATTAGTTTATGCATTGGTTCACCAGTCGTGATGTGCTGTGCCCTACCCTGCCCTACCCTGCCCTGTCGCACCCTGCTTTCTGCTCAGGGACGATTTTTCGCGCCCTTTCTTGTTGTCTGCGCGGGAAAAGTGGGACGTCTGATTTAGCTGGTCTACCATAATTTGATTTGGTGTAAAAAGTTTTTAATCAATTTGTTTGGAACCGTTTTCGGAAATGTTTCAACAATTGATCCTTATAAGTTATAAATGATGTTGACCTCTGCAAAGCTCTAACACAAGCACTGCTCACACAGTCTAGCAAAATTCCGTCCATCAAACTAGAGGACATTTATTTTGGCACGTCCGCAGAGCAAATTGCTGCAGTTTGTGACAATTTCCTCGATCTGAAATAAAAGGGTCCGGATCGGCCCTATAAATTGGAATCACTATCATGTCACCGATCTCCCGCTTAATTTCTAGATCACAGATTTTATTTGCAACATGCCGCATACAGGAAAGAACGATGGAACGATTTTGCGCTCGCTGTTTTTGAAGTCGATACTTTTATTCGAAGGCATGCGTTGAGAAACCATAATCACAATCGTCACGTATCCCCCATTTCATGCTCACTTTAGAATTTTCTTTTATGACAGAAACACCAGCCCCAGCTGCCTGCTGCACGTTGCTATGTCGCACAATGCACATGCGTGCCCTTCCCAATTCGCTGCAACACTTTGTTAATGCACTGTGTTGTCCTGTGCCGGATCCTGTGCCGGGTCCGGTGCCGGTGCCTCCCCCTGGCCTGGATGCAGGCAATCTCGTGCAGTCATGCACCGATCCATGTCTAGGGAATACTGTCTGCTTCTCTCCGTTTCCGCCTTGCCGGTTTCCTCCTTCTACTACCAAACCAACTTCCAGATGATTTCAATGATACGCCATGGCAGCTGCTCTGATGAGCCAAGTGCCAACTTTATGTGTGTTGGGGAGACTCATACAAGCTCGTGCCTCCCAAACGAATTAACGTGAAAACTTAAAGAAACCTCGTGTATACCTATTGACTTGTCCCAAATGGGCACAAGGTAAACACGTCGCATTGGCCAACTATAGTTGTGAACAAACACCGCAGCATCCGCGATGAGGTGGAGGTGGAGGTGGAGGTGGAGGTGGAGGTGGAGGTGGAGGTGGAGGTGCTAGCATGCTCTACATCCAGATTGTCGGTTTTTGCTCACCTCGCCTCGCCTCACCGAACGATTTGCACCGACGTTGACGGGAATTTTATCCATGGTGCAGCCTTGGGTTCATGCCGTGTATCCTGCCAGCCTCCGCTAGTGACTGGCCGCTGTTTGGTCAGGCTGCACTGGCCTGCTCGGCTCGCCGCAACGGGAAACATCAGCCCATGCTCCCGCCCGAATCGCGTGGGTTCCGACCGGGTTCCGACTGAGTTCCCGGCGAGGTTCCCGGCGAGGTTCCTGGCGAGGTTCCCGACTCCACTCCCTGCATGTTCCACGGTTGGCTGACTCCAATGCGTGGGGTAAACAACTGGAAACATTAGGATCTGTGCACCGTTCGTCTACCCGCTTATGCCTCTCCATGTATTTTCTCCCTCCCGCATTTTTTTTCGTACGGTCTTTCTAATCAGGGGAATCTGCCATCACGAATAATATATCCATAAAGGGTGCGTATTTAATATTATGAAAAGACGAACGGAAAGAATAATGGCGACAGGAAGAAAATGCGTAATGTTTTATCACACGGCGAAAATATTTCGCGTTTATAAAATGAAGGCGTAAAATGTAAATCTTTCGTGGAGTCGAGTCGGTCGTTTCTCGGCGGCTTCCAACACATCGCTAGACTCCGTGATTAGGAGCGAGACACAATTTATGATTTCTACGTCAAGCAATTCACCGCCAAACGCTCACTCATTGACATTACGTTGTAAATCAGTTGTTATCACATATCTTCCAGACTAAAACCAGCAATTTCTCAAGTTTCAAGAAGCATGATTTTATTTTACTATGGTCGAGTATATATTTGCAGTCCCGTCTCCTTCCACATGTTGACAATGAGGAAAAAGCTAGGTATGTTTGATAGCTTTATTGGTCATAAACTTTCAAGAATCGGCAGGTACTAAATGAAAATCAATTTAATCCAAAACCCGATTTGCAATGCTATAATCATACAATTACCTATCATTACAATTCAACGAAGGTTTTTACTTTATATTTACTAAATGTGATCCTCACCAGTCGTGTATTATATAATAATTGGGTGACTTCATACTCGAGTGGCAAACGTATTCCGAGTCCTCTTGAGTCCTGATTGCCGAGTCCTGAGTCCTTGGTCCTGAGTCCTGGTTGCCTACCCGAGGCAGCATTGACTCACGTATACACATGCACGGCGTTTACCGGCTCAAAGCTGCATATGTGTTGGACCCTGGACCGAGGGGAGCTCCAGACGGGGACTCGAGAAGAACTTAGCCAGGGAATAACAGAAAAGAGGATGAACGCTGCAAGGAAGAAATCCCGTCTCAGTTTCAGGCATAATGCTCTCGCAATCGCCTGCGCGCTCTCCCGCCCCCCCCCCCCCTTCCCCTCCCCACACCAGCTCGCCATCCAGCATTTGAAAGTTGAAACCTTAAACTCTTCAAATCTCTGCAAGATTCCCCCACCTTCTTCGTATTTTAAAAGTATTTTAAAAAGACCGTATTTTAAAAGGAAAGTGAAGGAGGATACTGGAAATAGCGTCCAGATTGCCGAATATATACACACCCCATGCACCTGTACTACATTATCCCACCCATTTATATAAGCGTTTTGCAGCTTTGAAGAGAGAGAGGGAGAGAGAGGGAGAGGGAGAGGGAGAGGGAGAGGGAGAGGGAGAGGGAGAGGGAGAGGGAGAGGGAGAGAGAGAGAGAGAGAGAGAGAGAGAGAGAGAGAGAGAGAGAGAGAGAGAGAGAGAGAGAGAGAGAGAGAGAGAGAGAGAGAGAGAGAGAGAGAGAGAGAGAGAGAGAGAGAGAGAGAGAGAGAGAGAGAGAGAGAGAGAGAGAGAGAGAGAGAGAGAGAGAGAGAGAGAGAGAGAGAGAGAGAGATCAAAAGAAAGCATGGAAATGAAGGCGAAGGCGATTGCGGCCTGGTTGGCGTGGCGTGGGTCCTCTGGATGCTGGTGTGGCTGTGCTTCCCCAGTCTCAGACGAGCTTCACACTGGGCGCGAACGCGAGGCGCGACCGTACTAATGGTTTTTCGAAACTACAAGGATCACATCAGCATTTTCTCGGCCGAGATAATAATGATTTACTGCTTTCAGATTGTTATTGTAAGGTACCATCGAGCAGTTTCAAAAACGGACTGCCGCTTTAGATTTATTTGCCCTTTATCTGTTGAGAAAACTTTTTTAAATTGTTTGCTCTAACATTTTCGGCTATAGTGATGCATTTTCCGGTTAGCACATTTTTCGGTTCAGTTTCCCAAGCGTGTCATAAAAGTAATTCGTGTTTTCAGTTTACCTCTGCCTTTGTTAAGATTTTCCATCAACGTTTCTCCTCGCCGCGTATAATTGAACACACGCTAGCACTTTTCTTTGAAATTACAAATGTACAAGGAACGTTTTAATTTTTCAGTGAATCTATTTGTTCTTTTCCATGTATTAACCATTCTAATCACGATTTTTAAATCTCTTTGTGCTGGGTTTGGCAATTGTTCTTTTCTCTGAAAGACACGAGTCATATTAAGATAGGCGTGCGAGGCGTGCGAAGCGAGCAGGAGCGTGCGTGCAAAGCCAAAGGGCATACATTTACGCACGCCCATATAAAGTTTCATAACGCTGGCATGAGACTTGAGAGGGGATGAGGTTATATCAACCCAACGAAGGAAGAAGCTTTACTACTTGAGTAACACAGTTGTATCCTGAATAGTATTTTCTGGCTGGTCAGTTGGCGGGCGGGCTGGCGGGTTAGCCTCGCGCCCGACGCTGTTATATAGGCTTGAAAGGTGTGTTGTCGGAAAACAATGGGTTATGGCGACAGCCTACCAACACGCTAGCACGCAACACTATCCCCTCATATTTACTGCCAGAGGAAACAGTTGCAGCCATCAAGTCTCCAGCAATGGATGTATAGGAAAACCTCAAGCCTACCACGGGAAACGCATTAATGACTACGTAGTCGTACCCGATTCACACATCACACCCTTTATCGAAACATGCTTCCTATATCGACATTTATATGCGCCTTTCCTTCCTCTCTCCCTTAATGCGCTTTTGGACTGCGTCTGGAAGCTCTCTTTGGTGCTTTGGAATGTGATTAAGGGGGCGTGGACACTCGCCAATACTCGGCGCCTCCACCGTTAGCTGGAGAGACTTACCTTTGAAAAGTGTTAAGACTACGGACCTGGTTCGGTCTTGCGTTCCCATGAACACTCCTCAAAGTGCCTTGATGAGTTTGAAAAGTCGAATCATGTACGAATCATCGAATCATGTACCCTCTAATTTTGCCCTTAAATCTGTTTCAATATCCCATGCACCAACAAAAATTATATTATATATATTATTATATTATATAAAATTTATATATATTTTTTTAATTAGGTTTTAATTTACGGAGCTAGGATGTATAGTGTGTCACAATTCTGATTTCTCATTAATTTTATGTCATGCGAAATTAATTACGTTTGATATTCCCATCATTATTCTAGATTTTCATATATTATACTATTGATTAAACCGACGTTCTACTTTTTTTTCTTTATTCTGGGAGATGCATTATAGTTTGAGGCATCGCGTCAGCAACAGTGATTGGCTCGTTATATAATTATCGTAACATTGGTGTATTACGCCAATTTAAAGTCTTTTTTATTTCAAAACAAATTGGTCTGTAAACGTAAACAGCGGAATGAGACCCGTTTAAAATTGGTTGGGCAAATGACAGCAATACTTGGACGTATCGACTGCCATAAAGCTGCGAGCACTGCCTGAATGTGCCTGAATGTGCCTGAATGTGCCTGAATGTGTCTGAATGTGCCTGAATGTGTCTGAATGTGTCTGAATGTGCCTAAATGTGCCTAATGAGTCTGAATGTGCCTAAATGTGCCTAATGTGCCCAAAGCGGTATCGATAATATCCAGACTCAATTCACCACGTTCGCCAGTTAATATCGGGATAGTGCTCGTTAATAAGTATAGTGTTTGGAGTGTTCCCCCAAACTCGCATGTACCCTGTAGCCTAAAGGTGTGCTCTGCGCATCCTTCCTACGAGCACATCGTAACAGCGCCAGGTCGGGACTTTCTGGTAAACACTTATCTCAGTTTTAGCCTGAGGCATAAAAAGTCACAACGATATGGAATTATTTTTGTTTTGTGTAGTTTGCTCGTAGGTTTTCATGTAGCTATGATTTTCCGGAGATTCGCGAAATGATAATGGCATTGCCAATGCCAGGGGGGAGCCACGTATTGCCATTCGAGCTGAGCGTTAGAGGTAAGGTGGATTTGTTTATGTTTGATAGCTGCACACCCCCTCCCCCCTCTTCGAGCTCTGTACTAGTAGGCACGTATGAACCAGATTCATTCACTAATTTTTGTTTAATTTATATCTTGATTTTTTAATGTTTAGTATGAATGCTAGGGTTATAGTATAAAGTGCTCGTTTGTACTGAAAATCCAATTTTAATTGTGCTTTTACAATGATACAATGATACGTTACAGGAATATATGGTAATTAAAAAGAACATATACACATTTTTTTCATTTTTTTCGCCAGAATTGTAGATTTAGATATCGAAAATGTATGGGTTTTATTTTTATTATTATCTTTTCATTCGTCGATATAAACTATAATTAATATGTTGTAGGTATTGTGTGTGCCCCCCGGCCTCCCTAAACCGTCGATATCTGGAATCAAAGGAAATATGAAAATGTTAAAAGTAAATTACACTTCAAATTATAATGCTATATTCAGGATACCAGAGTACAATGTAAAAGCGATGAAAATAACGATTTTTTATTATTACGTGGGATTTTTAAAGGCTTGCGGTGTATTTTTTTCTTTTACTTAATATCACAAAATAATTGCAATAATATCCTCTGCGAATACACAAACATTTTGACCGTCGCCATTTCACTCCCAGGCTTGATACCCACGCAGGGGAAAATGTTTGGCACAATTTATCGAAATACTCGATATCAAATTTAACAGGGCATCTAATTACTTTCAATTAGACCTGGTATTCCGGCTAAACACAACTCTTGCCGATTAATTAAGCTTATCTCTGGAACGCGCTCTTTACACGTTGTAAAAAGCTGTACGATTGAGGGCTACTCCCTAGAAAATGCATACTGCAGATCTGAGTTTAAAAATGGGGGGGTTATTATCTACTCAAAAGATGGATCACTAATAGCTACAAAATCAACAAATGATGCAACATATAATCAGGAAAAACACATCGAAACAACATCAATTGTATATGAAAGCCCAATAGGTAAAATAACAGTCATATGTATATACAGATCCCCTACAGGTAATCTAAACATATTTTTGAATAAAATGGAAATTATCCTAGAAAAATTAATGTCATCTAAATACAAGGTCATTGTCTGTGGGGATTTCAACGCTGATTTTCTCAAAGCTGGGGTAGATGCACGCTCTCTTACGGACATGTTCCTATCCTTCGGCCTTCAGCCGATTATAAATGAGCCAACAAGGGTTTCACGGTCGTCTAGTACGTGCATTGACCAATTGTTCACAAATATTGATAACGAATGCATTACTGCAAAGCATGTAATAGACCTTGACATCTCTGATCATCACTTCCAAATGATCACACTAACAGGGAAAGCAGAGAATACTTCAAAAAAATTCACATATAAGAGATTTTTTAACAAAACTAATACTGAAACTTTTGAAAACGAGCTACGGCAAACAGACTGGAACTCAATCCTAAGTTTTGACTCGGTCAATGATATGTTTACAGAATTTATGCTAGTGTTATCTCATATATTTAACATTGCCTTTCCTATTAAAAAAGTTAAATGGAAGAGAAGGGAATCAAAAAAAGGTCGATGGTATACAGCTGAACTCGGAAAAATTGGCATCCAGGTCAAAGAAGAATATGTGAATTCAAGGATCAGTTTAAATCCGCAAATATTAAAAAATTACAAAAAACTAAATCGACAGTACATCATAGAAATAGATAAGGCAAAGATGAAAAGTAATGAGAACACCATTAAAAAAGCACCAAATAAAGCTAAAGCTGGATGGGACCTAATAAGTGACAACACCAATCTAAAAATAAAAGGTAAACACGAAATACAAATAGAAAACCCAATTTGCAATACTATTATGTGTCCACAAAATACCGCAAATGCATTCAGCGACTTTTTTATCGATACAGCTTCTAAACTTAGCAAACAGAAACTGTTACCCTTTGACACAATGAACAGCTCACAAAGAATAACTAGCCAGACAATATTTCTAGCCCCAATTACTAAGAAAGAGTTCCTTGACATTTGTGATGCGGTAGGAAAGAAGAAATCAGCCGGAATGGACGGTTTTCCAGGAACGTTATTAAAAACAATGGCCATTTACATTGCCGACCCTCTCATACATATAATTAACAGTTCCTTTACACAAGGTAGTTTCCCAGAAGTATTAAAAATTGCTAAAATCATTCCCTTACATAAAAAAGGTGACACAAAAATTATCTCGAATTATAGAGCTATAACAATTTTATCTATTTTCTCCAAAATATGGGAAAAGGCTCTATGTAACAGAATTCTCTCATTCATTAATAAATTTAATATCATAAACAACATACAGCACGGCCTTACTAAGGGACGATCCACCTACACGGCACTCGCTAGCTTTATCGAAGAGGTATTGCAAGCTAGGAAGAATAAGCTTCATGTATCTGGTGTTTTCTACGATTTTGAAAAAGCGTTTGACTCGGTACGTCACGAAGCATTATTACGTAAATTAGTAACACTTGGAATAGGCGGAACAGCAAATAAATTAATCGCTTCATACCTGTCTAACCGCAGACAGGTTGTCGTTATAAATAGCCAGGGCACGGAGTTCAAATCAAACATTATGACAACCAACATAGGACTACCCCAAGGCTCGGTTATTGCTCCGCTGTTATTTATACTATTCGTAAACGATATGCCGGAGAGCGTAACGATGGGTAGATTGACACTTTTCGCAGATGACACCACGCACCTGATCACGGCACGTAACGCTAAAATGCTAACCAAAGACTCAAACCTGGCAATATCTCAGTTGCAGGAATGGTGCCATTCGAACAGTCTTATTCTAAATCAAAATAAAACTAAATACATGGCTTTTCAAGATGACAATGATACCATCGTCAGTCCACTGATCAGACTAAATAAAAAAAGTGTCGAGGTAATAGAGACCACAACTTTTCTTGGCCTGATAGTGGACAGCAAACTGAGCTGGAGAATCCATATTGAAATGATCTGTAATAAAGCTGCATCTAACTGCTATTTAATTAAAAAGTTAATGAATCTCTTATCTATAAACTACGTTAAGATGGTATACTACTCTCACATTCAATCTATCTTAAGCTATGGTTTAATTTTGTGGGGTTGGTCCCCCCACACGAAGAGACTTTTTACCATTCAGAAAAAAACTATTAGAGCTATGATGAAAGCAAGTCGAAATCCCTGTGCCGAAGTATTCTATAAGGACTCCTGTAAGCAACATTTTATTGATCTTAATATCTTAACTCTACCATGTCTTTACATTTATTGTACAATTATATTTTTTATACAACATGACAACAAATTGTTAAAAGCAGATAACATTCACAACCACAATGTAAGATATAAATCAAATATTCGCACTGACTTATGTAAAGTAAATAAATGGTCACACGGCCCAATGTCTATGGGCATAAAATTTTATAACAAACTACCTCATCATATTAAAGTACAAACTGGCACTACCTTTAAAAACAAAGTCAAACAGTTCCTAACTGAAAAATGTTTTTATTCCGTTGACCAGTTTTTAAATTCTTAGTTTAAATGTTGCAACAATTAATGTATCCATTAGGCTATAATATAGGTATATTAGGCTAGAAAATTCACTGTCATAATATCATGTATTTGATCAATCTATTGACAATAAAAATTATTATTATTATTATTATAATTAATACTACCGATAACTTCTTTTTTAACGAGGACTCTGTATTCTACATTTTGTTTTCGTCTTCACCGTCGCCTTTCTAAATTAGATCTTAACTATTATACGTTCGTTTGAACCGAAATTTAGTGCGGGCCCGTCCGCCCTTGCGCCTAGTCACCTCCCCCCCCCCCCTCACCCCAAACCCCCCCGCACAATTACACTAACACAATCCCACCCCGCAGAGCGAAGAATAAGCCTTCGTTTACGTTTCACTTTCCAGCCAACTAATTGAAGCTAACGCTTTTCGCGATAAGCGTGGATTACACTTGCGTGTGTGCTCTTCAATTCGGTTCACTCCAACTCCACTCCTCGAGCTTTTCCGTATTCTTAGCAGACAACTCTGAATGGATGAGCGAGCCAGAGCGATTGCAAAACCATGATAGTACATTAAGCTCGATTAAGGTATTTGATTCACTTAATTTATGACCATCATAATCAGAAAACGTTTTGTTGAAATTATGCTACGAAAGTATGTGAAAGAAATGATAAGCAGATGCATGAGAGTAGTTTTTGCTGTAACTGTACGAAGAGCGGAGCGGGTTGCGTTCCGTTCATTAGCTACGTAATCGAGTCTAGATGGAATGGTGGTTTTGCGTCAGAGGATGGTATACGAAGTCCCCGCGGTGGCGCGCGGTGGCGCCTCTACGCAAAACGCGCCCCCGAATTGCTGTACGGGGGCAATTACAAATGGAATTAATTCATAGGATTTCTCACGGATATAATATTTCATATATATATTTTATTGCGTATAGGTGCAATCTCTGGCAGATTATTTTTGTGTTAAGCATTGCAGTGCTGCCTGCAGGAAAAATATGGAGGGACGGGTTCCTTTCTCATTCCTTACTTTCATATAGCTCAACAGTTTGGCGCGGCAGAAAAACTATGGCAGGGCAAAATAATGACCGTTGTTATAGCTTAGTGGCTCGTAAGTCGTACTATGTCTGTGTCACGTGAGCGAGAGGCAACCGGACTGCAAGGTTTGGGGAGAGTATCATGCTTTCATACCAATTTCAATTCAACATTTTATCAAATCCATAATTAACTCAATGGATGCTTTCGGTCTGAATTAATTTCACTTGCAAACTTTTATTACGAGCGAGTCATTCACAAACCGGAGCTAGATTTATCTGATTCTGTAGGTAGTAAAAGTAGTTATGTGTTCCAAGTGGGAAGTGCTGGAATGCGAATGGTATTCGCTGGCGTGGCCGACATCCTGTCGAACTACTGACCGCTAGCGCTACTCGCTACCGCTACCCGCTACACTAGGCTCCTTTAGCGAGAACGGGGGCGGGGGTGGGGGTGGGACGGAGGCGGCTGGGAGACAGGGGTGCAGACTTGTCACAGCGAAGGGTTGAGACCATCGCGCCTTGCTTTTTGTTGAAGAAAGAGAGAGAGAAGAGTCTTTCGTATAAATCATAATGATCTTTACGCTTGAGCCAACATTTTTACACGCAAATGATCTATGGTGCATCTTAAACTTTCCGGAAAACTAGGTTGTTGGGAAGAAGACCGTCTCAATGTAAACTTATAAATTCACGACAAGAATTGGCTATGCTTCGGTGGAGGGGGAGGGAGAAGGATACACTCATTGACAAGAAGGTTTTAGCGGTTTTGGGAATGCGGGAAAGAGAGGAAAATAAAGCAAATGCACCAGCTGTTGGCTCTTTGCCGGTTTGGCCTAAAAGCGGATTTTTGTTTTGCTCTCGGAAAATAAGTAAGTTTCCTAGTTGGAATTTTTGGTGGTAACTTTTACAACCGCTTAAAATATTAATTTTGTAACGAAATTATTTTTATTGCAATTGCTACTGACATCTATTTGATTTCGCAATTGATAAAGCACGGCATAGCCATTCGGCAGCCGATTCGGCTAAAATCTCAAAGACAATCGTTGGGAAATTAAAAGGTGTGCGCGTCGCTTGGCCGCTGCTGCTAGCTGTGTGTGTCGCTTGGTCGCTGCTGCTAGCTGTGCGCGTCGCTTGACCGCTGTTGCTAGCTGTGCGCGTCGCTTGACCGCTGCTGCTAGCTGTGTGCGTCGCTTGACCGCTGCTGCTAGCTGTGTTCGTCGCTTGGCCGCTGCTGCTAGCTGTGCGCGTCGCTTGACCGCTGCTGCTAGCTGTGTTCGTCGCTTGACCGCTGCTGCTAGCTGTGCGCGTCGCTTGACCGCTGCTGCTAGCTGTGTTCGTCGCTTGACCGCTGCTGCTAGCTGTGTTCGTCGCTTGGCCGCTGCTGCTAGCTGTGCGCGTCGCTTGACCGCTGCTGCTAGCTGTGTTCGTCGCTTGACCGCTGCTGCTAGCTGTGCGCGTCGCTTGACCGCTGCTGCTAGCTGTGTTCGTCGCTTGACCGCTGCTGCTAGCTGTGTTCGTCGCTTGGCCGCTGCTGCTAGCTGTGTGCGTCGCTTGACCGCTGCTGCTAGCTGTGTTCGTCGCTTGACCGCTGCTGCTAGCTGTATTCGTCGCTTGGCCGCTGCTGCTAGCTGTGCGCGTCGCTTGACCGCTGCTGCTAGCTGTGTTCGTCGCTTGACCGCTGCTACTAGCTGTATTCGTCGCTTGGCCGCTGCTGCTAGCTGTGTTCGTCACTTGACCGCTGCTGCTAGCTGTGTTCGTCGCTTGGCCGCTGCTGCTAGCTGTGCGCGTCGCTTGACCGCTGCTGCTAGCTGTGTTCGTCGCTTGACCGCTGCTGCTAGCTGTGTTCGTCGCTTGGCCGCTGCTGCTAGCTGTGTTCGTCGCTTGACCGCTGCTGCTAGCTGTGTGCGTCGCTTGACCGCTGCTGCTAGCTGTATGCGTCGCTTGACCGCTGCTGCTAGCTGTGTGCGTCACTTGGCCGCTGCTGCTAACTGTGCGTCGCTTGGCCGCTGCTGCTAGCTGTGTTCGTCGCTTGACCGCTGCTGCTAGCTGTGTGCGTCGCTTGACCGCTGCTGCTAGCTGTGTTCGTTGCTTAGCCGCTGCTGCTAGCTGTGTGTGTCGCTTGACCGCTGCTGCTAGCTGTATGCGTCGCTTGACCGCTGCTGCTAGCTGTGCGCGTCGCTTGACCGCTGCTGCTAGCTGTGTGCGTCGCTTGGCCGCTGCTGCTAGCTGTGCGCGTCGCTTGACCGCTGCTGCTAGCTGTGTTCGTCGCTAGACCGCTGCTGCTAGCTGTGTTCGTCGCTTTACCGCTGCTGCTAGCTGTGTGTGTCGCTTGACCGCTGCTGCTAGCTGTGTTCGTCGCTTGGCCGCTGCTGCTAACTGTGCGTCGCTTGGCCGCTGCTGCTAGCTGTGTGCGTCGCTTGACCGCTGCTGCTAGCTGTGTGTGTCGCTTGACCGCTGCTGCTAGCTGTGCGCGTCGCTTGACCGCTGCTGCTAGCTGTGTTCGTCGCTTGGCCGCTGCTGCTAACTGTGCGTCGCTTGGCCGCTGCTGCTAGCTGTGTGCGTCGCTTGGCCGCTGCTGCTAGCTGTGTGCGTCGCTTGACCGCTGCTGCTAGCTGTGTGTGTCGCTTGACCGCTGCTGCTAGCTGTGTGCGAGGCTTGACCGCTGCTGCTAGCTGTGTGTGTCGCTTGACCGCTGCTGCTAGCTGTGCGCGTCGCTTGACCGCTGCTGCTAGCTGTGTGCGTCGCTTGGCCGCTGCTGCTAACTGTGCGTCGCTTGGCCGCTGCTGCTAGCTGTGTGTGTCGCTTGACCGCTGCTGCTAGCTGTGCGCGTCGCTTGACCGCTGCTGCTAGCTGTGTTCGTTGCTTAGCCGCTGCTGCTAGCTGTGTGCGTCGCTTGACCGCTGCTGCTAGCTGTGTGCGTCGCTTGTCCGCTGCTGCAAGCTGTGTGTGTCGCTTGACCGCTGCTGCTAGCTGTATGCGTCGCTTGACCGCTGCTGCTAGCTGTGTGCGTCGCTTGACCGCTACTGCTAGCTGTGCGCGTCGCTTGACCACTGCTGCTAGCTGTGCGCGTCGATTGACCGCTGCTGCTAGCTGTGCGCGTCGATTGACCGCTGCTGCTAGCTGTGTGTGTCGCTTGACCGCTACTGCTAGCTGTGCGTCGCTTGGCTACTGCTGCTAGCTGTGTTCGTCGCTTGACCGCTGCTGCTAGCTGTGCGTCGCTTAACCGCTGCTGCTAGCTGTGTGCGTCACTTGGCCGCTGCTGCTAGCTGTGTGCGTCGCTTGGCCGCTGCTGCTAGCTGTGCGTCGCTTGACCGCTGCTGCCAGCTGTGTGTGTCGCTTGACCGCTGCTGCTAGCTGTGCGTCGCTAGACCGCTGCTGCTAGCTGTGCGTCGCTTGACCGCTGCTGCCAGCTGTGTGCGTCGCTTGGCCGCTGCTGCTAGCTGTGTGCGTCGCTTGACCGCTGCTGCTAGCTGTGTGCGTCGCTTGACCGCTGCTGCTAGCTGTGCGTCGCTTGACCGCTGCTGCTAGCTGTGCGCGTCGCTTGACCGCTGCTGCTAGCCGTATTCGTCGCTTGGCCGCGGCTGCTAGATGTGTGCGTCGCTTGACCGCTGCTGCTAGCTGTGCGTCGCTTGACCGCTGCTGCTAGCTGTGCGCGTCGCTTGACCGCTGCTGCTAGCTGTGCTTGTCGCTTGACCGCTGCTGCTAGCTGTGCGTCGCTTGACCGCTGATGCTAGCTATGTGCGTCGCTTGGCCGCTGCTGCTAGCTGTGCGCGTCGCTTGACCGCTACTGCCAGCTGTGTGCGTCGCTTGGCCGCTGCTGCCAGCTGTGTGCGTCGCTTGACCGCTGCTGCCAGCTGTGTGCGTCGCTTGACCGCTGCTGCTAGCTGTGTGCGTCGCTTAACCGCTGCTGCTAGCTGTGTTCGTCGCTTGACCGCTGCTGCTAGCTGTGGTCGTCGCTTGGCCGCTGCTGCTTGCTGTGTGCGTCGCTTGACCGCTGCTGCTAGCTGTGTGCGTCACTTGGCCGCTGCTGCTAACTGTGCGTCGCTTGGCCGCTGCTGCTAGCTGTGTGCGTCGCTTGGCCGCTGCTTTTTCCTTTTATATGTCGAACTTTCGCGGATATTATTCCCAATTCCTCGGGGCACGAAAATCAATTGCACAGATACTATCAATAAACAATTAGCCGAATGAATACGTGAGTTTAATTGCAGATACTTTTCGGTCATTTCAGAGTACCTTTACACTCGGATATTCGGTACGCCATTTACATTTGTTTCAACTTTTATACATAAAAACCAACGTTATAACCGCCTAATTAAATGAGTATGCTGTTTGCACTGGTCTAGGAAGTTGTGTTCTATCGTCGCTCAATTAAGCCCCACCGAGCAGCGGCTTGCTAACAGAATATCCATACGAAGTGGGTATATGAGGTTCTGTTCTATCGTCACTCTAGCCCCACCGAGCAGCGGCTTGCTAACAGAATATCCGTACGAAGTAGGTCTATGAGGTTCTGTTCTATCGTCACTCTAGCCCCACCGAGCAGCGGCTTGCTAACAGAATATCCATACGAAGTGGGTCTATGAAGTTGTTTCTTATCGTCGCTCTAGCCCCACCGAGCAGCGGCTTGCTAACAGAATTTCCATACGAAGTGGGTCTATGAAGTTGTTTCCTATCGTCGCTCTAGCCCCACCGAGCAGCGGCTTGCTAACAGAATATCCATACGAAGTGGGTCTATGAAGTTGTTTCCTATCGTCGCTCTAGCCCCACCTAGCAGCGGCTTGCTAACAGAATATCCGTACGAAGTGGGTCTGTGAAGTTTTGTTCTATTGTCACCCTAGCCCCACCGAGCAGCGGCTTGCTAACAGAATATCCATACGAAGTGGGTCTATGAAGTTCTGTTCAATCTTCACTCTAGCCCCACTGAGCAGCGGCTTGCTAACAGAATATCCGTACGAAGTGGGTCTAGGAAGTTGTGTTCTATCGTCGTTCAATTAAGCCCACTGAGCAGCGGCTTGCTAACAGAATATCCGTACGAAGTGGGTCTATGAAGTTGTGTCCTATCGTCACTCTAGCCCCACCGAGCAGTGGCTTGCTAACAGAATATCCATACGAAGTGGGTCTATGAAGTTCTGTTCAATCGTCACTCTAGCCCCACTGAGCAGCGGCTTGCTAACAGAATATCCGTACGAAGTGGGTCTAGGAAGTTGTGTTCTATCGTCGTTCAATTAAGCCCACTGAGCAGCGGCTTGCTAACAGAATATCCGTACGAAGTGGGTCTATGAAGTTGTTTCCTATCGTCACTCTAGCCCCACCGAGCAGTGGCTTGCTAACAGAATATCCGTACGAAGTGGGTCTATGAAGTTGTGTCCTATCGTCACTCTAGCCCCACCGAGCAGCGGCTTGCTAACAGAATATCCGTACGAAGTGGGTCTAGGAAGTTGTGTTCTATCGTCGCTCTAGCCCCACCGAGCAGCGGCTTGCTAAAAGAATATCCGTACGAAGTATAGGTCTATGAAGTTTAATCTTGCGACAATAATTTCCGACACCGTTTTATTTACCTCCTTACCCCCACCACCGCCCACACTCCTTCCAGTTTTCCCACAACTCGTTTTCCTCACTTTTTCTGACACGTCTTGGATACGAAAACTGACTGAAAAAGTTGTAAGACAGGCATTTTATGGCATAGTGAGATATTGGCGCCAGGAATGATATTAGAATTCCTTAGTTGCGTTTCGCTCGGGTGGGAGAGGAAGAATTGGGAGCCGCTCTCGCGCTCTAGCTAGTTTTCGAACGCGCGCTACTTGAGTCGACCACCATAATCCCGCCGACGCCGACGCCGACGCCGACGCCGACGCCGTAAGGACGCTCGAGTAACACTTGTAAGATACGGCATGCGTAGTGACAGATCTCATTCCAGAAGTGCGCAGAGATAGTAAGCATCCCTGCCGCTACTGGCGCAATACCGTCGCTGGATGTACTGCGCGGGCACTTGGCAGTGGGATATCATAATAATAACATGTTTAAGAAAAAAAGGGATATTGCTTTCTGAGGATTTCAACAATGCATATCCATTTCTTGCCGAAATCCTAGGCGAGAATTAAAAAATGACCTCCCTTTTTATTCTTTCCCGCCCTTGAGCTAAAAGTGAAATTGCTGTCTTCATATTGTGTTTTGTGGTTACAATAATAAATGTACACAATATCAAAATGAAATATATTAAAGTTTTTTTTTGCAGTGAGTTGGAGCATAGCTAATTTGGGGGGCGTGCGTCGCGCATTGTCAAGTTTAGCGGCAGCCATTATCAAAATTAGCGTCATCAAACTAAATTGTGAGAAATTATATATATATATACGAAACGAAATTGTACGTGTTTCGTCCAAACGATTACTATTTAAGAGGCACATCAATCAGCAATCGTGAAGAACGCTGATTTTTCAAGTACAGCCATAATTATTGTATATATATATATATATATATATATATATATATATATATATATATATATATATATATATATATATATATATATATATATATATATATATATATATATATATATATATATATATATATATATATATATATATATATATATATATATATATATATATATATATATATATATATATATATATATATATATATATATATATATATACATATATATATATATATATAGATCCAGTAAGCACAAGCTGTCGGCAACATGATGGCATTATTCTGGCTTGACGCATTCACTGTTGGCGAAGTGCTGCCTGGCGGCAACCTATCGTCTGTTAGTATCGGGTCAATGCTGGCGGCATGAAAGCCTGCCGGCGTCCCTCGTCCGTTGGCCTGCCACTGCTATTCCAGTGCTGGCCCAACAGTTGCAGACCAACACATTGCCAACGGCGCCGGCAAGGCATTGGCAAAGTGTTGGCTGGCCAGCGAGTCGGCGAGGTGCAGGCCAGCGTGTGCTCTGTCCCAACTGCGCGCCGTCCGAACTGTGCGCCGGCTCACAGTTCGGACGGCGCACACTTCGGACTGGCCGTCAGTCCGAACGGTAAAGAAGGTGCTCGTTTTCTCGACAAGGTACAGTTTGTAGTTCACATCCTATCCACGTGTCACTCACCTTTTGGCCATAAACACAGTGAGTTGTAGCGTTCTTAGATTTGCAGTTCTCGATTTTTACATCGTCTATGAAGTCATTTCTATAATTTCTATATACGTACCAGACTGGTTTAATTGGTTGCTTTGGAATGCATATTATTATTGTATTAACAATTAGTTTTTTTTATAAGTCTGAGTATCTGGTATATGTGCTAGCTTAGCTGCATTTACAAGCATCGGTTCTTTGAAATAATCGATGTTAAGCAACACCGTGCTGAAGCAGGTTTTGGATGGGTGGCCATCATGGTATGGTGACCATCATTTACTCGTATGCTGCAGTGCTGTTCCAGAGAGAGGTTGTGGGTGTCGTCTTTTTAACCAACCGCCCGAGTCTAGAAAGTGTGTACTATTGGAGGAATCCCTTTAATATTCGAGTTGTACTGTCCTTGGGAAGGGAATGGGTACGAGCCGGTGACGGATTTCTTCTCCTCTTCTAGCCAGGCTAAGCAAGTAAGGTTAGACTAGAAGTCTATCATTCTATGACGGATCGATTCATAGATCCAGTGCTTTTTTTGTGCCGGAACGCACCGGAACGCCATTCCCGCACTACACTTCGGTACACCACAAAAAATTAAAATAAGCCGGGAATATTTTCGCTCGCCGGTCGCTGGAAAAATCCAGCACACCATTTCATGTTGAGAAGGAGCGCCTTCCTCATGGGCCCTCTGCTACTAGACATGAGCTAAGAGTTTCAAAACTTACAAGCCATGTCTTGAGCCAGACAAAATGCTCTATGGCTATGGGCAGTTTTGAAACTCTTTGCTTGTGTCTAGCAGCAGTAGGTTCTCGAGGAAAATCCTCGAAACCCTTCTTACCGTGAAATAAGGTTTAGTGCGTCCATGTTGTTTTTCGTGTGCCCGTTTCGTTGCTTTTTTTTGCTACCCAATTACTAAAAGGGCTCGTACAGGTGATGAAGTGAGTGTGAGACATGAAACGCCTACCTAAATGTAGCGAATACTGGATTCATGTAGGAAATTGTTTATTAATTTTAGAATTCTATAGCATTATCTTGTGTGTATATTTATATATTATAGCGTATTAACAGTGCCCGATTTACGCCTATAGGCTGACGAGGCTGTACAGCCTAGGGGCGCCGCGTCCGAGAGGGGCGCCAGAAAAGAAGCCGCTAAAGTGTAGATAGTTTAGACTTTATGAGGAAAAAATATAAATCTTTTAATGTTTTGCACAGTGCAGAGATCCCAGGAATTCAAGTTTTATTGAGCTGCAATGTTTTACAATAATGAGGGCTAAAGCACAATGGTAGTAATTTCAAGGAAAATACTACCGTCAAGCCTAGGCAAATTTGAACAATTCCGAAATAGTGTGGCTTTGCTGGCACACGACAACAACTTTCTACCCGACTCCTCGGGTACAAACACAAATTATGCACTACATATCGTTGGAAGGGGGGCGGGGGGAATTCAAGTTTTATTGAGCTGCAATGTTTTACAATAATAAGGGCTAAAGCACAATGGTAGTAATTTCAAGGAAAATACTACCGTCAAGCCTAGGCAAATTTGAACAATTCCGAAATAGTGTGGCTTTGCTGGCACACGACAACAACGTTCTACCCGACTCCTCGGGTACAAACACAAATTATGCACTACATATCGTTGGAAGGGGGGGGGGGGGGGGGGGGATAATACTAGGGCGCCAACGGTATAGATCGGGCACTGCGTATTATAAGTTTTAGATAACAGGCAAATGGTTTTAACAAATGAAACTTCACAGCCCTCGTGACTCGATAACCAAAGTTGATTTGCGACTCCAGCCTTACCGGTTAAACCTTACCAGAAAAGACCCATGAATTAAGTTTAAAATGAAAGTACTATGTACAACGCCCTGCCTGGGCCCATCAAATCACTACCTGGCAATAAAATCAAGGACCAGACCAGCTAAAAGAGTATAAAATTTAATAACTAATAGTTTTTATTCAGTTGAAGAATTTTGTCAAGAAGAAGGGAGAATGTGTCATGATAAAAAAAAAAACTGTGTGAGAGGGTTTGCTGTGAACTAAATGACCCACAGAACAGACATTGGCATGCGAAAACTTTGATTCAAAATCGATTATAATCAGCGATCAAAATTGAACACTATCGTCTCAACTCAATATACAAGAAATTATGTTTTTTACTTTACAAACGAGTATTATATAGCTTCTACTTCTAGAAGCCTACGCTATAGCCTGTATAGCTAACACATCAATATAAATAGCTATAATATATTTATTAATTCTTTATTGTTACAGGTCATAGAACCCACAAGTACAATATAATATCTTAGAAGTACACATAAAGCATCAAACAATAAAATTTCAAATATTTTATAATAAAATCACATCCTAAATCACAGCCTTGAGCCGTTTGTAAACATCTTTCTTAAAAACATTTTTGTAACATTAAAAATATCAATGTGGGCATTTACCATGTTGTTAAAATAAGACTGTGCCCTGTTAAAAAAATAATATTTAGAAACATTTAACCTATAGGAAGGGGCAAATAAGTCTTTTTTCCTTGTGCCCCTAGACGGGACACGAAAATGTACGTGAGAAATAAGGTTGTCGCTACTTGGACTGCGTAAAATTTTGTACAGAAATATCATGTCATGAATATTACGCCTCGTGTACAATGTTGTGAGGTCTAGTTCTTTACACCAGTCAACATAGTCCCTTCTGTGGTATGCAACATTATTTTTAAGACAAACGAGTTTGATAAATCGGGTTTGCACACTCTCCACATACTCCTTATTTGCTCTGTGTAGATCATTGGGGTTCCAGATGACCTTATGTGTGTCCACATGTGGCCGGACAAGCGACACATACAATCGTCTAACAGTTCTCATCCTAAAGTCCCTCATGCAGTTGCGCTTGATGAAACCTAGTAACTTGTATGCTTTCGGTACGTGCTTGTTAAAGGTCAGATCGCTTGATATTGTGACCCCCAGGTCCTTGATGTGACACACGCGGGCCAGACACTTGTTGTCTAGATAATATGTGCCTAATAGGTAATTTTTCTTATTTGTAAATGTGATAACATTACATTTGGATATATTTAAGCTAAGACCCCATGTCGAGCACCATTGGGATAGGGCCAATGTGTCTCTCTGTAGTAATTAGCAATCGGAGTGCTGGGCTATTGGCCGATAAAGCTTAAGATCGTCTGCATACAAAAGAGATTTAGAATGTTTAAAACAAGAAGGCAAATCGTTTACAAAAACCAAAAAGAGTAAAGGACCAAGAATTGAGCCCTGCGGGACCCCAGACGTTACTTGTTCAGGGGAGGAGATGCCCGAGTTGGTTACCACTACTTGGATCCTGTTGGTGAGATAACTGCTAAGCAGGGCATAGCCCTGCTTAGCTGTGGTTAGCTGTGGTTCCCACAGATACCGAAACCCCGCAGTTTGTGGAGCAGCAACGAATGGTTAACACTGTCGAAGGCACTCGAAAAATCTGTATATATGGCATCTACCTGGAGTTTCCTATCCATACTTGTAGCTATGCTTTGAGTGAACTCCACTAAATTTGTAACAGTGGATCTCCCCTTTAAGAAACCGTGCTGCTCTATGGCGATATGCTTCACCACGTGGTTATATATTCGTTTATGCACCAGAGTCTCAAAGACCTTTGATATTATCGAAAGCAGGGAGATCGCGCGATAATTGGACACCTGGTATCGTGACCCCTTTTTATATATATATATATATATATATATATATATATATATATATATATATATATATATATATATATATATATATATATATATATATAGATCCAGTAAGCACAAGCTGTCGGCAACATGATGGCATTATTCTGGCTTGACGCATTCACTGTTGGCGAAGTGCTGCCTGGCGGCAACCTATCGTCTGTTAGTATCGGGTCAATGCTGGCGGCATGAAAGCCTGCCGGCGTCCCTCGTCCGTTGGCCTGCCACTGCTATTCCAGTGCTGGCCCAACAGTTGCAGACCAACACATTGCCAACGGCGCCGGCAAGGCATTGGCAAAGTGTTGGCTGGCCAGCGAGTCGGCGAGGTGCAGGCCAGCGTGTGCCCTGTCCCAACTGCGCGCCGTCCGAACTGTGCGCCGGCTCACAGTTCGGACGGCGCACACTTCGGACTGGCCGTCAGTCCGAACGGTAAAGAAGGTGCTCGTTTTCTCGACAAGGTACAGTTTGTAGTTCACATCCTATCCACGTGTCACTCACCTTTTGGCCATAAACACAGTGAGTTGTAGCGTTCTTAGATTTGCAGTTCTCGATTTTTACATCGTCTATGAAGTCATTTCTATAATTTCTATATACGTACCAGACTGGTTTAATTGGTTGCTTTGGAATGCATATTATTATTGTATTAACAATTAGTTTTTTTTATAAGTCTGAGTATCTGGTATATGTGCTAGCTTAGCTGCATTTACAAGCATCGGTTCTTTGAAATAATCGATGTTAAGCAACACCGTGCTGAAGCAGGTTTTGGATGGGTGGCCATCATGGTATGGTGACCATCATTTACTCGTATGCTGCAGTGCTGTTCCAGAGAGAGGTTGTGGGTGTCGTCTTTTTAACCAACCGCCCGAGTCTAGAAAGTGTGTACTATTGGAGGAATCCCTTTAATATTCGAGTTGTACTGTCCTTGGGAAGGGAATGGGTACGAGCCGGTGACGGATTTCTTCTCCTCTTCTAGCCAGGCTAAGCAAGTAAGGTTAGACTAGAAGTCTATCATTCTATGACGGATCGATTCATAGATCCAGTGCTTTTTTTGTGCCGGAACGCACCGGAACGCCATTCCCGCACTACACTTCGGTACACCACAAAAAATTAAAATAAGCCGGGAATATTTTCGCTCGCCGGTCGCTGGAAAAATCCAGCACACCATTTCATGTTGAGAAGGAGCGCCTTCCTCATGGGCCCTCTGCTACTAGACATGAGCTAAGAGTTTCAAAACTTACAAGCCATGTCTTGAGCCAGACAAAATGCTCTATGGCTATGGGCAGTTTTGAAACTCTTTGCTTGTGTCTAGCAGCAGTAGGTTCTCGAGGAAAATCCTCGAAACCCTTCTTACCGTGAAATAAGGTTTAGTGCGTCCATGTTGTTTTTCGTGTGCCCGTTTCGTTGCTTTTTTTTGCTACCCAATTACTAAAAGGGCTCGTACAGGTGATGAAGTGAGTGTGAGACATGAAACGCCTACCTAAATGTAGCGAATACTGGATTCATGTAGGAAATTGTTTATTAATTTTAGAATTCTATAGCATTATCTTGTGTGTATATTTATATATTATAGCGTATTAACAGTGCCCGATTTACGCCTATAGGCTGACGAGGCTGTACAGCCTAGGGGCGCCGCGTCCGAGAGGGGCGCCAGAAAAGAAGCCGCTAAAGTGTAGATAGTTTAGACTTTATGAGGAAAAAATATAAATCTTTTAATGTTTTGCACAGTGCAGAGATCCCAGGAATTCAAGTTTTATTGAGCTGCAATGTTTTACAATAATGAGGGCTAAAGCACAATGGTAGTAATTTCAAGGAAAATACTACCGTCAAGCCTAGGCAAATTTGAACAATTCCGAAATAGTGTGGCTTTGCTGGCACACGACAACAACTTTCTACCCGACTCCTCGGGTACAAACACAAATTATGCACTACATATCGTTGGAAGGGGGGCGGGGGGAATTCAAGTTTTATTGAGCTGCAATGTTTTACAATAATAAGGGCTAAAGCACAATGGTAGTAATTTCAAGGAAAATACTACCGTCAAGCCTAGGCAAATTTGAACAATTCCGAAATAGTGTGGCTTTGCTGGCACACGACAACAACGTTCTACCCGACTCCTCGGGTACAAACACAAATTATGCACTACATATCGTTGGAAGGGGGGGGGGGGGGATAATACTAGGGCGCCAACGGTATAGATCGGGCACTGCGTATTATAAGTTTTAGATAACAGGCAAATGGTTTTAACAAATGAAACTTCACAGCCCTCGTGACTCGATAACCAAAGTTGATTTGCGACTCCAGCCTTACCGGTTAAACCTTACCAGAAAAGACCCATGAATTAAGTTTAAAATGAAAGTACTATGTACAACGCCCTGCCTGGGCCCATCAAATCACTACCTGGCAATAAAATCAAGGACCAGACCAGCTAAAAGAGTATAAAATTTAATAACTAATAGTTTTTATTCAGTTGAAGAATTTTGTCAAGAAGAAGGGAGAATGTGTCATGATAAAAAAAAAAACTGTGTGAGAGGGTTTGCTGTGAACTAAATGACCCACAGAACAGACATTGGCATGCGAAAACTTTGATTCAAAATCGATTATAATCAGCGATCAAAATTGAACACTATCGTCTCAACTCAATATACAAGAAATTATGTTTTTTACTTTACAAACGAGTATTATATAGCTTCTACTTCTAGAAGCCTACGCTATAGCCTGTATAGCTAACACATCAATATAAATAGCTATAATATATTTATTAATTCTTTATTGTTACAGGTCATAGAACCCACAAGTACAATATAATATCTTAGAAGTACACATAAAGCATCAAACAATAAAATTTCAAATATTTTATAATAAAATCACATCCTAAATCACAGCCTTGAGCCGTTTGTAAACATCTTTCTTAAAAACATTTTTGTAACATTAAAAATATCAATGTGGGCATTTACCATGTTGTTAAAATAAGACTGTGCCCTGTTAAAAAAATAATATTTAGAAACATTTAACCTATAGGAAGGGGCAAATAAGTCTTTTTTCCTTGTGCCCCTAGACGGGACACGAAAATGTACGTGAGAAATAAGGTTGTCGCTACTTGGACTGCGTAAAATTTTGTACAGAAATATCATGTCATGAATATTACGCCTCGTGTACAATGTTGTGAGGTCTAGTTCTTTACACCAGTCAACATAGTCCCTTCTGTGGTATGCAACATTATTTTTAAGACAAACGAGTTTGATAAATCGGGTTTGCACACTCTCCACATACTCCTTATTTGCTCTGTGTAGATCATTGGGGTTCCAGATGACCTTATGTGTGTCCACATGTGGCCGGACAAGCGACACATACAATCGTCTAACAGTTCTCATCCTAAAGTCCCTCATGCAGTTGCGCTTGATGAAACCTAGTAACTTGTATGCTTTCGGTACGTGCTTGTTAAAGGTCAGATCGCTTGATATTGTGACCCCCAGGTCCTTGATGTGACACACGCGGGCCAGACACTTGTTGTCTAGATAATATGTGCCTAATAGGTAATTTTTCTTGTTTGTAAATGTGATAACATTACATTTGGATATATTTAAGCTAAGACCCCATGTCGAGCACCATTGGGATAGGGCCAATGTGTCTCTCTGTAGTAATTAGCAATCGGAGTGCTGGGCTATTGGCCGATAAAGCTTAAGATCGTCTGCATACAAAAGAGATTTAGAATGTTTAAAACAAGAAGGCAAATCGTTTACAAAAACCAAAAAGAGTAAAGGACCAAGAATTGAGCCCTGCGGGACCCCAGACGTTACTTGTTCAGGGGAGGAGATGCCCGAGTTGGTTACCACTACTTGGATCCTGTTGGTGAGATAACTGCTAAGCAGGGCATAGCCCTGCTTAGCTGTGGTTAGCTGTGGTTCCCACAGATACCGAAACCCCGCAGTTTGTGGAGCAGCAACGAATGGTTAACACTGTCGAAGGCACTCGAAAAATCTGTATATATGGCATCTACCTGGAGTTTCCTATCCATACTTGTAGCTATGCTTTGAGTGAACTCCACTAAATTTGTAACAGTGGATCTCCCCTTTAAGAAACCGTGCTGCTCTATGGCGATATGCTTCACCACGTGGTTATATATTCGTTTATGCACCAGAGTCTCAAAGACCTTTGATATTATCGAAAGCAGGGAGATCGCGCGATAATTGGACACCTGGTATCGTGACCCCTTTTTGAGAACCGGCGTAACGTTCGCCTTTTTCCATATACTAGGAAACACCCCTGTCCGAAGGGAGTGATTAAAAATGTCCGCTAAGGGTCGAGATAGAACATTGCTGCAAAATTTAAGAACATTGACCGGGATTTCATCCGGACCAGGTGACTTATCATTTTTTAACCTTTGCAAGCTAAATTCAACTTCTGAACTAGAAACAACGATACTAGCCAAGCTCTCAATACCCACAGAAGGGAACACTGGGAGATTACCGATATCCGTATTCGTCGCTAGGAGCTTGGTTTTAAAGAAGTCTGAAAACAACTGAGCACAGGAATTGGCACATTTTGCTGTAACTCCATTGTATATCACCTCCAACGGGACACGAGGGGACCTTGTTTTGCGTTTAATGTAACCCCACAGTTTATTGGGAGCCTTCTTTATTGCCCGGTCAATGCCGGCCAAATATGCTCGATACCTGTACTGTTTGCTACGCTTGAATGCTGACCTGAAAACGCCAAATTCAACTTGATCGGAGATCAAACCAGATCGCATCCACTTGCAGTGGGCCCTTTGTTTCGACTGGAGAGCACTTATTACCGCCTCATCATACCAGACTGGGTATTTGGCTGGGTTTACCGCTATCACAGGGACACATTTATCTATTGCCGTGTTCACAAACTCGTAAAACAAGATACATTTATCATTGACATCCTGAGACGCGTACATTCTAGCCCAATCAGCCTTGATAATTTCGGCCGATAACTCGGAATAGTCAGCCTTCCTCCAATTCCGACTCTTTCTCGCAGAGGGTTTGCTGCCAGTGTCCGACGGGAACATTAGGTCGCAATGCAATGCCACATGATCCGATTTAACTGCCTGCTCGGTGGCGACGACCGAGGCAGTGACGTCGTCATTGTTGATAAACAGCAGGTCAAGGAAGTTGGCCTCCCTCGTTGGGAACGAGACATGCTGCGAGAGCTCGGCTTCACTGATGATGCTAAGAAACTTGGAGTCCAGCGCTGTTGAATGGCCCGAAGTGTCGGCAGTAAGGAGGCTGCACGTGGTCGAGCGCCTATCCCACTTGATATTGGGCATGTTGAAGTCCCCGAGAAGCAACACAGTGTCGTTGGGATTAATTTCGGATTGAACTGTAGTAAGCATGTCATGGAAATGATCTAAGGAACACGCAGTTTGCTGAGGTGGCAAATAGCAGCAGCCAACCAGGAGTCTCGAATTACGACCGATGCCGATTTCACACCACACTGTTTCGCAATCTGTAGATTCCAAGTCCTCACGCCTCTTCGACACAACACCCGCCCGAACGGCAACCATAACACCACCCCCACGTCTGGCTTTTCCATTGACCTGCGGCCTGTCACGCCTGTGCACAACATATTGTGACTCGTCAAACAACTCTCCATCGAACACGCCACTATGAAGCCACGTTTCCGATACGCATATAATGTCATGGTCACTGCTATCCGCGAAGTGCAAATTGAATAGTGCCAATTTATAGTCACAGATACTTCTGGCGTTCATGTAATATAGCGAGAGGCTCAAAGATTTCGTTACTGGCCCAGGATTGACGTGTATGTCACCACAAAGAGAGAGCAGCATGAGAACAATCGTTCGACGGGATCGTAGGTTCAACACTCCCATCCCCGACCGCGGACACACTCGCAACACCATGGACAGAGATGAAAAGTCACATTTTGTGATGACAAGTAGGTTTTCTTTCACAGTAGCACTCATCCAAAGTCTACTACACTCTTCCGCACCGTTCAGCCGAGTATTACAGCTATGGATGTATTTAAACGCACTTAAAATGACGAAAACACGGAGCAAAAAAACCAGCGATCCAGGCACGGCGGCCATCTTGATTATCACTAGGTGGTGCTATCTAGATATCTGCAAACATTTTAAATCTTTCTCAATTTTGGCACGCGATTATGTCCAAAAGTACCGGAACTTGGAACACGTCACACAATACCTGCAGTGTTCATAACGAAGTCACCCTCAGCCATTCCCGTCACACAGCATCAAAAGGCAAAGACACACACGAGATCTCAGATGATATCGAGGCTTTATAATATAGTATTGTGCCTGAAAGCCCCAGTACGTATACCTACTCTATATAAGCCTCCATCACACTGACTTGTGTGCTAAAAAGGTGATATTATTCCTACAGCTCTTTTGGGCAAAGTCTCGTAGAGCCTCCGCAGAAAAGGAATGCTATAAACTCGGAACCAATTATCACTCAAATAACCGCAATCACATTCGGCTAAGCGCCATAATAATCAGAGAAAAGTTTCATCAATTTTAATTCCCGAGTTTGGAGCTTTCTGCACAAACGCACTACACAGCTGACAGTGTAAGAAGTGAACCTATTGCCTTATGATTATTATCATGTGTATATGGCGAGTTTATAAAATTCCAGAGGTGTGTACCTAAACAGCCACCTGAAATTTGGGATGCCTAGTTTCAACTAAATTCGGGCATGGAAATTGCCAACCCCATGCGCCAATTCAAACACGAGCAGATGCATTCATTTCGAGATAAGAGTCTAGGCACCAAACCTGATTTCATTTCTTACTGACACATAAATAGTGAGTAATTTCATAATAAGATTGTAATCAAACTCCCAATCAAACACCCAACTTGATATAAAGAAAGGATATTTTATTCAAAACTTTGCGACAATGATAAGGAGACAGCATGGTTGGGAGAGCCTGCCGGACGAACCGTGCAGTTCTCAATCTCAGGTCCGTGGACCACTCTGCTGTGCTTTCCCCAGCTAGCTTGGCCAACACATGGCACGTAGGGCTGCTGGGCTAACGGTACATAGGGAGTGGGGGATAGCAAGGCTGGAATGCAGATAGTACAGTCAGAGCAAAAACCATTGTATAGGGACAGTCAAAGAGCTGTACCATAACAAAATGCAAGCATACCAATCAAGTAAAACGAAAACAGTAACAATCGCGTGCCTATAAATTAAAAAAGATATACCAAATTACATTATATTATGTCATATAACTATTTCACATGCTGATTTTATTGGGATTGTGGTATAGAGGCTCTGTTGTCAACGCAATTATTGTGTGATTTCATGTTTAGGATCTTGTGAGGCCGAAGTTATAGTTCATTTACATGAAAGTGATTCTCGTGCTGCGAATGGCGTATAGAAATAGGTTGGCAGTTGCCTATCAACCTATAAAATTATCCCGTGGGTCATCCTACGTAGCCAAACTGCGCATAACCAGGGCCGTGTTTACCACTAGTCAGAGTAGGCTATCGCCTAGGGGCGCCGAGGATTTAGAAGCGCCGGCCGCAGGCCGGCGCCAATACCAATGTTTTTTTTTTAAACTAAACATTAAGTGCGATATGTTATGGGTTCAGTCAACATTGTATCATATGAGCAACAACACTCCTGAATTCTTAGACTTAGTTTATGTGCCCACGTATATAAGTATACCTAGAATTGACGCGACGAAAATGACCGGCGAGAATTATGTGCGCTTATCCGCATTTCCTGTAGGAACGGCAGTTGCAGCCGGGAAGTAAGTATTGAGAGGTTTTTTGAACTCATTTTACAATAGAATTTGAGTTTACAATTGCGAATTCAGCTCCCGAATTGGCAGAATGGCTAATCCTGCACTCCTGGAACTATTAATCGCTTTTTTCCTGTATCAAAGTTTGGGGAAAGCATTGAGCATGGAGCACTCCAGTGCGCATTTTCTTTATTTGCGCATTTGAAAGTTGCGAAAATAAAACGATGGGCGATACCAGTGCCAGAAAAAAGTTGAGCGGAGCTCAAAACCAAAAATCGCTAAACAGCGCGACGATAAGGGAAATAAATGTTATTGAACGTTAAAGAAAAGTGTCTTCTTACTTCACACGAAGTCCAGGCGGGGGGTCACATCTGAGAGCAGGCTCTCTGCTTTGTCCCTTATCTCCTACTATCTTCTCCTACTAGTAAAAGCCGTGCCTGTCAGAGTGTTTCATCAAGAATTTCTTTCTTTATGCGTTTCTACATTTTTAGAGATTTTCTCTTTAAATTTAGGGACCATTCTAAATTTGACGTTCTTCAGTCATTCGTGAGGTTTTCTGGGCCGTCTGCCCAAAAATTGGCGTTTTTTTGGAAAACATTTCTCGAAATTTTCATTTTTTCTCCGACTTGAGTTTTTATTATTGCAGAGCACTTTTCCCGATTACGGATCCCAAAAATAGCGGACCGATCGGACCCTTGGGGCACCTTCGGGGGATCATTTTTAAAGTCAGCTTTATGACGAGTGGACTGTTCACATAGACGCATCAGATACCACACAACCCAAGCTTCTCTGTGGATCGTTGGTTCCCACGGTGAGATGCTAGTCTAGAGACGCTGGATCGAGTCTGAGCTTGGTTGCAAATTTAGGATTTCCGGGAAACTGTACCGCGAGTTCGAGTCCGTGTTTTCTGACAAATTTTGGATATCCGGGAAATTTTGTGCTTTGTCTCGATATTTTACCCCAAAATTTGCATTGAAAACTAAGTGGTGAACTCGATTGACACAGAGTGTCTCTGATTTACTTATTCGCATACACGTTTGAAAGTGCGCCGCCGACTAATGTAGATAAAATCAACAATCTAAATCAGCCCGATCATGCCCAGCAGCAAGCACAATGCAGGTAATATCGAAATTATCGGTAATATCGTTATTATTGTTTACTACTTATGTTTTGGGTTACTCTACAATACCTGCAAGATAAAAGCCTACCAATCTATACCAGTCCACATACGACTCGACTCATCTTCAAAAATTGGTTCCTTAGGCTTTACTGATATGCATTGGGAGCTTATAGGGGCGCAACAAAAAAAAACTGCCTACTGGTGCATATTGTCTACGTCCGGCCCAGCTCAAAACAACATAACATTTCCATATTGCAAAACAGTTACATATTCTTAGTAAAGTACTACCCCGTAAACCATACCTCCAATGACACTGGAATTTGTAATTCGTATGTAATAATTGAAGTGCGTGGTCTGCCTCATGCTCTAAACGTAAGTGTATATTATTAAAATAGTGAACAATCTTCATATCATTTTTAAGTAAGGAATAAAACTAAATCTAGGCGGAAACATTGTGGACTCCCTGAATATTGCCCGCCACGCGCAAAATATTGTGGGATTTAAAAACAACTTCTTTATTTTTAAATCGATTTTGGATTTAAAAGCGTGATGTTGTAGAAAATGAAGCCATGTCTATAGCAATAACGCGGGAGTAGGTTTATGGATAAAATCACAAAATAACGAGATAAGAAGCAAACCATTGTTATACGCTAACAGAGATTTTACGAAAACGTGCTTGAAATAACTAATGCTGAAGTCAAACCCAAACTTTTTAATAATTATATTAAAGTGAAATGTGAAAGTAAGAGTTTAAAAAATCACTTTTGTGCGACTTTTGGTATACTATACGAGATGTATGTAATAAGTGCGGGGGAGCGCGTGCTTATATGGTTTGCAATAAATTATACGCAAACGATTCTCAAAAGTTATGGGAGCGCCAACAATTAATTGGGCGACAAAACAAATCGTATAACTGTTTCCTGTGCGGTATCTTAATTGTATGAGTAGGTCCTCTGCGCATCCTACAGACAGACCCAGTAAATAATCAAAATCGAATAAGGACAGCAAACGCTCAAGAGTTCTAGACACTGATCTACCACCCACATAACTTACTAGCAACACTGGCTGCCTAACCCAAGCCCAAGGACCATCACTCATTGTTAACATTCAAAGTGATCGGTGGCGCGCTCTGTCTCTTGTCAGGAGAAGAATTACAATCGGACGGCGCACAGTTCGGACGGCGCACAGTTGGGACTGGCCGTCAGTCCGAACTGTGCGCCGTCCGAAGTGTGCGCCGTCCGAACTGTGCGCCGCGGCGCACAGTTGGGACGCTCCCGCCAGAGCGTGTGCTGGCCCAATGCCGCTTTTACGTAGCTTGGCCAGCATATTCGAGGCCACTAGAGCCACCACTTTGCCAATACCGACCCGACATTGGCTGGCCTGCACACGGCCGACGTAAATTTACGTGTCGTCATCGGTGCAGGCATCGTATCGGCGGCATACGGTTTTCGCAGCACTGTCAGCCTGCCATTCCCTACCCATATATTTCAAGTGAATCAGGTCCAGGATGCTCATGTAATATGTTGTATTAACATCGAATTATACAAGTACTGGCATTATATTGATTTTTAAGTCTAGCTTTAGATGGTTTCATCCTACGCGTGCACCTAAAGTTCAAAACATAACTGGGGGGATGGTATGCATTAAAATCGCAATATCACATCACAGGTGTCAGCAGCGCAATCGTCAAGTCTTCAGCCTACGGAGCGAGGGGTACCCAGTTGAAATCCGGCCAGCTTCAATTAATGAATTCGATTTTCGCAATTATGGAAAATTAGAGTGAATAAGTTCGTTCCACCATATGCAGCGCGAAATGGTCTACATGATAAACCCGTCCCGGTATAATTATTTTCATTTTCCCGAATCATAATTTTGTCCGTGGCCGATTGTCACTGATTGTATAGCAACGGCATAGTGCAGGCAAAGTAATGGCTAGATGATGGACAACCGCGGCGGCACGGTGAAGGCTTGCTGCTGGCCTGGTGTCGGCATCTCACTTGCCCCATCCAGCCAGTCCATCACCGAGCCGACATGCTGGCCAGCCAGCACCGGGCCGATGAAGGCAGGTGTGACACATTTTTACTGGCGCGATGCTGGACATTTGCTATTGGCCAACGCTGGGCCGATGCTGGATAATACTTTCTGCCGACATTGGCACAACGTCGGCTAGCCGTTTTGTGTTTACTGGGTTAAGTTTAAGCTTTGTAGGCCCAGTGCGCTGATATTTAGTAGGTATTTATCGTTCTAGTTTGCGGTCCGTGAGCGCTGGCCACGGAATTGGCTCGCCTTGCAAACCATGCTATATTAACAATGGGTCGGACAAACTTATATCACCACAAATAGCAAGAAACCTTATTTTCCAACTTTAAAGGTCCGAGGAAAGCCATCAATTGCATGGTGCCTGCGGGCAAACTTTTTTATTTATTTATTTTTTGGTAAAATAAAATGCTGTATGTTTAAATCTATGAAGCATATAGCAGTATATATAATACACTGACACATTGAAAGGAGAAAAATACCATACATGATGCGGCATACACTCTTTGACTAAAGGACAGCGAAACGATGATTATGCAAATGTGTCCGTGTATCTTATACGAAAAACGGACAAATTTGCATCTAAGAAAGACAAAGTTTTCATCTCACATGATGTTGACTCGTTATAGCTATAGATATTTCTCCGCGCTGCATGCCTAATACAAGAAAATAATGCTGAGTTTATACGCTAATATGGAGGCAACTTTGAAAGCAATATCGTACATATATATATATATATATATATATATATATATATATATATATATATATATATATATATATACACTCAAAGGAACCCATGCTGTTGGCAGTAACACCCACAAGACTTACGTTCAATAAATTTCCGTACGGTAACTCGGTTTCCTTGAATGCAAATTTTGAATTCAACGACTTTGTCAAGGTAGAGCCCTAATATGCGACAGGCTCCTGGATCTTGTTAATTTATTGCCTGGAACTACTACCCATCATCATAGCCATACAGAGAGCATAATCTGTGTACTCGTAGATCCCGAAGCCGTGAATTTAATTCAGACGTTTCATTTTGCTGTACAGCCTTTGTTAACTGCTTCAGCCATTGCTACCAACCAAACTACATTCTAGCATACACTACTCGTTCTTATTATTCCTGTTGGATCGGTTTATGCGTTTTGCATCTATTGGTTGGGTCTTTGGTTAAATTTTTCGTATATATATTTGATATTTCCCTCACATTTGTGACTATCTCGCGTCCTTGTCCGTGTCCGTGTCCGCATCCACGTCCGTGCCCGTGCCCGTGTCCGTACCTGTGCCCGTGTCCGTGTCCGTACCCCTGCCCTCGGTGAAGGTAGCCGGTATGCATAATGCATCGTAATGAGGTGACCGTTCTGATACCCGTGCGTAAACGCGATGCCGATGGGAGATCTAAAGAGCGGATGCGCTGCCCGAATGCACGATCAGACACGAGATAGGAACTTGTTAAGGACGTGGAGTAAACACCCCTCTACGTTCGGTATCTCCACGTGTTTAAAGAACTAATCGTAAAACATGCAATTTATTTACTGGGATGTGTACACGCATTTGAATAGAGAATGGACAGAGTACTTGCGATGCCATCAGGCATATAAAGTGTATAGCTACTCAGCTCAGTGTGCATATTATGTTATTTGTGCGATACATTGAACAGTATTGTCTGACTCTGACTCGGAGGTATATGACGACGACGCGATACGGGAATATCCGTTTGGAATGGAACTCATGGAACTCATCCGGGGGTTGTTGGTTGACTACCTCCGACTGGATAGTTTCTTATTCTGGGGACTGATTGCTTTTCTCGTACGCCAACAAGTATAGGAAAGTTAAACCAGGTTGAGCCGTGATGGACTTGCGGGGCCATTTGGCGTCGATCTGAAGAAATGAAGCGAAGAACTGGGTTGCGTCGAGGGTAAATTGGATAGAGAATTTCAGGTAGAAAAACGGGTAATGATTTTTTTCTCAATTGTGTCGCTGCTCTTTATACATACTACGAAGCTAGATAAAGATGGTGCAGTTGCTTTTTCAAAAGTAATGTAATTTTAACCCATTGTTTCAACAGTATGCAATGTATTTCATTTCACAAGAGGTCAGAAATTTCTTCCTTACAAAAACTCAATGCCTCGAGTATATCTCGAAATGCACTTTCCATTAAATAAAATAAAAACATTGCAAATTCTTGCTCTAACGATCCCTGAATTTTTTACCAAGCAATTTCCAGAATCTAGCGCACACTAACCACACAAAGCCACGCTGTAAGGCCACTTCCCAAGGCCACTTCCCAAGGCCACTTCCCAAGGCCACATTACAATGCCACTCCCCAAAGTCAGCTTTGCGCGAGCGAACGCACATTGGCTGCAGGATACAAAGCCGCCCTTCAAGGCCACTTCCCAAGGCCACTTCCCAAGGCCACATTGCAATGTCACTTACCAAGGCCAGCTTTACGTGAGAGAACCACATTATCTGAGTACCACGTTTCTTTGGCTGCAGTTCCGGACGGAAAGCCGATCATCACCACGGCGCACAACACGTCTGCTACCTCCCTGCACATCTCGTGGAGGGCACCGCACAGAGACACCATCCACGGCGAGTTCCTGGGCTACAGGATCGAGTACCGGCCGAGGGACCGCGGCCCGGACTCCGTCAAGGAGATCTACATCAGGGACTCCAACGTAGACGTAAGTCGACGAACTTGTAGCTACCGGTATAATGGGTATACTTTGCATACAGGGCGCGCATGTGAAACCTTTGGATACCATTGTTTGGAACATTTCATACACGTTTACAGACGTTCGTTACGCGTTCATATAACTTCATTCACGTACAGGACCTTCTAAAAACCTTTTGATCAGCAGGCACAGTTAGCCCCTTATAAGTAACATATACCCATTTGAAGAAACTTGCGATTGGAAAAGTGATTTTATGTTCGATGTCTATTTCAATCTGCAGAATAAGCCAACTTATAGTACACCTCTGGACTCGCAAATCCGCCTAGTAAAATTTCGGCTATGTGCTGAGACAGGTCTGTCTGAAAAGAGCATAGCCAGGCCAGGTACCGACCACGTGGATGAGCACGTGAAGGAACTGTATGGCATGCTTAGGGGATCGAAATCTCGTTTTTAGACACCAGTTTTCTTATCAGCAGCTGCCTTGCTCCGTGAAATGAGAATCGACCGCAGCTGATATATCGGTGCAGTGTGGAGTTATGCGATTAGATTTCAGGCAAATCCAATTGCATAAAATACGTAATTTTTAAGCTAGCAGAAATTTCAAAAAGTTTCCTGCGTCTTCTCTGTACGAAAGACACATTTCTGCCATCACTTTTTCGGGACTTGCAAAAAAGTTGGTATTCGCAATGTGAAATAATTTAAATTGCATAATTGCTTTTGTTATATCACATTACCTCCGCGCCGCCAGCGTATTTCCGTTTCTTGCCTCGTAGTCGCAATGTTAAATTTATACAGTTTGGAAATCATACTGGTAGTGTAAAATGTTGGTATCATATTGGTGGAAAACTGGTATCAAATTCAATTGGACGACTTGAATCATCATATTTACATCGTATTTCACTTTGAAATCGTTTTCTTGCCTGAAATCTTCGTAATTTCTGTGTGCATCTCCGTACTCTATCGTGCGTTGTCGAGGATGTACTCAAGTTTTTAAATTGTATTACTCCTGAAACATCACAGTAGGTTCTCGAACTGTATACCCTGGGTGATTTTTAAGGCGATTTTTTAAGGATTTTTTTTTCCGGAAAAACTGCCAAAAAGCCTCTAAACGCGGGAAATTTAAAACTGCGTCTACGTGGCACGAAACGGAATAGCACGACCCGCCAGGACGAGGTAGGTATAGCCACAGGAAATGCAGGGTATAGGTAATAACCATTAAATAAATATCGAGATAACGGAAGCAATTAATATGAATAAAATGGAATTGAGGCATGGAAACATATGTTTTCTTTAATATTAAAAAAGTGGTGAAATGGAAGTGTTCCTATCAAAGAGAGGATTCGAGAAGTTTTTTTATTTTCTCTTCTAAGTATAAAATTAGGTGTTGTATGCCAGTGGGGGTGTGTGGAATCGGATAGAATACATGCCAGAAAACAAATTCGTGAGTTTTGCGAGGCAGGTACTGATGATAAAACTGATTATCAAAACTAGATTGCGACCGATCAAAGACATTAGTTTCGTTTGGTTGTCCAGATGCAATGTAGAAATATGCAATAGTTGCTATCTAGATTTTGATTTCGCTGTGACGTCACAGAAATGCAGAAATGTAGTGATAACCTGGTGGACAAACAAACAGCTATATGCAGAGCTCATTTGCAGCCATTCAAATGATGTATCATTTTATTATTTATTATTACCCTGCACACACGAAAAAGTGAGGTTAATTTCATGTGTAGGCCAGCTGAGAAAGTTAGCAATTTTTCTTGAGTCTAGTCATTACACATCGAAATAATAAATTCTGATAATTAAATAATAATTGCTTAATCATTCCAAACATTGCACAAATAACCATGCTGCCGACAGAAAACTTTTCATTCGAGCTCGAAAAGATAACCTCATGTCGATTTCAGCCGCAATCAATGCAAGTTAGTTTAAATCTGCCGGGCGTATTTCTTAGTTACGCATTAAGATTGCTCGTTTGCGAGGAATGTAAAAATCTAGTTGCCATCTATAGTACGTCTCAGGTTCTTTTGGCAGCGCCCCGGGACATAAGTAAAGTACTGCAGCTTTTCACAGCCTTTGCTAAAGGTGGCAGTGGCTCGCTGCCAGCTCCAACAAAAAGGTTGGGGAAAAGAGGCTGCTAAATGCGACGTTAAATGCGAAGAATAATTAATCCCGGCAAAAAAAAATAACCTCTTCATTAATTTGAATTTAAAAATCGAAGCAGCATTAAGATTTCGTAAATCACTGGGAATATTATTTTGACGACTGATCACTCAGTTTGTTGATCGTTCATTATAGATTGTATTGGTATTCAATAATATTATGTTTAATGACCAGGCAGCAAAGACCGCACCGAACCGATTAATGTTTTGAAAACAAGTATTCCAGACCGACATCGGCCAACTCTACACAATGGGAGAGTAAGGGGTATGCAAAACGTGGGTTCTCGCGGAAATATAAAAAACGCTCTGTCGACTTCCGAACCTGAGACGTACTATAGTTGATAACCACATTTGGGGGACAAACAAACACCCCGTAACCAGGGGCGGAACCACGATTCACGGGCCCGCCCGCAGATCTGGCTGAGAAGGCCCCCCCCCCCCTCAAGACAACAGGGTTTGGAGCCACCGAGAAAATTTTGAATCATGGTCATTTTTTCGAGTGAATCTATGCGTTTTAATCTATTTTAAACTGCGACAGATTTGAGAAAGCAGCTCGATTGTTTTCATTTTGCAATCAGCAGGCTAGACCCTTGCCTGGAAATTTTGATTCAGATCACAGCATACGATACTTTCAAAATGTAAAAGGGTCCTGTATTTTATAACTGCTCACATGGGTGCATTCTAATGATAAGTATTGACGATGTTTTTCTTTATAGCTTTGTTATTTTTTCTGTTATTTTTTACCCGGCACTATCTATATCAAGAGGGGTCCTCAGGGTACGAAATTCGATGAGGCCTGATACGGGGGCCCCCGCGTACTTGGTCAGTCTGCCTCACACATTGTATATTTGCAGTGAAGTGGGAAACAAGGAAACATAACACTAAAAGTCTTGCATAAAAAAGTTCACGAGTTTCTGATTTAAGTTCGGCCGACGGGCCCCCAACGGAAGTGGACGGGCCTGGGCCCGCCCGCGGCCGCGGGCCCTGCGGGCGCATAGTTCCGCCCCTGCCCGTAACCGGAAATGCGAAATGAAGTTTGGACAAGCAAGCACATGAAATCTAGATACCATGTTGATACACATCTAGATTTCGTGAACAACAAAACATAACTAATGACATCCCCTGCCACCATGTGTTCACCCACGTGGTCGGTACCTGGCCTCCCACACGGAAGTACATATATGGAACACATATGGTAAATTTTTATGAAACACACATGGTGTCCATATGTGAATCCATATGTGAAACATATAAGAAAACTATAGAAATTTCGAACAGTGGAAACTATGTGAAACTTACATGTCTGACATATATGTCTGACATATATAAGGAATTAGAGAGGAAAACATATGGTGATTCATATGGTTCATAGAAACTACACTAGCCTAAAACAAGCACAGTGTACAAGTACATTGTACAATGTACAAGTACATTGTACAATATACAAGTACAATATACAAGTACAATATACAAGAACAATATACATGTAAAATGTACAAGTACAGTACAATACATGTCTCATATGATACATGTATTGCATAAAAAAAGAAAAGCATATAATGTACATGACCAAATGATAAGAATACTGCAATACAAATACTAATTGCACCCTGCACGTATTATAAAAACTGCACTCACCTACCTTTTAGCAGATATGCATGACCCGTAACCCAGTTGATTGGATTCCTGTGCGACGTTCACATTATCAATCCGTTTGCTGACAACCATGGTAATCAATATCAACCAGAACCTATGGATGGGGATATAGATGGCCAATAAACTATTGCAATAGTGCAATAATTACTATCGAGGTAGAGGTGGGCAAAAACAACAGTTTGATGGACAAAGACAATTATTTACATAGATATTGTTTTATTGATGAAAGTGTAAAGACCCCCACTATTAAACAAGCTTATCATTTTCTAAGTTCCAAAAATTAAATACAGACATGTAATAAAATTGGCTTCTCGTAATAAAACTCTTATATAAAAGCAGAGTTAATTAACTATGTATTTTACTCTGGTTTTACATAGTTTTTCAATTACTATAGTTGTTTTACTAGTTGTTTGAATTAGGAGTTACAACTGAATTGGCTGTTGCCATGGTAAAATTGTGTTTAAAACAAACACATCAAATGAGTTGAAAAGAGTTTTATAACGGGGCATAAGCAGCATTATTGCTTAATTGATCTTTTTTAAATGCTACTTGTTGATAGGCAATGATAGGCCCAACATTAGAATAGTATCTTAGGGCCAAATGATGGAGGATAGCTGTCTTAGTTATAATTGCATGAAACGTAAATAAAATAGTTAAGATGTCAATTCTATCCCATTGTCTTGGGTTAAAATTGTTGCTAAATAGAAAATAACCCGAACAATCTGAACAGTAGGTAGGTACCTATATCAAAACCAGTACCTCCCTGCAAAAAAATAATTGTTGGGCGAATGCAATGTAGTAGGTAACACATTTTGAATTTGTCGAGTGGCATGATCTTTCTCTCAAAGTTGAGATTAAAAAATGAAACTATACTAATAAAAGGCAACATTATTTAGCGATCACAAGTAGATTGAACTGGACACCATACAAGTTGGTTCATACATGGGGAGTAAGAATTGTCTCAGGCTATGGAATATCACAGATAGTACCTAACTCAAGCTCACTTTTGTCCAATAATTCTAAAAATATATTTCCCCATGTAAAGCATTATATACATATTTGAAACTAAATGTTTATAAAAACACCAAAATATTGAGCCCAAAATTGAGCTTTAATAGGTGGCAGTATCTTCAAAATAAATAATAAGCACCCTTGCTACATAAAAACATTTAAATGAATTGATTAAGTTTGTTTCACAGCAAAAATCAAATAATTTGTCTTAAGGAACGCATATTTGCAAACTATCTTTGTGAAATAACTGGTTAACGCTGGTTAATACCAGACAAACAGTGAATAATTTTGCCAGCAGGTCACATGCATCTCATTTAAAAATTTGACAAAAATTGCAACAACTAGGTACTGCTTCAGGTTTCATGAATCATGACACACACCAGAGAACTATAGTTTCTACTTTCTGGGGTGCATCGGAGGTGGGACCTCTTCTAGATTTCAGAAACAGTGATAGATAATGAAGCTACGTACTACCTACTTGCATGTTGCTCTGCCTAGCACTCCGACGTTTAAGTTGAACAAAATGCCGTTGACGATTCGTCGCAAATCGTTGCTCGACTCGGCTTCGTCGAGGGCTGGTGGTTGTCTTGGTACGCGGACAGAGATCTCTGGTTATACGCTGCGATTCTTTGGTCTGGCAGCAGCCTGACATTGTAGTGACGTTCTTCTAATGCAGCCTAAAACATAATTCCATGTCAGACAAACCTACAAAAGAATTGAAGGTTAATGTTCGCGTTAGCATGAAGGTAGCTGCATTTTTTGGTAATAATATGTATGATTGAGGAAAGTGGTAAGCATGCAATAGGGCCCAGTCATCCAGAGATTTGTCAGTAGGTTACTGCAATTCATTTAAAAATTTGACAAAAAATTGCAACAACTAGGTACTGCTTCAGGTTTCACGAATCATGACAAACACCAGAGAACTATAGTTTTAGCTTCGACCATTGCGAGCCGGGATACGCAACTAACTCAGCGCTGTATGTATCCCATGCAAAGTTAAAGTAAATGCCTTACCAGCTGTCATCATCGGTCAGATCAACTCTATAACCATGATTATGCCGTTATGTATTGCCTTAAAAAAAAGAAATATATACTAGTTCATTCTAAATAAGACAATTGGATTTAAGCAGTAGCTAAATAATCCCATAGTGTGTTGGCTTTAATCAGGGATCCGAACCGGAACCAGAACCGGAACCCAATAGAACCCCTTTTTTCATGGAACCAGAACCGGAATCAGAACCGTTATTCAAAAATATTGAGAACCAGAATCGGAATCAAAACCGTTATTTAATGTTTTATAGAACCGGAATCGGAACCGGAATCGCTATTGGGATCGAAAAAATATTGGTTCCTCTCAAATTCATTAAGGTTCCTTAAACTTAAAAAGGCAAAATAAAAATTTCAAGTTATTTCCTTCGATGGGGATCAGTCGTCTGTGGCCTAGAGTGAGTTGCAACTTCGTAGAGCGATGCACTGAGTTAATTCGGTGCAGGGATTGAGTGTGGGAAGGTAAACAATTTCAGTAACATTATGCATCTTTTGCCACTTCGAAGAAGACCGCGAACAGCAATGCGTCAGCATTTGTGATTTTGGATTGACGTGACGGACCTACAGTGTGGGTGTGACATATTGTGGAAGTAAAATTACCAATAAATCGCTTAACGAAGTTGCTTAAGACATACCAAGGCATCGACGGAAATAATAATCTTTAGCGACCCGTTAACGGTACCGTAATTTAAAATTTGGAAGGCAAACTTCAAAACCGACTTCATTGGAAACTTTATTAGAACCTTTATTTTTTTGGAACCGATATTGGAACCTAAATTTGTATCCAAAGAACCGGAACCGAAATCGGAACCTGAATGAATTGTTTCAAAAACCGGAACCAAATCAGAACCGCTAATCAAAATATCATGGAACCAGAACCCGAACCAGAACCATAACTTGAAGTTATTCAGAACCAGAACCGGAACCAGAACCGATATTTACAAAATCAGAACCAGAACCGGAATCGGAACCGTTATTGATTTTGGTTCGGATCCCCGGTTTTAATGTTTACCCAGTTTTAAGATAACGCAAAATAGTCCAGTTCAGAATAACTAACATAACAACTAGGAATGGTACCAATTCGAACCATCTTGCAACACTCATGGTCGTAATGCTCCCCAATCAGCCATTCATACATATTCTAACATAAACAAACACCAATCTTGAACAGTGCGAGTTCACCAGCGTCAGCAATCGAGTGAATAGAGGTGGGGTAAATGAGACGTTGATAAAACTATAAGCAAAGAGCAAGCGTGACAGAATAAGTCCCACATCTTTGACAACATGAAATCAGTCAACTCAAAATGCAAGAGACACACTGTGCGAGGCCCCGAGGACGCAGGTTCACAGGACTCTCCTTGCGCGTCCAAGATACTATTGAATGTGGGGGGGGGGGGGGGGCCTCATCTGCAATTCTGCTGACCGTTAGATCCGCCCCTGTCAAGTGAAGGACATATTTGTGGGCAAGCGAAGATGAGTAAAGAGTCACAATGATCAACTTAAATTTACATTACCTATATTTTCAGGCAATGATTTTAACAAGACATTATAAATTAAAGTGTTGCAGAACCTACCGCCCCCCCCCCCCCCCTTCCACCACCAATTAATTTCCATGGCCTCCTATGGGACCATGTGCATCGAAAGTCGCCTGGCAGACAGAAAACATGCAATACTGCTGGCTGCGGACACCCACGTAGGCGTGCGCTAGAGCGAGATTACGGCTGTTTCAGCCGTGAAACCGTTGGGTTCAAATAAGACGCTACTTTTTAACCGCTGTTTGTGGCTAAAGTTTTGAAGCTACAAGAACGGCAATACCCTTAATCGATTCGTTATTTTTGTCGTAATTATGGTGGTAATTGATTAATTCGGAAAAAATATCATTTTCTGTAAATCCCGGAAATGTTCGCGTAAATTACCTGCGCTCGGAATTTATGTCACTGACTGTACATTTTATAACAGAAAATAATTACTCAATTTTTTTCGTATGACAATTGAATAGACAAACATATCATCTTTTTACTATTTTTTGATAACATTGTTATCTGGGGAGATATAGTAGAAAGTTTAAAATCCAAAAAACCCCAAATTTCTCCAAAGAATCCACTTTTGAGAAAAAATATACTCGATTTTTCTCATCGTCTAGTGACCCTCTACAATAATCAATCATAAAAAAAAAGGTCCCCGCACATTGCAAACGGAAAGTCGATTCTGAACTGGACTAAAAGTGGCAACAAACATCGTGATTGCAGTAAGAGCTGGCTAGGCACGCTTGTTGCCTATCCCGTACCGGAGCAGTGATCGAAGGTTTTAGGCAGGTACTCCCATACCTTCAGGGTGCATAGGAGGTGGGACCTCTTCTATTTCAGAAACAGTAATAGATAATAAGCTCTGTATTACCTATTTGCATGTTGCTCTGCCTATCACTCTGACGTTTAAGTTGTAAGAAGTGCCGTTGATCGCGAAACGTTGCTCGACTCTGCTTCGTCGAGGGCTGGTGGTCGTCTTGGTACGCGGACAGAGATCTCTGGTAATACGCTGCGATTTTTTGGTCTGGCAGCAGCCTGACATTGTAGTAACGTTCTTCTAATGCAGCCAAAAAATTCCATACGTCAGACAAACCAACAAAAGAATTGAAGGTTAATGTTTGCGTTAGCATGAAGGTAGCCGCATTCTTTGGTAACACGTGTGATTGTGGAAAGTGGTAAGCATGCAATAGGGTCCAGACATCCGGAGGGTATTTTTCACTATCACACTTACCATAGAAAGTTTGAATCCAAATTCACCTGTTGAGCGCGCAATAGATGACATGGGCCTGTAGACTGACTGAAAACTGGCTGTGTTCGAACAAATCTGAAATAAATGACCACCCACTTAGAAAATTCTTTCAGAAATTAGAATGCAGTTTAAGTGCAAAGTAAACATAATTCAATACATACCATGTTTGCGTTGTTCTTTCCAATATATAACTTGAAAAGCACCAAACACCAATCTGACGCATAAGGTAGCAGCCGAGTAACGAACCGTCGAACGAGTCAACGACAGGACAGAATACAGAATTCAAACGGGCGACTGGGGCGCCACTAGCGGTTCGCCGCACACAGCTGCCATTCCGGACATCGCGCGGCGCAATACAAATAGTTTGGGATTCATCGTTATAATATTATGTATTATTGCTCAGTGGATATGGTTTTATTAACCGCAGAAAGCTGTATTCGAAGTAAAATAATATTTTTTAAGTTCTAGAGCTTCGCGAACGCAATTCGTGTTCCGTTGAAGATGAGCGTAGCGGTTTGTATTGCAGATAAGAAGGTGAAGGCAGGAGACCTAATTCGAAAACTGCGAAAACCATAGAGCACCAAGCCAGACCATTGCCTTCTCGAAAATTCTGATCACTTGTAAATTTAGACGATTCCGACCTAACTTTGTTTCTCTCCGAGCTGTCAGATAACAAAAAAATACAAATAATGAACTCATTTAGTAATGCAAACGTAAATACATAAGTCATAACTTATGTCCGAATTGTTCTTATTAGATTGGATGTTTACCTATCTCTGACGCGAATTTACTTTCAGTTACTTCCAAAGCTACTTGTATAAATAGGCTAAACAAATTTGAGTAAACTTCTGATACCTGTCAAATCTATGCCTTGGCCATATACCTGAAATGCGATTGTGTCTCTTTATTTCGTTCGATTTGGCTCGAAATCATTCGATTTCAAATCACTGTCCACGTGTTGCACCACGGGGCAGTGATATTGAAAACGAACGGTTTTGAAATCACAAAGTTACACAATTGCCCCCTGGTAACCCAGGAAACGAAGGAAACTGGACTCTGATGAATTAGGCGTTAACGAAAAAACACTCCAAAATGCTAATAAAAACCAATCGGAAAGTCCTACCGTCCTCAGATTTTCAGGCATGATAAATATCTATAAGATCGATATGTGTATAAGTTTTGGTGAAGATATGTCAAGAACTTTGACATTTATACAGAGAATACTAATTTTAATGAAATAAAAAAATCACTATAAGTTAAATGTAGTGTTCCATACTAGAAACACATGCTTACAAACATATACGAAATGTATGTGGCAGACATACATGTTTCTTGCATTTTCCATACACAAAACACATATTTTTCTTATATTTTCTAAACACATAAAAATAATATGTGTAAACCACATGTGTCACACTATAATTTTCATACACGAAATTTTTGAACATACATTTGCCATACATACCATATATTGTACCATGTATGGTGGCATATATGAAACGTGTATGTACTTCCGTGTGGGCTGCCTATGCTCTTTCCAAACAAACCTTTCTGAGCACATAGCCGAAATTCTACTAGGCCGATTTCCGAGTCAAGAGGTGTACGTATCAGGTTCTAATGCAGCGCCCCCGGACATTGGTCAGGTACTGCAACTTTGCACACCCTTTGCTAAAGGTAGCAGTGGTTCGCTGCCAGCTCCATCAAAAAGGTTCGGGACAAAGGGGCTGCTATCTGTTTCGTAATCAATTTGAGCGTTTTTACTAAAGATAATTTGCACTGATAATGTGGCGTTAAATGCGAAGAATTATTTATCCCGGCAAAAAAATATCTGTTCATGACTTTGAAATTTAAAAATCGAAGCAGAATTAAGATTTCGTAAATAACTAGGAATGTTATTTTGACGTCTGAACACTCAGTTTATTGATCGTTTATTTGATTTGTATAGGTATGCCATGATATTATGTTTAATGACCAGGCAGCAAAGACCGCACCGAACCGATTACTGATTAGAAAACAAGTTATCCAGACCGACATCGGCCAACTCTACTCAATGGGCGAGTAAGGGGTATGCAAAACGAGGGTTCTTGCGGAAATATAAAAACCGCTTTGTGGACTTCCGAACCCGAGACGTACTATATAGGCATAGGATCCCAGGTTTCAGTGTCAATGAAAATACTCCAATTCGGAGCAAAGACCTAGCTTAACTGTAATGTCATGTGCATGGGCTGGACAGGGCTTTGGGGGAGCTACAAATATTCAGAGAGGCGGGAGGGTGCACAATGCAACGCTGGTCCTGCTGCTGCTGAAAACAAGTTATCCAGACCGACATCGGCCAACTCTACGCAATGGGAGAGTAAGGGGTATGCAAATCGAGGGCCTTTTCGCGGAAATGTAACAAAACCGCTCTGTGTCTTCCGAACCTGAGACGTAGGTACTTTTTTAAAATAATTATTCCTTTTCAAATTCAAATGCAATTTTAAGAGAAATTGTGTTATTGTTTAGATATTTAATAACTATATAATAATAACTTAAATACGCCAAATACCCGCACATATATATATATATATGAAACATATCCACCCACCCCTTCCCTGGGGCCTACAACACGGAGCAAGACTGCATCGAAACAGAATCGACCTTGACCTTCTCGCTATATGTTTCTTGTCAAAATTTGTTTTTTTATAACTTTGGTTTGATTGTTGAGACCTCTGGTACCTTTTGACCAATGTTTTGTTTTTTGTAGTTCATTGATTGACCCTTGAGAAAGACCAAACAATTTGGTCGAAACGTTGGGAAAATGAATAATAAAACACCACAGTTTATCGAAAAGTCTTTTTTTAAAACTAATTGTTGTGAAAACTTAAAACAATATATATATATATATATATATATATATATATATATATATATATATATATATATATATATATATATGCAGCATGTTTGTTACTTGAATATGACGGAAGTATATACTATCGTATAAGGTCAGATGTTTGGTAAAGATGGTGTCACGGCATTATTGATCTCCATGTAAACTATGGATTTGAGAAGGTAGGACGAGAAGGTTATTTGAAGGATGAGGTTCCGGGCGTCGTTGTTCATATCTGGAACTATTTAAGAATTACTGCTAGCTTGTGCTAAATGCCGACTGTGAAACCAAACCGGTCACGCGAGCTGCAAGCTGCAGCGTTCTTTTTGCCTCGCCTATGTTATTAACCAATTAACAGACTCGTTACGATGGTACATTTAACCAAGAACGATGGTCTTCGTTTCGTTGAGAGTTGTGACGCTGACGGCCTAGATTATAGAACACGATGCGAAGGGAGAGAATCTTGTAGGAGCTTGGATCAAGCGGCTGGGGCTCCTTCCGTAGACTTTCAAGAATGCGTTCTGTCCCAAACAAGTTTTATGGGCACTTGTAATTTATACAAACATTGCAAAAAGCTGTTGACTTAGGAAAGTGTGCTGACTCTGCCTTACAATGAATCAATTCTTCGTGTGTACTATTTCAGCATGAATTTACGCACTGCGAGTTACTTTATGCTAACTTACCAATGAATATAATATGTCGCTTGCACTTGAAAAGCGTCGTCAACATAATCATTTGTTAGTGAACAAACGTTCATTTTTCATAGCTTCAGGCCTGCCGATATGTAAACGTGGTATACCCACCTTCGCCAAAATGTTGGTGTCATGCTCGTTCAAGACACGGTGTATTATAAATTAAAAAGTATTAAGTCGCTTTTCCTGGCTTTTATCGCTGTATAATGTGGTTGGAGAAAACCTGCCTCTTCTTTATGTTTATGAAGAAAATATTACGATGCTGTAAAATCGAAAATTTCATCAAGCAATAATGTATAGGACCAAAGATAATACAGATTCAGCATTTTACCACAAGCATGGTATAATCTAAATAAAAGCAAACTGCCATCCATAGCCAAGAGCTTAACATTTTTCGACGATCGATAGCTTCTAGCAGCTACATGTAATATGTTACTCTAGGCAATCTCCATCAATTTGGATGACACCACAGTAAAATCTTTGACTTTTTATGCATTTATGTATGTGCTTTGCTTTATAAGTACTTTCTAGTTAGCATATTTTCTAGTTGCGTTCCAGTATATGGAGCGTGCGAGTTTGAAAACAATCATGCCTCGAATTCTGTAGTAGCCAATTTACAAGAAAATCGTAAACCGCGCGCAAGCTAGCGGGAGTCTGCGCCAGACCCCGTTCATCGTTTCCACAAACTTTTACTACTCTTAGATTGAATGACGTTTTGCGTTGCCACGCATTGATGGTTACCGTGTGAGAAACTTTCATCCTCCTGTTTGTATGAAATTGGATAAAGAAGATTCATGACAAGTGCTAGCAAAATAATTTATGTATACCTAGATCCTTGCGACGGGTCTTGCAAAGCGTTTGCGTTTTGGTGCAGGCATTTATGTACGGGGAAGAAAATACATTCATCATGCAACCAAACAACGCGCAGGAACGTTTCCCCACTTTAACCTTCCTATTTTTCTTTCTAAATCTCAATTCATGCTGCCAAGTAATTTACATATTTCTGTACATATGACATTTGTTTTATCTTTACCTTTATTGTGCTGGAATGGGGGACGATTTATTCAGTTACAATAAATTCAGTAATATAAACAAAGTAAACAAGCAGCTACCGACGGTGTGCATCAAGAAAGAAATATTATAAAAATCATGCCCCGTGACTGCGTTGAGATTACGTCTTTTCCAGATTCAGATTGTTTTGTGTTAGACAGCGGCGGGTGCCTGGTGCTTAACGCCTGTATGCCTAATGCCTGTACCCAGCGCGGGGAGCTTCGACACTCAGTCCACACTGAGTGATCACACTTTCACTGCAGCTTTTGACGCTGCATCGCTGTGTATGCATACACGTGTGATTAGGTTGGGCATGGTGTCATCTCAACTCTTAACGGAGTTAGTTTCCCGATTATGCTTTCTGCACTTTCCCCCTCCCATTCCAATTCATTTTTATTACAAACGTGGTAATTATGCACTTATCAGTATTTACAGCGCTCAATTTTGCACTCAGCATTGTTTTAAGACTGGCTGCAAAGTGCAAAGGCAGGGCACCAAAAAGTTTCACAAACTCTCCCTGGATATGCTTCACGTTTTCATCAGCAGCGCAAACTGCGTTTGATTTTTATTATGACCATTATACTCGCAGGACATGTGTACCTTCAGGATTCACATAGCGTTTCATTCGTAAACAGAATATTGAATGCAATTTGTACTCCAGCAGGTCCGCATTCCGATGGCGATACGCGAATTGATATTGCAATGCGTATTATTGATTTAACCCAAACGACTTCTAATAATGATCGTGCACTCTTCTTGTCCCATTTGGCAGTTTGCACTTTGCAGCCAGTACTTACCCCCCCCCCCCTCTCTCTCACGAAACGCATCCACTCCATGCCCTCAGACAGCAACATTTAGTAGCACCATTCGAATGATCGAATGATTATATCATTACGAGTTGATGTAGTTACACTTACTTGTTAGCTGCTGGGTAATTAATTGAAACCAGAGTATTTCAGTTATCAAATCATGCAATATCATGTAATCTTTTATACCTCGTGTATTGTTTATATTACACGTGCGCATGGATTAGAGTTAATTAATTTTGCTCATATGAGCATCATTATTTTAGGTCATTGGTAACTGAAAACGAGGGAAATTCAATTCAATCGTTTCTAAATTGGCACTGGCAGCAGTATTTGCTGAAATATCACTCTTGTATTTCATTTTGGGTAAAAAGAAATACCATAGGTTAGGTTGACTATATCATATACTTTATAAACTTGATGTATAGGCATTTCTCATCTCACACAACGGATTTTGGCGTTTTTAACCAAATCAGAAAAAAATGTATTTGTAGTCTTCCAATAGCCGTTTTATCTTCATAATTTCAAAATAACGTTTCAAAGTTGTAGTTTTGATCTTAATGTTTGATACTGCGAAGTGATCGCTGTCAAAACTCAACTAAATCCAATGCTCAATATGGCGTCAACAGGCCCCAGCGCAAATTTTGTTTCTAGCCTAAAGAATAATAAAAAAAAATTATTCATCCCCTGGGTGTCCAGGTGAGATAAGGGCTTTCCCCACCTAGATCTTCTCTAGCTAACGCTTCAAACTAGCTTCTCCGCCCCCGTATATAGGTATCCTTATATTTTACTATTCCAATTGGTTGTATTGCACATTTTCCCTGGGACTGTTCGTTTCCAGGCCAGGCTTGCCGCATTCTGGTATACGCAACGCACCGAGTGTTCATGCTGTATGCCATGTGCCATGCATGCGGGGAATGCAAATATGAAAGAAAATGCGACAAGTGCATTAAGAAAACAAATACAACAGAGATTATCAAAGATGTTACCTTTTCTCATCTTAAATAAATAAATGTACAGATATCATTGCGAATGAGAAAGCTATTCGAACTTCATTTTCTGGTATTTATAATTCCCTAACCAAAAGCGAAACGAGTTCGCTTCAAAAAAAGCTTGACGTCTTTCCCAACTGCACAAACGAACCCTTTCAAAACATTCAGATTAAAAAGGATTTGAAATAAAAACAAGACGTCTACCCCACCCCCCTTTCCCCCCACCGTCGTCGTCGTGGGTGGCTGTCGCACATGTTAGTCTTCGAGTAAGTTTATGAGACCAGTGCACAACAGTCTTCTATTTGACTAAACGTCTGAGTGACCAACACACAAGGGGATAATTTAGCTACCTACTTCTAGAATTCAATTGTCTTTTTTAGAATGGACTAGTATATATTTCATTTTTTAAATAGCAATATATAACGGCATAATCATGATTAAAGAGTTAATCTGACTGAAGATGACATCTGGTGGCCTCTACTTTAACGTTGCATAGGATACATACAGCGCGGAGCTAGTGGCGTATCCCGGCCAGCTGTGGTCGAAGGAGTAAAGCTGTTTGTTATATTTGCCAAACACCTACTATGGTGGCTTCACCTAACATGTTAATAGTTCCCCACTCCAAGTACTATCACTCTCAATTTTAGCGTGTACACGAGCGTTCTGTGAAAACCGTGATAAAATCTACAACTATACCACCAGTAATAGTGTTACGTACGTCCGTTTGCAATATATGAAACACATGCTAGTCTTAGAGTCAGTTTATGAGAGAAGCTCTACTTACAGCAACAATATCTACCTCAACATCTACCTCCAGTAAAAGTATTAAACATGTATAGCATTGGTGGCGATTTATTCGTCGTACACTTTTGTAAAGAAAATATACAACATACTAATTGTTTGCTTGGGTTCATCCACCTACGACGACGACGGTGGGGGGAAAGGGGGGTGGGGTAGACGTCTTGTTTTTATTTCAAATCCTTTTTAAGCTGAATGTTTTGAATGGGTTCGTTTGTGCAGTTGGGAAAGACGTCAAGCTTTTTTTGAAGCGAACTCGTATCGTTTTTGGCTAGGGAATTTCAATTATTTTGTAACCGAAGCCACCTACCAACCAGCCAACCCATACAATTGAAAAAAAATCAGCCATGCCGCATAATAAAGCTCTTCGAATACTTTAGGGTATTCAGAGAATGATGGCTATGAGTAAGACGGTCACCCATCTAATACCAGACCCAGCGCAATGATGCGTTACTTTGGTGTTCTCATAGAACCGACGTTTCCAACACGCTAAAATTTCGGCATTCGGGGAGAAATGAAAGTGATACAAATATCACAGATCACCGACCGCATTGCAATCATGGATTACAGTGATGAGCCCCCCCCCCTTCCCCTCACTTGCCACCCTGCACGCCCCATCCGTGTATCCCACTGAAGTTTGATTTTAAGGTGAAGGTGAATTTGTCTGGAGATGGACTTCAACATATTGCCAAATCAACGAATCGGCAACGCACGGTCAAGTCCATTCAAAACCAACCAATTGCCCTAGAATTTACTCACGAAAACAAATTCACGTAAAAGGACGGTAGCAATAAAATAAGTGAAGTTGTCCAGTTAATTGTGCAGTTTAAAAACAATTGACATGCCCGGGTTTAAAGCCAAGCCCTGTCGCTCACCGAGTGAGCACTGTTCGCACTTGGCCAGCACGTGTCCTGCTAAAGATATACTGTTATTAGAACCTTGGGGTCTTGCTGTCATCGGTTATTTGATGGGGATTTTCCATATCAGCGCCACACAAAAAACAAACCAGCTGTATATTTAATTCTAACCAACGGGGAGGTGGAATTGGGAAAATGAAAATGGAAAATTATAGTGATAGTAAAACTATAAAGTATACCCGCCGGTGGCAAGAATTAAACAAAAGTGGGTTGCAGTTTACGGAGTTTATATTGGCTTTTTGGGCAATATTTTGTCTGGAAGCGGCTTTAAATAATTACCAAGGGTACAGCCATCGATAACGTACTGTAAAGTCTTTCTGTAATGAATCCGGAGTAATAAAAATCACGAGTGCACGCCCGACAACGCACAATAGAGTCCGTAGAAACACAAAGAAATGTCGATGATTTAATTTAATAATGTAAATTCCCAGTAACAGACGTTGTAAATATGTTGTTTTAAAACGTGAAATCAACTTTGGGAAAAACTAAAAAAATTACATGTGGGGAATAGAACTCAAGATCACTCGCGCTCGAATCGAGCGCTTTATCTGTATGGCCAGTTATTCACTCCCAGCCCCTGATTTAATGCGCTACCCGTACCAATGCTAAACGATGTGAAAATTCTATACTCGCCTGCCGGTGCCACGAATTGACGGCGCATACCTCGAAATTAATGTCAGTGTCTCATCGTATGAAATAATAATAATAATAATAATAATAATAATGATAATGATAATGATAATGATAATGAAAACGAAAACGAAAACGAAAACGAAAACGAAAACGAAAACGAAGACGAAGACGAAGACGAAGACGAAGACGAAGACGAAGACGAAGACGAAGACGATGACGATGACGATGACGCTGACGATGACGCTGACGCTGACGCTGACGCTGACGCTGACGCTGACGCTGACGCTGACGCTGACGCTGACGCTGACGCTGACGCTGACGCTGACGCTGACGCTGACGCTGACGCTGACGCTGACGCTGACGCTGACGCTGACGCTGTCGCTGACGCTGTCGCTGACGCTGTCGCTGACGCTGTCGCTGACGCTGTCGCTGACGCTGTCGCTGACGCTGTCGCTGACGCTGACGCTGACGCTGTCGCTGACGCTGTCGCTGACGCTGTCGCTGACGCTGACGACGACGACGACGACGACGACGACGACGACGACGACGACGACGACGACGACGACGACGACGACGACGACGACGACGACGACGACGACGACGACGACGACGACGACGACGACGACGACGACGACGACGACGACGACGACGACGACGACGACGACGACGACGACGACGACGACGACGACGACGACGACGACGACGACGACGACGACGACGACGACGACGACGACGACGACGACGACGACGACGACGACGACGACGACGACGACGACGACGACGACGACGACGACGACGACGACGACGACGACGACGACGACGACGACGACGACGACGACGACGACGACGACGACGACGACGACGACGACGACGACGACGACGACGACGACGACGACGACGACGACGACGACGATGACGATAATTTATTTATAGGTTTATTGTTCTGTTATTATTGAAATGGTATGAACTCGTCACTACCTAAAACACATATGCAAATTTGATTAAGATTACAATTCACAATATTGGTGACTCATAAATTTTTATGAACAGAAAAAAATTCGTCAACAGAATAAAAACATTGGTCCATTAAGTATTGTTTTAATGAGTGTTTAAAATTCCTCGTGTTTGTTTTAATGACCTCTGGTAAGGAATCATACAATTTTATACCAGCGTATGCTGGGGTCCGAGTATAAAAGGTATGTACATGTTTCGTTGATTTAGGCACTTCCTTATTTCTAGTGTCATACTTATGGCTAGACGTACCATTATGCTAGTTGTTTACGAATACATAAAGAATAACATAGAAAATGTATAATGAGGGCAGAGTCAAAATTTAAAAATTTTGAACAAGGGCCTACAAGAGTCTTTGATGTAGACGGGCGCGGTAGTGTTATAACTGGCTTTAGCCATGTATCTTAGGGCCCTCTTCTATAGCTGAAAAAGGTTTGTGGCCTTTGGGTGGCTGCTCCAGAGTGATATCCCATAGCTAAGTCGTGAATGCATGTGTGCGAAATACACTAGTTTTGCAGTTTCTACATTAACTACATGCGTGATTCGTTTTAAGAGGGAGCATAGTGATCCTAATTTTATTTTATCTATGTGTAAACTCCTGTCCGAGCCGTCACTCAATTGTGTGCCCAAGAAAGTCGTGTCTGAGCCGCGAGCAATACTTTTGCCATGTAATTTGATGTAAGCGCTTGCATCTCTGATGTGCCTACTGCCTGAATGATTCACAAATATGGTTTTTGACTTATTTATGTACAGGTCGTTTGTTATACTCCATTTTTCCATATCATTTGTAGCTTTATTCGCATACTCTAATACTTTGATGTGATCATTTGCTGAGATAAAATTAGTGGTATCATCGGCAAATAAGGTCAGTGAGCCTTTCTCGAAATGGCTCGGGAGGTCGTTTGTTTACAGAATGAACAGTAGAGGAGAAATGACTGAGCCTTGGGGGATTCCGATGTTTACAGTTATTTCTTGGGACTGATACGTTTTGTGTTTGTGTGATAGTTGTACCGATTGTTTTCGGTCTTGTACAAAGGAGGCTATCCATTTGTTGGCTATTCCAGCGATGCCCACATCTGCTAATTTATGCAGCAAGCGTGAATGGGATAAGGTGTCAAAAGCCTTGGAGAAATCATAGTAGATTCCAACCTGGAACCATGAAACCTACTCAACCTAGTGAGACAATCACACCGCAGAATTGTATGGGAAATCGGTTTGCGACTGATTTTGAGAATTTGTTGATTTAAATGATTTTGTAAAAGTTTGTACCCTAATTGTTTATGACCGACACATTAGCGGAAAATAACATGCAAGAAAATAATTTGCAGATGCTATATTACAATACTGTACCTATGTAGTAATGTGTGTGTGGGTGTGTGTGTGTGTGTGTGTGTGTGTGGTGTGATGAAATAAATGCATACTTGAAATTGGCTCTAAAAAACTTCAAAGATGCATTTATTTGTGACCTTATATCAATTAGAATAGTACGTATAAAAGTAAATTTACATTTCATACATTACAATTTATGAGGTCGCTTGTTTAGCAACGCTATATTCCCTTTAATTAAAGATAGTTGCTACCTTTGGTCAGAGGTACGTTTTACTTTTGGATGTATTTTTTTGCGCTGCTACAGACTCGAAGGGCACGAAGTGAGAGTCAAGTGACAGGATATTGGATGGCCCATTTTGTCCATCCTAGCAAACCAAGCTTGTCTGTTGCAGGCATCTAGGCGCTTGACAAAAGATAACAGGTTGCGTGGCTGGGTAGAAGAAATCTCCTCCAGCATGTTCTTCATGCGGCGGACGATTACCGCCGAATCAAGATTGCATGTCTCGTCGCTGCAAGACCAGAAAGTTGCGGCAGTGTACTTGCGCTTACGCTTCAGTCTCTCTGCTGGGGGGAAGATTTCCGCGGCCTGGCCGTGTTTGGTCATTTCAATTGCCTTCGTTGGATTCGCGAACGGCTTGTAGGTGCAGCTCTGGAAGTAGGGTTCTGAGCAACTTGAATGCCTCGATTGACCACAAAGGGCAGCCAACTGGTCGCTGGAAGTAGACAAGCAACACTCCTCCAGTCTCGTCAACATGGCAACTGCCTTCAACTTGACTTTCTTTAAGCAAGCCTTGGATTGTTTCACACAAGTCTTGCGTTTGTGCAGCACCCACTTCACCATACGCTCGGCCGCAATTCGGGCGTCCACTGCCTTAGGTAGATGCAGCTCCGATGCCAGCTTACGTGTGTAATTTTCAATCGAACCTTTTAATTTCATGCAATTTATAATTGCCAGAAACCTGTTGCTTCTTTTGAGAAAAACTTTCCTCGCTCTGGCAATTCTTTTCCTCCGCACAATCCGATCCTTGTTGAGAGAATGATACTGTCTGAAATATGCACCACGGCCAGTTGCAAGTGGAGCATCCCCTTGAAGGGCCTTCTCCTTATCAGCAGCATGAGACACCTTTTGCTCAGCAAGAACTACCTCTGCATCCTGTTTGGCAGAACAGCGTTCTTTCTTTGACGCTAACATGGCGGCACGGTCGGCAGAATAGCGTTCTTTCTTTGACGCTAACACAGCGGCCCGGTTGGCAGAATAGCGTTCCTTATCTGCCACCGACACGGCGGCCCGGCTGGCAGAATAGCGTTCTTTCTTTGTCGCTAGCAATGCAATCCGGTTCGCAGAATCACGTTCTTTCTTTGCCGCTAGCAATGCAATCCGGTTCGCAGAATCACGTTCTTTCTTTGCCGCTAGCAATGCAATTCGGTTCGCAGAATCACGTTCTTTTTTTTCGCCAGCAAGGCATCCCGATTTTTTTCGAAATATCGCTTCTTACGCTCGCGGTTTTTTAAACATCGAGCCTCCGCATCAGAATCCATGTAATCGATGCTGGTTATACGCTTTAAACGTAAGCGCAAAGCACGGTCTGTTTCAAAGGTACCTTTTTGTTTGGTAATATGGCCTTTGCAGCATAAACACCCCAAGGGCTGGGTCTATTTTGCTCCAGTACAGGATGTACTCACGCTTCTTGTTTAGTACCTAGCACGGTCTGTCTAACACGTAACTTAATGTTTTCGCTTGAAAATCATATGTCCATGTTATTAAAGATCCGTGGTCTTGTCAGCATGCACCAAATGTCGCATCTGATCCACAGTCCAGTCTTGCACGTAACTTATTGTTTTCAATCGCTTGAAAATCAAATGCCCGTGTTTTGACAGATCTGTAGGCTTTGAAGATCTTTGAAAAACGCAAGAAACAATCAGAAGGAAAGAGCCAGGTTCAGTCTAATAATATGTAGCTTATTGTTTTCAATCGCTTGAAAATCAAATGCCCATATTTTGATAGATACGTAGGCTTTGAAGCTCATAAAAAAAACCTAGAAACAATCGGAGGGAAAGAGCCACGGTAAGTCTAATACGTAGTTTATTCTTTTCAATTTCCTTTGAAAATAAATTGCCCGAATTTTGACAGATCCGTATAGGCTTTGAAGCACTTCGAAGAAGGCTGACAATACTTGGAGGGATATGAAAAGAAAAAAACAAAGACACACAAAAGCACAGAGTATCAACACACACTTTTTACAATAAACACTATATACCTAACTAATTCAATCAATTAATAATCAGTACACTAATAATCAACACACGCCAAGCAAATTATCCGGTCAATGAGCCAGTATTAATAATATGTAAGTGAACACAAATCAGCTGTGCCGGCTGAGCAGTGTCCAAGCAACAAACTGGCAGCGCCCTCTATGTGAAGACTATGCAAATAAATACAAGTGACCAATTACGGATAAAAACAATTGTTTCTCCAAGATTTGTAAGCATAAAGTGAAAATGAAGGTAAATGCTATTAGAGATTAAGCTATAGAAAGACGTGCACCAGCGAATCTCCTTAAAAAAACAAAGAGAATGCTACCCGTTTCGCTCCGACTCCCCCCGCTTGTAACGCACAGACACATCGCACTAGGCTACAGCGTTGAGATGACATGGTTTCTCTCTTTACACCATGTTCCAATACAAAGCGTCCCGACGACGACGACGACGACGACAGGGAGAACAAAAATGGCCAGTGTGGGACTTGTGTGATTGCAACTTTTCGACCATGTGGCGAATTGATTTACCTTTCTTCGCGAAAATACGAAGGAAACGCTAGATGTATGCATCTTATTTACCATTTTAAACATCAATAATTATTTTAAGCCTGGTTTCAAGTCGCTACGACGTTTGCTTAAAAAGAATTTCATTCAAATATGTGCCGCGAAGACACATGCTGTTTGTATTCTAGTAAATACCTTTCTCTCCGTCGTTGAAATCCTCGATTTCGGTCAAGACGTCAAGGGGGGTTACCACCCCCCGGAATTAGAATCTACATTTCTCTTTGAAATCATTTCTAGTTTATTTGAAACACGGAGCGTTGGTTTGGTGGATTTATTTGCATAACAAAGTGGAGGTTTTTGCAGCATATAGCTGCAGTACGCCAATCACCAAACGCCCTACGTTCACACTGCAGCGAGATACTGACGTTCATCCGTCTGTAAACCAACCTCAGAGCAAAGCTCTGAATACAAAAGCTGCTAATGCAAAAAAAGGAATGATAATATATTGAATTTTCTATTTCCATGACACTTCAAGCCTGTACATCTTTACCTATACTTGTATATGAGACGTATAGAAATACCTTCTTTGAAACTCGGATATTTTTGCTAGACGGGGCTAGTTTATCTAGATCCGGAAACTCACTTGTATAAACTCTGCTCAGTGAGGCTTTTATGGTTGAAAATTGGGGAAAATGAATGCAAATTCTACTCTAAAATATCCCCGAGTCATCTGACAAGTTGCATGAACTATGGAGCGTTTAGGAATTGCAGGGCTGGATGCAGACATAAATTATTCACGAGCTTTGATTATGGAGAGCAGGAATTTAATGCCGCTGTGCACGAGAATCATTTTCTAAATATTGTTGTCGCTATTTTTTAATGAAAAGCCGCACTGAAAAATTGGATCGCTCCACTTGTGTGATAGATTCAAGTTAGCGTTCATTCAGTCGCCGTTGGTAGAAATATGTTCTCAGTTTTCACCGGTGTGAATATTTGTGAAGGAAAATGCTTTTTGACTCCTCAGTGCTATTGCTGAGTACGAGGTAGAATTTAAACTTAACTTTTTTTAATCACCCCTCGATACTCTAATTCTACCAACTTTCAATGGGTGCTTGTCAATGCTTGAACAATAGTACAAGTTGTAAGTCATTTCAAACACCAACAGTTGAGTAAAAGAAATTAAAATAACAGGATGGTACCGTTGGTAACAAACTTAAAGAGAAAAAAATACACTCCAAAATTAAATGGGACATACATCATAGACTCAGCGCCTTGACGTGACCGTAAGTAATTTGCGGAATAGTTTAAAAACTTGGGTAGTAAGGTAGCAACTGAAGAAGACGGTATAAGCGCTGTTTATCATCTATCAGTCTAATTAAAACTTCCGTGGAAGTTGCATGGTTTGACTGGGTTTGACATAGCCCCCCCCCCCCCCCCCCCGCCAAAGGTTTTAATCAATATAGTGGTCCACATGGTGAATGACTGAGATGGTCTCGTGATAGAGGTGTAATAGAGACCAATTCCACTATCGGTAGGGTCGTCCTTCGTCCGTACGGTTGGCGTATCGGCAGTCATCTGAGATGATCTCTTCCATCCCCGTCCCCTCCCCTTGCCAACTCGCCACCCCTCGCTCTTCCTTCCTTGCACCCTCCTTGCTATTTGAGTTCAAATCGAATGGCGGATTCGCGTGTTCTAGATCTGTTTAGTACTATATTATAAGCTTTTCACCCGTCTGAGGGAGGAAGCGTACAACATATCGTATTTACCTTCGATCACTGCTCCGGTACGGAATAGGCAACTAGTATGCCGTGCCAACTTTTACTGCGTTTAACATGTATGTTGCCGTTTTCACGTTATCTTAAAACTTTATAAACATTAAAACAAACAAACAAGGGGATTATTTAGCTACTTTAATAATACAATTTACTTTTTTAGAATGGACTATATTTCATCTTTTCAATAGCAATACTTAACGGCATAATCATGATTATAGAGTTGATCTGACCGATGATGACAGCTGGTAAGGCCTATACTTTAGCGTTGCATGGGATACATACAGCGCTGAGCTAGCTGCGTATCCCGGTTAGCAATGGTCGAAGGTATTTACCCCACAATTCAGCTGAGAATTGTGTAGGTATAGGATCCCTGAGAAGTGAGGGACGGCTAGACGTGTTCAATTCTTGAATCATGTTGATATCATGAATGATACTGAATTATTATTTGACGAAATTTACTTTGTATAATATCAAGACAAAGGATATCGAATCAAATTATATGTGAACGAAATAAACAGTTAAGTATTGGGACGTTTACGCCTTAAGTAATGTTTTTTCGAAAACTTCGTCGCTCGTTCAATTTATTTCAAAAAATTACATCCAAAAATTACAAAAATGACATTGTATCATACAACGGCTTAACATGCGTACCACACTTCATTGCAAAAAATATATGACACAATACGTGATAAATCCAGTTTCGATGACAGGAGTTGCAACCAATAGTAGCGTACTTCCCGATGCGTGGCTGTGGTAATTCGCACACCACACTCGGGCGCCTTCTGTGCCTGTGCCTGTGCCTGTGTCCGTGCCTGTGCCTGTGCCTGTGCCTGTGTCCGTGCCTGTGCCTGTGCCTGTGCCTGTGTCCGTGCCCGTGCCCGTGCCCGTGCCTGTGTCCGTGCCTGTGCCTGTGCCTGTGCCTGTGCCTGTGCCTGAGCCTGTGCCTGTGCCTGTGCCTGTGCCTGTGCCTGTGCCTGTGCCTGTGCCCGTGCCCGTGCTCGTGCCTTTGCCTGTGCCCGTGCCTGTGCCGCCTGACCCGATTAGCTAAAGATTAATTCCATCGGTAAAACTACAGAAGAGTCGCTCTCCAGAATTGGAAAGGGGTTCTCAATTTCAATATTTCATTGAGTAGAGCTCGCGATTACGCGGAGAAGGATGATATGCGTGCTTTGAATTGAGGCAACTGCGCGCCAAATTACACCTCAAACCAACGTTTTATTCGAAACAACACTTTTGATTAAATTAAAACTCGTTGGCAAGCCTTAATTAAATGAACGTTAATTGGTTTTCAAAATCTAAAAACTGTGTGTCATATTTCAGAAGTTTGCTATAAATGCCCATAGACTTTGATAATATTCTGTGCGGTTTCCTGTTTCCTGTTTCCTGTTCCGTAGTCATCGTTCGCTGCGGATATTCTAATGATCAATTTGTAAATAGAATGCCTATTTAAGCAGCACCAGCCAGCTGTGCTTGCTGCTATTGAAATTCGAACTGTAGTTCACAACTGCTCCCTGCAACTTGAGGACCTAACCATCTCCCCACCTTCCGACCCAGCAGCCAGCAGCTCGTTTGGAAATTGTTTCATTGTTCGCTGTGATTCTAACTTTTATATAACATAAAATAAACTTGTTTGTTATTCGCAAAACAGTGATTGTCAATATGCGCAGATTTAGCATTTTATTTGCATTGGTGATATAACGGCAATGGCGTGTGCGGAAGATGCGTGTCACTCGTCAAGTAACCTAAGTTTTGTGTTTTTGCTAATTCTTGTTCAGAGCGAAAGCGCTGGGTTTTGTGTTATAACAACAAGTGAAGATGGCAAATCATATGGCAAAATGGCAAATCATATGGCGGGCCTACGTGGCCGCCGCCTTTTTCGCAAGTATAGGTACTGCACATTGCACCAACAGAATGGTCAAGTATAATCCGAAGTCCGAGCTGAATAATCCATACCTACATAACGCGGTGTTAAATAAATTAACATTTAAATCCGTGTAACATTTTAGAATTTGCCGTTCCACTTGCGATTTCCATGTGGGACTTTTCCGCACTCGCACTCTCCATTTGTGTTTTATTAAATCCGGGGGATGAGCAAAAAATTAAAACGCATCCAGAACGCGAAAGGAACTTAATTTTTGCCGAAATCGCAACTGAATTATGGTCCAATTTTATTATACAAGAATGTTTTCGAGTCAGGACATCCAGTAGATGGTTTCTGATACCTAATGCAAAAAATAGCTAGAAACAATAGAAAAATGTTTTATTAAATTAGATTTAATTAATTAAGTTTTCTTTTCTTGCATTTAAATAAATATTAAATGCTTTTGACTAAGGGTGTCAATCGATTACGATTAATCGATTCGATTAATCGATTATGAGACAAAAACGATTAACCGATGTCACTAAAATCATGGCCAACTGTTATATATTTCCTCACGAATTCGTACATCAGGCCGTCTCATGGGGTATTTCACCAACTCCGTTTAGTTGCTAAGCCACGTTTAGTGCTTAAACGGCATTTTATTTAAGTTTTTGCATTTCAACAAATTCCCAAATTCTCTCCAATTGCTTCCCAAATTGAACGGGGAATTAGTTTCAATTAACCGCGAATCGAAACTGTTTGTGAAAAGCACCGAAGCTATGCCATCGGCTGGATTTTCTACGACGTTTAGTAAAACTTCGCTTAGCGAGATTTAAACGGTGTTGGTTAAACAGCCCATCAATCAGAGATCGATATTTTAGCTTCATCAACTATCCGCAAGAGCGCTCTGACATCCGAGCGTGTGGACCGCATGCGGCCCGGGAAAAAAATGGCCGACATTGTCCACCAATTAATGTGATAGATTCAAGTTAGCGTTCATTCAGTTGCCGTTGGTAGAAATATGTTCTCAGTTTTCAACGGTGTGAATATTTGTGAAGGAATATGCTTTTCGACTCCTCAGTGCTATTGCTGAGTACGAGGTAGAATTTAAACTTAACTTTTTTTAATCACCCCTCGATACTCTAATTCTACCAACTTTCAATGGGTGCTTGTCAATGCTTGAACAATAGTACAAGTTGTAAGTCATTTCAAACACCAACAGTTGAGTAAAAGAAATGAAAATAACAGGATGGTACCGTTGGTAACAAACTTAAAGAGACAATTAATGTCAAAACTCATGTTGAATTAATTTATGCGAAAAATTGTGAACATAAACACAAAATAATTGCTTGCAGGCAAGTTATGAATAAATATACTTTATCACTAGTATTTTTTTTCGATGCAAAGTAGGTACCTACACAAATCAATTATCGACAAAATAATTGTGCTACTTGTGAAGTTAGGCTATGTTTGTGATCTATTGCACCTGTAACTTGATATATTGAGCTACTCGCGCAGTCAAATCATGAGTTTGTAGTTTGTAGAATCTATGTTTGGCACCAGGTACATAATCGGATGGTAGGAAGTGTTGACTGCAGACAGTAAGTGATTATGTGCCCTTATAAATTCTTCCAAATAAATGAGCAAGATCGGTGATGATATCGATCCACTTTTGTCGCAGAATAGATTGATTCACTGGGAACTTCATGATATGATCGGAGCCGGACTTAGGCATGTGCGGGCGGTGCACGTGCACATGGCCTTTTTTTACAAATAAAATTTTACGGAATTTTTCGATTTTTTCAAAATTTTGAATCTCTGTCAATGTCACAGTTCTTTACATATCTTCACCAAAACTTATAAACATGTCGACCTTATACATATTTATTATTCCTGAAAATCTGAGGTCGGTAGGACTTTCCGATTGGTTTTTTTTTCGCATTTATGCAGTGTTTTTTTAGTGATTTGGTGCCCAATTCAATAAGAATCCGGATTCCTTCGTTTCCTTGGTTACCAGCAATGTTGATTTCAGTTCGTGCCAAGGCATAAATTTGACAGTTATCAGAAGTTTAGTCAATTTCGTGTATGGAAGTAACTGAAAGTAAATCCGCGTCAGAAATGTATCTCCAATTTAATAAGAACCCTCGGGCATAAGTTATGTCTTACGTATTTACGGTATCATTACTCAATGAGTTCATAATCTGCATTTTTTCGCTATCTGACAGCTCGGAGAGAAACAAAGGAACGCAGAATCCGTCTACATTTCCAAATGACCAGAATTTTTGAGTAGGCAATGGTCAGACTTGGTGCTCCATGGTTTTCATAGGCATTCTGCCTGCATAACTTTTCATCAGCTATACAAAAACCGCTACCTACGCTCATCTTCAACGCAAAATTGCGTTCGCGAAGCCCTAGTCATAAAATATGAAGTTCAGACCAACCCATTCTCAAGCCCCAAATTGACCGCAAACGTAGATTTGCTCCAAAGAAAACCTAGGGTGATTCACCCCCACCCCCACCTCCACACAACTAAAAGAATGTTCCTACATCCCTGAGTACCATTGCCCTATCCCCTTGCTACGGAACTACCAGAAATCGTAGTAAGTTGAGCAACCCTCGCTGTTCTAGAAACTCGACGCCCCTGATACCTATCTCAACATCTTGCTAGAAGGTATTCATTTCAAAAACAACATGTTCTAATAAGAACATTAATGAATGCAGTAATAACACGTTTTTGTCTTTGGACTGTCGACAGCAAATTGATCAGGAGTCGGCTTATTAGTTCCATTCCTTCTCGCTCAATCTTTTGCCCTTCCCCGGCGCAGTCCCTTCCTTCCACCCGCATATCCCTTGGCATCGAATGCTGCTGAGCGCTGAGTGCTGAGTGCTGAGTGCTGAACCTTCGATCACTGCTCCGGTTCGGGATAGGCAACTAGTATGCCGTGCCAGCTCTTACTACGTTCAACATGTATGTTGCCGTTTTTCCGTTATCTTAAAATTGAATAAACAATAAAACAAACAAACAAGGGGATTATTTAGCTACTTCTAACATTCAATTTACTTATTTATAATGTACTAGTAAATATTTAATATTTTAAATAGCAATATATAATGACATAATCATGGTTATAGAGTTGATCTGACCGATGATCACAGCTGGTAAGGCCAATACTTTAACGTTGCATGGGAAACATACAGCGTTGAGCTAGTTGCGTATCCCGGCTAGCAATGGTCGAAGGCTGAGCGCTGAGTGCTGAACGCTGAGCTCTGAGTGCTGAACGCTGAGTTCTGAGTGCTGAACGCGGAGTGCTGAGTGCTGAACGCTGAATGCTGAACGCTGAGTGCTGAGTGCTGGGTGCTGAACGCTGAGTGCTGAACGCTGAGTGCTGAACGCTGAGTGTTAAGTGCTGAATGCTGAGTGCTGAACGCTGAGTGCTGAACGCTGAGTGCTGAACGCTGAGTGCTGAACGCTGAGTGCTGAACGCTGAGTGCTGAGTGCTGAACGCTGAGTGCTGAACGCTGAGTGCTGAACTCTGAGTGCTGAACGCTGAGTGCTGAGTGCTGAGTGCTGCGCGCTGAACAGCGTCGATAAGGACACAGGAATTCCTCCTCGCGAAGAGCGCTCCTGAGTCCTGAGTTGAGACGTGAGCTGCAGGGATAATGATAATTATAATTATAATTATAATGATAATGACTCGTTTGAGCCGCGACGCACACACGATCATCGCCTTGTGTGTGCATGTAGTTATCCCTTCGACCATTGCTGGCCGGGATACGCAACTAGCTCAACGCTGTATGTTTCCCATGCAACGTTAAAGTATACGCCTTACCAGCTGTGATCATCGGTCAAATCAACTCTATAACCATGATTATGTCGTTATGTATTGCTGTTTAAAATATAAAATATTTACTAGTACATTCTAAATAAGTAAATTGAATTTTAGAAGCAGATAAATAATCCCCTTGTTTGTTTGTTTTTATGTTTATTCAATTTTAAGATAACGGAAAAACGGCAACATACATGTTGAACGCAGTGAGAGCTGGCACGGCAAGCTAGTTGCCTATCCCGTACCGGAGCAGTGATCGAAGGTTATCCAATAATAACGACCATTATTCTTAAGCATGAATTGTATTTATTGAAAAGATTCCTGGTGTGCTGTGTAGAAATTGAAAATAAAAAAGACACTCTCAATAGTTTTAATGACCAAGCTGAGGAAATTAATTAAAACTTGGCACTATAATTAGTTTTTTTATTTATTTTAAAATAGCTGAAAGAGGCGAGACATTCCTGATTAAATATGGTACCAATTTCCAATTTAGAAAAGTGCGGTCTTTGGACTTCCTTTTCCATTTGATAACAACCGATAATGGCTATGCGAGAATGTAAGATGGCTTACTGCTACGGGCAGCTCTTGAAACTCAGAACTCATCCGTGCAATAGTAATACTGGACGGGCTGCTTTCGAGGGTGATGCATTCTCACCCGATCGTAACTCGATTGGAAATAAAGCTCAAAACTAATTAGATGTCCTATGCTGCCTTGTTATTCAAATATGTTTTGTCAAATCCTTTTGAAGAACTAGATTACCTATATAGTTCCAATTAAGTGTATTTTGCCTACAGTACCGACAGTACGTATAGTACCTATTGTACCTTGTGCATGGTGCTGAGTTCCTGTAAAAGTGCATAGTGAAAGTCTAGGGAATCCTGCATTTGTGGACATTACGACGTCTGTCTAGACATTGGATTGCGCGCGCAAGTTGTGGGTTCCATTTATGATTAAACTTCCAAGTTTTTCTCTGCTTTACTCTCCCCAAGAGAACGGGATGGAAGTCATGATTCAAGAGTCAGGAGTCGGGAGTTATTTCCCACTGAGAAATTGACCTGGCCAGCGCTTTTTCGCGCGCGATTTCTTCTTTCTCGCGCCAAACAAGAGGCTTGAAAACTTTCACAGACCTTCAGTTGCTCCTATATTACAGACAATTCTGGAATTTCTGGGCTGAATCAAATCGCTTGAAATGGAATGGACATTTTGTAATAAACATTTATGTGTAAACCCTTACAATGATAAGATTGTATGCATGGTTTGAGCCAAGGATACATTAGTCATTTACATTCATAGCTACAGTAGATATAGCCACCCTATAAGTTGTGCGTTGTTGTATGCGTATTCCGTTGGTTGTAACACAGGCCGTAATGTACTGCAATTTGTAACTAGGGCAATAACATCACACTTTTCAGTTTTCACTGTAGGTACCTCAATCTCCTACCTCATATTTATCATCCCATGTCGTGCCAGACTCATTAGATTGTCACAGAACCCATTTTTCTTTCAGAGTCACACCATTCAGAACTTGGAGACGTACACCCAATACCGCGTGTCGTTGCAAGTATTCAACCCCGAAGGACCAGGACCAAGCACCACAGTGTTGGTAATGACAGACGAAGGCGGTAAGTAGTGTATTCACTTTGTCAATCTACTCAGTGCAGTGTCGTTAAGTCTGTTCATTGAGCTGTGAACTCGGGCCGCTTCCCTCACCTCGTACGGGATACACTTTCCAGGCCACACCTTTGGTCGGAACGCAATGAAACCTATGTTTTCAGAATCCTCACACTCCTGGCAACCAACTGAACCATTTTCATTTAAAAAAATTCACCCGTAAATTACTTACAAGCTTTTTAAAACAACCCTGTTTTGCCGGTACATTGAAAGATGTCGATTCCAGCTAAGAATTTACCTCTAAATCCAGCTAAAACACTTTCCAGGCCACGTCCGTTATCTGATCGCGACGAAACAAATATCTACGGAATCCTCACACTTCTGACAACCAATTGAATATCTCGAAATCTCGAAATATCTCCTGGAAATCCAAAAAATGTTAAATTCAATCCACCTCAACAACCATTAATGAACAGCCTTAATACGTTAACGATCGTTACGCGTGTATCCAGCCCAGTCAGAATGCCGTCACGATGCTAGTTTCGGCCAACGCAATATAGTACGTAGCGACACCCGCTAGCTATCGCCACTTGCTGCACCAGCTGGCTGCATGTAATATGGCACGAAAATCCGTCTATTTATTTGAAACAAACAAGTCAAAACACAGTGCAAGTGTAACCCAATAACCGTCTTCAGCTAATAACCGCTATAATAACCGTCTTCAGCTAGTCTTCGGCTAATAACCGTCTTCAGGCTAATGAATACAACTTATGATAAATGGGATGCGCTAATGGATGAATGCTAAATGCTGTCATTGTTGCTCAGGCCTGACAACGAACGTCGCAACTGAACGAATGGCGTGGTTATTTTATATTAGTGGGAGGAGGGACACCCCATTGTCATCGTTCATATTTCATACGAAAATTTGTATTTATTTTAATTTTTTGCTGTAGTAAATCAAAATTTCAAGTTTGACGTTGCTAGTAGGTATAATGTGCCAGGCCATTAGGTACACTTAATAGTACTTCACGCTGTACAAGTATGACGTTGCTAGTAGGTATAATGTGCCTGGCCATTAGGTAGTTTTAATAGTATTCCACGCTGTTCAATTTTGGAAATATAAGAGTATCTCACTGAAATTCTCACTGAAAAGTGTGATTGTTACTTGAAAGTGTGATTGTGTGCAATTGATGGAAGGGAGGCGAGCTGGAAAAATGTGCACCCGAACCGGGATACGAACCCGGGACCTCCTGCTTGCCGGGCAGGTGCTCTACCAACTGAGCTATTTCTCCCTGCGAAGCAGGGAGAATGTGGCACACGGAGAATTATGGCACACGCAAATGGATCATGTGTCAGATTTGCTATTCCATATGATGCCATCACAAAGTAATCAACCAACCGTAACTGCCTTTTATAGTTTTCTCACAGGTGGGACTGGACGGGAAGTATTATCTATGCAAAAGTCGACTTAAAATATAAGGATTTCGACTCTTATATCCGGTTCAAACTTCAAACATTAAATTTTTCCACGCATTCGTAATATTTCATTGAAATATGTGCACATGGCCTGTTGGTTTATTGTCCCGAATCCGTGCATTCATGTTTTCAAGTTATTATCCCACCCGCACAGCGTACTTCTGCGGGATTGCCTTATAGTGAGGCAAGGAATGGGAAGAGGAAAACTACAGTCGG